>OY757947.1:49834351-50239351 GCA_963585895.1 Sepioteuthis lessoniana | reverse complement strand
TTGTTTTGCAAGGAGGTATCAAGTAGCATTTTTTAAACCTTTGGTATGACTCAACCTGGTATTTGAACCCCGGTCTCCCAGACCATAGGCGAACACTTACTATTATGCCAATATATATGATATGATCATATATATAAATATTTATCCACGAACAGACAGTTTCGTTGTGTCACAACTCTTCAGTGTGGCTAGACACGCGAGATGCTTCAAGCCGAGATCGAAACCCCGCTGACTTTACACCAGTTGGATATCTTACGTTAGAGCTATCTTAAGCAAAGAAATTTTTCATGTATAGCTTTTTACATATACATACATACATACATACATACATACATACATATACGTTATCGGCTATTCCATTTCAGCGTAAGTGGCTTTCGAGTGCTAAACCCACAGCTGAAATAACTCACAGTATCTTAAACTATCATCAGTGTACTGGGAGTGAACCTCGGTAAGAAGCAAAGGTAGCTTCATCTTTTTTTTTTAAAAACGATCAGTTGTGATCATGGGTTGGACCGGTGCACACTGTGATTTTGCTCTTGAAATGGGTTTTTTTTAAGACTGGTAAATTTGTAATAGCTACGCATAGACCTTTTCATGCTCATTTTATGTTCTGTTGAAATATTAGAAAATCGATACTGCTAGGGGTTTAAAATCCTATCCTCTCTCACTATATATATAGATAAAGGGACGGACAATCTTAAACGTCTTGTTCGGTTTTTGTTTGTTTGATTTTTATACTGAGAGTAGGGGTGGTCTCATGTTGCTTGCTTGGAGAAATGATTATTTCCAAAGATTAAAATCCTTTGAACTCATGAGATTGAAGACTATGATTTAAAATTGCACAATCAAAAAGAAAATGTTTATTCTTTTGACTGTCAGTCATCATATCTGTCCCACATGTAAAAAGAAAAAATCTTTTAGATCTTAGGCTGAACGCTCAAAATCTTTTTTTTTTTTACTTTTCTTTTAAACTTTTGATTTTGAGATTTTATTGTATTTCACAATAGATATCATGATGATATATATATATATATATATGTGTGTGTGTGTGTGTGTGTGTGTGTGTGTGTTAATGAAAACTAGAAGAAAAACTGACGGTATGTGAATATATAAGTATAAAAAATATTCTGAGAATGTTTTATATATATATATATATACATATATATATATGATGATGATACGCCACGTAGCAATTTTTTGTAAAACAATCTTCAAGCCGATGTTAAAATGCTACATCCACAAAATATTGATGAACAACACTGGATTGTAAGATGGTGAGCTCGCCTGATACTCTCCAAGTGGTATTCGTCGGAACTACGTCTCTGGATTTGAGCACAGTCCCGGAATTTTAGACCTACCTGACCTTGCCTGATCGTCGAACTTCTCGCAACCTCAAATTAATGGTGCGTACTATACACGAAAACTAAATATTTCCATTTTCCGCTCCAGTGAATCAACATGTTCAGTATAGCATGACAGAAAGTAAATTATTTCTATGGTCCGAACTAACTAATATGTATCACACACTTCCATTTTATACTGCAACAGAGACATAGACGAATGTGTGTTTGTTTATAATTTGTTCTATTGTGAACTTTTTCGCGAATTTTTTTTACAATTTCGTGTGAACATGTCTTTTGCTCTATCCAAAACACTATGTGAGTTTTGTCTTTTGAAACATTATATAAGCGATATGGATTTTTATTTTTACTCTATACAAAATGAATAAAAACTTAAAGAAATGTTAACTTTATTTTATATTTTGCAGCTAGAAATTCCAAAAAGCCAATGCGCATTATACAATAGAGGTTTTTTTTTCCAGAATTTTGAAACTGAAAGTTAGGGGTAGATATTATACACAAATACTTGTTACACCAGACTACCTGCAACAAATTCCAAAAACTCAATGCGTTTTATACACGAGAGTTTTTTTTTTCGTGAATTTCGCAGCCGAAATTTAGGGGTGCGTGTTTTTCATGAATATTTCTTATCCACGATTAATTAAAGTAAGTTGAAAGGATTTTTTACATTGTCATGTTTGGAATTCAAGTCTTGGCCGTTTAACTGACGTAGCCAGGTACTTCAAGTTGAAGATATTCTTCAGTATGAAATCATTATTGGGATTTATTTATGGATTCGTTGTATTGTTTGCCCAGTCGGCTGGGAGGACTGTTGAATACACCGGTTGCTTCTCTGCAGAGGGGTAAGAGCCCCCACCCACCCAATAAGTGCCTTGAATATGACACTAAACAATTTGATGATGGGGTTCCAGTAATGCAGGAGCTTTGGGGAATACGGAGAACCCCTCCATTGCCATCACTCCCTGGTCCACTCTGACCCAGAGTGGTAGTACCTGCTAGGGTCTTATCTATGGGTCACATAGAACTGAATTGCGTACTTAAGCTAAACAGAATTGCTTGAAATAGAACTGTTTTTTTAATTTAAACTGGGTACTAATGAAAAACTAAATTGTTTAAAATACAACTGTTTTGATATTTAATTGGGTTTCAACAAAGCTATGGTAGTATTTCAAACATTTTAGTTTAATATCACTGTTTATATGTATAAAAATGGATTTGACATTAGATAACCTACAGTGGTTGATATGCCATAAAACTAAATCAAATCAAATCATATGTATCTAATATGTATGTATAAAGAGGATCTGGCATTAAATAATCTACAATGGTTGATATGCCATAAAACCCAACCAAACCAAATCATATATATTTAATATATATGTATAAAGAGGATTTGGCATTAAATAACCTACAATGGTTGATATGCCATAAAACCCAACCAAACCAAATCATATATATTTAATATATATGTATAAAGAGGATTTGGCATTAAATAACCTACAATGGTTGATATGCCATAAAACCCAACCAAATCATATATATTTGATATATATAGATAAAGAGGATTTGGCATTAAATAACCTACAATGGTTGATATGCCATAAAACTAAACCAAACCAAATCATATATATTTAATATATATACATAAAGAGGATTTGGCATTAAATAACCTACAATAGTTGATATGCCATAAAACCACACCAAACCCAACCCAACCAAATCATTGTTTTGTTTGTTTGCTTGATTTTTTATTATTTTTTTTTTTTTGTTTTATTTGTTTGTCTTTTTGTTGTTTTCTTTTTTTTTATCTTGCATATTTCATAATCACACCATCATCCGTTTAATCATGTTTTCTTTGATGCGATTTTCTGTTTTGCGTTTTAGAAACAAGAAAGAAATGGGTTGGAACGTTTGTGATAGAATATCTTAATACCTTGACTCCCATTTCATCTCTGTTCACAGGGCAGAACAAAGAAAACGACACATTAGAGAACTCGTATTTATTCTTGACACAAAAATAATTCTTGCAAATAGACACTTGTGCAGAAAAGGTGTTCCTGCAGTCAAATCATACGTTCAGACTGAACAAGTTCATAGAGATAAAGAAAAAAAAAAGAAAAGGAAAATGGTATCTTTCTACTGTTGCACACATCGTCAAAGAGCGACACGTTGCTTTTTTCACCTGTGATAACCTTATAGGGATAAAGAGTCTTTTGTAGACTCTAAATACATATATTGAACTTTGCAAAATTATTTGACAATGTCTAATTGTCGCATTAATCTTTTCATCGTTTAATTGGGTTGGGTTGGGTTGGGTTTTATGGCATATCAACCATTGTAGGTTATTTAATGCCAAATCCTCTTTATACATATATATTAAATATATATGATTTGGTTGGGTTGGGTTTTATGGCATATCAACCATTGTAGGTTATTTAATGTCAAATCCTCTTTATACATATATATTAAATATATATGATTTGGTTTGGTTGGGTTTTATGGCGTATCAACCATTGTAGGTTATTTAATGCCAAATCCTCTTTATACATATATATTAAATATATATGATTTGGTTGGATTGGGTTTTATGGCATATCAACCATTGTAGGTTATTTAATACCAAATCCGTTTTATACATATTTATTAGATATATGTTTTCTAAACACATTTTCTTGGTAACATTTTTAAACAAGCATAAGCTGTTTTTTTTTTGGCACACAGTTAAATGGTTTCACTTATTTCTATCCAATATGAATAATTCTACTTACTATTAATCATTTGTTTGCACACAGTTAAATGTTTTCAAGTATTGCTATTTAACACTAACAATTCAATTAAACATCAGTCATTTGTTTACACACAGTTAGATGACCAAACAGTTCTATTTCAAACAATTCAATTTAGCATAATTGTTATGTATGCATAGCATTACTTGAAACTATTTAACTTTATTGACTTATGTTTAAAAATCTTATATACCCATATACGTATCTGAATAGGCCGTTTTTGACCAAGTAAACCTCTGGCTGTTGGGTAGGATTTGAAACCGCTATCTTCTGACAATGCTCACCTGGAACCGTAGAAACTCAACGCCTCTATCCGCTGCGCCACGGGCCCCGAAGGGCGATCAAGGATGGATTTTTTGGTCTAATAAATCCTTATCTGGTCTTTCAGAGTCGGGTCCGAACCGAATTTTTGTACTTGTCTTTAATTGGAATCATTTTGAGATGAGGCTTCTTAATCTGAGAATTAATTTTTATTTATTGCGGACTTTTTGTCCTTATCTTGGTAGTTTTTGTGTAAATCACCTGAAGAAGGCCAGAGGTGAAATTTGGCCGAAACGTAGTGAAAGAAGAAACAACACAAAAACTACCAAGATGAGGACAAAAAGTCCGCAATAAATAAAAATTAATTCTCAGATTAAGAAGCCTCATCTCAAAATGATTCCAATTAAAGACAAATTGGTGCGTTCATACGTCGAAGTCCATAGCAGAAAGTGGTTCATGAATTGATCCTTACGTACACGCCCATGCCCAGATTATTTCGGTCGTCTTAATCCTATGGTTTGTGAGATGGGAAATAAATGGCCGTATATCAGCTGTCTTGTTAGGTGTTGCTTTCAGGATTTTCTAAGGTACGTATTTATTTTAGAACTGCTGTTGTATACAGAAAAAGAAAACGCCGATATATAAAAATATAATCTGCTTTTCTTTTTCTTTTTTTTTCTTTTTTTTTTTTGATTACCCAAAATGTACTTATGAGTAGAGTAAGAGAGGGTCGAAAACAGCTGAAATGCACACACAGGTTGCGAGATATGAATCTTCAGTGAACCGTTCATTCTTCGTCCTGCTTTCGCAAGACGTTTACAGGGCCACTTCAAGGTATCGAATCATCTTAGTTTCTTCTCGCTTCTCTACTTTCATGTGTCTCATTCAGCTCAAGATTTTCTCTACCTCTCAACCCTGGGAAGTCTGGCACAAGGCCAGCACTCTGAGCAGCGTAAAGTCTATTAACTTCTGTGCCGGTCTTCTTCGTTCTCCGCTCGTCTTTGCTGGGGTTGAAATATCTTCTGTTTTATATAATTTTCCGGGCGCCCACGCAAATCCTCGTGGCTACACTTCCTGCCTTCAGGTTGCACGTAGACATGCCTCCTGTCAAGCATGTCACCCACACAACTGACCATTGGGTGCCCCTTTCATATGGCTTTGTGTCACATCTAAGCAAAAAGCTTAGTAAATTTCCACCCACACAACTGACGCGGTACTTCCGCTGAGGAACCACCTGTGTTGTGATTACTTTAGGAAACAGGTGTATATCCTGTTATGCCACTTACGCAACTTATGGAACATGTCAAAGGGATCTTTCCGGTCAATATCTAACAAAAGGGATCTTTCTGGTCAATATCTAACACTGTTACGCATTCACATGTTTTATTACCAAGTTTCAATGTTGTAAGGTTTGGTATAAAATGATTTTTGTTTCAACAACAGAAAATATGTATATATGTATATATATATATATATATGTGTGTGTGTGTGTGTGTGTGTGTTTATTCAACCCTTCCACAGTGTTATATAGTCATCTGCAGCATCATAAAGACACAATGATAAAGACAGACGCAATGATAAAGACGCAAGAAGACTTCTTTAACAATATTTTACCTCTCACTTTATTGCAAGGGTTCGAAAGGGTTGTTCAAGGGTTGCATGTGAGAGGGAGCTGGAGATCGAACATAACTGCAATATTTTGACCCCGCTGTTATGACCGTCACGTTGTCTCCTTCTTGTTCTCTAGGGCTGCTCAACCGGAGGCCTAGGGCCCACTCATCAGGGCCCAAGGGCCCCTTCGGCCTGATGTGGCTTTCCTTACCACATCTCGTCTATCTCCGTCCGATCTCTAACTCAACTGCCACTGGCTCGTCGAACTCAACTGAATTATATAATCGTTCGACGCCCACTCGATCTTTGAAATCGAATGTTTAATCGTCAGCAAGCGGAAAAAACTGTCTTGCAGTTCAGAGGTCACTCTCTTCCGGTGCATCACTCTGTAGTGTACCATGGGAATTACCTTGTCCATTTCATCAGCCAATTTCCGCCCACGCGATTTCCTCTCCTAAATGCCATTGGAATGTGTCACTTCCTTCCAGTGCGTCACCTTAGAATAGCATTTTTTGGGGCCAGGTCGAAGGTCATAACATAACACACAGCAACTAGGATGCTACATAATGTCAGTGTTTGAGTGGAGTGCAGCTGGTTTGGATTCGAAGTTTTCCTTTTCCTAGACTGGTTGCCATCATCATCATCATGTGGTGCCGCCTGCACAGATATCCCTAACCCTCTCTCACCACTTTTCCTTGTCGTTCATCGCCTCTGGCAGGTCTTCAGGGCTACATCCCATATCCTCACAGAGCTGCTGTATGTAAGTTCAAGCTGGCCGTCCTGCTTTTGCTCGGCCATACGTGAGGGTCCATAGGAGTACATCACTTATGAGCTCGTCCCTACTTCTCCAGCAGTGTCCTGCATGTCTGGTTCGTCTAATTTGGATAGTTTTTGTGATGGGATGTAGGTGGCTGTATAGTTGGTGCTTTGTGGGGTGTTGCCTCCAAGACTTGATCAATATTGCTCGCAGCATTCTTGTGTAATTGCCGTCTAGCTTTTTCTCCGGCCGTTTTGTTAACGTCCATGTAGTGCATCCATATAGCAGTATCGATATGACCGCTACTTAGAAGAAACTGCGTTTAATTTTATCAGTCAGGTCTAATTTTATCGGTCGATAGCTTATCGATAACTGTACATGCCTTCGTTAGCCGCGTGTCGATGTCTTTTTCAGTTGATGAGACACTGCTTCCTAGGTAGGTGAACTTGTCAACTAGTTTCAGAGAGCTTCCGTCTATTGTGGAAATGGCGCCTGTTTTATTAAAGCACATGTATTCCGTTTTATGTCCATTGACATGGAGGCCAATGCCTGCGGCGGCTTGTTCCTAAATATGCAGTAGTGTTTCGGCTTGGTTGGGTGTATTTGCCAGAATCGCTATGTCATTGGCGTAGTCGGCGTCGGTAATTGTTTTTGCGGGGTACCTTCTACTTCTTTTCTTTGTCAGCTCGAAGCCGTTTTTTTTTTATTTTATCAATCGATGTTCTAAGCACGTAATCTAAACAGATGATAAAGACGTATGGTGCTAGCATGTCCCCTTGCAATACCCCTGCAACAATGTCGAAGTATTCTGTGTCTCCATCTGATGAACGTACTTTCACTTTAGTGTTTCTATAGAGAATCGTTATTGCTGCGACGGTCTCTTTTGGTAGGCCGTATGCTAGTAGGATTTTTTCCATCTTCCCTCTGTGAATGGAATCAAAGGCCTTGGTAAAGTCGACCGACAGTATTGTCGCCTGTAGGTTTTTGCCCGTACGCCTTCAAGGATTCTATGGATAGTCAATATTTGTGAGGTCGTGGATCTATTTCTTCGGACGCCATTTTGGTTTTTCCAAAGAATGTTGTCAATTTTGGGTTTCATGCGGTTTCGAAGTAGGACATTGTAAATTTTGGCTGCTATGGATATAAGTGTTATACCTCGGTAGTTCTTGGCTAATCCGAGGTCACCCTTTTTAGAGAAGGGGAGGATGCATCCCTTCATCCATCTGTCTACCGGATTTTGATTATAGACTGCGTTCGAGTGTCGGAGCAGTATGTCGTCGAATTGTCTGGTCTTCCATACTTCTGGGGGAATCTCATCAAGCCCTGTGGCTTTCCTATTTTTAATTTTTCTAAGAACTGAGTCGAGTTCTTCTTGAGTGAACGGTCCTAGTTTAATGTCTAATTGCTTACTAATTATTCTGGTGATTGGTTCATGCGTTACTTTTGGTGGGTTTTCTAGAAGATTTTCAAAATACTGTTTCCACAGTTTTATTCTTTCTTGTTGGTTTGCAGCTTTCAATTTTGCTTTGATTGTGCTCTTCCTTCTACTCACTTCGTTTATTGTTTGCCAGGCTATCCTAGATTGCCTCTCTTCCACTGAGTCTCTAATCTTATCTATCCCAGGTCAGCCGTAATATTTACCCAGTATCAGTGAAATGTATTGTTCCAGATTTGTGCTATGGTGGCCAGGTCAATTTAAAACGACGATGACTGTTATGATGAAAGTGCCCCCTGTACCATTGCAGTACCAAGAAAATTTAGACCCCACCGAGGTAAAAGCAGACGACCCAAAGGTTTATTGACTACTGCAACTGATAGCTAATCACCGGGAGAAAGAAAGAGAGTATGGCGAATGAGACGACCGCGTCAGCTAGACAAAGAAAAGCGGCATATCTTGGTGAGAAAAAAAGAATCGATACAGACTTTGAATTTTTTCTTAGTCCTAACATACTTATTCGCTAGGTTGCGTCTAGTCTAATACCTCCTTTGGAACGCAACCTTAAAATTGGGGTTCGTAAACTTTCGTCTCATTACATCTTCGCGGCTGGTGTTCAACTGTATGTCTTTGCCTTATCACGTGTCCCCCTCACTCCCCCCAAAACACAAGCCGTCTCGTCCCTTCCGCCTAGTGTCGGTGGTAGGAATTGGAGGTCCGAAGATCGTTTACGCACATGCGTACACGATCTTCGGACCTCCAGTTTTCCCGGGTCATTTTTAATTGCCATCAGTGCTTTGGCTTGGCTTTTTGGAGACTGTCTGATTTATCTATTTATCAATATATTCATCTATCCAATTTCAATTTTTTATGAATCGTTCAATTACGTTACAACACCAGGTCATTTTAAGCGGATTTTGATAGGTTTTGAATTCAGAGTTTTCCTTCTCCAAGACAGGTTGCCATACCAAGGTTAAAGAACCCAGTCTAACCTACTATTTACTCATACCTTTGTACATTCTCCATTAGTTTATCTATTTCCTCAATTGCTAAAGATGTTTAATCAGATGAAGTTCTTCTGTTAATAAAAAACGAAATATTACTATTAAACCAGTTGTAAGTGTCTGACTTATCCATTTTTCCGCTTATTTTATCACGTATGTATATAGAAAAGACATTTGCTAAAATTCATGTAATCAAGCAGCCAAAGTGTTAAAACTAATGGTTGGTGGTTGGTTGGGTTTTATGGCATATCAACCATTACAGGTTATTTAATGCCAAATTCTGATTTTGCATATATCAAACCTTATATTTCTAAACGAATAATCTAAAGATAACATTTCAAGAAAGCAAGAGCTCATTTGTTTCCCCACAGTTAAATGGTTCCAAGTACTGCAATCTAACACAAACAATTCAATTTAACATCAGCCATTTGTTTGCAGACGGTTAAATGATTATTGTTCGTAAGTTGGTTTGGTTCTATGTCATATCAAACATCGTCGGTTGTTTAATACCAAATTCGGTTTAGATTTTTAAAAAAAAGAAAAAAGAAGAAAAAGAAATGAGTTAGAGAGAGTGTTACTTACGTCTTGGGGGCTTCGTTTCGGGGGATATTGTGGCCAACATGAATGTCTATCAGCTTCTGATATTTATGGTCAGAATTTAGAGTGGGAAGGGTGAGAGGTGATTACAACCTATATATTCAGGTTCAGTCACCTCTTTCTGGTTGAGTCTAAATTGTGTTATCAAGGAGACCAGACCGTTATTTTTTCTACTCCAGAATTTTGGAAAGTTTTGTTACCAGACCTTGTTGGGCGGGTCGCTTAAAGAGCAATTCTTTTTTGCAACCCCGATTGCTGCCTGCACTTCTACTATTTTTTTACGACAATATCAAATTCATAAGATTTGTAAACATTTAGCTAATAACATTTTTTAAACAAACTCATTTTTCTTCGGCTAAAATGATTTCAAGAATGTTCAATTTGCGTCATTCTATTTGTTTTTCATTATTTGTTTGCATACAGTTAAATAGATATGCATATGTAGATTAACTTTTAAAAAAGGAGAGTGAGTTAATCTGTTTGCCCACAGTTAAATGGTTTCAAGTATCGTAGTTATTTATTATCTCTTCTGGACTAAGGCTGGCAACGACACGGTCTGTGTCACGATCCATACTTTCTGTACTATAGGATATTTGTAGGGGTTTTGTCTATCTCTGAGTATTTCACTGTTTATTCATTTTTATTGGTGATTTTGTTCTTAATGTTGACAGTACTGTATAGAATTTAGTTGAGGGTAGTTTGAATGTGCTTCCTGGTCTTTCATTATTCGCTTTGGTGTTGAGCTGTATTTTTCCAGCTTAGCCAATGGGAGTTTCTTGTTTTTGATTAATCTTTTCCGGTGTTTTGGAAGACAAGATTTTCAGTGTTTCTTTGACGGTTTTTGATGAACGGATTTGTGACTTATGCAAGAACTGGGGGGGGGGTTGTATTTTTGCACTTTTAGAAGGAATAGTTCTTGTTGGAGTGGGAGATCCCGTGTGTGTTTTTGCTTGGACTACCTCACTGGATTTCTCTTTATTCTTGTTGAAGTGGTGCTTGATATAAAGGAATAACTGCCAAATAATAATGTGATAGTCTTATTCCTTAAATTAATTGACAAGCACTTTCATAAATGTCACACACACACATACACACACACACACACTGAGGAAACTCTTTTACAGACATTCTATAAAAGTTTGTTATTCTTACGGTAAAAACCTCGTAGATTGTTATATGACACAATGCGTTACCCAGTTGGCTGGAGCTGTAAAATACATCGACAGTACCTCTGCCGAGGGGTAAGACCCCTACCCCCACAACGAGTGTCCTAGGTATATGACACTAAACAATCTGATGTTGAGGTTCCAGTGATGCTGGGGTTTTGGGGAATGCGGAGCACCCCTTCAATGTCATTACTACCAGGTCCACTCTGGCTCGGAGTCGTAGTACCTGATAGGGTTCCGTCTATGGGTTAAATAGAACTAAATCGCATACTTATGCGAAACTGAATGGTTTGAATTAGAATTGTTTGACTAAACTGAATAGCTTGAAATAGAAATGTTTTTGACATTTAAACTTTGTACTCATGCTAAACTGAATTGTTTGAAATAGAAATGTCTTTGACAATTAAACAGTGTGCTAACATTTAAACTGCATACTTATGCTAAACTGAATTGTTTGAAATTGAACTGTTTTTGACATTGAAACTGTACTTACGCTAAACTGAATTGTTTAATATAGAACTGTTTTGACATTTAACTGTGTGTAAACAAAATCTATACTAATACTAAACTGAATTAGCTGAATTAGAACTGTTTGAATAGACTGAATAGCTTGAAATAGAAATGTTTTTGACATATAAACTTTGTACTCATGCTAAACTGAATTGTTTGAAATAGAACTGATTATTTGTTTAAAAATGGATTTGGCATTAAATAACCTACAGAGGTTGATATGCCATAAAACCCAACCAACCAACCAACACAATGCAATGGTTGTTAACGTACAAAATTCCACAGGACCCTGGCATATGAGAGAGTCATTCCCCTTAAATGATGCATATCTTACCGATAATGTGGTATACAAAGCTTCTATCTCATTGACAATGATGAGGCTCGTCCGGCATTAATTTGCTGTTGGCTTTGATCCTAGCGGGCATTGTCCAGTAAAGGCAGACTTGAGGCCGAAAGGCCTCCGGTTTCAATTGGGCCCCTTTCGGGCGGGCAACCTGCATCATTGACACCTTTGTCACTTCTGTATAGTACTGGACCTTGCTGTCCAGTTTAAGCTACAATCAGGCATCCGTGCCAGGACCCAGATTTAGGTCCATGTCCAGCTAGGCTCATCAGGCCAACATTGCGCTTAGTGGACCGATGGCCAGCAAGGTCAAGCAGAGCTCGATCTTCGGCTTGTGGCCGACCTTCCCCTCTCCTAACCCTCAGTATAATCGACCTTCGGGTCATTGACCTAGTGACAAGTCCTGTCTGATGGGAGGCAGAGACAAATATCGGCTCAACCCAAAATAGTGTAGTAAAGAGAGTGACGTCTGTTGTGAGGGCTAATCGTCGAATTGGAGAGTAAAAAACTTTTTTTTTCAAATGTTTTATCGTTAAGTTCTTTAACAGTCCTATTTGTTATATTTTCCGAATGGTGGCAAAGAAAAGACACAGGTTGAAAGTTTTAAACAATTATATTAACGGAAGGAAAAACAAGGCGATAAAGCGAAGAGTCAACTGTACAAATTTTGTAGCGATATGTGTGTGTGTGTGTGTGTGTGTGAAGCCAGAGTTCATGTACGGTCACGTATGTTGTAAGTTAAGGAACTCACTTGGTGGATATGGTGGTATAAGGGTGGTAAGGGTAGCAGATGATCTCGGTGGTAGTAGTAGTCGTGGACAGGGTGCCTTGTAGCCAAGTCAGCAGTTGTCACAGCAGGTGATGCGAATAGAGGAGTTTTTATGGCCGTAGCGTGTTCTACCCTTCCACCCTTTTGGTCAGTCTCCGTTTTTACAGATTTTCGCTGCTTAAATAGCTACCCTTTGGATCAAGTCGGTTCTGGGAAATTTTTTAGGGGGAAGATTTATGATTGGCTGAAAAAGGGTATTTTGTTAAATTGAATTAATTTCTTGCATTCTCGCCCGGAAGCCCTGCGCGGAGCCTCTTGCGCAAAGACGTATTTTACTCATTGTTTCGGCGGCAGCCGTCAGGCTAACATCCAGTCGAATGCTACCCTTCTCCAGCCACGTGTGTGTGTTTTTTTAATGAAATCACCATTCGAGAGAGATTTGAATCCTGCTATATAACATATTCTTTCTCCTTTCAATCTCTGCGGCCGTGAAAGCGAGAAGAAATGGATAATGAACTCCACATGCTTTAAGAATCTTTGGTTTCTTTGCCCGTTCATAACAAATATTTGTCTTTTCACACTCCAGACACCAGAAGAGAGAGAAAATAGTGCGAATCACGAAATCCATAATATACGTGTTGAATTCAATAAGTTTCCAGACTTTATTCATATGGGTATTTAAAATTGTCATAGACTCTTGAAAACTCAGTATGTTATTGCTATACATCTTATGAGATAACTGACCAATTTTTATGATTTCAGGTTCAAATAAACAGCTACAGCAGGAATTGGAATACACCCTAGTAAAGCCTGATTGTTACACCTGTGAATCTCAAAATTGCAATCTGGACATGAGGACACTTTAAAAGAACGATATGCAATAAAATTCTGTTTTAAACTTTGAAAAAATGATGCCACAGAAACGTAGAGTGGTATAAGAGATTCCAGGAAGGCAGGGAGGCTGCGAGGGATGATGAGAGGTGTGGGAGGAGTAAGGAAGTCAATACATCACAGTTGATTGGCCAAAGGGTTAGTGTTAGGGTTACTATGCTGAGGTTTTAAGGGAGTTCAGGAATGAGATTCCGTCGGAAGAAGCCAGCACTCTTCAAATCGGGTCAGTGGAATTTCCGCCAGGACAATGCACCAGTCCACAACTCCATCCTTGTCACAGACTATTTGACCAAGATGGGCAGCAAGACAGTTCCTCAGCCTCCCTATAGCCCATGCCTTGCTCCCTGTGACTTTTGCTTATTCCCTAAGCTCACAGGCTGTCGTTATGAGACAAGTAAGGAGATGAAAGAGGCTGTAACGAAAGTCATTGACACGCTCACACAAGTGAACTTGCATGGAGCCTTCGAGAAGTTGTTGGAATGGTACAACAAGTGCATTTCAGCCGGGGGAGATAACTTCAAAGGGGACCAGAGTTTCATGTGTGTACTATCAATAAAAGTGCCCATACGAAAAAAGTCTGGAAACTTATTTAATGATCCTCGTATATATATGTATACGAGGGAAGGCTGAAAAGTTCGAAAGAAATAAATGCGTCAAAACAGGAGTCAATGAGAATTATAAGAAATCCTTGTTTCTTAAATTCTTATCATTAAATATACCCGACAATTACATTCTATATTTTACCAATCTACACTCAATGAATTGAATAAAATGATTCACAGAAAAAAATCCAAAATGAAAATCAGCACTATTTACACAAACAAGAAAATAAGGTTAAGATGGGCAAAAAAGAAACATTGATAGTGTGTGAACAATTGGGTGAAAGTGATATTCAGTCATGAATCAAGAATCTGTTATTGATGACTCTCTTGGTAAATGGGATCCAAGCACTGCAATACCAATTGAATAAATGTGTGGACTGCAAGGGAGACTAAGTGGAAAAATGAACCTAGTTTGGTCACACTCCATGAGAGTGTCTTGGTCAGCCTATGAACTTTTCGACCGATCCTAGTATATATTATATATACTAGGGTCCACGGAACACCACACCCTCATTTCCACCTCTCTGGGTGAAACTTTAAATTATGATCTCCATCAACTCGCACCCTGGCAGCACTTGCTTACAGAGTCAGAAAACGATGGTACAGATAGAAATTTAGACTCCGAAATAGAAAGTATGGACCCAGTACTGTACTGCCTAAATATTTTAGGCAAGTTAACGCAATAAAAACGCTTCTCCACAAATAAAATTGAATATTGTTAAAAGAGCAACATATAAATGAATCAGAAAAAAAGCTCCTATTTCTTAATTCCACTGAGGCATACGATAACTAGCAAAAATAATGGAATTAGCACACTTAGATGTTTTTATATACCTTATGAACATTAATGGATATGTCTCATCCCTCATAAATACGTTGGACACAGTTGTTTAAAAAATTGCAAAGTGTAAAATAATAATTATGATTTCCAATGCACTTATTTAGTAAAAATTATTGGCCAATGCATTTTTATAGTAAAAATCATTTGAAATGATTTTTACTATAAAAATGCATTGGAAATGATTTTTATTGTAAAAATGCATTAGGAATGATTTTTACTATAAAAATGCATTGCAAATGATTTTTACTATAAAAATGCATTGGAAATGATTTTTATTATAAAACTGAATCAGAAATGATTTTTGCTATAAAAATGCATTGGAAATGATTTTTATTATAAAACTGAATCAGAAATGATTTTTACTATAAAAATGCATTGGAAATGATTTTTATTATAAAACTGAATCAGAAATGATTTTTACTATAAAAATGCATTGGAAATGATTTTTATTGTAAAAATGCATTAGGAATGATTTTTACTATAAAAATGCATTGCAAATGATTTTTACTATAAAAATGTATTGCAAATTGATTTTTATGCATTTCCAATGCCTTTTTATAGTAAAATCATTTGCAATGCATTTTTATAGTAATAATCATTTGCAATGCATTTTTATAGTAAAAATCATTTGCAATGCATTTTTATAGTAAAATCATTTGCAATGCATTTTTATAGTAAAAATCATTGCATTACATTAAAGGACTTGCTGAGATTGATGTCCCAAAGGGACAGGTAGTGAGAGACATTCAAAGTAATTCATGCTGTTGGTACCCTTTGATGATGATGATGATGATAATAGAAAGTGTCAGTATTTTGAAAATCCCATGGATTCTAACTGTGATCCATAAAATTGATCCAAATATCAAATGTGCCAGCTGTAAGGTAAAAGTTCATGCTTAAACCCAACACAACAAGCGTTAAGATATTGGTCACACGATTGAATTAATAGTAAATTAGACACTGACATCCAGTGGAGATTTATCATAATCTAAATCTTTATTATCAGTTCACATTTTACAAATCTTTATATTCATCTTGGTCAGACACCAGTCCGAGCCAATAAATACCATAACAGTTTATATGCATCCTGTACATTGATCAAATTTTATATCCAGTGACCTGTCTAGTTAGGTTGAACCTGCTCGGAGATCTTGCTTTTGCCAGTATAATTCTTCAATTACCCACAAGACACAAACTTCTTCATCATTGCAATACATTTATACCTTTAAACAGAACAGATATTTTTATTTAGAAGATTAAATGTAAATATCTGAATGATTGATTTACATGACTTGGGTAATTTATCTTTAAAAATTATAAGTGTATTAAGATGGTTGGTGCTTGGGAAGCTAACTATTAACTGTTCAAAGAACAGACACCTGAAGTACATGTCTTTTTTGTACACAGAACAGGTAAGAAAGAGGTTAGTTGGTTGGTTGGTTTGGGTTTTATGGCATATCAACCTTTGTAAGTTATTTAATGCCAAATCCATTTTTATGCAAATAGTCAGTTCTGTTTCAAACAATTCAGTTTAGCATGAGTAAACAGTTTAATTGTCAAAAACATTTCTGTTTCAAGCTATTCAGTTTATTCAAACAGATCTAATTCAGCTAATTCAGTTCAGTATATGTACAGATTTTGTTTACACAGTTAGATGTCAAAACAGTTCCATATCAAAATAATTCACTTTAATGTAAGTAGAGTTTCAATGTCAAAAACAGTTTCATTTTAAACAATTCAGTTTAGCATAAGCACAGAGTTTAAATGTAAGTACAGTTTAATAGTCAAAACATTTAATGTCAAAACAGTTCTATTTTAAACAATTCAGTTTTTAGTATAAATACACAGTTTAAATGCAAAAAACTGTAAACTCAAGAAACCACGGTTTAGTTCTATTCAACCCATAGATAGGGCCCTTATCAGGTGCTACTACTCCAAGCCAGAGTGGACCTGGGAGCATTGCAAATGAAGGATTACTCCACATTCCCCAAAGCTCCAGCATCACTGGAACCTTACCATCTGTTTGTTTAGTGTCATATCAAGGACACTCGTTGGGGGGGGGTTCTTACCACTCTGCAGAGAAGCAGTCAGTGTATTCTACAGCCCTGCCAGCCGACTGGGCAAGGTATGAAAGAGGATTAGAAAGAAAATTTATATTGGGATTAACTGCAGATGGAAAAAGAAAGAAGAAACCATGAAATAAAAGAAGAAAAAGAACATAAAAGAAAGGGAAAAAAAAGAAAAAGAAAAAAGAAAAAGAAAGAATATGAGGAAAAAAGAAATAATGACAAAAAGATAAAAAGAAACAAAGGAAAGAAGAAGAAAGGAAAAGAAAAACAAAGAAAAAAATGAAGAAGAAAAGAAAAGAAAAAAGAAAAAAGGAAAAGAAAGAATTTAAGGAAGAAAGAAAAAGTTACTAAATAGAAAAAGAAATGAATTAAAAGAAAAAGGAAAGAAAGGAAAAGAATCTAAGGAAAAAAGAAAAAGAAACAAAAACAAAAAGAAAGAAAAATAAGAAATGAAACAAAGAAACAAAGAAAAGAAAGAAAAAGAAAAAGAAAAAACAGAAAAAGAACAAAAAGAAAAAAAAAAAGAAAAATGAAACAAAGGAAAAAAAAGAAAGAGAAAGAAAAAGGAAAAAAAGAAATTAAAACAAAAAAAAGAAAAAAGAAACAATGAAAAAAAATCTAAAGGAAAAAGAAAAAAAAGAAAAATAAAGCATTTGAAAGGAAAAAGACACAAAGAAAAAGAACGTATTGAAAAAAGAAAAAGAAAGAAAAAGAAAAAGAAAAAATTGAAACAAAGGAAAAGAGAAAAGAAACAAAGAAAAAAAGGGAAAAAGAAAAAAGAAACAAAAAAAGAAAAAAGAAACAAAGAGAAAGAATCTAAAGAAAAAAGAAAAAGAAAGAAAAAGAAAGAAAAAGGAAGAAGAAACAAAGGAAAGAAAAACAAGAAATAAAGCAAAAAAAACAAAGGAAACAAATTAAGGAAAAAAGAAAAAGTAACAAAAAAGAAAGAAAAAGAAACAATGGAAAAGAAAGAAAAGATGAAAGAAAAAAAATAAACAAATGAAAAAATTCTAAGGAAAAAAGAAAAAGTGACAAAAAAGGAAGACAAAGAAAAAGAAACAAAGGAAAGAAAAAAGAACAAAAGGAAAAGAAAAAGTAAGAAAGGAACAATATAAAGAAAAAAGAAAAAGGGAAAAGTAAGGAAAACAGAAAAAAGGGAGAAAAAGAAACAATGAAAAAAATCTACGGAAAAAAGTAAAAGGGAAAAAAGAAGTAAAAGAAAGGAAAAAAGAAATAAAGGAAAAAAAAGAAACAAAGAAAAAGAATCTTAAGAAAAAGAAAAAAGGAAAAAAAAGAAAAAAAAGAAAAAATAAACAAAGGAAAGGGAAAAAAGACACAAAAGAAAGGAAAAAAGAAATAAAGGGAAAAAAAGAAACAAAGAAAAACAATTTTAAGAAAAAGAAAAAAAGGCAGAAAAAGAAAAAAAGAAAAAATAAACAAAGGAAAGGGAAAAAGAAATTAAGGGAAAAAAGAAACAAAGGGACAATAAAGGCTTATTCTACACACACCAGATCTACATAACTGGACCCTTACCATTAGCTGTTATACCCAAGACATCTTTTTTTTTTTTTTGAGGGAGGATAGACTTAGTCTTTTATGAGGAGGAGAAAATCAGAATGTTCTTAGCCACACCAACAGGGCATCGGTACAATTGATTTCACTTGACAACAAAAACGAAAGAAAATAAAAGAAATCAATAAATCTGAAATTTTGAAAATTAACGATAAATTTACGCACAGCTAAGTTAAAAAGTTTTCCAATATTTTCAAAACAGGAGGCACAATCCATCATTTCAAGATGCTTTTGAATTGGTTTGGTTGGGTTTACGGCACATCAGACCTTGAAGGTTATTTAATGCTAAATCTTCTTCATACATATATATTAAAAATACAGGCTTTCGTTTAGTTGTGTTTTATAGCATATCAACCCGTGTAGATGATCTAATACCAAATCCAATTTGTATATATACATTAAATATATATAATTTGGCTTGGGTTAATTTTATGGCATATCAACCCTTATAGGTTATTTAATGCCCAAGCCTCTTAATACATATATTTTGAATATATATGATTTAGTTTGATTGGGTTTTATGACATATCAACCATTGTAGGTTATTTAATGCCAAATCTTCTTTATACATGTATATTACCCTGGTTGGCGGCTGATGAGGGCAGAGTATCACACGTGCTTTCACACGTATGATGAAAAAAAGAAAGAAAAAAAATATATATATGATTTCATTAGATTGGGTTTTATGGCATATCAACTATTGTAGGCTATTTAATGCCAAATCCTCTTTATACATATATATTAAATATATATGATTTGGTTTGGATGGGTTTTATGGCATATAAACCCTTGTAGGTTATTTAATGCCAACTCCTCTTTATACATATATATTAAAGCTATTTGTTTTCGTTTTGGTTGAGTTTTATGGCATATCAACCATTGCAGGTTATTTAATGCCAAATCCTCTTTATGATTTATATAATTTGTAAACTCAGTTTGTAGATCAATTCTAAATGTGCTGGAATTCATTTGTTTGCACACAGTTAAATGATTATACGTACAATTTGTTATTCAATTGTTTGTAGGTAATCTATTTTTTAAACTAGTAAGAGCTAATTTGTTTTCACAAAATTAAATCATTCCAAATATTCTAATATGAAAATTTCTATCTAATATTGATAATTTGTTTGCACATAGTTAAATGGTTTTAAATATTGCAATCTAACATAAATTGTTTTATTTGCACATGGTTTTATTCAAGCATTGTTATATAACACCAGCAATTTAATTCAAGCATACAGTTAAATAGTTTCAAGTATTTCTAATCAACACTAAAAATTCTATTCAACATTACTAATTCATTTGCACACAGTTAAATTGTTCCAAGTATTGCTATGTATCACTAACAATTCTATAAAACATTTTTCACTTGTTTACACACGGTTAAATCATCAAACAGATCTATTTCTAACAATTCGGTTTGATATAAGTCATTTTTTGCTCACAGTTTAAATGTCAAACAGTTTTATTTGACCCATAGATAGGAGCTTATCAAGTGCTACCACTCTGGATCAGAGTGGACCTAGGAGTAATGACAATGAAGGGATACTCCATATTCCTCAAAGCTCCAGAAGTGGAGCCTCACCTTTTAATGTCATATCCAGAACACTTGCTGGGATGGGGTCCAAAACCTCTGCAGAGATGCAGTCGGTGTATTCTACAACCCCAGCTAACTGGACTCATGAAGATAGTGAATCACACTGGACTGTGTATTTTATCTGTTAAAAATCTTATTTGTATAAAGTGTACTACTTTCAAACTTGGCCAGGTCCCAGTTTGAGACTGTAACTGTCTTTTCTATGGCTAAATACACACAGGGGGTGTGACCCTTCGGTAGAGTGATTAATGTTCATCTGTCCCTTCACCTAACGACCTTGTCAAGCCCTAGCTCCTAAATGATTAAAACATCAGACCATTTTTATCTTAAAAGTGCTAGAAAGAAGTGGCTGACTGTCAAAAGTGTCCATAGAATCAGTTTATAAAAAATTATTTATACCAATTTATCAATACACATGAAGCTCAGCCCAGTCGGCTGGGGATGTAGAATATACTGGCAGCATCTCTGCAGAGGGATAAAATTCCCCCAACGAGTGTCTTGGATATGACACTAAACAATCTGACAGTAAGGCTCCAGTAATGCTGGAGCTTTAAGGAATGCAGAGTGCCCCATTATTGCCATCGTTCCCAGGTCCACTCTGACCCGGAGTGGTAGCACCTGATAAATTTGGTTTGGTTTGGTTTCTTAGTTTTATGGCACATCAACCTTTGTAGGTTATTTAATGCCAAAGTCATTCTCCTAGAAGAACAGTAGTGGTACTATTTAACCCATAGCTGGGAGGATAAGGGGGTTCATACCTTTCCCAAGGGTATTTGCCTGAAAGTGAATATAATAGCACGACTGGAGTACAAATTCGCTTACTACAATTCCACAGTCCATCACTTTAATCATTACACCATGAAGACACCCCAGACCTGAAAGAGTTCAATCTATGGGTCAGATAGAACTGAACTGTATGCTTATGCTAAACTGAATTGTTTAAAATAGAACTGTTTTAACATTTAAACTGCATACTTTTACTAAATTGGCTTCTTTTTCATTTAACTGCATGTAAATAAATGACTGATGTTTAATTGATTTGTTCATGATACATAGCAATAGTTGAAACCATTTAACTTTATTGACAAAACTAAATAGTTTGAAATAGAACCGTTTTTTACCTTTAAACTGCGTAGTTATGCTAAACTGAATTATTTGAAATAGAACTGTTTACATGTATAAAAATGGATTTGGCATTAAATAACTTTCAATGGTTGATATGCCATAAAACCCAACCAAACCAAATCATATATATTTAATATATATATATAAAGAGGATTTGGCATTAAATAACCTACAATGGTTGATATGTCATAGAACCCAACCAAATCAAATCATATATATTTAATATATGTGAATAAAGAGGATTTGGTATTAAATAACGTACGATGGTTGATATGTCATAGAACCCAACCAAACCAAATAATATATATTTAATATATATGTATAAAGAGGATTTGGCATTAAATAACCTACAATGATTGATATGTCATAAAAGCCAACCAAACCAAATCATATATATATTTAATATATAGGTATAAAGAGAATTTGGCATTAAATAACCTACAATGGTTGATATGCCATAAAAGCCAACCAAACCAAATCATATATATTTAATATATATGTATACAGAGGATTTGGCATAGAACCGCATAGAACCCAAAATCGACATCCTTAGGAAAAACCAAAATGGCGTCCGAAGAAATAGATCCACAACTTCACAAATATTGACCATCCGTAGAATCCTTGAAGGCGTACGGGCAAAAAACCTACAGGTGACATTACTATTTGTCGATTTTACCAAGGCCTTTGAATCCATTCACAGAGGGAAGATGGAACAAATCCTACTCGCATACGGCCTACCTAAAGAAACCGTTGCAGCAATAACGATTCTCTATAGAAACACCAAAGTGAAAGTATGTTCACCGGATGGTGACACAGAATACTTCAACATAGTAGCAGGAGTACTACAAGGGGGTCACGCTAGCCCCATACCTCTTTATCATCTGTCTAGACTATGTGCTTAGAACATCGATTGATAAAATCAGAAAAAACGGCTTCAAGCTGACAAAGAAAAGAAGCAAAAACAATTATCGACGCCGACTACGCCGATGACATAGTGATAATGGCAAATACACCCAACCAAGCCCAAACACTACTGCATAGTTTGGAACGAGCTGCCGCTGGCATTGGCCTCCTTGTCAATGCACACAAAACTGAATATATGAGCTATAATCAAACAGGTGACATTTCTACACTAGACGGAACCTCTCTGAAACTGGTAGACAAGTTCACCTACCAAGGAAGCAGTGTCTTATCAACTGAAAAAGACATCGACACGCGGCTAACGAAGGCATGGACTGCTATCGATAAGCTGTCGATCATATGGAAATCAGACCTGACCGATAAAATGAAAAGCAGTTTCTTCCAGGCAGCGGTTGTGTCAATACTGCTGTATGGATGTACTACTTGGACGCTAACTAAACGGCTGGAGAAGAAGCTAGACGGCAATTACACAAGAATGCTGCAAGCAATATTGAACAAGTCCTGGCGGCAACACCCAACAAGGCACCAACTACACGGCCACCTGCCTCCCATCACGAAAACTCTCCAAGCTAGACGAACCAGACACTGCTGGAGAAGCAGGTACGAGCTCATAAGTGATGTACTCCTATGGACCCCCACATATGGCCGAGCAAAAGCAGGACGACCAGCTCGAACATTCATACAGCAGCTATGTGAGGATACAGGATGTAGCCCTGAAGACCTTCCAGAGGCAATGAACGATAGGGAGAAGTAGCAAGAGAGGGTCAGGGATATCCATGCAAGCGGCACGACATGATGATGAGGATATACCTCTATGCTATATATCTATATACATATATTCTATGTATCTACATACGTATATGCTATATAAGTATATAACCGACTCATTGGCCTCATGGGTAGAGTGTTCGTGAATGGTCTGGGAGACATGGGTTCAATCCCAGGTCATGTCATACTAAAGACTCAAAAAATGGTACTTGATGCCTCCTTGCTTAACACTCAACATTATAAGGTATGTATCAAGGTTAAAATGGAGCAATCCAGGGAAAGGAATAGCACCCTTCTCTACACCTCGGTGTAGTAGCTATTGAAAAGGGAGTCTTCTGGTCGCCCTCGGCTACAGTCACCAACTCTACAACTATATACTAAATATATATATATATCTATGCTATATATCTATATACGCATATACTATATCTCTATATACATATATTCTATATATCTATATATGTCTGTGCTATATATCTTTAGCGAGTGTAATGTTTTGTTATTGTTAGGTGAAGAAATGTATTCTTACGCGTGTGTGTTATTCCCACGCTAATTGTTGTTGTTAATAAAGGAGAGAGAGAGAGAGAAGTACGAAGTTGAAATGTTTTTATGATAGTTTTTAATGGCAGCATGGAATATAGAGTTTACGTTTGTGCTGCAAGCCTTGTAGGAAAGGAAAGAAGTAAAGAGATGAAATGGAGTTATAAGAGAGTGGAGAAAGCAGCACATGTCGTTAGACGTGCGAGAGATTATGTTTGCTGTTTGAGGAAATAAACGTTGAAGTCACCGTGAGTTTGTGTTTCTGGTTGTTTCGGGGAGAAGCGTGAATGTCTCCAGAAAATTTTGCCCAGAGGTGAAGCAGTCACTAGGTGTCGGAGCGGGATTCGGCATCGCAGTCGACATAGCCAATTTTGGGGGTGACAAAGTTGTTCCCGTGTGTGGCATATTGAATTTATC
Source organism: Sepioteuthis lessoniana (assembly GCA_963585895.1). Lineage (NCBI taxonomy): Eukaryota > Metazoa > Mollusca > Cephalopoda > Myopsida > Loliginidae > Sepioteuthis > Sepioteuthis lessoniana. The sequence goes on along the minus strand of OY757947.1, from coordinate 50,215,405 downwards.
TAATTCATATTCATCTGGGATCCCTTGGTCTAAGAGAAATAGACACAAGCGATCCATAAATTAGATAGGTTCCCTCATTGTGTCCATGCTGCTGCTGCTGCTGCTACTGAATAACAGCCAGTGAGATGTCTGCACTGAACGAAGTTGTTCAGCCAAAGAGAGTGTTTGACGGTTTTCCCCAACTACTGCTGCCCAGAAAGTTGGTTCGGATTAGAATAGGATAAGTCATCCTGATTGGGTGAAATTATGCATCGAATTAAATTACATGCCAAACAAAAATACGAAAATTCCTTCTGCTATATATCTATATTCATACATTCTATATATCTATATGCATAAACCACAGCATAAACCATTGAAAATCTCACTAACATCTCAAAACGAACCAACAACACATATATTCTATATATCTACATACATCTCATAGCCTGAACTGTATAGAATATATACTGTACATCCATATATATTCTCCAGTGCAGATGCAACACGATAAATATTGGTAACTCCAATAAGTTATACTTTTTTTTTTAAGATTGCAAGATCTGCTCGTTGAAGCAAGTCAGAAGGATAGCAAATGATTTATTTAAATTCATCAGCTTATAAATTGATTTTGTTATCGAAAATTTAGTCATGAAAAACAAAAACTTTTGCAGAGAGAAAATTTGAAAGTCTTTCTGTCTGCGTGAAAAGAATATTTTTATTGATCTCACTGATATTCTGAGTAGAAAGACTGATATGTGTAGCTACCAAACTTCCGGCTGAATTTTGTTTTTTTGTTTTGTTTTGCTCTTTTTACTTTTCCTTTTTTTTTTTTTTTGTCTTTTCTGGGTTTTTTTTAGCGGGTGGTTGTGTGTTTAAACACAGATTTATTTTTCCAGGAAGCTAACACGGAGAAATAGATTGAACAGGTGTACAAATGGGAATAGTATCACAGGAATACAAAAAACATAGAAATCTGTCCAAACGACTTTTATTAAATAAAAATAATAACTTGAAACTTCATGATTATTAGGGTTAGAATTGAATACTTGAAACCAAACAACTGTCTATGAATTATTTGTATTAAGAATAGTTACTTGAAGCTCTAATTGTTTACTAAGGATGATTATTATTATTATTATTAGTTACTTGAAAGCATCTAACTGTAAATTATTTCTATTAAGAATTGTTACTTGAAGCTCTCATTGTTTACTAAGGATTATCATTATTATTATTATTAGTTACTTGAAAGCATCTAACTGTAAATTATTTGTATTAAGAATAGTTACTTAAAGCTCTAATTGTTTACTAAGGATTATCATTATTATTATTATTAGTTACTTGAAAGAATATAACTGTCAATTGTTTGTATTAGGAATAGTTACTTGAAGCTCTAATTGTTTACTAAGGATTATTATTATTAGTTACTTGAAAGCATCTAACTGTAAATTATTTGTATTAAGAATAGTTACTTGAAGCTCTAATTGTTTACTAAGGATTATTATTATTATTAGTTACTTGAAAGCATCTAACTGTAAATTATTTCTATTAAGAATTGTTTCTTGAAGCTCTCACTGTTTACTAAGGATTATCATTATTATTATTATTAGTTACTTGAAAGCATCTAACTGTAAATTATTTGTATTAAGAATAGTTACTTGAAGCTAGAATTGTTTACTAAGGATTATTATTATTATTAGTTACTTGAAAGCATCTAACTGTAAATTATTTGTATTAAGAATAGTTACTTAAAGCTCTAATTGTTTACTAAGGATTATCATTATTATTATTATTAGTTACTTGAAAGCATCTAAGTGTAAATTATTTGTATTAAGAATAGTTACTTGAAGCTCTAATTGTTTACTAAGGATTATTATTATTAGTTACTTGAAAGCATCTAAATGTAAATTATTGGTATTAAGAATAGTTACTTGAAGCTCTAATTGTTTACTAAGGATTATTATTATTAGTTACTTGAAAGCATCTAAGTGTAAATTATTTATATTAAGAATAGTTACTTGAAGCTCTAGTTGTTTACTAAGGATTATTATTATTAGTTACTTGAAAGCATCTAAGTGTAAATTATTTGTATTAAGAATAGTTACTTGAAGCTCTAATTGTTTACTAAGGATTATTATTATTAGTTACTTGAAAGCATCTAACTGTAAATTATTGGTATTAAGAATAGTTACTTGAAGCTCTAATTGTTTACTAAGGATTATTATTATTAGTTACTTGAAAGCATCTAAGTGTAAATTATTTATATTAAGAATAGTTACTTGAAGCTCTAGTTGTTTACTAAGGATTATTATTATTAGTTACTTGAAAGCATCTAAGTGTAAATTATTTATATTAAGAATAGTTACTTGAAGCTCTAATTGTTTACTAAGGATTATTATTATTATTATTAGTTACTTGAAAGCATCTAAGTGTAAATTATTTGTATTAAGAATAGTTACTTGAAACTCGAATTGTTTACTAAGGATTATTATTAGTATTATTAGTTACTTACTTGAAAGCATCTAACTGTCAATTATTTGTATTAAGAATAGTTACTTGAAGCTCTAATTGTTTACTAAGGATTATTACTATTATTATTCTTAGTTACTTGAAAGCATCTAAGTGTAAATTATTTGTATTAAGAATAGTTACTTAAAGCTCTAATTGTTTACTACGGATTATTATTAGTTACTTGAAAGCATCTAAGTGTAAATTATTTGTATTAAGAATAGTTACTTGAAGCTCTAATTGTTTACTAAGGATTATTATTATTATTATTAGTTACTTGAAAGCATCTAAGTGTAAATTATTTGTATTAAGAATAGTTACTTGATGCTCTAATTGTTTACTAAGGATTATTATTATTAGTTACTTGAAAGCATCTAACTGTAAATTATTTGTATTAAGAATAGTTACTTGAAGCTGTAATTGTTTACTAAGGATTATTATTATTATTATTATTAGTTACTTGAAAGCATATAACTGTAAATTATTTGTATTAAGAATAGTTACTTGAAGTTCTAATTGTTTACTAAGGATTATTATTATTAGTTACTTGAAAGCATCTAACTGTAAATTATTTTTATCAAGAAAAACTACTTGAAACTATAAGTGGTAACTAAAAATTATTATTAGTTACTTGAAATCATTAAACTGCTGATATGTTGATATGTCATTAAAATAAAACAAACAAAAGCTAAGCTTTGTTTGGTCACAAGATTAGAGGTATGGGGCACCTAGCACGGACTAAACTCATGAATTATCAGCTGCTAATATAGTTTGGCAAGCATTACACCATGTGAGACACACTTCATGCAATAGTTATCAACTTAGGAAATGGAATTACCGGCCCTCGTTGAAACCCTTCACAACGCAGTTTGTTTCACTTTCATCCATATTGTTGAATACTTTTCATACACCTACCTTCTAGTTCAATTTTTAGATTGAGCAGGCAATGTGGCAAAATTCCAAAGTGAATAGTTTTTAAAAGAATTCTGTACTCTCAACTCAATATATTTTAGTGAATTTATTTTGAAAAGTCTGTCAATATTTCATCGATATTGCGGTTGTGTTATGTTTTGAAATAACCGATATATAAATTCTATAAATAAGGAGTGACTTGATATTATTCTTAATGGTTGCTTTTGCCAAACTTTAAGGGAATAACTATAAATTTTGAAATATACAAGGAGGAATTTTATACAACTTGCAATATTTTTATATATTGTTATTTGCTTTGTACAATATATAAATATATGTTTCATAATATTCATGTATCAAATTATATTTGGTTTGGTTGGGTTGGGTTGGGTTTCATGGCATATCTAATATTGTAGGTTTTTTGATGCCAAATCCTCTACATATAGTACAGGATGTCTCAAAATACTTGCAACCTTTTAATATGATAATAATTTATTATTGAGACAAAAATCAAATGAATGTTTCTTTTATTGTTATTATATCAGCTTCCAGGACATGCAATCTTTTTTTAAGTTTCTTGTCTTTGTAATAAATTATTATCATATTTATGGGTTGCGTCTATTTTGAGATAGTTTTGAATGATTTTATCTCCAAATAAGTAGTAAGGAAAAATATTTTTCCTCTTTTGTCCAAGGCATTGTGATCAAGGATTAATGGTTGTTATAATATTCTATTTTCAAATAATAATGTTGTGTTTCTTTTTTGTTTTATAAAAAAGAAACACAACATTATTATTTGAAGAGTTATTATTAGCCACATGGGTCCCATGTATATTGAGACACCCTTTAACTATATTAGATATATAGGATATGGTTTGGTTGGGTAAAATTGCATATCAAACATTGTAGGTTATTTAATGCCAAATCCTCTTTATACATATATATATTGAATATATATGATTTGTAGACACATTTTGTGGATAACATTTTCAAACAAGCTGGAGCTCATTTTTTTGCACACAGTTAAATTGTTTCAAGTATTGCTATTTAACACTAATAATTCAAAATGATTTCAAGTATTGCTATCTAACACTAATTATACTATTAAACATTACTCATTTGGTTTCATGTATTGTTATATCTCACTAAAATTTCTCAGAAACATCAGTCCTTTAATTAAATGGTCAAAAAGTTCTATTTTTGACACTTCAATTTTACCCAAGTCATTTGTTTGCACACAGTTTTGATGTAAAACAGTTCTATTTGACCTGTAGATTGGACTCTATCAGGTACTACCATCTGAGTCAGAGTGGAGCTGGGAGTAATGGCAATAAAGAGGTACTCCACATCCCCCAAAGTTCCAAAACTGGAGCCTGACCATCATACGCAGGACTCTAAATAGTTTCAAGTAGAGCTATCTAACGCTAACAGTTTTATTCGATTTTCTTCAGTTGCATTTAGTTAAATGGTGTTAAGTATTGCTATCCAACATTAATAAATCTAATAGTAATTATTTGTTTGCACACAGTTAAATGGTTTTATATAGAGTAAATGATTAAACAGTTCAATTTGACCAACAGATGGGACCCTAACAGGTACTACCATTCCAGGTCTAATTGGACCTGGGAGTAATGGCAATAAAGGGGTACTCTACCTTCCCCAAAGCTCCTGCATATACTGGAGCCTCACCATCAGATGCAGTTTAGTATTTGTTGGGTATCACCCACCTTTCTCCACACAATGAACTAGTCCATCTGCCATATATAGCAGTAGGTACTAATACCAGGGCAGTCTAGAAGGTGAAGAGCAGCTTCTTATAGGAATAGTATTAGAGCATTGGAGACTGGAGATCACACTAGATCACTTTACTTGCTTCCGTAATAACGAAAGCCAATGCTATCGTTGGACTATATCTTTATTCTGTATTCACTAATCCTATGTTCTTGTCTACTAATAGTCTCTCTATTGTATATACTTTTTCCTGAGAATATATCTCTATTTCCTCTCATATTGTGGTTTGTCCTTTATTTAATATTTCAAGCGTTCACTAATCCTATGTTCTTGTCCACTAATAGTCTCTCTATTGTATATACTTTTTCCTGAGAATATATCTCTATTTCCTCTCATATTGTGGTTTGTCCTTTATTTAATATTTCAAGCGTTCACTAATCCTATGTTCTTGTCCACTAATAGTCTCTCTATTGTATATACTTTTTCCTGAGAATATATCTCTATTTCCTCTCATATTGTGGTTTGTCCTTTATTTAATATTTCAAGCGTTCACTAATCCTATGTTCTTGTCCACTAATAGTCTCTCTATTGTATATACTTTTTCCTGAGAATATATCTCTATTTCCTCTCATATTGTGGTTTGTCCTTTATTTAATATTTCAAGCGTTCACTAATCCTATGTTCTTGTCCACTAATAGTCTCTCTATTGTATATACTTTTTCCTGAGAATATATCTCTATTTCCTCTCATATTGTGGTTTGTCCTTTATTTAATATTTCAAGCGTTCACTAATCCTATGTTCTTGTCCACTAATAGTCTCTCTATTGTATATACTTTTTCCTGAGAATATATCTCTATTTCCTCTCATATTGTGGTTTGTCCTTTATTTAATATTTCAAGCGTTCACTAATCCTATGTTCTTGTCCACTAATAGTCTCTCTATTGTATATACTTTTTCCTGAGAATATATCTCTATTTCCTCTCATATCATGGTTTGTCTTTTATTTAATATTACAAGTGTTCACTAACCAGAACGCAACAGTATCACATCCAGGACACTCCTTGTGGGGGACAGGGGGGTCCTACCCCTCTGTACAGATGCAGCTAACTAGGCTGATTAAATGGAACATTCTAGATGCCATAAGATTTTTTGTGGCATTTATTACTGAAGCATTATCTTTATATAATGAGTGTCTTCATTAATTATCATCATCATCATCATGTCACGCCATCGACACGGATCTCCCTGACCTCCTCCCACTACCCTTCTCTATCATCCATCACTTCCTGTAGGTCTTCAAGGCTACATCCTGTATCAGCACAGAGCTATTGTACGTAGGTTCTAGATGGTCGTCCTTCCTTTGCTCGTCCATGTGAAGTGGTCCACAGCAGTACGTCACTTATGAGTTCATCCCTACTTCTCCAGCAGTATCCCGCATGTCTGGTTTGTCCAACTTGAATAGTTTTTGTGATGGGTGGTAAGTGGCCGTACAGCTGCTGCTTTGTGAGGTGGCACCCCTAAGACTTGTTCAATATTGCTTGCAGCATTCTTGTGCAGTTACTGTCAAGCTTTTTCTCCATACATTTAGTTAGCGTCCATGTAGTGAATCCATACAGCAGTATTGACACGACCGCTGTTCGGAAAAAACTGTGTTTTATTTATCAGTCAGGTCTGACTTCCATATAACTGATAGCCAATCGATAGCTGTTGATGCCTTTACTAGTTGCGTGTTGATGTCTGTCTTGATTGATGAGGCAATCCTTCCTAGGTAGGTGAACTTCTCTACAAGTTTCAGCGAGCTACCATTTAGTGTGGAGATGTCACCTCTTTGATTAAAGCACATATATTCCATCAAGTGTGCATTAACATGGAAGCCTTTACCTGCAGCTGCTTGTTCCAGACTATGTAGCAGTGTTTTGGCTTGGGCGGGTGTATTTGCCAGAAGAGCTATGTCATCGGCGTAGTTTTTATCAGTAATTGTCTGTGCGGGATACCTTCTGCTTCTTTTCTTTGTTAGCTTGAAACCATTTTCTTTGATTTTATCAATAGATATTCTAAGCACGTAGTCTAGACAGATGATAGAGAGGTATGGGGTTAATGTGTCTCCTTGCAGTACAACTGCTACAATGTCAAAGTAGTCTGTGTCTCCATCCGGGAAGCGTACTTTTACTTTTGTGTTTATATTAAATATATATGATTTGGTTTTGTTGCGTTTTATAGCATATCAACCATTGTAGGTTATTTAATGCCAAATCCTCATTATACATATATATTAGATATATATGATTTGTTTGGGTTGGGTTTTATGGCATATCAACATTTGTAGGTTACTTAATGCCAAATCCTTCATATATATATATATATATATTAAATATACAGGATTTGGCTCGGTTTGATTTTATGGCATATAAACTATTGTAGGTTATTCAATGTCAAGTCCTCATTATATATGTATTTACAAAATATACGGGATTATGTTTGGTTTGGTTTTATGGCATATCAGTCATTGAAGGTTACTTAATACCAAATCCAAATAAATGTATCACTAACAATTCAAGTAGAGATCAGTCATTTTTACACATGCAGTTAAGGGTCAAACAGTGCTATTTCTAACAATTCAATTTAGCATAAGTCATTTGTTTGCATGCAGTTTGAATGTCAAATAGTTCTATTTGACCAATAGATAGGACCCTATCCTGTGCTACCATTCTGGATTAGAGTGGACCTGGGAGTAATGGCAATGAAGGGATACTCTGTATTCCCCAAAGCTAAAAAAATGCATTAGAAATGATTTTTACTCTAAAAATTCATTGGAAATAATTTTTGCTATTAAAATGCATTGGAAATGATTTTTACTATAAAAATTCATTGGAAATGATTTTTATTATAAAAATGCTTCAGAAATGATTTTTACTATAAAAATTCATTGGAAATGATTTTTATTATAAAAATGCTTTAGAAATGATTTTTACTATAAAAATGCATTGAAAATGATTTTTACTATAAAAATGCATTAGAAATGATTTTTACTATAAAAATGCATTAGAAATGATTTTTACTATAAAAATGCATTGGAAATGATTTTTACTATAAAAATGCATTAGAAATGATTTTTACTATAAAAATGCATTGCAAATGATTTTTACTATAAAAATGCATTGAAAATGATTTTTACTATAAAAATGCATTAGAAATGATTTTTACTATAAAAATGCATTGAAAATGATTTTTACTATAAAAATGCATTAGAAATGATTTTTACTATAAAAATGCATTGCAAATGATTTTTACTATAAAAATGCATTGAAAATGATTTTTACTATAAAAATGCATTAGAAATGATTTTTACTATAAAAATGCATTGAAAATGATTTTTACTATAAAAATGAATTGGAAATTATTTTTTACATAAATGTATTCATAATCTGAAGATTTTATTCTGCAAATGCTCAAGTGTGTCTAAAACTTGACGACTAATTTTCATCCAATAAGAACTATATGATACAATTGATGAAATAATTTTAGGTGTGTAATTTCTTTCTTTTTCAATCTTTGTATTTGCATGTATAATTTCTTTTTCTTCAATATTGTGATTGCAGACAATTGGAAGTAATGAGAGAGCATTGGTCTGCTTGTTGGAAATCACTTTCACACAGTCGCATACAAAGAAGCTTTTAAATTGTCAAAAAAATTGTCGGCATATTAATGAGTCACCTCAAAGTTATAGATAAATACACTGAAATATGTCAGTACCCTCCTTGGGAGAGTCCTGGTGGCGTCTTGGTTAAAGTACTGGACTGCAGCTCTAAGTAAGTGAGTTCAAACCCCACTCGCCCAATTCCGTTCCCTTTTGGACTAATATACTTAGGAAAGGCATGAACCTTCTTATCCCTAAAGCTATAGGTTAAATAGTACCACAGCTGTTCATCTTCAAGAGTGGCTTTGGCATTAAATAACCCTAGAAGGTTGATATGCCATTAAATAAAGAAAAAGAAATCAATCTTTATCTCCCCACCCCATGGGGTAAATAGGATCAACGCTGTTCTTTTACAAGGATGGCCTTGGTATTAAATAACACAGGAAGTTTGATATGCCATTAAACAAAGAAACCACACAAAACCAATGCATTCCCCCGTTTCTGCATTTAAAATATGAGTTAAATGAGGTGATAATGGACAGACCATTTCGTATGTGTGGATATATGTTCAATGTGGCTGGCTATCATTGTTTAAACACATTACCCACCACCTAACTGTGTTCACAACCACTGTAAGGCCTTTATAACTGTTCACTAAATATTGCAAATATACCTGACACAGCTGAATCTCAGTTGCATAATCTGGAGCAACCAGCAAGAAGCATTGGTGTCTATGTGAACAAACAAAAATAAATTTGAGTGTTTTGATCAAGTTAGGGAGTTCCCATAGGGTAGTGGCTAATGAGCTTAACTGCAGCATCGTAGTATTCATGTTCAAACCTCAGTAACACCATTACATTCACTTTTTGTTGCATTCTGGTTAGTGAATGCTTGTAATATTAAATAAAGGACAAACCACAATATGAAAGGAAATAAAGATATATTCTCAGGAAAAAGTATATACAATAGAAAGACTATTAGTAGACAAGAGCATAGGATTAGGGAATACAGATTAAAGATATAGTCCAACGATAGTATTGGCTTCTGTTATTAAGGTAGCAAGTAAGGTGATCTAGTGCGATCTCTAGTCTCCAACGCTTTAATACTATTTCTATAAGAAGCTGCTCTTCACCTTCTAGTCTGCCTTGGTATTAGTAGCTACTGCTATATATGGCAGATGGACTAGTTCATTGTGTGGAGAAAGGTGGGTGATACCCAAAACTTTTGAACTGATACCTTTCAGGGAAGGCATGAAGTTGCCATTTCATAGCTATGGATGAAATAATACAACTGCTGTTCTTTTTCAAGGGTGGCTTTGGTATTAAATAACCTGCAAAGGTTGATATGCCATTGAATAAAGAAACCGACCAAAGTCATCTCTTAATTAAATGTCAGAACAGTTCATATATTTTTCATTTTCTTTTCTGATGAACGGCATTTCTACATCTGAAAAGAAAAAAAAAAAAGATAAAACATTAAACAGAGAAATTTAAGTTATTCCGACAAATTCAGTTAGAATTTAAGATCATTTGAATGTGAATTGATCCAATAATTAGATTACGAAAGGAAATCATTTTTTATAAAACACTCTGTATAATTTAGATGAAGTTATTTTGAACAAATCTATATATATATATACACATATATAATTCATACACACACATATATAGATATATATATATATGATCCGAATGATCCGTTGAGGTGAAAGTTTAGTAGGAGAATTCCGACTCGCGATTTAAGTTAATTTTGTAATTGGCTTCACTCGTGTTGAGCACTCTTGTAATTGTAGCATTGCAGCATTTACGGTGGGTTTTATTTTTCTTTTGACCAACTGACTGCATATCTCTTGATTTTTTTCAACTGGTGTGACGGGGTTGGCTTTTCTTTTTTTTTTTGTCCTATGATATTTTTTCTTTTTTTCTGATAACCGTGAATGCTGGTAGATAGTAGATTAGTAAATATATATATATATATATTAATGTATATATCGATATATATGTACACATATACAAAAATATATATATAAATATATATATACACTATATATATACATATATGTATTATATATATGCCTTATATATATGCAGACATATACATATACATATATATACATACATATATATATTTAAACACACATATATATACACACAAAAAGGTATACATATATATATATATATATTTAAACACACATATATATATACTCACAAATATATGTATATGTATATATATAAGTAAGTAAAAGTAAAGTAGGCGACCATAGTCGAGGGTGACCCGAAGGCTCCCTTTTCGATAGCTTACTACACCAAGGTGTAGGGGAGAGCGCTACTCCTTTCCCTGGATTGCTCCACTTTACCCTTGATCCGTACCTTATAATGCTGAGTGTTAAGCAAGGAGGCATCAAGTACCATTTTTTGAGTCTTTGGTATGATTCGACCTGGGATTGAACCCAGGTCTCCCGGGCGATTGGCGAACGCTCTAACCGCTAGGCCAATGTCCGGTATGTATATATATATATATATTTATATGTATGTATATATATATTTATATTTATTTATTTATATATCCATACATATATATTTATGTATATACACATATATACACATATATATATATACATGCATACATATACGCACATACATATATACATACATGTATATACACACACATGCACACACACACACAGATATATATGTACTTATACACACACACACACACACATATATGTGTTTGCTTTGCCATAATGGTTGTGGCCAAGTTGTTTGGGACTGTAGAATACACTGATTACTTCCCTGCTGAGTAGTAAGTCCTACTCCACCCAACAATGAATGTCTTCTATATGACATTAAACAATCTGATGGTGAGGTTCCAGTAATGCAGGAACTTTAGGGAATAAGGAGTACGCCTTCATTGCTATTACTCCAAGGTCCACGTTGACGCAGTTTGCTAGCACCTGAAAAGGTCCTTAGTATGGGTCATATAGAACCGTTTGACATTTAAACATTGTGCAAGTAAATGATTTATGCTAAATTGAATTGTTAGAAACAGAACGGTTTGATCACTTAACTGTGTGTAAACAAAAGACTGATATTTAATTCAATTGTTAATGATACATAGCAATAACTGAAATTAGACTGTGTGCAAAAGAATAACCTTAGGCTTGTTTAAAAATGTTCTCAACAAAATGTGTCAACAAATGATATATATTTGATATATGAAGACAATTTGGCATTAGATATGCCATAAAACACAACCAAACCAAATCCTACATATTTAATATATATGTATTAAGAGGATTTGGCATTAAATAACCTACAATGGTTGATATGCCATAAAAGCCAACTAAACCAAATCATATATATTTGATATATATGTATAAAGTGGATTTGGCATTAAATAGCCTACAATGGCTGATATGCCATAAAACACAACCAAACCAAATCATATATATTTAATATATATGTATAAAGAGGATTTGCCATTAAATAACCTACAATGGTTGATATGCCATAAAACACAACCAAACCAAATCCTACATATTTAATATATATGTATAAAGAGGATTTGGCTTTAAATAACCTACAATGGTTGATATGCCATAAAACCCAACCAAATCAAATCATATATATTTAATATATATGTATAAAGAGGATTTGGCATTAAATCACCTACAATGGTTGATATGCAATAAAACCAAACCAAACCAAATCATATATATTTAATATATATGTATAAAGAGGTTTTGGCATTAAATAACCTACAGTGGTTGATATGCCATGAAACTAAACCAAACTATCCTTGTTAAAACATATTACCCACTACCTAATAGTCCTCACATTCCCTGTTCACTAAATAAATAGAAATAAATAAATAAAAATAGGGTGTTTTTTGTTTTGTTTTTTTCTGAATGGAGAAATTCAGTGACACAACTCTGCTTTTCGACCCATTGTTATCAAGTCCCAATTCATGAAAGATTTTAAAGCTAAAAATCCAGTTGTGTCATCATTGTAGATTCTGGGAAAATAAAAAGAAAGCATTACTTTCAGAGTGACATTCCTGCTCTATCCAATGATGTTATTGTGTGCCTTCATTTATTTATTTTATTAGTTCTACACATTCAAATTTTTGTTTATGGCTGCCATCATGAAATATTTAAATAGTCTCCACAGAAATTTTATCAAACATATTCTTTCTTTATTATTTTTTAAATAATTTCTAGTTTTCTCAGTAAAAATTAGGTCACTATTTTCTTTTTAATTTTTATTTCTGTCTCAGGAAATGCTGAAGATTTTGTTTTTTTTTCTGAAAATAGAGGGAAAGATGAATTTGAAATATGAAGACATGAATAAAGAGAAAAAAAACAAGGTGAAGGTGTTGTATAACAGATAACGACAACAGGTGTCTTGCATAAAATATAATCTGCTTCTTTTTTTTTTAATTATGCAACGAAGGAAGGGATAGAGTAAAAAAGCTGTTTGAATTGCACATACAGAGGACTGACAGATATGGATCTTCTGTTGACCTCTTGTCCTTCCCTTTTTATATTACATCCTGTATACCCTTGCAATTGATATAGCCATACCTCTCTCCAGCATGCCCCCCACCCAAATTATTGTGGCTACACCTTCTTCTGCCTGCCGCCTACACAATGCACATGGACACACCTTCTAGCATGTCACACACTTAATTTACATGGCTTATCCACCAAGAATACCAGGGTCCTCTTTACTTTAGGTACCAGGTGCATTTTCTGTAATCCTTAGTTCAACCAGGGTCCAACTTCTGCCGCTACATCAACAGATGTCAAAAGGGTCTTCAAGTCAATATCAAACAAATATGGAATAAAAATATAAGGAAGGATGAATTTAAAATCTAAAGACATGAATAAAGTCGTTTAGTTTGGTTTCTTTGTTTGATGGCATATCAACCTGTGGTTTGAAATTTGATTTCAATTACGTCACTGACTCAGACAATCCTGTTGCACGCATCTGTCTACGCAACAGGCCTTGTTTCAACTCCTTCCCATTCCCTCCATGGCTCTTTTTATACACCTGATAGTCTTGTTTGCATGGGAGCGTCGAGAGTCTGCATTACTTCACGTGAGATAAGCAAATACAAAAGCGACTGTGTGTCAGCATTTTAGCTTTTTTTTGTTAAGCGACTGAACCGTACAAAATGCAGCCACATGCTAGTCAGGAAAGTCATGATTTTCCCTACACAACCTTCATGGGTAATCTAATGCCAAAGACATCCTTCTAGAAGAATAGCAGTGATACTGTTTAACCCATAGCTAGGGAAATAAGAGGGTTCATACCTTTACAAAAGGGTATTTGTCCGAAAGTGAACATAATAGCTCAACTGGGGTTTGAACTCGCTTACTATAATGTCGAAGCCCAACACATTAGCCACAACACCATGTGAATTCACAACCCCCCCCCACTACACCACTGGGACATCTCCCCACTTTAAACCATTATTCTATTCCAAATTAGAAGCATTTCATTTTCCATACATAATCTTATTGACACCAAACAGACCACAGCACTGTTGAGATCAGCTAGAATGCTCAGAAGAATCCACGAGATCAACAGAGACTTGCCATCATTCAAACTCCACTGAATGACGGATAGAGTGTTTGCCAATGGTCCGGGAGACCCGGGTTCAATCCCAGGTCAAGTCATACCAAAGACTTTAAAAAAGGTACTTGATGCCTCCTTGCTTAACACTCAGCATTATAAGGCACGTATCAAGGATAAAGTAGAGCAATCCAGGGAAAGGAGTAGCACCCTCCCCTACACCTAGGTGTAATAGATATCGAAAAGGGGGCTTTTGGGTCGCCCTTAACTACAGTCACCAGCTTTACTTCTTTTTACAAACAGATCACCTTATCTCGGTCAAACGACCAGACCTTATGAAAGTCAACGCAAAAAGAGAGTCTGCTGAATTGTGGAATTTGCCATTCCAGCTGACCACAGGGTAAAACTGAAAGAAAGTGAAAAGAGAGATAAACATCAAGATCTTGCTAGAGAACTGAAAAAAACTATGGAACATGAAAGTGGTGCACTCAGTACAGTCACCAAAGCATTGAAAGAGAGACTGGAGGCCCTGGAAATAAGAGGACAAATCGAGACCATCCAAATTACAGCATTGTTGAGATCAGACAGAATACTGAGAAGAAAGAGCCTTGATGACTTGAGGAGACTTGCTGTCATTCAGCCTCCAGTGAAAAACCATCAGCTAACACTGATGTGAAGAACTCTAAGAAGAAGAAGAAGAAGAACGGACTGGAGGACCAGAAAATAAGAGGACAAGTGGGGACCACCCACACTACAGCATAATAAAGATTGGGTAGAATACTGAGAAGAGTCCTCGAGACTTGAGGAGACTTGCCGTCACTCAAATCCAGTGAAAGACCATCAGCAAATATTGGTATGAAAAACTCTCAAGGAGTGACATCATTAATAACAGAAGAGTCCTGAGGAGACTTGCTGTCACTTACATGCCGGTGAAAAACCCTCACTTAGAACTGGGGTGAAAAACTCACATAGAGAGAAAATAATTATAAACAAATAAATTAAAAATCAAAATTGGTGACAAATCACCCGCAATTTGGGGAAAAATAGAGATTAAATACCTTGATGATGATGATGATGAAACATAGATATTGAAACATTATCATGAATGTATCATAATTAACTCTAAGGAACATCTCTTTTTTGACTTCTCAATGTTTAATGGCATATCAACCTTCATGGATAATTTAATTCCAAAGCCATTCTTGTAGAAGAAGAGTAATTTGGTTTGCGTTCTTGGTTTCATGGCATATCAACCTTTATGGGTTATTTAATGCTAAAGCCAACCTTCTAGAAGAACAGCAGTTACACTATTTAACCCATAGCTGGGAGGATAAGAGGATTCATACCTTTTCCAAGGGCATTAGTCCAAAAGTGAATTCAATAATGCCAGGGGAGTTTGAACTTGCCAGCACTTTAACCACTACACTATGTGAACTCCCTTCCACCCACTTTAAACCATTATTTTATTATGCCAAATCAGAAGCATTTCATTCTTCATAGAAAAACTCTTGTAATCCTATTTACCACATTGCAAGGAAGATGAGCTCTGGTGGTGTAATGGTTAGCAAGCTCGACTAGCAAACCTACACGAGTGAGTTCGAGTCTCATTGGGTGCCCCTTTCATATGGCCTTGTGCCACATCTGAGCAAAAAGCTTAGTAAATTTCCATAGCAAGGAAGATGAGGTTCTGTACCATTTCCAAGAGTCTTAGTCTGAAAATGAACATAATAGTGCCAGTGGAGTTTGAATTTGCTTACAACAACGTTGCGGTCCAGCACATTAGCCACTAAATCACGGGAACATTCACCCTTGATGTTACTGACACCACATTGTCAGCTATACAGTCTTCATCCTTATCTAGCAAATAATTCTAAGCAGAAAAACTTTCTCTTTGGATTTTTTGCACTCAAATTTTACCTACATTGTTGATAATTCTAAGAAAATCATTCATATACCAAAAAAAAAAACAAAAAAAAGACATTTGAAAATGTTCAGTTGTCTGAACCTTACAAAGAATTATCCCGACAATTAAACTCCTTCTAACCTCTTCTTTGTATTCTTGTTTATCATATTTACCCAACCCCTCCGCTTGGGCAGGATATGACACAAGGTCAATTTTTAAGCGGAGTTTAACAGGTTTGAATTCAGAGTTTTTCCTTCTCCTAGACTAGTTGCCTCACCAAGGCTGAAGAACCTAATCTGCCCTACTATTTACCCATAGCTGGAGGGAGAATAATTGGATTCATACCTTTCCCAAGGGTATTAGTGCTATGTGAAATGCAATCAATCTAGGATTTGAACTCATGTCCCCCTGTCCAATTCCTGCAATGATAACCATTACACCACGGGCACCTCCTTTGTATTCTTGTTTATGGGGTACCCTGATTGTCTATAACTTTACACATGATCTTGACCAGTAATTCACAACATGGGCACATGACCCGCTGGTAGTATTTTGGTGGGGCTTGTTTTGAGGCCAAGTTAATGGCTTTTTAAGCTTCCATCACGTAAATTGGAGTAAAATCTTGAATATGTAAGAATTAAATATTACAAGGGGGACATCAGAATTTTAGAAATACCAAAGTGGGTCATGGCCCCAAATCAGTTGGGAACCTCTAATCTAAAACCTGAAGTGTTGTACCAAAGATATAATACAAAGTAGTCGGTGATTATTTTTTCCTTCCTTGTAAACTATTTGGGCTATTCCTCATTATTGCTTGCTTCTGTCATGGAATTCTCTGCCAAGACATGACTAGAAAAAAAAGTTTTTTTTAAGAACTTATATACATTCAACTTGGGGCTATTCTAAAATTTTTATTGGTTTGGTTTTTTGTTTACTGGTATATCAACCTTTGTAAGTTATCTAATGCCAAAGCTATTCTCCGAGAAGAACAGTAGTGGTACTATATAACCCATAGCTGGGAGGATAAGGGGGTTCATACCTTTCCCAAGGGTATTAGTCTGAAAGTGATTGTGACATATCAAGGTTTGATTTGGTTTCTTTGTTTATGGCATATCAACTCTTTTTAGGTTATTTAATGCCAAAGCTATTCTCCTAGAAGAACAGTAGTGGTACTATATAACCCAGAGCTGGGATAAAATTTTTAACATATCATAAGATATTCATATACAGTTATTTAAGCATATAGTTTTTAGTTTTAAAAAAAGTCCTTTTTCTACTGCCAAGATCAAAAATTAAGATTATCATAAAAGTATTTCACATCATCTTGAGTTTCATTAAAATGTTGAAATTCACAATCACAATATGAAATCACAATAATTTTTACAGGAATTTTACAATTGAATACTAATTGTTTTCTGTAATTGTCTTTAATTGGAATCATTTTGATTCGCGGTAAATCACCTGAAGAAGGCCAGAGGTGAAATTTGGTCGAAACGTAGTGAAAGAAGAAACAACACAAAAACTACCAAGATGAGGACATAAAAGTCCGCAATAAATAAAAATTGATTCTCTGATTATTTTCTGAATCACAAATGACAAAAATGAATCATCCAATATTTTGTTGAAATTCACAATCACAATATGAAATCACAATAATTTTTACAGGAATTTTACAATTGAATACTGATTATTTTCTGTAATTGTCTTTAATTGGAATCATTTTGAGATGAGGCTTCAGTGCTCGTGGCACAGCAGATAGAGGCGTTGAGTCTCTACAGTTCCAGGTGAGCATTGTCAGAAGATAGCAGTTTCAAATCCTACCCAAGCCGGCCAGAGGTTTACTTGATCAAAAACGTGGTGCAATAGACAACAACTATGGAAGGCAGTAATTACTGGGGATATGGTTACAAGACTCGGCATTCCTATCCGAGGTCGCGGTAAATCACCTGAAGAAGGCCAGAGGTGAAATTTGGCCGAAACATAGTGAAAGAAGAAACAAAACAAAAACTACCAAGATGAGGACATAAAAGTCCGCAATAAATAAAAATTGATTCTCTGATTATTTTCTGAATCACAAATGACAAAAATGAATCATCCAATATTTTAAATTAATGGAATTGCTACCATTTTAAAAAGGGATTTTAGAACTAAATATTTCTTACAATTAAAAATTCTTTTCAATGATGAGAATTTATAAATTCAAATTTCCAGAATTTGATTTCATCTCATTTTGAGTTTTATGAAAATGCTGATAATTTGCAGTCACAATATTTTGGTTTGATAAAATCATTATTGTATCAGAGATTTTATAATTAAATAATAAGTCTTTTTGCAATTTACAATATATAGTTCAACAAACTGGCAAAATTGCCCTGTTGGCTGGGGCTGTAAAATATACTGACTGCATCTCTGTAAAGAAATAAGACTTCCCAATGAGTGTCCTGGATAAGACACTAAACAATATGATGGTGAGGCTCCAGTAATGCTGGAGCTTTGAGGAATATGGAATACCTCTTCATTGACATTGCTCTCAGATCCACTCTGACCCGGAGTGGTAGCACCTAATAGGATCCTATCAATGGGTCAAATAAAACTAAACTGTGTAATTATGCTAATCTGAATTGTTTGAAATGGAACAGTTTTGGCATTTAACTCTGTGTAAGCAAAAAATACTGTACTTTTGGTAAACTGAATTGTTAGAGATTCATAGGAATACTTAGAATCATTTAACTTTGTTGAAAAGATAAACTGAATTGCTTGAAATAGAGCTGTTTGATCGCTTAACTGTGTGTAAACAAAAGACTGTACTTATGCTATCATATACCCTACCAGTGAACAGTAAACAATCTGATGGTGAGGTTCCTGTAATGCTGGAGCTTTGGGAAATATGGAGTACCCCTTCATTGCCATCACTCCCAGGTCCATCTGGCCCAGAGTGGTAACACCTGATAAGGGTCCTTTCTCTTGATTTCTTATATAGAGATCTTTTTTGGAATAATTCGAAGGTTCCAGAATGTTCAGTGACAGTAGTGAAAACAATAGTGAAACACGTGAAAGGTCATATTAAAATCACGCCTAAACTCTGCAGGTCATTCTGCCTGCACGCGCTAGGTCTATGACATTTTCACTGATTGATGACAGCCGATGTGCTCATGCATTCTCAATGACAGCACCCGTATGTAATATTACAAATATACCATAAAACCAAATCACTCTACTTGCTTACAAATCAGGTATGCTTTTATTTATATAAACAAAAATTAGGCATTAAATAACCTACCAAGGTTGATATGCCATAAAATCCAACCAACTAACCAACCAACCAAACTGGCAAAAATAGTATTTCGTCTCGATTTGACTTTCATTACAAAGTTGAAATTTCACAACCACGATATTTTATTATAAGACTGTTATTTTAACAGGATTTTACAATTGAATAAGCCTTCAGCATTGCCAAGTTCAAAATCCAAGATTGTTATGAATTCATTTTATTTAATATTGAGTTTCTTTAAAATGTTAAAATCTAATAATCAAAATATTTCAATTTAATCATATTTATCAACCCCTCCACTCGGGCAGGATATGACACAAGGTCAATTTTTAAGCGGAGTTTAACAGGTTTGAATTCAGAATTTTCCTTCTCTTAGACTAGTTGCCTCACCAAGGCTGAAAAACCTAGTCTGCCCTACTATTTACCCATAGCTGGAAGGAGAATATTTGGATTCATACCTTTCCCAAGGGTATTAGTGCTATGTGAAATGCAATCAGTCAGGTCTAGGATTTGAACTCGTGTCGCCGTGTCCATATCCTGTGATGATAACTATTACACCACAGGCACCTCCATTTTTTACCAACCCCTCTGGGAAATACTGTTATTTCAGAAAATTTAAAAATTAAATAATGTCTCCATTCTACAAAGTAAATTAATCATAAATTAAAACTATAAATTGTCCAAGAAACTTTCTCAAATTTAACGTCTTTTTGAGTTTCATCAAAATGTTGAAATTCTACAATCAGAATATTTAACAGTAAGATTGTTATTTAAACAGAGGTTTTCAAATGAAAAATAATTCCTTGTTGCAATGTCAATTCATGTATTCAAGATTCCCACAAATGTATTTTACATCATTTGGACTTTCATCAAAATGTTTTATGGAAACACTGTAATTTTAAGAGGGATTTTAGAAGTATTTTCTGCATCACAAATTACAACAATATCGTGGGAGGAGTCCCCATGGTGTAATTTTTAAAGCACTGGACTGCAGAATCGTAGTAAGCGAATTTAAACCTCAGTCGCGCTATTACATTCATTTTCGGACAAATACCTTTGGGAAAAGTATGAAGCCCCTTATCCTCCCATCTGTGGGTTAAATAGTACCACTACTGACCTTCTAAAAGGATGGATTTGGCATTAAATAACCTCCAAAGGTTTATATGCTTTTAAATAACAAACAAACAATGTCTTGTCTGAGAAACTATCATAAATGTATTTCCTGTCATTTGCAGTTTCATCAAAATGTTGAAATTTTGCAATCCCAATATTTCAAATACTGGTTGGTTGGTTGGTTGGTTGGTTGGTTGGTTGAGTTTTATGGCATATCAATTTTTGTAGGTTAGTTAATGCCAAATCCATTTTTATACAAATAGTTTTATTTCAAACAATTCAGTTTAGAGTAAGTACGCAGTTTATATGTTAAAAACATTTTAATTTCAAGTTATTCAGTTTATTCAAACAGTTCTCATTCAGCTTATTCAGTTTAGTATAAGTACAGATTTTGTTAACACATAGTTAAATGTCAAAAACAGTTTGATATTAAACAATTCAGTTTAGTGCTCCAGTTTAGTATAAGTACAGATTTTGTTAACACATAGTTAAATGTCAAAAACAGTTCCATTTCAAACAATTCAGTTTAGCTTAAGCACGCAGTTTAAATGTAATTACAGTTAATTGTCAAAAACATTTCTCTTTCAAGCTATTCAATTTAATCAAACAGTTCTAATTCTAACAATTCAGTTTAGTATAAGTATGCAGTTAGTTCTATTTAATCCATAGATAGTGTTATATAGTTATTTACACGTTCATTCAACATCGCAACGACACAACAATAAAGATGCAAGAGTAAAGATGCAGGAAGACTTCTTTAGAAAAATATTCACCTCTCACTTTATTGCAAGGGTTTGAAAGGGTTGTTGAAGGGTTGCATGTGAGAGGATGCTGGAGACCGAACATAAACTTCATATTTTGACCCCACTGTTATGACCGTCACGTTGTGTCTTTCTTGTTCTCTTAGATGCTTAAGCAGAGGTCTTGGGGTCCACTCCATCGGGGCTTTTCTGAGGGCCCCCTCGGTCGGGTGTGGCCTTCCCTACCACATCTGGTCTCTACTGTCTGGAATTCTACTGACAACTGCTTCGGGGGTTTTCCGAGTGCCCCCTCGGTCGGGTGTGGCCTTCCCTACCACATCTGGTCTCTAGGTATCTGGATCTCTCCTAGCAACTGCATCGGGGGTTTCCGAGGTCCCCCTCGGTCGGGTGTGGCCTTTCCTACCACATCTGGTCTCTACTGTCTGGAATTCTGCTGGCAACAGCTCTGGGACCCAAACTCAACTGAGTTAAGTAATAACTCAATGCCCACACGATCGCCTACTGGATCTTTGAAATCGAATGTTTAATCGTCATCAAGCGGAAATAACTGTCATGCAGTTCAGAGGTTACTCTCTTCCGGTGCATGACTGTAGTGGCACAATGAGACCTTCACCTTGTCCCATCTCATAAGCCTTAATCCGCCCACGCGATCTCTTTCGATTACTGGCCATTGGAATGTGTCACTTCCTTCCGGTGTATCACCTTGGAATAGCATTTTGGGGTTGGGTCGAAGGGTCAAAATATAACAATAGGCCCTAAGTGGTGCTACCATTCCAGGCCAGAGTGGACCTGGGAGCAATGGCAATGAAGGAGTACTCCATATTCCCCAAAGCTCCAGCATCACTGGAACCTCACCATCAGATTGTTTAATGTTATATCCAGGACACTCACTGGGGATGGGGTCTTAGCCCTCTGCAGAGGTGCAATCAAAGTATTCTACAGACTCACCAGCCAACTGGGCAATCAAATACTGTTTGATGTCTATGGTACATTTAATATTGCACAAATAAGCACAATTATTATATCATTTGGAATGATCAGCATTTTCTAATTTAAATTGTATATCATTCAATGCCAACTTTACATGTATCGGTCAAGAAATTGCTACAAAATTATTTTATTTCATCGTCAATTTCATCACAATGTTGAAATTTTACAAAAACAATATTTGAATACTTAATAAAAACAATTTCAAATTAAAACTTACGTCATTCATTCATTCATTGCGGACTTCAAATGTATAAACAAAGAAATTGCTACCAAAGCCCAACCAGCACAGTCAGGTGGGGCTGTTGAGTACATCGACTGCATCTCTGCAGAGTGGTAACCCCTGCACCAATGAGTGTCTGAGATATGACATTAAAACATCTATATATATGGCATATACGAATATATGGCAAGGCTCCAGCCTTGGAAATAGGGAAATGTGGTGTACCACTTCATTGCCATTATTTCCCAGGTCTACTCTGACCTGGAGTGGTCGTAACTGATATGGTCCTATCTTTTTCTGATGTTAAATTGTGACTTATGTAGCAATACTTGAAACCATTTAATTGCGTGTAAAAAGAGATCAGGTTCGTTTAAGAATGTTATCTACAAAATGTTTTTATAAATCATATATATATATTTAATATATATGTATAAAGAGGATTTGGCTTTAAATAACCCAAAATGGTTGATATGCCATAAAATACAACCAAACCAAATCATATATATTTAATATATATGTATAAAGAGGATTTGGCATTAAATAACCCAAAATGGTTGATATGCCATAAAACCCAACCACACCAAACTGCTGGAGAGAAGTAATCTCAGAATAAAAAAAAGTCTTGCCAATTTAAAAAGGACAAAAAACAAAAAAAAAAGGCAGTATAATTTTTCTATTTTCTTACAATTATTACAAAGAGTGAAAACAATTACAGTACATAATTATTTTGGCATATAGTACATTCTTTGTTTTCTGATAAGGAACATAAGTAAAAAGATTTTTGTAACTTACAAAGTTACATGTAATTGTCGATGAGAAAAACAGTATTTTTCAAAATGCAATTCAACTACAGACAGTTTGACCTTATGACTTATTAATAGACATAGCAAAGCTAAGTCAAATGGAAAACTACAGTCACTTAAACTGAAGTTATGGTGTCAGGGGAATTCTTGGAATAAAACCATCTCCCTTGCCATAATCTGTAAGAAAAGTGACTTCAATAACATGTGGTATCAATCTCTTTAGCAAAAGTTTTGTAGCATTGTGAAGTCAAGGCCGATCAAATATTATTGAGACTCCAGCTTTCAGTTCAAGTCTGTATGGAGATAGTCCTGGTGGTTTAAATGAATTTAGGGAAGGGTCCTCGTGGTGTAAAGTTTAAAGCGACGGCCTGTGGAATCGTAGAAAGCGAGTTCATACTCCAGTCGCGCTATTACGTTCACTTTCAGGCAAATACCCTTGGGAAAGGTATGAAACCCCTTATCCTCCCAGCTATGGGTTAAATAGTAACACTACTGTTCTTCTAGGAGAATGGCTTTGGCATTAAATAATCTACAAAGGTTGATATTCCATTAAACAAAGAAACCAAACCAAACCATAAATGAATTTAGAAACTAAGTAGGATACTTAATTACCTTTTCTTGATCAACAACAACGTCAGCAGATTGATTAATATGCGAATGTGTCAAAAATGCCTGCCGAAGATAATTCACTTCATTTACAGCGGAATTTCTGGGTGCCAGCAAAACTCTTTCACACAGCCACTCATGATTCTTGTAATGATGCCATAAATTTTTGGTTTGGTTTGGTTTTATGGCATATCAACCATTGTAGGTTATTTGATGCTAAATCCTTCATATACATATATATTAAATATGTTATTTCTAAACACATTTTGTAGCTTACATTTTTAAACAATCATTTTTTTTGCACACAGTTAAATGGTTTCACTTTTTTCTATCTAATATGAATAATCTTATTTACTATGAGTCATTTCTTTACCCACAGTTAAATAATCAAACAGTTCTATTTCAAACAATTCACCTTAGCATGTCAGCAAAGTTAAATGATTCCAAGTATTGCTATGTATTAATAACAACTCAACTAAACATCAGTCATTTCTTTACACTCAGTTAAATGATCAAACAGTTCTATTTCAAACAATTCAGTTTAGTGTAAGTCATTTCTTTACACACAATTAAATGTCAAACAGTTCTATTTGACCCATAGATAGGAGTCTATTAGGTGCAACCACTCCTGGCCAGAGTAGACCTGGGAGCAATGGCAATGAAGGGATACTCAGCATTCTTCAAAGCTCCCCCATTACTGGAGCCTCACCATCAGATTGTTTAATGTCAATTTCTTGGACACTCATTGGCGAAGTTTTACCTGTCAGCAGAGATGCAGTTGGTGTATTCTACAGCCCCAGCCAACTGGGCCAGCAGAAAATTAGGAAATACTGATGGTTCCAAGTCTTAAACTTATTTGAGCTGGAATAAATGATATCAAACATTACGTATCCTTCACCAAATTTTAACTGATTTTGGGGAAAATGGTGGGAAGGTTGGTCTCTCAAAAGCATGTTGAAACATGATACTAAAATAGGTATGATTTGATCCTAACTCGCTCATTGGTCTAAGTGGGTAGAGTGTTCGCCGATGATCTGGGAGACCGGGGTTCAATCCCAGGTCACGTCATACCAAAGACTTTAAAAATGGTACTTGATACCTCCTTGCTTAACACTCAACGATATAAGGTACATATCAAGGGTAAAATGAAGCAATCCCGGGAAAGGAAAGGAGTAGCGCCCTCCTCTACACCTCGGTGTAGTAGCTATTGAAAAGAGAGCCTTCAGGTCACCCTCGACTATGGTCGCCAACTTTACTTTTATTTACATATCCATTTGTTTATTTACCGATCAATCTATCTAAGTCTGTTCATATCTATCTGTCTATTTACCTATCTATCTATCTATCTCACTCTGTTCATATCTATCTATCTATCTATCTATCTCACTCTGTTCATATCTATCTATCTATCTATCTATCTATCTATCTATCTATCTCACTCTGTTCATATCTATCTATCTATCTATCTATCTTTGTTTATAGCTATCAATCAATCTCAACCTGTTCATATCTATCTATCTATCTATCTCACTCTGTTCATATCTATCTATCTATCTATCTATCTGTTCATATCTATCTATCTATCTATCTATCTATCTGTTCATATCTTTCCATATAGTGAACATTTATTCTCATCCATACAGCTATAAATTGCTTTCATATGTCCAGGAATTTCAATTTATGTCAACCTTCTTGTGCCAAAAATTCTATCACTATTCACTGCTTTTAACTCATGACTAATAATCACACTGTAAATAAGGATTTCTTTGTATGAAAGTTCAATAAAAGAAACATGAATTTCCAAATCAGTCTTGGAATGATTTCACCACCAATGTTGCATCAATAGCTCCCATACGACATATCAGAGTTTATAATAGAGTATCAAATTGAATTCTCAGAGATCTTAAATTCTTGTTACTACCATCTGTACACAGTTCCTGGATGTGGGAATGTTGAACTATCTTCCGACCATTACAATTCATATCTCAAAGTCACGCCAACTTTTCCACTTTACTTATTTTTCAGGAATTAAAGGGGAGTAATAAAGTGGGTTGGGTTGGGTTTTATAGTATACCAACTATTGTAGGTTATTTCAGGCAAAATCCTCTTTATACGTATATATTAAATATATATGATTTGGCTTGGTTGGGTTTTATGGCATATCAACCATTGTAGATTATTTAGTGCCGAATCCTCTTTATACATATATATTAAATATATATGATTTGGTTGGGTTGGCTTTTATGGCATATCAACCCTTTTAGGTTATTTAATGCCAAATCCTCTTTATACATATATGTTAAATATATATGATTTGGTTGGGTTGGCTTTTATGGCATATCAACCATTGTAGGTTATTTAATGCCAAATCCTCTTTATACATATATATTAAATATATATGATTTGGTTTGGTTGGCTTTTATGGCATATCAACCATTGTAGGTTATTTAATGCCAAATCCTCTTTATACATATATATTAAATATATAGGATTTGGTTGGGTTGGGTTTTATGGCATATCAACCATTATAGATTATTTAATGCCAAATCCTCTTTATACATATATATTAAATATATATGATTTGGTTTGGTTGGCTTTTATGGCATATCAACCATTGTAGGTTATTTAATGTCAAATCCTCTTTATACATATATATTAAATATATATAATTTGGTTGGGTTGGCTTTTATGGCATATCAACCATTGTAGGTTATTTAATGTCAAATCCTCTTTATACATATATATTAAATATATATAATTTGGTTGGGTTGGGTTTTATGGCACATCAACAACTGCAGATTATTTAAGAATAATTTAAGATATTGATGATGCTGTTGATGGTACCATATTTGATGATGATGATGGTGACATATTTGATGATGATGATGATAGTAACATTTTTGATGATTATGATGATGATGGTGGTGACATATTTGATGTTCATGATGATGGTGGTGACATATTTGATGAAGATGATGATGATGGTGACATATTCAGTGGTTTGCAATCTATATTCAACGATCTCATATCATTTGTAAGTATGATGAAATTTTAATTTCTTGCAAAATTCCAGGTGGATCACCTTCCCCATTCAGTGAAGCCTCTTTCTTAAATTCCTGTAATGCAACTTTTCTGCATTCACTTAAATGATTAAACATTTATTCTTTACTCCAAGCATGTTTTTTACACCAGTATTAGCAGGTGCTCTTCCAATGGAGTCTGAGTGACAGCCAGTCTCTTCAGGCCTCCAGGACTTTTCTGAGTATTCTGGCAAATCATAATAATGGTGTAATGGTTACCGTCATAGGAAATGGACACGGTGACACAAGTTCAAATCCTGGACGAGACTGATTGCATTTCACATAGCACTAATACCGTTGGGAAAGGTAGGAATCCAATTATACTCCCTCCAGCTATGAGTAAATAGTAGGGCAGACTAGGTTCTTCAGCCTTGGTGAGGCAACTAGTCTAGGAGAAGGAAAACTCTGAATTCAAACCTGTTAGACTCTGCTTAAAAATTGACCTTGTGTCCTATCCTGCCCGAGCAGAGGGGTTGGTAAATATGTGTAATAATGCTGTATTTTGGAGGGTCTAGATTCTTCCTCTTGTTTCCAATTGTTTCAGTCTCCTTTCCATTCCAAGCCTTTGAAAACCATTCTGAGTGAACTAATTACAATTGGAATCACTGTCACTGTTCATATTCCACAGTTTTTTTAGTTCTCTAGCAAGGTCCAACTATTTGTCTATCGTTTTCCTTCGTTTCTGCTCCGTGGGATGCCAAAATGGCAAAAATAACAAGATGGCAAGTTCTTTTTTTCTTGTTAATTAACGTTGGGTTTGGTCTTCTGTCATAGATTAGCTGATCCATTTGTATCTTAAAAACACCGGAGAATTTTATTTGTCTCATTCTCTAAGACAGATTCTGGTTTGTGTATATACCTTTCGGTAGTATGGTTAAATCTCAATTTCTTGCACAATTCCCTGTGGATCACTTCTCCCACCCAGTCATGTCTAGTCTTATACTCCTTTTGTGCTAGATTGCTAAATTCAACTAATTATATGATTGATCATTTCGTCTTTGTCAATTTCGGCTTTAACATAATTGGTCCTTATGGTGTTTTGCAACGGGGGCTGGGTCCTTATGGTGTAATGGTTAATGCGACACACTACAGGATCGTAATAAGCGAGTTCGTACTCCAGTCACACTATTACATTCACTTTCGGGCAAATACCCTTGGGAAAGGTATGAACCCCCTTATCCTCCCAGCTATGGGTTAAATAGTACCACTACTGTTCTTCTAGGAGAATGGCTTTGGCATTAAATAGCCTACAAAGGTTGATATGCCATTAAACAAAGAAACCTTAAATAGTACCACTCTTGTTCTTCTACAAGCAAGGCATTGACATTCAATAACCCACAACAGTTGATATGCCATTAAATAAAGAAACCTTAAATAGTACCACTTTTGTTCTTCTACATCGAAAGCTTTGCTATTGAATACCCGACAAAGGTTGATATACCATTAAACAAAGAAACCAAACCAGACTAAAAGGTGGTGGAATGTTTAAAACGATGGACTGCAGAATCGTAGTCAGCGATTTCGTACTCCAGTCACACTATTACATTCACTTTCGGGCAAATACCCTTGGGAAAGGTATGAACCCCCTTATCCTCCCAGCTATGGGTTAAATAGTACCACTACTGTTCTTCTAGGAGAATGGCTTTGGCATTAAATAACCTACAAAGGTTGATATGCCATTAAACAAAGAAACCAAACCAACCAAACCAAACTAAGGTGTTTTCTGACGCGATTAGAAGAGATTCAGTTTCTCTATTTTTAGCCATGTTTATGTCTTTTCATGCGCAATCTCACCAGTTTGTCTCTTGATATTACCATACAGTTGTTCCTTTTTTTTCCATTGCTCTTCCTTAATTTTAGTTGTAATTCAGTTTGTTCTTATGTTGCAACGACTGATATTGGCTGCTGTAATTTGTCTTTCTTTGCTCTTTTTAATATAGTCCTTGAGTCCTTGTATTGATCCATCGACACAATCCTAAATACTGACTAGACTTCTTACTTCTTTTCTTGACACATAATATGTGGTGTATTCAGTATGTTTCCAGACTTTTTTTGTACAGGCGTTTAAAATTGTCATAGACCCTTGAACGTTCAGTATGTTATTGCTATACATCTTATGAGATGACTGACCAATTTTTATGATTTTCGGTTCAAATGAACAGCTACAGCAGCAATTGGAATACACCTAACTAAAGCCTGATTGTCACAGCTGGTGAATTTCAAAAATGTAATCTGGACATGAGGAGGAACAATATGCAATAAGATTCTGTTTTAGACTTGGAAAAAATGCAGCAGAAACATATGGAATACTTCAGACTACTTTTGGACCATCTTGCATAAATCGAGCATCAGTTTTTGAGTGGCATAAGAAATTCAAGGAAGGCAAGGAGTCTGTGAGTGGATAATGAGAGGTGTGGGAGAAGTAAGGAAGTCAATACTCCCGAGTTGATTGACTAAAGAGTTAGGGTTAGGGTCACTATTTTGAGGTTTTAAGGGAGTTCAGGAAGAGATTCCGTCGGAAGTGGCTACCACTCTTCAAATCAGGTCAGTGGCATTTCCAGCAGGACAATGCACCAATCCACAACTCCATCCTTGTCACAGACTATTTGACCAAGATGGGCATCAAGACAGTTTCTTAGCCTCCCTATAGTCCAGACCTTGCTCCCTGTGACTTTTGGTTATTCCCTAAGCTCACAGGCTGTCGTTATGAGACAATTGAGGAGATGAAAGAGGCTGTGACGAAGGTCATGGACACACTCACACAAAAGGACTTCCATGGGACCTTCCAGAAGTTGTTGGAATGGTACAACAAGTGCATTGCAGCTGAAAGAGATTACTTCAAAGGGAACTAGTGTTTCATGTGTGTACTATCAATAAAAGTGCCCGTATATGTCATCTCTTGGATATAAAGCTTTGTCGTGGTATCTTACAAGGGGAGGCTACCCAAGTGTTTATTCCTTGGATTAAATTTCTGCTCCAGAGCTTCGGAGAATGTGGAGTATCCCTTCATTATCATCTCTCCCTGG
Source organism: Sepioteuthis lessoniana (assembly GCA_963585895.1). NCBI lineage: Eukaryota > Metazoa > Mollusca > Cephalopoda > Myopsida > Loliginidae > Sepioteuthis > Sepioteuthis lessoniana. The sequence goes on along the minus strand of OY757947.1, from coordinate 50,185,289 downwards.
TCCGCTCTGACCCAGACTGATAGCAACTGATACGATCCTATTAATGGGTCAAGTAGAATTGTTCGTCATTTAAGCTATGAGCAAATAAATGACATACATCAAGATTAAGAATAATTTTCATCAACTTTATGCAGCATCTCATCAACTAAAAGGCATGAACTGCTATCGATAGGCTATTGATTAGATGGAAGTCTGAGCTATGTGATAAAATAAAACGGGATTTCTTCTAGGCAGCAATACTACTATATGGATGCACCACATGGACACTGACAAAACATATAGAGAAAAAGCTAGACAGGAACTGCATAAGAATGCTATAAGCTCTATTAAACAAATCCTGGAAGCAACACCCCACGAGAAAACAGCTATATGGCCATTTACCTCCCATCTCTAAAACCAATCCAAGTAAGACAAACACATGTTGGACACTACCAAAGAAGTGACATTCTTCCATGGACCCCTATACAGCCACTTACCTCACATCTCAAAAACCCATCCAAGGCAAACAACTCATGCTGGAGAAGTAAAAACGAACTCATAAATAACATTCTTTTATTGACCCCTTCACATGGACATGCCCATGTTGGTCAACCAGTAAAAACTTACCCTTTTTTTTCCCCCGTCTCAAAATTTGACAATGAAGAAAGCAGCAAAATTCCTTATAAATTTAATCACCTTTAAACAAATTCCCCAAATTAATTCATCGATTAAAATGGCGAGAAATCGAAAATGAACAGTAAAATAAAAACTTAAGATTCATTTCATTTATATTTGTTTTTCTTCTTGCTTTTCCACATTTTCTAATCACCTTCGCTTACAGTGGGAGGGGTGGGGTAATTCAACTATAAAGAATACTAAAATACTTTTGATAAATTTAATCACCTTCCAAAAAAATTTACCAAATTCATTCATTAACTATAATGACAACAAGTACTGTGAGATCAGATTTCCCATCTTGCTTTTTCTCCAGGCATTTCATTAAAGTCCAATCGGTGTAACCATACAGTAGTACTGACATAGTTACACCTTGGAAGAATCCCCACTTTATTTTATCAGAAAGATCAGATTTCCATAGGGTCAATAACTTTTCAATAGCTGTCTATACTTTACCTGTTTGTATGTTGACTTCACTTTCAGTAGATGAGATTTTGCTACTAAGGTATATGAACTAGTTTACTGATTTCAGAGGTTTGCCATTTAATGTGAAAATGCCACTTTTTTTTTTAAACGCATGGACTGTTTTATCTGAGTTCATTTAAACCAATGCTTCCCTCAGGTTATGCTGCTGAGATTTGGTTTGACCTCGTGTATTTGCAAGAAGCGCTAGATCATCTGCATTGTCTGCATCAGTAATAGTTTCTGCGGGATATTGTCTGCTTCTTCTCAATATACTGAAGGTAAATATTGGTCACTCTATTAAGAAAAGAATAGTTTGTTTTTATCATTTATTTACAAAAGGTTATGGCCTTGTTTAAAGAGCATGGCCATTGGTTGATATCCTGCCCTGCACAACACTGTTCTTGGGCCTCCAGTGAAACTAAAAAAAAATAAAGATAAATGAACAGAGAATATTTGTTTATTTTCAGATTTAATGGAATGCCTTTGAAACAATGAAAAGTATTTGTGACTTTTTAATTGGAGTTGTTTTTTTTTTAATTCCAGTGGTGGGCTTTGAAGGGGACCCATTTTGATTTGAATGCATCTTTTTTATATACATAATAAATTCTTTATGTAGCATTTTTTTAGTTTTGCAAATTTTTTTTTTGGTGGGGGAATTAACATGGTAATCTTTATAACATTAACAAAATACCATACTCACTATCTACGTGAAGAAGATAAACCACGACTCGTGATGTGCTACTTAATCAGCATATTGATCCCCTTCACAATAGTGTCCAACATATTTATGAGGAATGGGACATACCCATTAAAATTCATAGATATGGTATATAACAAAGAATTTGGTTGTTGTCTTATGGTACTCGACTTATCAGCAATTAGCATGGGAATGGTTAATGCAGTGATTACTTTTATCTATATTTTTAGTCAGCCTTTCTAATGGCTTTTCCGTCATTTCTTATCATTATTATTATTATTAAGAATTTTTCACACCAACATTAGCAGATGGTCTTTCACTGGAGTCTGACTGACAGCAGGTCTCCAGGACTCCTCTCAGTATTCTGGCCAATCTCAATATATATTTTACTCCATTGAGAGTTTTTCACACCAGCATTAGTGGATAGTCTTTCACTGGAGTCTCTTCAAGTCTCCAGGAATCTTCTCTGTATTCACTACTTGCAAGTGTTTCATACCAGCATTGGTCTTTCACAAGAGTCTGAGGAACAACAAATTTCCTCAGGTCTCCAGGACTCAGCTGAGTATTTAAGCCAATCTTAAAAATGCATTAGACAGTACAGGAACTGAACAAGAATGCTCCAAGCTCTTTTTATTAAATCCTGGAAGCAACACCCCATGAAATAACAGCTGTATGGCCACTTGCCTCCGATCTCTAAAACAATCCAAGAAAGACAAGCAAAACATGTGGGACTGCTGGAGAAGCAAGAACGAACTCATGAGTGATGTTCTCCAATGGACTCCTACACATGGACGCGCCAGTGTTGGCTGAGCTGCAAGAACTAACCTACATTAGATCTGTGAGGAGACTGGATGCAGTTTGGAAGACCTGCTGGTAATGATGGATGATAAGGGATGGAGGTGCCCGTGGTGTAATGGTTATCGTCGTAGGAAATGGACACGGCAACACGAGTTCAAATCCTGGACGAGACTGATAGCATTTCACATAGCACTAATACATTTGGGAACGGTATGAATCCAATTATTCTCCCTCCAGCTATGGGTAAATAGTAGGGCAGCCTGGGTTCTTTAGCCTTGGTTAGACAACTAGTCTAGGAGAAGGAAAACTCTGAATTCAAACCTGTTAAACTCCGCTTAAAAATTGACCTTGTGTCATATCCTGCCCGAGCGGAGGGGTTGGGTAAATAGGATGATAAGGGATGGATGGAGAGAGAAGGTCAGGGAAATCTGGACTAGCAGTTTAACTTGATGATGATGATGATGATGATGATGGATTCAATGGTCATGATTCTTCTTCCAATTTTCAATTGTTCTAGTCTCCTTTCCAAGCCTTTACGGACCATTCAGCTATATACCAGCAGAAGAAGAAAGAGACAACAGCACTAATGTATGAAAAATATATCTTTGTTTATTACAAAATATACGAAATGGTTGGGTGAAGAGAGAGTCACGACCACCTAAATTAACACCAAACTGAAATACAGATTCTTTAAAGAGAGCCTTACTTCTTCGCTTTGCCTCCATGAGACTGACACAGAGCCAACTTAAAATATATAATCATCTTGGTGGCTCTGCCTCCACGAGGCTGGGACAGGGTTAACTTAAACCCTTTAACCATCTTTGTTTCTTCTTCGTGCATTGTTCACAAGACTGGTACAGGGTCAATTCAACTACAGAGGCCTTTGTTAAACACTCCTATTTTCTTCTAGGATCATCCCCATTTTCAAATTAGAGAGAGCCTTGGACATTTCTCTTTCTCTCAACCCTTGGTTGTCTTGCTCACAGCCAACACTCAGGGCAGTGTAACATCTTGTCACTCTTCTATTGGCTCCCTTTTTTTTTTCTCTCTTCTCTGCTCTGCTCTCTGCTCCGCCTGAGGTCAAAATCTTCCGCCGTTATATATTTTTCCGACACCCACATACCTCATAGTTACACTTCCTTCCGGCATGCCTCTCATGCAATTCATATGGTATTTCTGCTGTCTTTTGTTAACCTGAAAACATGGGTGCATCCTGTTTTTAATACCCATGAAACTTCAAAGATCAAGTATGTAACAATTCCAAGTGTACCAACTACTATTGGTATCACTGTCACCTTCATGTTTCTCAGCTTTTTCTCCCCTCTGGCAAGATCCTAGTATTTGTCTATCTTTTTGCTTTCTTTTATTTTCCCTCTGTGGTCAACTGGAATGGTAAAATCCACTTAATGACAAGTTCTTTTGTCTTGTTAATCAACACTAGGCCCGTCTTCTGACTAGGATTAGATGATCCGTTTGCATCTCAGAATCCTAGTCTCACTTTCTTGGATGGATTCTGGTTGCACATATACCATTTGCTAATATGGTCAAATTTTAATTTCTTGCACAAAACACATATATACAAACAAATAGCCTTTTCAGGGCCACAATTTTGAACAAGTCCTGGCGGTAACACCTCCACAAGGCACCAACTATACGGCCACCTGCCTCCCATCACGAAAACTATCCAAGTTAGACGAACCAGACATGCAGGACACTGCTGGAGAAGCAAGGACGAGCTCATAAGTGATGTACTACTATGGACCCCCGCATAAGACCAAGCAAAAGCAGGACGACCAGCTCGAACATACATACAGCAGCTATGTGAGGATACAGGATGTAGCCCTGAAGACCTGCCAGAGGCGATGAATGATAGGGAGAAGTGGTGAGAGAGGGTCAGGGATATCTGTGCAAGCGGCACGACATGATGATGATGAATTAGACTATATGCACTAAATCATAAAAGTATCTTGTCTTTTTCATTAGTTGAACCTGGCAAGTCTATCCCTGAAGAAATTTTGATCCAATCATAAAGCTGTACAAGATTTACCATCAGCCAAATCAAAGTATGGAAAAGTATCTGATGTTAAAATACCAATTGCAAAATATCAAAGTCAATTTAAACAGAACTTTAGATACTAACAAATAGCCTTTTCAGGGCCACAATCTGCCCCTATTAATTTGACTGTACAGAGTAAATCTTAAAAGTATCTCGTCTCTTTCATTTTTGAACATGGCAATTCAGAAAGAAATTTTGATCCGATCATAAAACTGTACAAGATTTACACTCAGCCAATCAAAATATTGAAAGGTATCTGATGTTAAAATACCAATTGCAAAATATCAAAGTCAATTTGAACAGAATTTTAGAGACAAACAAATCCATGTTTAACTATGTTTTTTATCTACACTGGCCAAAAGAAAAAAATAAGTCTTGCCCCTCGAGACATTTTTTAATCAATTTCGAGGTGTTAATTAAAAAAAAAATATTAATTTTTGCCCATCACGTCTAGATGTAACTTTTTTTCTAAATTAGTGATGTTTCTTTGTCATTTCTAAAATCATAAAACAAAAATTAAAAGATGAATTTATAAATGCAAGTTGAGAGTTTTTTGAGAATCTTGTTAATTAGATTAAAAAGTATATATGAGAAAAAAAACTTACCCAGGCATCCCCATACATAATTCATTCAATAAAATCAATTTAATAGCCTTAAAAAATATCAAAGGCAGCAACATTGAAATAAGAGAATAAACCTAAAATCTGACAAGAATTTTCAGAAAATTCCAAGACAAATTCCTAAATTTTAATAAACTTTGTACTGTATCTTTCAAGTGGTTGAAATAAAGTGCGTAACATTATCATACCCAGAAAGAAGTTACTGCCAGAAAGAAGTTCATTGCCACATCTCAAATATCATTAAACAACACAAAACTATTCAATTCATCAAATCAAAGCAGAAACAGAAAATTTTGTATACCAAAAAATAATCCTCTTGTTTTCATTGTGAAATTCAAACAATGACATCCCATTTCATTTCTTTACATAATCTGGAAGGAACAAGGCCATGGATATCTCCGTAACATAACTTCTTTGCAGCTCGGATTTTACCAGATATACTGTATTTCCATTAAACAAAAATACAATTAGATGGATAAAAATATTCACAGGGCAATTCTATTGTAGGTTTTTCTTTTCAATGCCATACTAATTCATCAAATTAATGGAAATGAATGTCACAATAAAAATGATGTATTTAATCTTTATTAACCAGTAATAGTTTTGTTCATAGCCAATAGTAAGTAAAGTAAAGTTGGCGACCATAGTCGAGGGTAACCCGAAGGCTCCCTTTTCGATAGCTACTACACCAAGGTGTAGGGGAGGGCGCTACTCCTTCCCTGGATTGCTCTACTTTACCCTTGATCCATACCTTATAATGCTGAGTGTTAAGCAAGGAGGCATCAAGTACCATTTTTTGAGTCTTTGGTATGACTCGACCTGGGATTGAACTCAGGTCTCCCAGGCCATTGGCGAACACTCTAACTGCTAGGCCAATTAAAATTGCTTAATTATTCAAACGGGCCCACTTTCCATGCTGATTGAATTACCTTTTGAATTACGTCATCATTCAAATGAGTCCAAATTCGGCCCAAATTAAATAGCATTTAAAATTGCTTTATTATTCAAATGAATCCAATTTCAGCCTTAATTTTATAGCCTCTAAAATTGCTTCATTATTAGAAATGAGTCCAATTTCAGCCTCAATTGAATAGCCTTTAAAATAGCTTTATTATTCGAATGACTTTAATTTTAGTCCTAATTTCATCATCATCATCATATCGCGCTGGTAGTGCAGATATCCCTGACCCTCTCTCACCACTCCTCCCTATCGTTCATCGCCCTAGGTAGGTCTTCAGGACAGCATCCCGTATCCTCACATAGCTGCTGAATGTATGTTCGTGCTGGTCGTCCTGCTTTTGCACGGCCATGTGTGGGGGTCCATAAGAGTACATCTCTTATGAGTTCATCCCTGCTTCTCCAGCAGTGTCCTGCATGTCTGGTTCATCTAACTTGAATAGTTTTCGTGATAGGGGGCAGGTGGCCGTACAGTTGGTGTCTTGTGGGGTGTTGCCGCCAGGACTTTTTTAAGATTGCACGTATCATTCTTGTGTAATTGCCGTCTAGCTTCTTCTCCAGCCGTTTTGTTAGCGTCCATGTAGTGCAGCCATATAGCAGTATCGATGTGACCGCTGCCTGGAAGAAACTGCGTTTCATTTTATCGGTTAGGTCTGATTTCCATCTAATCGATAGCCTATTGATAGCTGTCCATGCTTTCGTTAACCTCGTTTCGATGTCCTTTTCGGTTGATTCGACGCTGCTTCCTAGGTAAGTGAATTTGTCTACTAGTTTAAGAGGGGTTCCTTCTAGAGTGGAGATGTCCCCCGTTTGATTATAGCACATATATTCCGTTTTGTGTACATTAACATAGAGGCCTATGCTTGCTGCTGCTCGTTCCAAACTATGCAGTAGTGTTTCGGCTTGGTCAGGTGTATTTGCCAGTATCACTATGTCATCGGCGTAGTCGGCGTCGGTAATTGTTGTTGCGGGGTACCTTCTGCTTCTTTTCTTCGTCAGTTCGAAGCCATTCTCTCTGATTTTGTCAATCGATGTTCTAAGTACGTAGTCTACAAAAATGATAAAGAGGTACGGAGCCAGCGTGTCCCCTTGTAGTACTCTTGCTACAATGTCGAAGTATTCTGTGTCTCCATCTGGTAATCGTACTTTTACTTTAGTGTTTCTATAGAGAATCGTTATTGCCGCTACGGTTTCTTTAGGTATGCCGTACGCTAGTAGGATTTGTTCCATCTTTCCTCTGTGAATGGAGTCGAAAGCCTTGGTAAAGTCAACAAATATTAATGTCGCTTGTAGGTTTTTTGCCCGTACACCTTCAAGGATTCTACGGATGGTTAATATTTGTGAGGTCGTGGATCTATTTCTTCGGAAGCCATTTTGGTTTTTTCTAAGTATGTTGTCGATTTTGGGTTCTATGCGGTTTCGTAGTAGGGCATTGTAGATTTTGGCTGCTATGGATGTAAATGTTATGCCTCGGTAGTTTTTGGCTAATCCGAGGTCCCCCTTTTTAGGGAAGGGGGGTATGCATCCCTTCATCCATCTATCTATCGGATTTTGATTGTATACTGCGTTGCAGTGTCGGAGCAGTATGTCGTCGAATTGTCTGGTCTTCCATACTTCCGGGGGAATTTCGTCCAGCCCTGCAGCTTTCCTATTTGTAATTTTTCTGAGAACCGAGTCGAGTTCTTCTTGTGTGAATGGTCCTAGTTTAATGTCTAATTGTTTGCTAATTATTCTGGTGATTGGTTCATGTGTTATTTTCAGTGGGTTTCCTAGTAAGTTTTCGAAGTGCTGTTTCCACAGTTTTATTCTTTCTTGTTGGTTTGCTGCTTTCAGTTTTGCTTTGGCTGTGTTCTTTCTTCTACTCACTTTGTTTATTGTTTGCCAGGCTATCCTAGATTGTTTATCTTCCACCGAGTCTCTAATCTTATCTATCTGATTTTGAATGTATTCTGTCTGTTCCTTTATATATATGCCTGCTAATTGATATTGTGCCGTTTTTAGTTTTAAGGCATTTGTGTTTGTTGGGTTTTTTCAATAGTTTTTGGAGGCTGTTTTCACTAGTGCACGTTTTTCTCTCACCGCTAAAGTTTCCCATGAGACTCTATATTTAGTTTTGAGTTTTGTTGGAATGCATTTCGCTGCTGCCTCGAGGTGTGCATTGACGAAATTTTCATATTCGTCGTTTGGTGTACTTTTTTCTGTCTTTTCTTGTAGTGTTTCTAAGAAACAGATTCAAAACACTACAAGAAAAGTCCTAATTTAATAGCCTTTAAAATTGCTTCATTATTCAAACGACTCTAATTTCAGCCTTAATTTAAAAGCTTTTAAAATTGCTTCATTATTAAAAATGAGTCCAATTTCAGCCCCAATTAAATAGCCTTTAAAATAGCTTTATTATTTAAATGACTTTAGTTTCAGTCCTAATTCAATAGCCATTAAAATTGCCTCATTATTCAAATGACTCTAATTTCAGCCTTGATTTAATAGTCTTTAAAATTGCCTCATTATTCAAATGACTCTAATTTCAGCCTCGATTTAATACCCTTTAAAATTGCCTCATTATTCAAATGACTTTAATTTCAGCCTTGATTTAATAGTCTTTAAAATTGCCTCATTATTCAAATGACTTTAATTTCAGCCTTGATTTAATACCCTTTAAAATTGCCTCATTATTCAAATGACTCTAATTTCAGCCTTGATTTAATAGTCTTTAAAATTGCGTCATTATTCAAATGACTCTAATTTCAGCCTTGATTTAATAGCCTTTAAAATGTCTGATTTTGTGAATGTTTTTCTATTAAGAATTGTTCTGAAAAATAGTAAAGTTGTTTGATCCATTTTGTTTAATCATAGATTTATTTATTCATCTTTCTTTCTTTATTTTTTTTATTTTTTATTCTTGGCCCAGTAAGGGAGGATATTTCAACTTATTGATTTTCATTATGGAAAGGTTAAAACTACCATAATTAACAGGATGCTAAGCATGTTGGACTCTACAACAAATATAAGTGTTCACAGCTTGTCAGTCCTTGTCAGGTTATTTCAAACCAAAGTCAGTTTATATACTTGGTGATTTGCAAGTATTATGTTAAGATGTTCTGCTTCATCTCTTTAAACTGACAATTTAATCAGCTCTTGATTCTATTTTGACATTCAAACTCTCATTCTCTAAGTTTATTGAAAGGAAACAACACACAACAGAAACCTGATTATTGCTCACTATAAATGCCAATAAAAGACGTTCTACATCCTAACATCTCAAACAATATATTCACTCATCGTATTTCACTTTAATAAGAATTTTATCTTCATATTTTAGTTGCTTTTCCTTTTATCATAATGCCACACATCACCGGAGCTGTAGAATTCACCGATTGCACTTCTGCAGAGGAGTCAGAACACCCACCTTTGCAATGAGGTTACCTTTTGGTCATGGATGGTCATTTGTAAAGCTTAAAGATAAGATCCTGGTGGCTGAGCACTCCATGACCTGACAACCAAAGTGGTCATGTGATCTGCAACACTCCACTTAGGCTCTTACTGGTCTAGAGAGACAGTCAGAGGGGCCCAATCTGATCAATCAACTGTTTATATCAAGCCCAAGCACAAAAATGGCGGTCTCGACTTTATTCTTCGATTTGCTCTTGTAGTAAACAAGTAACCAATGCTATTTTATCTTAAAAGTTTCAGAAGGCAGTGGCTGAGAATTAATTTTGCTGAGATAGCAATACTTAAAACCATCTAAACTATGTGCAAACAAATAATTGATATTGAATATAATTATTAGTTGGTTGGTTGGTTGGTTGGTTTCTTTGTTTAATGGCATATCAACCTTTGCAGGTTATTTAATGCCAAAGCCATTTTTCTAGAAGAACAGTAGTGGTACTATTTAACCCATAGCTGGGAGGATAAGGGGGTTCATACCTTTCCCAAGAGTATTTTCCCGAAAGTGAACATAATAGCGCGACTAGAGTACAAACTCACATACTACGATCCGCAGTCCATCGCTTTAACCATTACACCACGAGGACACCCCCTTATAATTATTAGTGTTAGATAAAAATACTTGAAACTATTTAGCTGTTTGCAAACAACCGATTAATATCAAATAGAATTATCAGTGTTTAATAGCAATACCTAAAATTATTTAACTGTATGCAAATAAATTAGCGCTGTCTAATTTTAAAATATTACCTATAAACTATTCACTTATAAATTACATATATATATATGGTCCACTCAATAATTTTCCAGACTTTTTTTGTATAGGCATTTAAGATTATCACAGACTCTTGAAAATTCAGTATGTTATTGCTCTACATCTTATGAGATGACTGACCAATGTTTATGATTTCAGGTTCAAATCAACAGCTACAGCAGGAATTGAAATACACCCTATTAAAGCCTGATTGTCACAGCTGGTGAATTTCAAAAATGTAATCTGGACATGAGGACACTTTAGAAGAACAATATGCAATAAAATTCTATTTTAAACTTGGAAAAAATGCTGCAGAAACATATGGAATGCTTCAGACTGCTTTTGGAGCATCTTGCATGAATCAAGCATCAGTTTTTGAGTGGCATAAGAGATTCAAGCACTGGGTTCCCATTGGACAGACAGTCAACAAGGAATACTATGTTGCGGTTTTAAGGGAGTTCAGGAAGAGATTCAGGTCAGTGGCATTTCCACCAGGACAATACACCAGTCCACAACTCCATCCTTGTCACAGACTATTTGACTAAGATGGGCATCAAGACACTTCCTCAGCCTCCCTATAGTCTAGACCTTGCTCCCTGTGACTTTTGGTTATTTCCTAAGCTTGGAGGCTGTTGTTACGAGACATTTGAGGAGATGAAAGAGGCTGTAATGAATGTCATTGACACGCTCACACAAGATGACTTCCATAGGGCCTTCCAGCAGTTGTTGGAATGCTACAAGTGCATTGCAGCCAGAGGAGATTACTTCGAAGGGGACTAGAGTTTCATGTGTGTACTATCAATAAAAGTGCCCGTACGAAAAAAGGCTGGAAACTTATTTAATGATCCTCGTATATATATAAGAGCAGGATTTTGCATTAGATAAGCCACAAGGGTTGACATGCCATAAAACACCACACAACAGAAAAGAAATAGCTCCCTGTGAGACTCAAGCTCATATCCTGATTCACTCCCAAAAAACCTGGTTATCTATAATAGCTGCTTTACCATTGAATTGACTGATTGATTTTAAAGACATGTCAACCTGCCTAGGGTTATTTTATGCCTAGAGATTAGGGAATCACTTTCAGTGTGTTTTCATATTTACATTTTTTACTTATTTATTACCCAAAAAATTTTTTACTGTCATATCAAATACAAATAATTTTGAATAGATCTAATTGACCCATTGATAAAACCGTTACAGGTACTTTGACTCTAGGTCAGAGTGGACCTGGGAGTAATGGTTATGAAGGAGTACACTACACTTTCTAGATCACCATAAATGGAGCATCAAGAATTCATACAGTTTAGTATCATACCCCGGACACCCCTATTTTGGGGGAGGGGGGGGTCTCACACCCCAGCAAGGGATTCAGTCTGCAAGTTCAAAGCCTCACCAGCAGGCTACCAGGTATAAAGAAGTCAAATGATTTCTATACGAGGGTCGACTGAAAAAGTTTGTCGGCTGACCAAAACTCTCTCATGGAATGTTATTAAATAAGGTTGATTTTTAAACATAGTCCTCCTTGCAGCCCACATATTACTTCTATTGGTGTTGCACTGCTTGAATCCCATTGGTAAAAGAGTCATCAACAGCAGGTTTGATGTCAGTCGATGAACAGGTCTTTTTATATGTGAAGATTGTCTGAAAAGTCCACTAGCTGACTTAAATACCTTCCTAGAATGTGACTAAATTTAGGTTTATTTTTTAACATAGTCCCCTTTGCAGCCCACACATTTCTTCTATTGGTGTTGCACTGCTTGAATCCCATTGGTAAAAGTGTCATCAACTGCAGGTTTGATGTCAGTCGATGAACAGATCTTTATTATATATGAGGATTGTCTGAAGAGTCCACTGGCTGATTAAAATACCTTCATGGAATGTGACTAAATTTAGGTTTATTTTTTAACATAGTCCCCTTTGCAGCCCACACATTTCTTCTATTGGTGTTGCAGTGTTTGAATCCCATTGGTAAAAGAGTCATCAACAGCAGGTTTGATGTCAGTCTATGAACAGGTCTTTTTATATATGAAGATTGTCTGAAAAGTCCACTGGCTGACTTAAATACATTCATAGAATGTGACTAAATTTAGGTTTATTTTTTAACATAGTCCCCTTTGCAGCCCACACATTTCTTCTATTGGTGTTGCAGTGCTTGGATTCCGTTGGTTGACAAAGTCATCAACAGCAGATATGATGTCATCATCTGAACTCTTGTATCTCAGAGCCTTTTAAAAGTTTTTCTTTTATTTGATTAAGTGAATGGTATAACAGCCTTCCAAAATAAATTTGAATTGTTAACTTCCATAAGGAAAGGTTATTAATAATGAAGACACACGTATTAAACCATCATCACCAAGTCGCACAGCTAGCATGGATTTCCCTGACTCTATATCTTCATCTGTCCCAATCATCCATCCCTCCTGTCCGGTCTTCCAAGTTCTTGCAAGTCAACCAACACTGGCACATCCATGTGTAGGGGTCCATAGAAGACCATAAGTTTGTCCTTTGCTTCTCCAACAGTGTCGCGTATGTCTTCTTTGTCATACCATATTTAAATAGTGTGTCTTCTACACAAAAATAATGGTAGGTTACTTAATAAATGGTTTAGTTTGGTTTTGTGGCATATCAACCATTGTTGGTTATTTAATGACAAATCTTGTCTTTACAGATATATCAAATATATGATTAGTAAAAACCTTTTGTAGATATGCACAGTTAAATAGAACTATTAGTGTTAGATAGCAATACTGAAACCCATTTAACTGTGTGCAAACAATAAATACTGATAGTTGAAGCCATTTACTAATGTACAAATAGAATTTTTTGCATTTGATACCAGTACTTCAAACCATTTAACAGTGTGCAAATAGAACTATTAATGTTTGATAGAAATACTTGAAACCATTTAACTGTGTGCAAACAATAAATACCAATACTTGAAACCATTTAACAGTGTGCAAATAGAACTATTAATGTTAGATAGAAATACTTGAAACCATTAAACTGTGTGCAAACAATAAATACCAATACTTGAAACCATTTAACAGTGTGCAAATAGAACTATTAATGTTAGATAGAAATACTTGAAACCATTTCACTGTTTACTAACAAATATACTCTTGCTCATTTAAAAATCTTACGTTTCATACAAACTATTCACTTCAAAATCAAATGTATTAACAGTGTTTAGCATTAAATAACCCATAAGGGTTGATGTGCCTTTAAATCAACAAAGTTAATTTAATCTGTCATCTGTTTCGGCAAGATTTGTCAATAATGCACTGGTGCATATTTCACCAGCAAAGAGTCACTTGATCCAAATTGGTCATGTGATGTGAGTGCACTAAATCTAATAGCTGCATTCTTTCTGATGCTGTGCGAAATAGGCCAACTCCTGAAAAATAAAGGAGGACAAATTACCTTCTGTTTTCAGGAAAATTCTGTGAGGCAGTCCTTCATGAATAAACCAGACTATTAACAAATTTGTAGCCTTTCCAACAAATGTCTGACATGGTCAGTACATATTCTTTCATTCTATTGTAAAGTAAGTTGGTGACCTCAGTCGAGGGTGACCCGAAGTCTCCTTTTTCAATAGCTTTACACCGAGGTATAGGGGAGGGTACTATTCCATTCCCTGGATTGCTCTCCTTTACCCTTGATCCTTACTTTATAATGCTGAGTGTTAAGCAGGGCAGTATCAAGTATCATTTTTTGAGTCTTTGGTATGACTCAACCCAGTATTGAACCACAGACCATTGGCGAACACTCTACTCATTCGGCTAATGGCCTGTTATATCCTGGTATGTATTTCTTTATTATTATTACCAAGAAAAAATTCAATTCAATATTACAATTTATCTGACATTCCACCATGTCAAAATATGTGTTGCAGGTGCAAAAATTCTTGACCCCCGTCAGGATTCTGCTTTTGGGGCATCCCAGGCACCAAGCAATAAACTTAGTCTTGCAAGCAGGCAAAGACCCTGTAGAGGGTTATATTGTCATTAAGGGTCGGTTATATTGTCATGTTGTCATTAGAGGTTCATATGAGTGCCTTGTCTGGGGAGCCTGGCAATTTCTAATAGTTCAGGAAACCATTCCATGCCACATAATTGTCATAACCCCCAAAAATATTTGAGTTTAAAGGTATCCTTGTCTTTTTCCCTTTTGGTTCCCTTATGACTTCGACAGAGAGAGGAAGAAAGACAGGTGGATGGAGTAAGAAGAAAAAGAGTCAGTCTACAAACCTCAGAATTTCCCAGCAATACCAAAAATTCATCACAGCCATGATATAAACCCCTTCTTCAGCCCCATAAACTCTGGTCAAAAATGTTGAAACCATGATTTACCATTTGGGGTTGGTTGGCTGTTTGGCGTTAGGTTCTCAGTGGGTAGTGTAATTACGTATGAAAAAAATTAGATGATAAGAAGAATGATAGACGGTTAACAATAGTTGGTGAGGTTGATTCTCACTGAATGGTCTTCTAACCTTGTACTTCAGCTATGCAACGCTGAGTAAATAACTGTGGCCACTAAATACATGATGATTTATCCAGAGTACCTCTCGGCCCTTGTAGACTCATGACGGACCTGCCTCTTCCCAGCATGCAACACCTCTCAAAAAGGAAGTGACCCTTTCTCCCTTACAAATCTCTACAGTCAAAGGGAAACAAATGTGCCTTCGACTTTTTATTTGGCTGGTCAGCCAAACAATTAGTTGGTTTGGTTTACAGCACATCAACCCTTGTGGGGTTATTTTATGATGAAGTCAGTTTACAGTCGTACCGAACACAAAAAGACACACTCAACGTAATGATTATCAGCGAAAAAAATGGACTCAGCAACCCAAGTTCAAACCCTAGATGAGGCTGTTTGAATTTCATTTTTGTGTTAATGCCCTTAAGAAAGACACAAATTCATCTTTCCCCCACCACCACCACCACCACCAGCAATGAGTAAATAGCAGGGTAGACTGAGTTCTTTAGCCTTGGTAATGCAACAAGTCTAGGAGAAGGAAAACTCCAAATTCAAACCAGCTGTACTCTACTTAAAAATCTTTTGTGATATCCTGCAAGTAACAGAGGGTTTTGGTAAATACATCATATTTTGACTTTTTCAAATAGTTTGGAAGATATGAACAGGCTGAAAGAGATAGAGAGAGAGAGAGAAAGAGAGAGATATGAACAGACTGAAATAGAGAGGGTGAGAGAGTGATATGAACTGACTGGGATAGATAGATAGATAGATAGATAGATAGATATGAACAGAGAGAGAGAGAGAGAGATGCACATACTGGAAGAGAGAGAGAGAGAAAGAGAGAGATGGACACACTGGGATAGATAGAGAGAGAGAGATAAATATACTGGAATAGACAGATATATATATATATATATATATAGAGAGAGAGAGAGAGATGAACAGACTGGAATAGATAGATAGATAGATAGATAGATAGATAGATATTTTTCTATAGAATTGAATGTAAAGTACATTTGTTGTTTAGTGTAGAAAATGGTGCATTTTTGTTCTCAATTTCTAAAATCCTAAAAGCTAATGTTTTCTTCTGCTTCAGTGGAGATTTTTGGTGGGGCAAGATGACTTCAAAGCCGATGTTGGTGGTTTAGGCTAATGAAACCTCTTCTCATCTTTGCATAAAAGAGTAAGAGGGGAAGGTAGAGAAGGAATTCTTTTGATATGATGCACTAGCAGACAGGTAGACCAAAAATAGATTCCTTTAGAATTTGACAGGCGGCCAACTTCACAATAATTCAGCTTGGATAATCTCAGAATAAATAGATAATATCCTGTTTGGATTTATTTGGAATCGCATGTCATAAACCAAAAGCTTATTTACTTAATTATCGCAAGGTTCTTTAATTCGGGGGGGGGCACAAAGCGTATCTTCATTAGGGGTGGACTATAAGACGGTCATATCTTCATTAGGGATGGGTCATATCTTCATTAGGAATGGGCTATAAAAAGTCATATTGTCATTAAGGGTGGTCTATAGAAGGTCATATCTTCTGTAGGGTGGCTGTAGAGGATTACATTGTCATTAAGGGTGGGTTATATTGTCACATTGTCGTTTGAGGGTCATATCTTTATTAGAAGTAAGTAAAAGTAAGTAAAGTTGTCTCCCTTTAGTCGAGGGCAACCGGAAGGCTCCTTTTTCAGTAGCTACTACACCAAGGTGTAGGGGAGGGGGCTACTCCTTTCCCAGGATTGCTTCACTTTACCCTTGATACATACCTTATATTGCTGAGTGTTAAGCAAGGAGGTATGAAGTACCATTTTTAAAGTCTTTGGTATGACATGATCTAGGATTGAAACCAGGCCTCCTGGACCATTGGCGATGGGGGAGCTATAAAGAGTCATATCTTCATAAGGGTGAGCTAGGGAGAGTCATATTGTCATTAGGGGTGGGCTATAGAGGGTCATATCTTCAAATTCAAGGGAGGACAATTATTTCTTTTTTTTTTAAATATAAATCAACTATAAATTGATAATAAGAGAAAATACTCATCAAAATTGATAATAATAATAAGAAGAGTGTGGAATAGGAAGGTGACAGTGATACCAATTGTAATTGGTGCACTTGGAATAATCCCAAAAGGATTGGTACAGGGAGTGGAGGACTTGGAAACAAGAGGATGAGTCGAGGCGATGTTGCATATTGACCTCCGACCCAGCCAAGCTGTCAAAATAGGAAATGCACCTATGTAAATAACAGGTGCATCCAGTCGAGGAATATCAGGATATTATAACCTTGACCGTGGACGGGTTGAATAAGTGCGAAATTGTGACACTCGCAGGAAGAAGAGTGGGCATCAAATTATTATATAACCCGGGAGAAGACAGGAAGTCAGTCAGTTGGAGATCAGACAAGTTGGGGATAAGATGCGGTAGAGAAAACCAGCACCCAGCAGAATGGGCCCCCAGGCTCCAGTTGAGCAGCCCAGGAGAACGGGAAAGAAACACTGTTATGGCCATAGGAGTGGGGGTCAATATGTTGCAGTTCTGTTCCGTCTCCAATTCTCTCTCACACACAACCCTTTCAAATAAAGTGAGAAGTATATTTTTCTAAGAACTGTGTCGCTCATCTTTATTGTGTCGTTGTTATGATTCTGCATGCATCTGCACATGGCTATGCAACAGCGATCCAAACTAAAATATTGTTGAGATCGGCTAGAATACTAAGAAGAGTCCTGGAAACTTGAGGAGACTTGCTGTCACTTAAACTCCAATGAGAAACCATCAGCTATCACTGGTGTGAAAAACTCTCAAATGAGTAAAATATTAATAATAATAATAATTGTACTTTTAGGAACTCCTTATCTCCTTAAGTGAGTACAACCAATGTGATTGGAAAAGTAACACCCTGACAAATGAATGGAACATATAATCCCTACTTTCCCTCTCCCTAGGTCTTGGGTGAAGATCCAGTGATGGATTGTAAGATACTGAAAATTAAACGGATCAGTCAATCCTGGCCAGAAAAAAAAGAATTTGTAATCTCGTGGATTTTACTTTTCCTGCAGACCACAAGGGGAAATGAAAGAAAGCAAAAAAATAGGCAAATACTTGGACCTTGCTAGAGGGCTAAAAAAGCAGTGTAACATGAGAATAACCATGATACCAATAATATGAGGTGTCTCAAAATAGATGACTCATTAATATGATAATTAATTACTGAGACAAGCACAATGACGGTCATTTGGAACATGTCCCTTTGAGCTAGAGATATCAAATCAATGTTTTTTTTAATTGTTATTATATCAGCTTCCAGGACATGCAATCTTTTTTTAAGTTTCTTGTCTCAGTAATAAATCATTATCATATAAGTGGCTAGCATCTATTTTGAGAGTTTTGAATGATTTTGTCTCCAATTAAGTAGAGCCACAAAATATTTTTTTCCTCTCTTGTCCAAGGCATTGTGATCAAAGATATGACTCTTTATAGCTCCCCCATCGCCAATGGTCCGGGAGGCCTGGTTTCAATCCGAGATCACATCATACCTAAGACTTTAAAAATGGTACTTCATACCTCCTTGCTTAACACTCAGCAATATAAAGTATGTATCAAGGGTAAAGTTGTTAAAGTACCCTATTTTAAAATTTGAAATAAAAAAGAACACAACATTATTATTAGTGGAGTTATTAGCAGTCACATGGGTCCCATGTATATTGAGATACCCTATAGTGATGCACTAGGAATAGATCCAAAGTTTTGGAAAAGAGACAGGCAGAATTGGAAATTAGAGAAAAAAATTGAGAGTACAACATTGTTGAGATCTGTTAGAATTTAGAGAAGAGCCGTGGATGCCTGAGGAGACTTGATTTCATTCAGGCTACAGCGAAAGACCCAACCAACTGGAATGGTATGAAAAAAAGACATGCAAATAATAGAAGACTTAGAAACTAAAAGACGTCAGGAGTCACTAAGAACGACCCTCGAGAAAATAGGAAATTGGAAAATGCCAGGCTATGATGGCATACATGGATTTTTCATCAAAAATTTATATCAATCTATCCATCAAAGACAGATTGGCGGAGCAACTGAGTAAATGCCAAACAAAAAAGCAAAAATACCTGATTGATGAAGGAGAAAACCATTTTAATCCCGAAAGACTCTCAATAGAGAACCATCCCAAGCAACTACAGACCAATAACATGTACCTCTACAATCTTAGCCACATAGATTAAAGAAGTATATATATATATATTCCAAAGACTATTCCTAAAAGAACAGAATGGATGCCACAAAGGAACCAGAGGAACAGATGACCAACAATATATAAAGTTGGCGACTTTAGTCAAGGGTGACCCAAAGTGTAGGTGTAGGGGAGGGTGCTACTCCATTCCGTGAATTGCTCCATTTTACCCTTGATCCTTATCTTATAATGCTGAATGTTAAGCAAGGATGTATCAAGTACCATTTTTTTGAGTCTTTGGTATGACTCGACCTGGGTTTGAACCCCGGTCTCCCATTGGCAAACACTCTACTCATTAGACTAATGGCCCAGTTCCCAACTCAACACGAATACAAAATGGACTCAGTTGTTTCTTGGTATAAAAATCTATTGCTCCTACAAATTTTATTGTAGTCACAATAAAACAAGATAAGAAAAGGACTTATGTCAACACACTTAAAGAGGCAGAACCTTTCATCCATGGTAAACGAAACAAACAACCACAGACTTTGATATTTTTTTCAACAACTAAGCCTTACCCGAAAGGGGTTGCTTTTTATCCAACCTCAACTGGAACTTGAACTGGAACTGTCTGACTCTGCATCTTAGAACTCTTCTTGAAAGAGACCGGGTTGTACCAGAAAATATAGACTTGGTTACAATCCTGAAAACACAACAAACTAATCAACTGAAAGCAAATTATTGCTGAATAGAAATACTATTATGTTTTTGTTAGAAATAGTTGTGAGAAATAATAAAAAAAACAAAACAAACTATCACTAAATAAACTAAATGTCATATAGAAATACTTGAAAATATTTACTCGTATGCAAGTAAATGAGTCGTTTGGTTTTAGTATGGTATCATCAAATTATGTGTTTACAAACCATACATATGTGTAAATAGGCTTTGGTATTAAATAACCTATAGAGGTTGATATGCCATTAAAACCAACCAACCAACCCACCAACCATCTTCTTATATATATATATTCTGCTAATTATTCTCTTAACTAATCTGTAAATAACACGTAATCCTAAAACTTTTCAGTGATACATCGTTCTAAATATCAGCTGACATGTATCCAAATGTTTAATTATAATATTTCACCCACAGCTAATTTCAAAACAAATCTTTTTTTTATGACAGGGACTGACATGTGGACACAAACAAGGTTCATCCACTTGACTTTTCCAACTCGAACTTGCAACACCAAACTCAAAGTTTTTAACTAGCACACAATTTATCACTAAAATAAAATAATTAACTAAAATAATCGATTAGAATCCTTAAAGAAATTACAAATTTATAGATCAGCACATCCACAAAAAGTTGAAAACATGATGGAAAAATATATCCAGAGCTATATTGTCCTATAAACTAGGATAAGATGATACTTGTCTAAATTTCTGAGACGAAGCTTGATGATTTTTATCATTAAGGGTTTTCAGACTTTTGGTTGGATAGGAAAAAAAAATCTGAATATAAGCACAGGTAAAAAATCATACATAATAGTAGTAATCCTTGTCAAGTAAGAACATTAAGTTTATAAGTTCCAAAAATTCACTCTGAACTGTCCTGCGGGACACATAGCGTAATGGTTATAGGTGTTGGTTCCCTAAGCTTCTAAGGAGACAATCATCTGGAGGTTGCAGGTTCAATGCGAGTAACAATACAGGAATACTTAACACTTGTACCCGGTTATGGCTAACGGAATCAGAACAGGCGACCCCCATGGATTCAATAAAGGACGTACTTCAAAGTTCCATGTAGGTTCAACAAATACCTGAAGAGGGCTAGAGGACAGAAACGTTGTGGAAATAACAATAAAGACTATAGCCCGAAAACCCTTAATGATGAAAACGATAAGATGATGATTGGAAATGTTCCAGAAAGTCATAAACTTCATTGCAAAATCCATGAAAAACAGGAAAGTGGATTGAGCCAAAAGAGGAGAATACTTGAAACTATTTAATTGTGTATAAATAGAATTATTTGTGTTAGATAGAAATACTTGAAATCATTTGACTAGATGCCAATAAATGAGCTCATTTAAAAATGTTACCAACAAACTATACCAAGAAAAATCATATGTATAAGCAGAATTTGGCATTAAATAACCCACATATATACCATGATATACCATTAATAATCTAACCTAGGAAGCACTTGTGGTATAATGGTTATCATCATACAAAACAGACACATCAAACCAGGTTCAAATCCTGGACAAGGCAGTGTGCATTTCATATAGAACTAATATCTTTGGGAAAAGTATGAATCCAGTTAATCCTTCATCCAGCTATAGATAAACAGTAGGAAAAATTGGGCTCTTTAACCTTGGTAGAGCGACCAGTCTAGGAGACTTATTGAAGTCTACCAAAAAACTGACCTTGTGTCACATCCTGCTCGTGTGGTCGGGTTGGTAAATACATAAGTTGGCAGACCATAGTTGACGGCAACCCTAAGGCTCCCTTTTCATCAGCTACTACACCAAGGTGTAGTAGGAGATGAAACTACTCCTTTCCCTGGATTGCTCAACTTTAACCTTGATCTGTACCTAATAATGCTGAGTGTAAAAAAAGGTGGCATCAAGTACCATTTTTTTAGTCTATGGTATGACGCAAGTTGGGATTGAACCCCGGTCTCCTAGCCCATTGGCAAACACTCTACCCACTATGCCAATGGAAGATTTGGGTTGGTTGGGTTTTATGGCATATCAACCACTGTAGGTTAATTAAGGCCAAATCCTCCTTATACATATATATTAAATATATATGTTTTGGTTTGGATGGGTTTTATGGCATATCAACCATTGTAGGTTATTTAATGCCAAATCCTCTTTATACATATATATTAAATATATATGATTTGGTTTGGTTGGATTTTATGGCATATCAACCATTGTAGGTTATTTAATACCAAATCCTCTTTATACATATATATCAAATATTTATGATTTGGTTTGGTTGGGTTTTATGGCATATCAACCATTGTAGTTTATTTAATACCAAATCCTCTTTATACATATATATCAAATATTTATGATTTGGTTTGGTTGGGTTTTATGGCATATCAACCATTGTAGTTTATTTAATGCCAAATCCTCTTTACACATATATATTAAATATATATGATTTGGTTTGGATGGGTTTTATGGCATATCAACCATTGTAGGTTATTTAATGCCAAATCCTCTTTATACATATATATTAAATATTTATGATTTGGTTTGATTGGGTTTTATGGCATATCAACCATTGTAGGTTATTTAATGCCAAATCCTCCTTATATATATATATATTAAATATATGTTTTGGTTTGGTTGGATTTTATGGCATATCAACCATTGTAGGTTATTTAATGCCCAATCCTCTTTATACATATATATTAAATATATATGATTTGGTTTGGTTGGATTTTATGGCATATCAACCATTGTAGGTTATTTAATGCCAAATCCTCTTAATACATATATATCAAATGCATATGATTTATTAATGAATAATTTGAAAGTAACATTTTTAAACAAACCAGATGTGGAAACATGACTAAATAGCCTCCCTAGCACCAACCATCCCAATATACTTCTGTCTTTTAACAGATAAAATATCCAAGTCATGTAAATCTTTTATTTAGATATTTACATTTAATCTTCTAAATAAAAAATATCTGTACTGTATAACGATATAAATGTATTGCGATGATGAGGAAGTTTGTGTCTTGAGTTGAATTGTACTGGCAGAAACAAGTTCTCCTTGCAGGTTCAACCTAACTAGACAAGTCAGTGGATATAAAATTTGATCAATGGTCAGGATTAATATGAGCAGTAATAACCTAACAAAAGGTTATTGAATGAGAAATAACCAAAAACGTGGTTGGAAATGAAATGGAAATATTTTTAATCATATTTACCAACCCCTCCGCTCGGGTAGGATATCACACAAGGTCAATTTTTTTAGTGGGGTTTACAGGTTTGAATTCAGAGTTTTCCTTCTCCTAGACTAGTTGCCTCACCAAGGCTGAAGAACCCAGTCTTTCCTACTATTTACCCATAGCTGGAGGGAGAATAATTGGATTCATACCTTTCCCAAGGGTATTAGTGCTATGTGAAATGCAATCGGTCTCGTCCAGGATTTGAACTCATATCCATTTCCTATGACGATAACCATTATACTACGGACACCTCCCTTATGGAAATGTTTATAATATCAACAAAATGGAGATGCCCATGGTGTTTCGGAGGTGCTTCTGGTGTTATGGTTATCGACGTAGGAAATGGACACGGCGACACGAGTTCAAATCCAGGACGAGACTGATTGCATTTCACATAACACTAATACCCTTGGGAACAGTATGAATCCAATTATTCTCCCTCCAGCTATGGGTAAATAGTAGGGCAGACTAGGTTCTTCAGCCTTGGTGAGGCAACTAGTCTAGGAGAAGGAAAACTCTGAATTCAAACCTGTTAAACTCCGCTTAAAAATTGACCGTGTGTCATATCCTGCCCAAGCAGAGGGGTTGGTAAATATGATATTAACAAAATACAATACTTACCAGTGGCATAAAGAAGGTAGCCACTGCTTGTATTGACTACTTAGTCAGTATATTTACCCTCCTCACAATAGTATCCAATGTATTTATAAGGAATGGGACATACCAATTGATGTTCATTGGTACAGTATATAACAAAGCTGTTCTGGTATTTATTGGCTCGGACTGGTGTCTGACCAAGATGAATATAAAGATTTGTAAAATGTGAACTGATAATAAAGATTTAGATTATGATAAATCTCCACTGGATGTCAGTGTCTAATTTACTATTAATTCAATCGTGTGACCAACATCTTGACACTTGTTGTGATGGGTTTAAGCGTGAAATTTTACCTAACAGCTGGCACATTTGATATTTGGATCAATTTTATGGATCACAGTTAGAATCCATGGGATTTTCAAAATACTGACACTTTCTATTATCATCATCATCATCAAAGTGTACCAACAGCATGAATTACTTTGAATGTCTCTCACTACCTGTCCCTTTGGGACATCAATCTCAGCAAGTCCTTTAATGTAATGCAATGATTTTTACTATAAAAATGCATTGCAAATGATTTTACTATAAAAATGCAATGCATAAAAATCATTTTGCAGTACATTTTTATAGTAAAAATCATTTCCAATGAATTTTTATAGTAAAAATCATTTTCAATGCATTTTTATAGCAAAAATCATTTTAAATGCATTTTCATAGTAAAAATCATTCCTAATGCATTTTTATAGTAAAAATCATTTCCAATGCATTTTTATAGTAAAGTAATTTTTGCTATAAAAATGAATTGGATATGTTTTTACTATGAAAATGGATTAGGAATGATTTTTACTATAAAAATGCATTGCAAATGATTTTTACTATAAAAATGCATTGGAAATGTTTTTTACTATAAAAATGCATTGGAAATAATTTTTCCTCTAGATATAATTGGAAATAATTTTTGCAATAAAAATACGTAGCAAATTTTCCCACCAATAGAAGACTAAGAAATTCTTCTTATCTAAATAACTATAGATACATCTGATAGAAGCAATTTAATTACCCTCAAATGAATTTTTTCTTCTCATTCCAATTATCATCAAAGGCTTCATTTATCTGATCCCAAGAAAGAATCATTGACCTTTGACCTGATTCACCTCCAAAACTTACACCCTAACATATTCCTAATTCTTTTATTCAGCAGCTCTTTACACAATCAAAACAATCGCTTCATTAGTAAAAGATTTTCTGTATCAATTCAAAGTTTGCCACCAATTATTTCATTTTATTTGTTTTGTCTCTCCACTTGCTGTTTTATTTGATATTGGAAGATCCCTCATGGTTTTTAATCTGGCCGGCTTACTTAGTTTTCCCTAACACTTCTATCAAACTTTCATAAAGACAAACCTTTTGCAAATTGTTTATTAGACTCAATCCTGTTCCCATTTTTGATTGTCTGAAAAGCAATGAATGAATATAACAATCAATCATTTCATTTAATTAATTGGTAGATTAGTGCTCACTCTCCATGTTAAATCATAGTAAATGTCAATTGGGAAGAAATGGAAAAATGTCAAATATACAACACACAATATAATAGACACAGTCAAATGTTTTACAGTAGAATTTTTACTCTAAAAATGCATTAGAAATAATTTTTACAATAAAAATGCATTGGAAATGATTTCTACAATAAAATCATTGAAAATGATTTTTACAATAAAAATGCATTAGAAATAATTTTTACTATAAAAATGCATTGGAAATGATTTCTACAATAAAATCATTGAAAATGATTTTTACAATAAAAATGCATTGGAAATGATTTTTACTATAAAAATGCATAGGAAATGATTTTTACTATCAAAATGCATTGAAAATAATTTTTACTATAAAAATGCATTGGAAATGATTTTTACTATAAAAATGCATTAGAAGTGATTTTTACTATAAAAATGCATTGGAAATGATTTTTACAATAAAAATGCATTGGAAGTGATTTTTACTATAAAAATTCATTGGAAATGATTTTTGCTATAAAAAGGCAATTGAAATGATTTTTACTATAAAAATGCATTGCAAAGGATTTTTACTATAAAAATGTATTGGAAATGATTTTTACTATAAAAATGCATTGGAAATGATTTTTACTATAAAAATGCATTGCAAAGGATTTTTACTATAAAAATGTATTGGAAATGATTTTTACTATAAAAATGTATTAGAAATGATTTTTGCAATAAAAATGCATTGGAAATGATTTTTCCTATAAAAATGCATTGCAAAGGATTTTTACTATAAAAATGCATTGGAAATGATTTTTACTATAAAAATGTATCGAAAAAGATTTTTACAATAAAAATGCATTAGAAATGATTTTTATAAAAATGCATCAGAAATGATTTTTACAATAAAAATGCTCTGGCCAATTATTTTTACAATAACGATGCATTGGATGTGATGGTGGATTTCAGAGGAGTGTAGAGTACCCTTTCACTGCCATTGCATCCAGCTTTACTCCCAAACCAGATTGGTAGTATTTTTTAGGCTCCCCTTGTGCTAACTTTGATATTGTATTAAGAATGATGTAATAGACTCTCTCATATATTGACAGGGATTCTCTTCAATTGTTGTATAATGTCTATATTTTTTGTGTCGTTGTTTCTTAATATTTTTTTCCTTTTTTGTTTTCTTTTGCACATGGTCCAATTAAATTCAAATAATTTATTCTATAGAAAAGCTGTTTTTGAGTTTAACATTGAGACTTTTGAAAGCTGTCCACTAGAATACTGAGAGGAGTCCTGAAGAACTGAGAAGAACTTTAAAGGGAGATTTGAAGAGATGAGGAAGAATTGAGATTGAAGGTTCCTCAGAATTACAGAGATGAGGTAAAATACTGAGAGGAGTCCTGTAGAACTGAAAAGACTTGTTACTACTCAGAACTGAAGCCTCACCTCACCGTTAGATGCAGTTTTAATAATATTACAACAACTGTACTGATAGAAAAGTACTTCATCATCATCATGTCGTGCCGCTAGCATGGATATCCAGGACCCTCTCTCGCCACTTCTCCCTATCGTTCATCACCTCTGGCAGGTCTTCAGGGCTACATCCCGTATCCTCACATAGCTGCTGAATGTATGTTCGTGCTGGTCATCCTGCTTTTGCCCGGCCATATGTGGGGGTCCATAGGAGTACATCACTTATATCATAAATTATGAAAAAAACAATTCACAATATAATTCCACAACTTAAAAATGAAAATGTACATCTATATCCTTGCCCTTGACATTATAATGATTACGTGGATGCGTATTTCCAATCCTCTTGGGAAGACAGGGCCCTGGAGGTGACCGTGTCCTCTGTAAAGAGTACGGATGTAACTTGCAGGACACATTCAGGTTAATTGGCCGTGCAATTACCATGACTAATTAATTTGACATTACTTATGTGCGATATCGACTGATAGCTTAGTGGTAGAGTTTTGGCTCTGCAATCTGTGGTCACTGGTTCAATCTCCAGTTGTGGAGATCACAGTATACACCGCTGATGGGACTTAATAAGGTCAAAACAGCTGTCCAGTGTTTCCGTATGTCGTGCGTAGGTGTTCCCCAGATTTTCTGGTCATGATAATTTAATACACAATATAATTCCTCTACTTGGAAAAGAAAATGTTCATCTACATTTGAGTTTGTAAAATTCCTCATCAGAACAGAATTTTCGGAGTATTTCGTCATAATTGCTGTTGACTCTAACATTATATTTAGAATGAAAAAAATTGACAGTTTTGTTCCTGATACGGATTATTTCCTTGTATTTTATAATATCTCCATCTTGAATATTTATACAAACACGATCAATGTATTTGGAAAAGATAAAAAGTGTTGATAACTGATTTATACATTTAGTTTTATATCTGTAAAAAACAAAAATGCTTTGAGTACATCCTAATATACATATATATATAAAAAAAATTTTTTTTTTAAATATATATATATATGTGTGTGTGTGTGTGTGTGTGTGTGTTTGTGTGTGTGTTTGTAAATTTGACGGCTGTAGTTGAGGGCAACCCAAAGGCTCCCTTTTCATTAACTACTGTACCAATGTGTAGGGGGGTGCTACTCATTTCTGTGGATTGCTCCACTTTACCCCTTGATCTGTGCCCTATAATGCTGAGTGTTAAGCAAGGCAGCATCAAGTACAATTTTTTAAGTCTTTGGTATGAATGGGAATTAAATCTCCCAGATCATTAACAAGTGCTCTACCATTAGGCCAATAGGGCGGTATATATATATATATATATATATATATATATATATATATCCTCCAAGCTATCAGTTAGTACCACTACTGCTCTTCTTGAAGGATGGATTTGGCATTAAATAGCCCAAGAAGGTTGATATGCTATTAAACAACCAATCTAAACCAATTTTTCCAATCCTCTTTCTAATACTTTGGAAACCATTCCGAGTGGACCAATTACAATTGGTATCACTGTTATCCTCAAGTTCAACAGCTTTCTCAGGTCTTTGGTAAAGTCTAATACTTGTCTATTTTTTTGCTGTTTTTGATTTTCCCTATTTGGCAAATTCTCTTTTTTTTTTTGGTAATTATCACTAGGTCGAGCTGCCTGGCCAGGATTAGGTGATCTCTTTATTATTATTATTATTATTATTATTATTATCAGACTCTATTAAAATTATTTTCATTTATGCTCTAGTTTATTCTATGGATACATCTAAAGACTATAACTTCACTGTATTATTATCAATATATATATATATATATATATATACACATATATATATATATATATCATCATCATCATCATATCACGCTGGTAGCACGGATATCCCTGACCCTCTCTCGCCACTCCTCCCTATCGTTCATCGCCCTAGGTAGGTCTTCAGGACAACAGCCTGTATCCTCACATAGCTGCTGAATGTACGTTCGAGCTGGTCGTCCTGCTTTTGCGCGGCCATGTGTGGGGATCCATAAGAGTACATCTCTTATGAGTTCATCTCTGCTTCTCCAGCAGTGTCCTGCATGTCTGGTTTGTCTAACTATATATATATATATATATATGGGGGTTCATGCCTTTCCAAAGGATATTTGTCCAAAAGTGAATATGATAGAGCAGACAGGAGTTCGAATTTGCTTACTATGATTCCACAGTCCATCGCTTTAAACATTACACCACGAGGACACCCCACCTCCTGGAAGAATTGGAAATTTGAGGACAAATTAAGACTACCCAGGCTACAGCATTGTTAAGATCTGCTAGAATACTGAGAAGAGTCCTTGAAACCTGAGGAGACTTGCTGTCACTCAAACTCATGAGAAATATCACCAGCTAATGCTGGTGTGAAGAACTTTCAAGAAGTAAAATAATAATGATAATAATAATAATAATAATAATAATCTGCAACAGAACAATAAGTATAAGTTATGTGGGGACAAAGATGAGACAGTCACTTTATAAGTGAATGCTGCAAGCTGACACAAAAGATTTGCATGACTGGGTAGGAAAAGTGATCTACTGAGAAATGTGCAAGAGATGAAAATTTGACCATACTAACAAATGGTATATACACAAACTGGAAAATTAGATGCATAAGATTCTCTGGGATTTTGATTTGTTTGTTTCTTTTGTTGTTTAATGGCATATCAACCCCCTTGCTGTCACTCAATCTCCTGTGAAAGACCATCAGCTAACGCTGATGTGAAAAACTCTAATGAGTAAATAATAATAATAATAATAATTAGAAGAAGAAGAAGTCATCTTCATTAGATATTCTCACCACAGCAATTTGTTATTGCTATGATGCTATTAATCATTATCTTTATCATCTTGTCGTGCCATTGGCACAGATATCCCTCTCTCGCTACCCTTCCCTATCATCCGTCACTTTTGGCAGGTCCTCAGGGCTACACCCCATATCCCCACAGAGCTACTGTAAGTAGGTTCAAGCTGGTCGCCCTGCTTCTGCAGGGCCATGTGTAGGGGTCCATAGGAGTACATCACAAATGAGCTCATCCCTACTTTTCCAACAGTGTCCTGCATGTCTTGTCTGTCTAATTTGGATAGTTTTCATGATGGGTGGTAGGTGGCCGTACATCTGCTGTTTTATGGGGGGCTGTCTCCAGGACCTGTTCAATATTGCTCACAGCATTTTTGTGTAGTTGCTGTCAAGCCTTTTCTCCAGCCTTTTTGTTAGCGTCCATGTAGTGCATCCATAGATCAGTATCGATACGATCACTGCTTGGAAGAAACTGCATTTCGTTTTATCAGTCAGGTCTGACTTCTATATGACCGATAGCCTGAAAATGTTCTGAAGGCTACAAATTTACAAAGTTGCTAGAAAAGCTGAACCATTTTATGTATATGAATGATGTTAGAATATTTGCTGAAATTGGAAAAAAACTAGGAACCCTAATAAAAACTATTACTGCCAGGATATTGGAATAGAATTTGAGATTTAAAATCATTCCCATCCTTATGATAAAAAAAAAAGAGAGAGATATAAGAAATAACAGAAGAAACAGAACCATCAAATCAGGAAAGCATTACAATTAATTATAAATATCTGGAAATATGAGAAGTGGATAGAATCAAACAGAAACGGTAAGAAGGGGGGAACCCGAGAAGAACAAGATCTTTGCTGCAGAAATCTCATCAAATGAATAAATATTTGAGCAGTTCATCTTGTATGATACAATGGATCCTTCTTAAAATGGACAAAATGGGAAAAACATAGAGAAATGGATCAAAGAACAAAGAAATTCATGATAATGCATAAGGATTTGATCAAAGTGATAACAAAATAGAATTCGTCAATTTTGAGGATGGTGTTGATGAAGAAATTTGAAAATTCAAAAAATATACAAAAAAGAACAAAGAAAGATTGGTAGAGTTGGGTTTTATGGCATATCAACCATTGTAGGTTATTTAATGCCAAATCCTCTTTATACATATATATTAAATATATATGATTTGGTTGGGTTGGGTTTTATGGCATATCAACCATTGTAGGTTATTTAATGCCAAATCCTCTTCATACATATATATTAAATATATATGATTTGGTTTGGTTGGGTTTTATAGCATATCAACCATTGTAGGTTATTTAATGCCAAATCTTCTTTATACATATATATTAAATATATATGATTTGGTTTGGTTGGCTTTTATGGCATATCAACCATTGTAGGTTATTTAATGCCAAATCTTCTTTATACATATATATTAAATATATATGATTTTGTTTGGTCGGGTTTTATGGCATATCAACCATTGTAGATTATTTAATGCCAAATCTTCTTTATACATATATATTAAATATATATGATTTGGTTTGGTTGGCTTTTATGGCATATCAACCATTGTAGGTTATTTAATGCCAAATCCTCTTTATACATATATATTAAATATATATGATTTGGTTTGGTCAGGTTTTATGGCATATCAACCATTGTAGGTTATTTAATGCCAAATCCTCTTTATACGTATATATTAAATATATATGATTTGGTTTGGTTGGGTTTTATAGCATATCAACCATTGTAGGTTATTTAATGCCAAATCTTCTTTATACATATATATTAAATATATATGATTTGGTTTGGTTGGCTTTTATGGCATATCAACCATTGTAGGTTATTTAATGCCAAATCTTTTTTATACATATATATTGAATATATAGGATTTGGTTTGGTTGGCTTTTATGGCATATCAACCATTGTAGGTTATTTAATGCCAAATCCTTTTTATACATATATATTAAATATATAGGATTTGGTTTGGTTGGCTTTTATGGCATATCAACCATTGTAGGTTATTTAATGCCAAATCCTCTTTATACATATATATTAAATATATATGATTTAGTTTGGTTGGGTTTTATGACATATCAACCATTGTAGGTTATTTAATGCCAAATTCTCTTTATACATATATATTAAATATATATATAATTTGGTTTGGATGTGTTTTATGGCAATCCAACCCTCGTAGGTTATTTAATGCCAAATCCTCTTTATACATATATATTAGATATATATGATTTGATTTGGTTGGGTTTTATGGCACATCAACCATTGTAGGTTATTTAATGCCAAATCCTCTTTATACATATATATTAAATATATAGGTTTTAGAAAATGAGGCGCATAGAATTCTCCACAATTCCAAAATACAAACGGATCGCCCAATCCACACCATAAACCTTGCGTTAATTTGAGAGAAAAAAATCTTGCCGATTTTGCTGTTCATTAATTTCTCGATTTGGCTCATACAATTAACCTTGCAAATAAGCAAAACCTTGATCATAATTTTTAAGTACAGTTGCTGCCATATTTAATCTAACTAATGAAATTAGTCGAAGCTGAAAGAATTAAGATTCAACCAACAAAATTAGACAAATTTTCTGCCGTGTTACAAGAATTTTGTTTTTAATTTTCTGGCAAAATCCCAGTCAGTAATTCAATGAAAAGAAAGATTTGTTGGCATAAAATTTTGTAATTAAATAGTAATTTTGATAATTGAATTGTAAGTTGTAATTTTGATGAATCATTGCCAAAAAAAACTTTAAATTTTTCTTTACACTCTGTAATTATAATTATCTGTATGCATAATTATAATTATCTACACACATCATTATAATTATTTATATACATAACATGTATAATTATGATTATCAACATACAAAACTACTGATTTGGTTTCTTTGTTCAATGGCATATCAACCTTTATGGGTTATTTAATGTCAAAGCCATCCATGTAGGACAGTTGAGATACAAATTACCCCCTAATTTGTCAGATAAGGGGGCTCATACCTTTCTCAATAGTGTCAATCTGAAAGTGAGCGTAATAGTCTAACTTGAGTTCCAACAGCCCTGTCGGCTTGGGACTGTCGAATACACCAACTACATCTGTGTAGAGGGATAAGACCCCCACCCCTGCAACAAGTGTCCTGGATATGACATTAAACAATCTAATGGTGAAGCTTCAGTAATGTTGGAGCTTTGGGGAATTTGGAGTTCCCCTTCATAACCATTACTCCCAGGTCCACTCTGATGCAGAGTGGTAGCATTTGAAAGGGTCCTATCTCTAGGTCAAATAGAACTGTTTGACAAAGTGCAAACAAATGACTTATGCTAAATTGAATTCTTTGAAATAGAAGTGTTTGATGATTTAAATGTGTTTTAACTGTGATACATAACAATACTTGGAACCATCTTGTTGGATGACCAGCTCACTTATCTTCAACAGCTCTGTACGGACATATGATGTCATCTAGAAGACCTGCCAGAAGGGATGGAGGATAGAAACAAATGGTGAGAGAGAGTTAGGAAAATTTGTACAAGGGAGACAACAAGATGATGATATATGTAAAAAGAGGATTTGGCATTAAATAACCCACAATAGTTGATATGCCATAAAACCCAACCAAACCAAATCATATATATTTAATATATATGTATAAAGAGGATTTGGCATTGAATAACCTACAATGGTTGATATGCCATAAAACCCAACCAAACCAAATCATTTATATCTAATATATATGTATAAAGAGGATTTGGCATTAAATAACCCACAATGGTTGATATGCCATAAAACTCAACCAAACGACCAATGTTGAGTTTAAACTTGCTAACTATGATGTCACAGACTAACATGTCAGCAACTACACCACGGATACTGAACCAGTGTGAGGAGTAAAATTTCTTTTGACCACATTTTCCAGTACATTCATAATATTAAGTTTGGTGAATATCAATTCAGGAAAACTTGGAGCGTACCAGATGGAAAAAGCTATCTTAATTAATAACCAAAGTTTATCATGGGGTATACCAGAATTCAATTCATTCATCCTTGAAAATTTGCAGATTGGGTGGTCTACAACTAAGATTTCCATTGGTACAAAAAGTTAAAATTCTATAAATACAGGTTTCCACCCAACACCAAAAAAAAGTTGTCATATAAGAATAACAGAAGATACTGGTGATTGAACATTGGTCACCGGTAAATGGAAGTGACATGCCGCTAGATAATATAAATAGAAGTACCAAAGCTGTTAGAATGGGACATTAGTTGGTAGAAATTAGTCAAATGACTGGACAGACTTCAGTGAAAAAGACTTTCAGTAATAGCTTGGCCAGCAGTGTACAGATAGAAACAATCTTTTGTTTGTCTTTTTGTTTTGTAAATGTGTTAATGCGTAAACAAAATACTTATGCTTTTGTAAAGTTGTCAGTCAATTATTTTCTCTTCTTTTGATGCACATGTGAGCATTACAAAAAAAGATTGTGACCATTTTAAAAATCATATATATGGGGGGGTTCATGTTGGACTGTCACCTGAAAATAGCTAGTGTCATTATAATTTGTTGGAGGCTAAATAACACTTAAATTAAAGCCAAAAGATAACTAAGGAAATAAAAAAGAAGGGTCTTGTGTTTAATTCAACTGTTGTTGTTGTAGTAGCAGTTGTTGATATGTTTCTCCGGATTGCCGAAGATTCACCTGATTATAATATTATTGTCAAGCAGTCTTAGCAATCACATCAACAACAGTAACTGTTACATTGAACACTGGACCTTTGTTTTTTATTTCCTTCATTGTTCATTGGAAAAGTTATCAAAGTATAAGCAAAGATCTAGTGCCCTTCAATCCAGTGTTTTACCACGGAGCTGTGTCAAAAATGGAACTAAATCAGATTTTGAAATGATCCTCTAACACTTGACATTTATGGCCATTAATATTTAAGAAGTGAAAACTGGATGTGGTTTTAAGCTTAAAACGATTTAAATAATCAAAAAAGCAACTACATTCATTTACCCAATATTATTTTCGTGTAAAAAATCCCGAATAAAAAACAGTTTAAAGTTCAGTTCCACTTTCCAAATTTTTTTTTTTCTATTTTGTATCCCATTATTCCCTTAGATTCAACTCGTCTTTTTAACCGATTCAGAAGTTTATAACTTGACTTGTAGAATCCATTAGTGATAGCTTATCATTTTGAATATTAGAGGAAGCTGAAAAGTTCTCAGATTAACCAAGAAGGGAATTAAGACTATCACCAGGAGTTAGAAGATGCTGACTGTATCTCCTGCAGATATGTAAGACCACATGCCTCTTGATGCTTGCTGCTTGCTGCTTGCTCCTGGCTGGGCCAGTCAGCTGAGAGTGGGGGGCTGCAGAATACACTGACTGCATCTCAACAGAGGGGTAAGACTCCACCAACGAATGTACTGTGACCCACTCACCTGAGACTGTAGAATACACCGACTGCATCTCTGCAGAGGGGTAACACTCCCTCAAAGATTGTCCTGGATATGATACTAAACAATCTGATGGTGAGGCTCCAGTAATGCTGGAGCTTTGGGGAATGAAGGGTATTCTTTTATTGCCATTACTCACAGGTCGACTCAGGCACAAAGTGACAGCACTTGATAGGGTCCTATCTTTTGGTCAAACAGAGCTAAACTCTGTGCTTATGGTAAACTGAATTGTTTGAAATAGAACTGTTTTTGACATTTAAACTACATACTTATGCTAAACTAAATCATTTGAAATGAGACTGTTTTGACATTTAAACAACGTACTTATGCTAAACCAAATTGTTTGGAATAGAACTATTTTTGACATTTAAACTGTGTACTTATGCAAAACTGAATTGTTTGAAATAGAACTGTTTTTGACATTTAAACTGTGTACTTATGCAAAACTGAATTGTTTGAAATAAAAGTGTTTTTATGTATAAAAACGGATTCGGCATTAAATAACCTACAATGGTTGATGTGCCATAAAGCCAAACCAAACCAAACTTGTTCTATTTAGTCAGAACAGATGTATATACAAGAAGTGCTAGATCATCTGCATAGTCTAAATCAGTAATAGTTTCCATAGGATATCATTTGCTCAATCATTGTAAATCACAGTTTACAATTAAAGGAAGCTGTAGAGAGACATGATCATCCAAATCTTGAAAAGACATGGTGTTTTTCCTTTTATTCCATATCATTTTCTAACCACTCTGCAGATGAATTCTTTTTTATTGTTGTCAACTTCAAGGATGTCATAGTAATTGACGTACCATAACTTGAATTATTCATGATCGACTGAGAAACATGACAGCCTTTCTGTCAAACTGATGAATATATCGACCGTGAATTGTGAAACATGAATGGTTCAAATACTCGAATCAAAATATTTGATCACGGAACGAACTTAAAACTTATTGTCAACTGATTGTTTGTGTATTCAATGTATATACAGTCAACAGCTTCCGAAAATAACTTTGAGGCTGTAGAATACACCGACTGCTTCTCTGCAGAGGGGTAAGACCCCCCCCCCAACGAGTGTCCTGGATATGACACTAAACAATCTGATGGTGAGGTTCCAGCAGTGCTGGAGCTTTGGGGAATGCGGAGTACCCTTTCATTGCCATTGCTCCCAGGTCCACTCTGGCCCAGAGTGGTAGCACCTGATAAGGGTCCTATCTATGGGTTAAATAGAACTAACAGCATACTTATGCTAAACTGAATTGTTTGACTAAACTGAATAGCTTGAAATAGAAATATTTTTGAGGATTAAACCATACTTAGATTTAAACTGCATGCTTATGCTTAACTGAATTATTTGAAATAGAACTGTTTTTTCAACATTAAAGCTGTATTTACACTTAACTGAATCGTTACATATAACTGCTTAAATAGTTTGAAATAGAAATGTTTTTGACAATTAAACTGTGTACTTATGCTAAACTGAATTGTTTTAAATAGAACAGATTATTTACATAAAAATGGATTTGGCGTTAAATAACCTACAAAGGTTGATATGCCATAAAACCCAACAAACCAAACCAAACCAACCTAAAAAAACTAATATCCATAGACAAAAATACAAACATTTAATCCCATATTAAGTTGGCAACCATAGTCGAGAGCGACTAGCAGGCTCCCTTTTTAATAGCTACTACACTGAGGTATAGGGGAGGGTGCAACTCCTTTCCCTGGATTGCTCCACTTTACCCTTGATACGTACCTTATATTGCTGAGTGTTAAGAAAGGATGTATCAAGTACCAATTTTAAAGTCTTTGGTATGACACAGCCTGGGATTGAACCCAGGTCTCCCAGCCCATTGGCAAACACTCTACCCGCTACGCCAAGGAGCTGGTATTCCCAAGTCCACTATGATCGAGAGTTGTTGCCTCTGATCTGGTTTTATCTATGGGTCAAATAGATTTGTTTGCAAATTATTTTTATTTAATAGGAACATGTGCAAAAATTAAACCTTAAGAAAAAACTGATATCCATTGACAAAAAAAAACATTTAATCCCGTGTAACATTTAATTATTTCAATAAACTGTATTTCTTCAGTGCCATTACTTCCAGGTCCACACTGCCCGGAAACTGTACCTCTACAGTGCCATTACTTTCTGTTGGGGGGGAGGCTTATAATACACTGAATTTATCCCTTGCAGAGAGGTAAAACCTCCCCCAAAAAAGTGTGCTGGGTATGACACTAAACTGCATTTGATGGGGAGGCTCAAGTTTTGGGGAATATGGGGAATGTAGAGTACCCTTTCATTGACATTACTCTCAGATCCATCCTGATCTGGAGTGTTAATACCTGTTAGGGTCCCATCTATGGGTCAAACAGATATGTTTGAAAATTATTAGCATTTGATAGGATCATGTGCAAAAAACAACACTTAAGACACAACTACACAAAATTATGAATATGAAAGCACTATGAACATGATTCCCAAACTTCTCAGCATAAAATAACCCAAGATAGATTGACACACCATTAAAATCAATCAATCAACCGTATTTTTAAGATTTAATTAATAGAACTTAATAAAACTTTCTGTGGCCAATTCTTCCTCTTGGTAATTCATAAAAAACGATTGAAACATTTTGTTTTTGAGTGGGAGGGGGCTTTTTCTTTTTTTTTTCTTTTTTTTTCTTTTTTTGTGATTTGCTGTTTGTCAAGCGATGTCAATTATCGACAAGTGTTTGCCCAGTCTTGAATAACAGAATGACTGTATTACTGTCTAGGACGGAAACAAGTTTATGTTCGAAAAGTCCAGAAGAGGTTTATATCCCAAAGAAGATTAAGAATTTGAGCCGAGCATAGGTCAGGAGAGGAGATGGCATAGAAGAGATGGAAGCAAAAATCAAGAAAATGACTGCATTCCTAAAACTGAGGGAATTGCAAGATACAATACAATATATGTATCTACCAACCCCCTACACACACACACACACACACACACACACACACGAGAAGGATATAGCACTGGGTCAATTTTTTTTATGTGGAATTTACCAGGTTTGAATTCAGATTCTTTCTTCTTCGAGACCAGTTGCCATACCAAGGCAAAAGAATTCGGTCTGCCCTACTATTTTACGAATAGCTGGAGGGGGAATACTTAGATTCATAACTTTCCCAAGGCTATTATATAATTGTTCTATCTTTTCAGATGGTTGCTATCTCTTTATTCACAAAAAGGAGAAAACAAAGAAACATCTGTATATCAGGAGATTAAAGTGGCAAACGCTTGTACCATACACATACTACTCTCTGAGTGAATGAGATTCTACTCCAGTGACAAGCAGAGGCAAGATAACCAGTAATCATAAACATAGCAGGATATAATGAGTTTTCATTCTCACGATGGTGATCTACTTACTTGAGCAGCTGTACACTCCTATTGACAGTGCCACGTTCTTCCATGAGACCCCAATACTCTTTCGTCAAACTGTTAGCCACTATGCCACGACAGCACAGGAACTTCTCTCTGTCCCGTAAAATGGATAGTGGAATGAAATTCTGGATTTATATAGTTATTCAAATAGATAACATTCATCATCCTTGAAAATCTGCCTTAGAGAAGAAAATTCGAATTTCAAATTTCCAATACTTTTTGATTACACCCACTCAGGGAAAATTCTTTCACGTGACCATCTCAGAAACCCATTCTCAATCTCTTTTACTTCTGTTCCTTGAACAGTTGACACATTGTCTCCTGTCCTTACCATGGAACCATAAAGAAACATTTTTCTTTCCCTTATCATCATCTTCAACATCATCAAGTAAGCCTTTTCCATTTTTGTACCCCTTCTACATACTACTTGCTTATAAAACAATATGTACATATTGTACCGTCTAAACATTCATACCTGCAGGACCCTGTTGTGACCCAGACGTGGTAAAAGTTGAACGCAAGAAACTCTGTTTAACCACCCAAAGGTTTATTTACTTCAACTATTTCTAGGTAGTCGCCACGAGAAAGAAAAAGAGTATGGAAACTGAGACGACCGCGTTCGCTAGACAAAGACAAACAATGTGTCGTGGTGAGAAAGAGAGAGCAGACACAGACCTAGAATTTTCTTCCTGGTTTTCCGTTGTATTTCTAACATGCTTGTCTGCTGGGTCACGTCTAGTCTAAGGCCCCCTTTGGAACGAATCCCTCCCAAAACAATGGAGCTAGTAAAGTTTCACCTCCTCACATCTTCGTAGGTCGTGTTCAACTCTGTTTTTACCTCAACACGTCTTGCCGTCCGTTTGAATTCTATCGAAGGTTCAGTAGCAATGAGTCAGTGCTCACATGCGTCGTCCTGAATTACGAGTTGGAGTGAGATTATATGGACATTATATGGACATTGGGACGTTCCACTATTCGAAAGTGGCCAAGTCCATTCCCTGGATAGTGATCTGTTGATGGCTCAGTAAGTGGGCATATTAGTGTATGTATACACCGGCTTGCTTCAGTCATGTTTCAGGTGTTACGGGTTCGGTATTGAGTTAACGTCCGTTCTACTTTTTGTCTGCCAGCCAGATGCTAGCTGAGCAGGTAACTGTTGTTACTCAGCCGTCAATTGCCTAAAAGAACCACGAGTCGTTTACTCCCTTCCGCCTGTCATGTCATGTCAGAGTAGAAACATATCCGTTTCCGGTGGTTCCACACCGGCAAAGAAGATTTCGAACCCCCAGGGTTTTTTTTCTTGTCATTTTTAATTACCATGAGTGTTTTAGCGTGGCTATTTGGAGACTGCCTGCTTTATTTATTTATCTATTTATTTATTCAATTTCAATTATCTATGAGCCGTTTAATTGCGTTATACATGTTCCTAATGTTTGTGTATTCAATTCAAAACAACGTGTGTATATATTAAATGTTTCTGCATGTGTAAAGGTGTGTAGAGAAGAGGAAAATCTCGTATTTTGGTTTGGCGCGCAATTTATTTCAACACTTAATTTCACCCAATCAGGATGACTTATCCTATTCAGCCCGGACCTTCATTTCCAGCTTGCAAAACGGGCGAGCGGCCAAACCCAGTCTCTTTGGCTTGAGACGGCGACCAGAACAGACGTTCCCCCGGCCGTCCCTACTTAGCGATGCTTTTTAGTTAGACAAGCCGCCCAGTGTAGATATCTCACTGTGGCTCTAACACCAGCAGCAGCAACATGGACACTCACGAGGGAACCATCTAATTTATGGATTTCGTACAAGGAATCCCAGTTGAATATGAATTGGATGCATTCAGCATGCCTTCCACAGGCACCACTTCATGTCACCCCAAAAATTGGCTATGTCGATCTGAGCGTA
The DNA here is from genome assembly GCA_963585895.1 of Sepioteuthis lessoniana. Classification (NCBI taxonomy): domain Eukaryota; kingdom Metazoa; phylum Mollusca; class Cephalopoda; order Myopsida; family Loliginidae; genus Sepioteuthis; species Sepioteuthis lessoniana. Next base: position 50,144,989 of record OY757947.1, on the reverse strand, counting down.
ACTCCGCTCTCGACGCTAGTTCCCTTTTCACCTCTGGTCCACATTAATGGAGATTACGCAGACTCTCCCCCAAAAATACCAGACACACAAAACTACACGGTGACTCTAAACACAATCCCTCATACGTCCAGCAACACACGCTGCCATCTCAACATCCCGCTACGCCATTTCGTCTCCAACACTAACAAGCCTAAACTCCACGAATCTTGCAGCACCAAAAGCAAACCATATTCCATGCTGCAATAAAAAACCTATTTATAAAAAACTTTCCTTGTTGTGTTGTTAAAGAAAAATTTCGTCATTCATTTGTGTTGCCTTAAAAAATATAGTGTTAGAGAAATTAACAATTTCCCGACACGCTATTGGGGCTTATCTTTTCTTCCCTTCCGTTTATTCAGTATTAGTATATTACAGATATATTAATGCTAATATTACTTTTTTGTGAATGGGAACATGACTAAATATCCACCCGTGTTATAAAACGTAATGCAGGAGAATTACGGATGGATGTATATCTGGTTATCACGAGGTCGTGTCCTTGCTGCTGTTGTAGGTAACCTCTCTTTGAGAACCAAAGAATAAAATATTTAACATGATATACACATGTCTCTGAGATGTCCATAACGTAGCCTTTATGAACCGACACAGGTCATTATAAAAACATCTACTTCCAAGAAACTCTATAGAAGCATCCTATGTGGTCCTGTGCTAGTCACGGTTCTTGATTGTGGCCTTAGTTCTGTGACTACCATATACTTTCCGGCAAATTGGATTATCAACTCCTTCTGTGCCCACGTTGTGTTTGAAAGATCCACTGAAGTGGGGGTGACATAATCTATCCGGAACTTCTAAGAGTTCTGGTGGTCGGTTAGAACAAGTTACTTGGATGTTGGCAACCCAAAGACTAGAAAAACTCTCTTTTAACAATTAACGACTATTTATTGAGACACAATATATGAAAATTGTATTGCTTTTAATTGTATTTGGGAGACAGACAAATGAGGCATCTGGTTAGTGTGGTTTTCATACGTTACTCAATTTTTCGGAGAATGAGTCTTTTGCTGGAGAGGGTTTAAATGATTGGAGAGATTTCTTTTCTTATTCTCCTATCTTCAGTATGGACATTGGATATCTCTTTTCTTTAACCCTAAATACGAGGATGATTAAATAAGTTTCCAGACTTTTTTCGTATGGGCACTTTTATTGATAGTAAACACATGAAACTCTAATCCCCTTCGAAGTAATCTCCTCTGGCAGCAATGCACGTGTTGTACCGTTCCAACAACTTCTGGAAGCCCCCATAGAAGTCCTCTTGTGTGAGTGTGTCAATGACTTCTGTCACAGCCTCTTTCATCTCCTCAATTGTCTCATAACGACAGCCTCTGAGCTTAGGGAATAAGCAAAAGTCACCGAGAGCAAGGTCTGGACTATAGGGAGAGTGAGGAAGTGTCTTGATGCCCATCTTGGTCAAATAGTCTGTGACAAGAATGGAGTTGTGGACCGGTGCATTGTCCTGGTTGAAATGCCACTGACCCGATTTGAAGAGTGCTGGCCTCTTGTGACAGAATCTCTTCCTGAACTCCCTTAAAACCTCAACATAGTATTCCTTGTTGGGTGTCTGTCCAGTGGTAACCCAGTGCATGTAGATCACACCAGTGCTGTCAAAAAAAGAGATCATCAAAAGTTTGTGGTTGGATTTGCTCTGTCAGGCCTTCTTGGGTTTGGGAGAGCCAGCATACTTCCACTGGGAACTCTGTCCCTTGGTCTCTGGGTCATAATGTTATATACTCATCTACAGCATCATAATGACACAATAATTAAGACGCAATGAATAACACACGCACGCAGTAAGACGCTGGAAGACTTCTTCAACAAAATATTTACCTCTCACTTTATTTGTAAGTTTCGAAAGGGTTGTTCAAAGTTTGCGTGTGAGAGGGAGCTGGAGACCGAACATAACTGAAATATTTTGACCCCGAAGTTATGGCCGTCAGCGTTGTGTCCTTTTCTTCCACAACCAAGTTCATGACCTAGCTCCAGATGGCCGCGAATCACGTTCAAAAGAAAAAACCGACAAACTTTCTTTCATCAACGCGACACGCTGTCGCCACAATCATGAAACACGATATGAACTTAATGTAAGTAAGAACTACTTATTTACAGACTCTGTTAACATCTAAACATACACACACGTGTAAACAAATTTATTTTCTTCTAACTTGCCAAACTTTATTTTCCAAAAGGCCATTTACACGTCATGTTTTTTATTTGTTTTCACATTCTGTTTTATGTATATTAAATTGTTTGTTGTTTAATGTTCGTTGTGTTCAATTCCATTTCTTTTACGCGATTGTAAAGTTTTGTGTTGTATTTGTGGAGGAAATAATATTGAGAGCAATACCCGTAAAATACGGACGCATATCTACTGAAATAACTAAATACATACCACCCCCACAACTCCAACAGGAGGGCTAAAGTTAGTTCGGTATGTCATGATTTTAAATGGGTCAATGAAACAAAAAAAAACAACATCTTTCAGCCTATTTACTTTTTGATAATTTGAAAGTCCGTTTAATACATGTCTTTTGAATTGACTTTTGAAAGTATTTCAAAGTCAGTAAGTCTGTTTTATCTTTTTATCAAAGGAAAATTAGGTGGAGGTGCCCGTGGAGGTGTCTGTAGAGGTGCCCGTGGAGGTGTCCGTGGTGTACTGGTTATCGTCGTGGGACATGGACACGGTGACACGAGTTCAAATCCTGGACGAGATTGATTGCATTTCACATTGCACAAATACCCTTGGGAAAGGTATGAATCCAATTATCCCCCCTCCAGCTATGGATAAATAGAACATAGAAATAAAGTGAGTTGATGAGAATTCTTCCAAATTGTGTCAGTACTACAGTACAGTTGCACTATTCAGAATTCATCGAAGTGCTTGAACAAAAGCAAGATGGGAACTACAAAAGGCTTCTGCGTGCTGTTTTCAACAAATCCTGGAAGCAGTAACCTACAAAACAGCAATTGTATTATTAAAAAATATATAAGGTAGGTGTGTTGTCTCCCTTGGTCGACCCCACTCTCTAAAGGACATGTATAACAGATATAATTGGTCGGTACATCTTTCAAACTAAACCAATTGCTGGCTTCCAAGACGTTGGCGCCAGATATCTAAGACATGTCAAACCCTCTTTCTACAATCGAGCTCAGTAACGAGCAGACGTTAAAATTGTCTCTACTAAAAGTCCAGCAGTGACCGGAGTTCGTTAAACCTTGGTATAGACGACGTAAGAACTTCAGTTAAGTGAATTATTATATGTTTATTTTGTATAATATTATATAACCGCAAACAGAACAATTGTTTGCAACAGTAATATAATAGGATTAGAAATACACATCCGCGTAATTATTATGACCTCAGGGACAAGAATATTCACAATATAATTCCTCTACTTAAAAAAAAGAAAAATGGAATAATATAATACTTTAAAATTCCAATTTTTCTCGATACTAACTTTCTTCTGTTTTCAACTTGACCAATTAGAGGCACACTTTTTCATAATTTCTTATACTATGGCTATTTATGTCCTATCCCAGACATACCGACCACTGCTGGGATGAACACTTAAGCGACGTTCTCCAATACATCGACACACCAGTATTGGGTGACCAACAAAAGCTTGCATTCATCAGATCTGTGCGAGTACGGTACCATCTAGAGAACTAACCAATAAGTACGTATTGTTAGAGAGAGAGAGAGAGGAGGAATCAAAGGAATTCGTACTGTTAGAGTATATCCGTACTGTTAGAGAATATTTATGCTCTTGCAGATGATATCTTGTTAAGCTTTTTCTTTTTCTATGAACTCTTTATCCTCTCTAGAAACTTTCTTCAATGTCTGCAATGCGATAATTATTGTACGCACAATATTTGTTGTAGACAGAGCGAGCCAAGTAACAATGACATTTTTATACCTCCTGATAAATAGCCTCGTGAATGACCCCAGAGAATCAGGGTTAAAATGAAAAAGAAGGCTGGTCTCTAATTTCTTTTTTAAGCACAGTATCGTTTGAAATATTTGATTACATTGAAGTCACAAAGCAAATTCTCTTTCCAGGGACAGTTTACTTATTTCACGTTCCAAAATTACCCAGAAATCTACGTTAATAAATGTGCTTTCTGTCTGTGTTTTTGTCCGTGCAACTTTCAATTTAAAATAACAACGCTTGTCGATGTCATTTTGAGCATTAACCCTCACAAGACCTCCACGTTTCGGAGATAATCTATGTAAGGTTGATATCAGATGTCATTTAAGATCCCCAAAGGTCAAACAAAACCATTAAAACCAATTTTTACATCGGAATTTTTTCCGTTCATTCTTCTTTTAAATGGCAAACTGATTAATTAAAATAAATCTAATCTTAACACAAGTTTTTGATATCACTTTTTTTAAGTCGTACAAACTCACACACATACACTTGTTTCTGTTTCACATCCTTTAGCATAGTCATTATACACACACACGCACACACACACACACACACACACATACATACATACATACATTTATTTCACCCACTTTACCGTGTTTCCCTCTCCTTCTACTGAAAATAAATCACATCATTTCATTCTAATTAATTCAAATGTAAAGGCAGTTTGGTTTGGTTTGGTTTGGTTTGGTTTTATGGCATATCAACCATTGTTTGTTATTCAAAGCCAAATCTTGTTTTTACATAAATATTAAATATATGATTTTAAACACATTTTGTCGATACACGCAGTTAAATGGTAAAACAGTTCTATTTCTAATAATTCAATTTAGCATAAGTCAACAATCCGTACTTAACCCAGTTATGGTTAATGGAATTTGAACAATCTGCTTCCATAGATTAAATAAAGGGTTCAATTCAAAGTTCCATGTAAGCTACCAAGTTCGACAAGGTGGATGCATCAGTCGAAACATAGGGAACATAACAAACATGAAGACAATAGCCTGAATACTCTATACAATAAGAAGTATTGCTATGTATCATTAACAATTCAATTAAACATCAGTCATTTGTCTACACACAGTTAAATGTAAAAACAATTCTATTTCTAACAATTCAATTTAACATAAATAATTCTATTCAGCATTACTCATTTGTATTGCAGTAAAAGGTAAAGGTGGCGACCATAGTCGAGGGTGAACCGAAGGCTCCTTTTTCAATAGCTACTACACCAATGTGTAGAGAAGGGCGCTACTCCTTCCCTGGATTGCTCCACTTTACCCTTTATCCGTATCTTATAATGCTGAGTGTTAAGCAAGGAGGCATCAAGTACCATTTTTTGAGTCTTTTGGTATGACTCAACCTGGGATTGAACCCCGGCACTAACAATTCTATTAAACATCAGTCATTTGTTTACACACAGTTAAATGATCAAACAATTCGATTTTTAACATTTTTAACATTTCAATTTAGCATAAGTCAATCAGTTCAAATGTCAAACAGTACCATTTGACCCGTAGATAGGACCCTATCAGGTGCTACCAATCCGAGCCAGAGTTGACCTGGGAGCAATGGCAATGAAGAGGTACTCTGCATTCCCCAAAGCTCCAGCATTACTGTAGTCTCATCATCTGATTGTTTAATGTCATATTTAGGATACTCGTTGGAGAGTTGGTCTTAACCTTCTGCAGAGATGCAGTCGGTGTATTCAACAGCCCCTACCCAACCGCCCGGCCGACTGGGCTTAGAGGCAGTTTGTTTTATGATCAATGATAATATTCCAAAGTAGCAGAGCTTTAGAATATTTTTCACTCAAGCTACTTTTTCATGTGTAAATAATATTTTACTTTAATTGTTGCTAAAACAAAGATACAGAATACATTTTAACTGTTATATCTTAAGTTATTTTTCTCCAGGAAATACCAGGTATCCCTGCTAGTTTTCAATGTGATTCATGATTTGGTTACAGGTCACTTAATACCTACTTTTTGGATATGATTTCTCAAGTCTTTTTTGCTATCTGGAATTGAGCTACATCTCTCATGAAAGGAAATCGATAGTCTGCAGGTTCGATGTATTTATCACATAAGTAAAATCAATAAAAAATAAGATAGAAACGAAAATGATTGTTCGTTTAATTAATCATAACATTGTTTAATTATTCCCTGCTTAACAGAAGCACCGATTTATATTTGGAGCTGAGACGTTTCTCAATGATGGCCTTAGTCGGGTCATGATAATATTGATTTCTTAGGAAATGAGTTAAAACAAAGATCGTTTATTTTGCAGGGGGGGCGTTGGGTATTGAATTATTCAATATACAAAAAATGCTACAAAATCCAAAGGGTTGAAGATGCTCGTGGTGTAATGGTTACCGTCGTAGAAAATGGACACGACTACACGAGTTCAAATCCTGGACGAGGTTGTTGACATTTCACATAGCGCTAATACTCTTGAAAAACATATGCATCCATCTGTTCGTCCTTCAGCTATTGGTAAATAGTAGGACAGACTGGGCTCTTTTTACCTTGGTATAGCAACCGGTTTAGGTGAAGGAAAACTCTAAACTTCGACAAAAAATTGACCATGTATCCCATCCTGTTCGCGCAGAGGGGTTGGGTAAAATATATAACCCTTTTACTAAGGATTATTATTAGATACGTGAAAGCATATAACTGTCGTTTATTTTTGGTTTAGTTTTATGGTATATTGTAGGTTCTTAATGCCAAATCCATTTTTATACATATTAACAATTCTATTTCAAACAATTCAGCTTAGCATTAGTACTCAGTTTCAACGCCAAAAGCAGTTCTATTTCAAGCAATTCAGTTTAGCATAAGGACACAGTTTCAATGTCGAAAAACTGTTCTGTTTCAAACCATTCAGTTTAACGTAAGTGCACACTTTAAATATCAAAACAGTTCTATTTCAAGCAATTCAGTTTAGCGTTAGTAAACAGTTTAGTTTTATTTGACCCATAGATAGGACTCTATTAGGTGCTACCACTCCAGACCTGAGAGGACCTAGGAACGATGGTAATGAAGAGGTACTCCGCATTCTCTAAAACTCCCGCATTACTGGAGCCTCACCATCAAATTCTTTCGTGTCATATCCAGATCACTCGTTGGGTGGGTGGGGATTTCTTACTCTTCTGTGGCCGTATAGTTGGTTGTTTTTGGAGTGTTGCCTCCAGGACTTGTTCAATATTGCTCGCAGCATTCTTGTGTAATTGCCGTCTAGCTTTTTTCTCCAGCCGTTTAGTTAGCGTTCAAGTAGTGCATCCATATAGCAGTATCGACACGACCGCTGCCTGGAAGAAACTGCGTTTCATTTTATCGGTCAGGTCTGATTTCCATATGATCGATAGCTTATCGATAGCTGTCCATGCCTTCGTTTGCCGTGTGTCGATGTCTTTTTCGGTTGATGAGACACTGCTTCCTAAGTAGGTGAACTTGTCTACCAGTTTCAGAGAGGTTCCGTCTAGTGTGGAAATGTCGCCTGTTTGATTAAAACAAATGTATTCAGTTTTGTGTGCATTGACATGGAGGCCAATGCCTGCGGCGGCTTGTTCCAAACTATGCAGTAGTGTTTTGGCTTGGTTGGGTGTATTTGCCAGAATCGCTATGTCATCGGCGTAGTCGGTGTCGGTAATTGTTTTTGCGGGGTACCTTCTGCTTCAGATGATAAAGAGGTATGGAGCTAGCGTGTCCCCTTGTAGTACTCCATCTACAATGTCGAAGTATTCTGTGTCTCCATCCGGTGAACGTACTTTCACTTTGGTGTTTCTATAGAGAATCGTTAATGCTGCAACGGTCTCTTTTGGTAGGGCGTATGTTAGTAGGATTTGTTCCATCTTCCCTTTGTGAATGGAATCAAAGGCCTTGGTAAAGTCGGCAAATAGTAATGTCGCCTGTAGGTTTTTGCCCGAAAGACTTGGAATGTTGGCAAGAAGAGTTGGAACTCCGAGTACGCAACGACTATTATTGGTATCACCGTCATGTTTCATAGAAAGTAAGTAAAGTTGGCGACCTTAGTCGAAGGTGACCCCGAAGGCTCCCTTTTCAATAGCTACTACACCGAGGTATAAGGGAGGGCACTACTCCATTCCCAGAATTGCTCCACTTAACCCTAGATTCTCATCTGATAGTGCTGAGTGCTAAGCAAGACGGCATCAAGTACCATTTTTTGTGTCTTTGGTATGACTCGACCTGGAATTGAACCCCGGTCTCCCAGACCATTGGTGAACACTCTACTCATTAGACCAAGGGTCCGCTAAACCTAGTGATAATTAACAAAAAAAGAAGAGAACGTGCCGAATGGTGGACTTTATCGTCCTGGCAGACATCAGAGTGAAAATCAAAGACAGCGAAAAAAAGAGACAAGTACTTAGACCTTGCCAGAAAACTAAGAAAGCAGTTGCATATGAAGGTGATGGTGATACCAATTGTAACTGGCGCACTTGGAATGGTCCCAAAGGCTTGAAAAGAAGACGAGAAGATTTAGAAATCGGGGGTCAAATCGAGACCATCCAAATTACTGCATTTTTTAGATCGGCCAGAATACTGAGAAAAGTCCTGGAAAGATAAGGAGACTTGCTGTCACACGGACTCCAGTGAAAGACCACCAGAAACTCGCTAAGCCTATTATAGTTATTGTCATTATTTACTCATAAGAGTTTTTCACTTCAGCGACATCTGATAGTCTTTCACTGGAGATTGAGTGACAGCAAGTCTCCTCAAGTCTCCAGGACTCATCTCAGTATTCTTGCCGTTCTCAATAATGCAGTAGTTTAGACGGTCCCCACTCGTCCACCAACTTCCAAGTCCTCCAGTCCCTTTAGTATTCCTTTAGTTACTGTACCAAAAGCACCAATTACAATTGGTATAATTGTCACCTGTATGTTCCATAGTTTTTTCAATTCCCTGGGAAAGTCGAGGTACGTATCCTTCTTTTCCCATTCTTTCAGTTTTATTCTGTGGTCAGCCGGGACAGCAAAATTGACAATTTTGCAAGATGTTATTAATAAGATCCTTTTAATTTTTAAACGAGAAAGAATAATGAAACTCGTATCAAAACGAAATTAACTTATTTCCCATGAAAATTACGAAGCTCGATAGTTAAATAAGAGTTTCAATCCAATCCAATCAAGTCTGTAGAGAAGAGGAAAATCTCGTATTTTGGTTTGGCGCGCAATTTATTTCAACACTTAATTTCACCCAATCAGGATGACTTATCCTATTCAGCCCGGACCTTCATTTCCGGCTTGCAAAACGGGTGAGCGGCCAAACCCACTCTCTTTGGCTTGAGACGGCGACCAGAACAGACGTTCTTCTGGCCGTCCCTGCTTAACGATGCTTTTTAACATAGCAACACCAGCAGCAACATGGACACTCAACGAGGGAACCATCTAATTTATGGATTTCCTATGAGGCATCCCAATCGAACATAAATTGGAAACATACAACATGCCTCGCACAGGCCCAACTTTGTGTCACCCCAAAAATTGGCTATGTCGATCTGGGCGTAAGCCCGCTCTCGACACAAGCTCCCATTTCACCGCTGGACCACATGGAGACAACGCAGACTCTCCCCCAATTACCAGATACAAAACTACACGGTGACTCTAAACACAATCCCTCACACGTCCAGCAACACACGCTACCCTCTCAACATCTCGCTACGCCATTTCGTCTCCAACACTAACAAGCCTAAACTCCACGAGTCTTGCAGCACCAAAAGCAAACCATATTCAATGCTGCAAATAAAAAACTTTCTTTGTTGTGTTGTTAAAGAAAAGTTTCGTCATTCATTTGTGTTGCCTAAAAAAATATAGTGTTAGAGAAATTAACAATTCCCCGAAAAGTCTCAGACGAAAGAGAATAATGAAACTGGTATCAAAATAAAGTTGATTTATTTTTCTTTAAAATCACGAGGGCTGATTGATAAACAGTCTTCAATCCTATAAAACTATTCCATCTAAAGAAGTTATCAAGGGCGATGGTAGATAGGGATGGATGGTGAGAGAGAGAGAGAGAGAGAAACAAAGTAATCTATGCTGTCGACACGCCTTGATAATAATAATGATGATGAAACGATGGCAGATATAATCGCAGTGTTTCTCAAGATTTGATAAAATGAATAACTTTATTGCTATAACCATCTCTAACAATCATGTTTGCTTGTTAAGAAATCAACTTCATAAAGAGTCCTTAGAAGGGAATTAGCATTTGTGGATAAAAAGATCCAAAATCAAAAGCCTCTTCCGGGAAGGAAATATCATCGTCAGCATCATCATCATCGTTTAAATCCCACTGACAGCACGGATTTCCTTTTCTTTCTTTCCCTCTCACACCATCCGTCCCTATCATCCATCGCTCACGACATATATGTGATTGTGTGTATGTATATGTGTGCGTATAAGTAATCTGTTTCTGATAGAGAGAGAGAGAGAAAGAGATCACCATACATAGCTCATATCTGTGAGTGTGTGTGTGTGTGTAAATAATGTGTTTCTGATAGAGAGAGAGAGAGAGAGAGAGAGAGAGAGAGAGAGAGAGAGAGAGTGAAAGATCATCATAGATAGATAGATAGATCATATATATGCGTGTGTGTGAGAGAGAGCGAGAGACAGAGAGAAAGATAGAGAGAGAAAGAGAGAGAGAGAAAGAATGTATAAATAATCCGTGATAGATACGTGGTACATTCAATAAGTTTCCAGACATTTTTGTATAGGAATTTAAAATTGTCGTAGACTCTTGAAAATTCCCTATGTCATTGCTATACATCTTATGAGGTGACTGACCAATTTTTATGATTTCAGCTTCAAATGAACAGCTACAGCAGCAATTGGAATACACCCAACTAAAGCCTGATTGTCACAGCTGGTGAATTTCAAAAATGCAATCTGGACGTCAGGACACTTTAGAAGAACGATATGCAATAAAATTCTGTTTTAAACTTGGAAAAAATGATGCCACAGAAACGTATGGAATGCTTTAGACTGCTTTTTGACCATCTTGCATGAATCGAGCATCAGTTTTTGAGTGGCATAAGAGATTCAAGGAAAGCAGGGAGTTTGTGAGGGATGATGAGGGGTGTAGGAGGAGTAAGGAAGTCAATACACCACAGTTGATAGGCCAAAGGTTTAGGGTTAGGGTTACTATGTTGAGGTTTTAAGGGAGTTCAGGAAGAGATTCCGTTGGAAGAGGCCAACACTCTTCAAATCGGGTCAGTGGCATTTCTAGCAGGACAATGCACCAGTCCACAACTCCATCCTTGTCACAGACTAGGTGACCAAGATTTGATTAGATGTTGCTGCCGAGGTATATGAAGTTGTGGCCCTGTCGGTCGTGGTAACAGAATACAGACTGTATCTCTGCAAAGTGGTAGGATTCGCCCAATGAGTGTCCTGGACATAACACTAAACAATCTGATGGTGAGGCTCCAGTAATGCTAGAGCTTTAGGGAATGTGGAGTACCCCTTCATCATATTTACCAACCCCTCCGCTCAGGCAGGATATGACACAAGGTCAATTTTTAAGCGAAGTTTAACAGGTTTGAATTCAGAGTTTCCCTTCTCCTAGACTAGTTGCCTCACCAAGGCTAAAGAACCTAGTCTGCCCTGGAGTACCCTTTCATTGCCATTGCTCCCAAGTCCACTCTTCTCAGAGGGGTAGCAGCTGATTGGGTCCTATCTCTGGGTCAAATAGAACTAAACTGTGTACTTATGCTAAACTGAATTGTTTCAAATAGAACTGTTTTTAAATTCAACTGTGTGTAAACAAAAACTGTACTTATGCTAAATGAATTGTTTGTAAGAGAATTGTTTCTATATATAAAATGATTTTGGCATTAAATAACCTAAAATGGTTGATTTGCCATAAGACTAAATCAAATCAAAGTATATGAAGTTGTCGACTAATTTTAGAGGCCTGCTATTTTAAAGTGGAGATGGCTCCTTCTCATTTAAAATATATGGACTCGGTTTTATTTGTATTTTCGTAGAGGCCAATGCCTCCAGCTGCTTTCTCAAGGCTATGCAGTTGCGATTTGGTTTGAACAGGTGTATTTGCAAGAAGCGATAAATCAACTACACAGAAAGTGAATATACTTTACAGATACTAATTCATACAGGATTGTTATGGAGAGCTTCTTGGCTTCGTTGCCTGCCATTCAAAACATCAAATGTCATCGTGGAGGTCCGATATTTCCATTGTGTTCTGAAAATGATGCTATTGATTTGGAAGAGATGGTCACATAAAAGAATCGATTCTGGTCATTTGCCAAGTTGACGGTAAAAGTCAGGTACTACTTGGAAATCGGTAGTTTTATAAGAGTACCTTATTAATATGCTTCGTTCAACCCAGGTTTTCTGTTGATTTACGTTTCAAGAAAGTCTTTACAATTCTGGTTCAGTCTATATTACTAATTGTAGAGAAATTGCTTGTCCTCTACAGATGGCCAAAGCGTTTGATTCGGAGTTACCAAAATTATTATGTTCTTCTACAAGGACGGCTTTGGCATTAAATAACCCACAAAAGTTGATATGTCATTAACCAAGGAAGCCAAAACAAAGAGATTGATTACTCTCTTCCGCCTGAAATGTACTTAGGCCCCGTGTAAAAAATCATTTCCAATGCATTTTTATTGTAAAAATCATTTGAAATACATTTCTATTGTAAAAATCATGTCTAATGCATTTTTATAGTAAAAATCATTTCTAATGCATTTTTATTGTAAAAATCATTTCTAATACATCTTTATAGTAAAAATCATTTTCAATGCATTTTTATAGTAAAAATCATTTCCAATGCATTTTTATAGTAAAAATCATTTTCAATGCATTTTTATAGTAAAAATCATTTCCAATGCATTTTTATAGTAAAAATCATTTCCAATGCATTTTTATAGTAAAAATCATTTCCAATGCATTTTTATAGTAAAAATCATTTCTAATGCATTTTTATAGTAAAAATTATTTCTAATGCATTTTATAGCAAAAATAATTTTTAATGCATTTTTATCATAAAAATCATTTCAAACAATCCAATTCTAAATGCATTTTTAAAATAAAAATCATTTTCAATACATTTTTAAAATAAAAGTTATTTTCAAAATTAGATTAGAATTCCCAATACATGTATAATTTTGCACAGATAATTTTTTCCACATTCCCCAAACCTCCAAGGCTTGAGCCTCGCTATCAAGTTGTTTAATGTCATATAAGGACACTTGTCAGGAGTTCTTACCTCTCTGCAGAAATGCAGTCGGTGTATTCTACAGCCCCAAACCGATAGGGTCACGAGACACTCGTTGAGGGGAGTCTTACTTCTCTGCAGAAATGCAGTCGGTTTATTCTACAACCCCAGCTGACTGGGCTCACCACTGATGTTCTTCTACAAGGACGGCTTTGGCATTAAATAACCCACAAAAGTTGATATGCCATTAACCAAGGAAGCCAAAACAAAGAGATTGATTACTCTCTTCCGCCTGAAATGTACTTAGGCCCCGTGTTAAGCCATTAAAAGAGAAATTTTATTTAGCCAAAATTAATTTTTTTTTAGATGATAGGATCATAACACATTTATGAAAAAAATATATAACTCTTTCTCTTCTTTATAACTCGAACGAGTCAAAATTGATTGTAAGAGAGAGAAAGAGAGAGAGAGAGAGAGAGAGAGAAGACACAGACTGACGGAGGACAGCAATATTGTCACTTTTCTTAGCCCACGTTGTGACTCGATATTCAAACCTTACGTCTTTCTTTCATTGATATGAGATTCTCAACCAGGGGCTGCCGAGGGCCGCCTCCCCTTCACTTCTGCTTTCCGAATCTGACAGACTCGAGACTGTCTGTGGGTATCTCTGTATATATAATTTCATAACGTTTTGTGTTCCTTCCGGTTCTCCTTCCAACTCTTAACCCACGTGACCTGCTTACGCTGTTTTTTGTTTACACAGCTGGAACATCCTGTTTAGAAATCCCTATCTGATGGGTTTGTTAAAGGTCAATATGCATCAATAGAAGCTTGATCTTTTTAAAACTTAGTTTAATACCACTCCTCCAAATGTGGAAATAAGAAAATTAAATATCTCTTCAAAATATTAAGTTTTTCAGAGAGTATCTCTAATCTCTAAATAAGCGCAAAACTCTCTTCTATATGCCTTGCTTAGTGTAAATAAGGCAACAATATGTCATGAATAATTTTCTAAAAGGTAGAAAGTATTTTTTTCCATGGACAGATACGTAAAATAAAATCCTTATCATCATCATCAGATCATGCTGATAGCACAGATCCCCTTGACTCTCTCTCTCTCTCTCTCACTATCCGTCCCTATCAGCTATCACCCTTAGCAAGTCCTATAGACGGTACCCAGTATCTGCACAGAGTTGATGAAAGTAAATTTTTTTCACACAGAGTTTCCATAGGTAGGAGTTCATAGAAGAATGTCACTTATGAGTTTGCCCTTGTTTTCTCTGCATACTCAGCATATCTTGCTCGTCTTGATTGGATGATATGAGAGACGGGAAGTAAGTGGCTGTACAGCCGCTATTTTGTGAGGTGTTGCTTCCAAGATTTGTTCAAAACAGCAAACATCGTCCTTGTGTCGTTCTGGTCTAACTTTTTCTCTAAGTGTTTCGTTAGAGTCCAATGGGTGCAACCGTACAGTAGTACTGACATGACTACAGTTTCGAAGAATACACATTTTATTTTATCAAAGTGGTCAGATTTCTATATGATCAATAGCCTGTCAATAGCAATCCATGCCTTTCGTAGACATATGTTGACATCACTTTCAGTAGATGAGATATTGCTACTGAGGTTTGTGAACTAGTCTACGAATTTTAGAGGTTAGCCATTTAATGTAGAGATGGCTCTATGTTCTTTGAAACACATAAACTTAATTTTTGATGTTTCAATGATTTATTTCAACAGACTTTCTTTAAAGCTGATCTTTATTTGAATTTAAGACATTAAAAAATATATCTCTCCCCTACTTCCAAGAAATGCGACTATCATTGTGCTCCCTGTATCTATTCTAGTTTCTATGGAAATAGATAGGTGGCATTACTTTCAGAGTGATATTCTTGCTCTATCAAAAGATGTTATTGTGTTCCCAGTATCTGTTTTTGTAACAGTGGAAATAAATAGAGGGCATTACTTTCAAAGTGATATTCTTGCTCTATCAAAATGTGTTATTGTGTTCCTAGTATCTGTTGTAGTTTCCATAGAAATAAAGAGGAGGCATTATTTTAAGAAAAATTCGTTGTGGGTTGTGTATGAAGAGACTAGATGAACAGAAAATGTATCTTCTCCAGTTCTACAATTAAACAGCAAAGCCCACACATCAATAATCATTTGACTGTCCCCCAGTTTCAAGTAAGCTTTTTTCTATCTTTGTACTCCTTTTTACATACTGCTTGTTCATAGAACAACATGTGCATATCTTTTCTCTTGGAATACATTTGTGTATTCCTTTTTATGCAACCATTACGTATATTATGTACATATTAAATTTTTTCGTGTGTATAAATGAGATTATATCATTTATTTTTGGGGATTTGATTAAAGCTGATCGTATTCAAGACTTGGAAAAAAGAACCTAAGGCTCAAAGTTTGTCAAATAAATAGTTCAACGCTTGAAGTTTTAGAGACTTCTGCAAGATGTATTGGTTTGACTAATAAGTTGTTTTTGTCCGTCATTAGATGGCACTAGGAGCATTTAGCTCTAAACTAAAGATCATTCAAAATATCAATTTAGTTTGAATAATGTCAGCCGACATATAAGCATTTGTACTGGATTGGCAAGAAAGATTACGTTTTTTTATTGTTAGATGTCATTCGAAAAGATCATGACCTGGATATGACACTAAACAGAATCTTAGCCCAGTCGGCTAGGGTTGTTGAATATACCGACTGCATTACTGCAGAAGGGTAAGAATCCCTCTATGAATGTCCTGTTTATGACACTAAACAATGGGAAATTCGGAGTACCCCTTTATTGCCATCATTCCCAGGTCTACTCTGGCCTGGAGTGGTAGCACCTGATAGGGCCCTATCTATGGGTACAATAGAACTAAACTGTGTATTTATGCTAAACTAACTTGCTTGAAATAGAACTGTTTGATCATTTAACTGTGTGTAAACAAATGACTGATGTTTAATTGAATTGTTAGTGATACATAGCAATACTTGAAACTATTTAACTTTGGTGACTTATGCTAAATTGAATTGTTTGAAATAGAACTGTTTGATGATTTAACTGTATATCAACAAAATGACTTTATAAATCATATATATTTAATATATATGTAAAAAAGGATTTGGCATTAAATAAACCAACAATGGTTGATATGCCAACAAACAAAAAAAAACAAACAAACGTAAACTGCAGTTGATGTTGAGGCTCCAGTTCTGGAGATCTGGGAAATGTGGAATACTTACTTCATTGCCATCACTCCCTGATCCACTCAGACTCTGTAAAAGTTTCTGGTGACAAACATCAAGGTCCTGAAACACGCAGAGCCTCATTATCAAGTACCAACTTTGATGAATTAACTATGAAATACTAAATAGGAACCTTCACTCCTTCCAAAACAAGCATCAAAATAATCATGGACAGCTGTTAACTATGAAATTCTCATTAGAAACTTTCACTCCTTCCTAAATAGAAGCATCAGTATAATCATGGACATCTGTTAACTATGAAATGCTAATTAGAAACTTTCACTCCTTCCTGAATAGAAGCATCAATATAATCATGGACAACTGTTAACTATGAAATGCTAATTAGAAACTTTCACTCCTTCCTGAATAGAAGCATCAGTATAATCATGGACAGCTGTTAACTATGAAATACTAAATAGGAACCTTCACTCCTTCCAAAACAGAAGCATCAAAATAATCATGGACAGCTGTTAACTATGAAACACTACTTAGAATCCTTCACTCCTTTTCAAATAGAAGTATTAGTATCATCATGGACAGCTGTTAACTATGAAATGCTAATCAGAAACTTTCACTCCTTCCTACATAGATGCATCAATATAATCATGGACAGCTGTTAACTATGAAATTCTAATTAGAAACTTTCACTCCTTCCTGAATAGAAGCATCAGTATAATCATGGACAGCTGTTAACTATGAAATACTAAATAGGAACCTTCACTCCTTCCAAAACAGAAGCATCAAAATAATCATGGACAGCTGTTAACTATGAAACACTACTTAGAATCCTTCACTCCTTTTCAAATAGAAGCATCAATATAATCATGGACAGCTGTTAACTATGAAATGCTAATTAGAAACTTTCACTCCTTCCTGAATAGAAGCATCAGTATAATCATGGACAGCTGTTAACTATGAAATACTAAATAGGAACCTTCACTCCTTCCAAAACAGAAGCATCGATATAATCATGGACAGCTGTTAACTGTGAAATACTAATTAGGAACTTTCACTCCCTCCAAGACAGAAGCATCAATATAATCATGGACAGCTGTTAACTATGAAATGCTAATTAGAAAACTTCACCCCTTCCTAAATAGTACTATCAGCATCATCATGGACAGCTATTAACTATGAAATACTAATTAGATCCTTTAACTCCTTCCTAAATAGAAATACCAGTATCATCATGGACAACCATTAGATTGGCATCTCAAGACATTCTCATATCATTTTATTATTGTCTGTCTTCTTTATATTCCCTGGATGCAACAATGTGAAATATATCAAGTTATGGTCAACTCACTTCTCCTTGGATATTGTCTGTAAAAAAAAGACCAATGATTTCTTTCTATGTCCTTTTGTGTCCTAATGTCTACCCAGCTTGTTTCTAACCTTTCTTCATCCAACCTATTGAATTTCTATTGAAAGCGAATATGCAGAATTCTTAAAAGAACATTTTCATTCACATTCCTGTGTCTGTCCACTCCATTCTGCTGTGTCTGAGCCGCTGATCAGTCCCTCACGTACGTCGCATGACAGACATTTTTATTTTTCTTAAAAGTTTAGTTTTTTTCCAATAAACAACATATCTGCTTAGTTCCATATTTTGTTGTTGTTCTTTTTTTTTTTGACTGCCATTAGAAAAGTTTATTGAGGAATCACCATACAAAGAGACATTTATTTGAAATGCAACAAACAAAATCAAACTCAGTTAAAAATTCTGTATTTTGATTGGTTTAGCTTAGTTTTCTTGTTTAATGGCATATTAAACTTCAAGGGTTATTTAATGCCAAAACCCTCCTCATAGAACAACAATAGTGGTACAATGATATTGATAGATTTAAACAGACCAAGACAGATGTGAACAGTTAGTAGTAATAGAAAATGGTTTGGTTTGGTTTGGTTTAGTTTCTTAGCATAATAATGTAACATAATGGCCAAGGGATTTCAGTTTCATGCCTTTGGGTTTAGTTAGGCTGAGAACCTTTCAGCTCAGCACATGGGTTACTTAGGTGCAACATTAACACAGGTGTTCAAGGGCACTGAGCAGACGTGTCACTCAGAGATGTCACAATAGCCCGAGATGAGAAACGGAGGCTAACAAGTGCGAATGACGTCACGCACCGGAAGCACGCAGAGGATTTGGGGAGATTTTGAAAAAGTCAGTTAGTAGAGTTGAGACCTGCCTCAGGAGAAGACAGTTGGCTTTCACTTGCCTTAGTGGCGGGTGCCACACGTGTTGTGGGGCAGATGAAAAAGCCAGAATAGAATGATTGTGCCTCTCTCTCCTTATGTCAAAGAACCTCTAAACTCAAAGGTAATAAAAAGTTTCATACCTGAACAAAGAAGTCGTAAGTGTTTTTCATGTTTCAAGATTCCTGTTCTATGTATATATGTATGAACATCCCATGTACATTACGCATATTCATGTATATGGCTATGGTACAAGAACATATCAACCTTCATGGGTTATTTAGTGCCAAAGCCATCCTTGTAGAACAGCATTGATATGATTTGACCGAATGCTGAAGGAATAAGTAGTTCATGCCTTCTACAAAGGTATTAGTCCAAAAGTGAATGTAAGCGCAAGATTGGAGTTGAACTCATTTGCAACCAATTCACCATCCTACAGACACACCTTGCGTATAACATAGGAATAGAGATCATTATTTCAACCTAGAAATAATGGTTTGGTTTGGTTTCTTTGTTTAATGGCATATCACCCTTTGTAGGTTATTTAATGCCAAAGCTATTCTCCTAGAAGAACAGTTGTGGTACTATTTAACCCATAGCTGGGAGGATAAGGGGGTTCATACCTTTCCTAATGGTATTTGTCCAAAAGTGAATGTAATAGCACGACTGGAGTTCGAACTCATTCACTATGATGTTGCAGTCCAACATAGAGGGATAAGGGGGTTCATGCCTTTCCCAAGGGTATCAGTCTGAAAGTGAATATAATAGCACGACTGGAGTTTGAACTCACTCACTATGATGTTGCAGTCCAACAGAAAGGGATAAGGGGGTTCATGCCTTTCCCAAGGGTATTTGCCCGAAAGTGAATGTAATAGCGTGACTGGAGTATGGACTCGCGTATTACGATTCCACAGTCCATTGCTTTAACCATTACACCACGAGGACAACCCCCTAGAAATAATGAAAAGTATAAAACATATTAAATATATTTTAGATTTTAGGTTTGGTTTCTTTTTTAATGGCATATCAACTTCCAGGGATTATTAAATGCCAAACCGATTCTTGTAGAAGAACAGTAATGGTATTATTTAACCTATAACGGAGGGGAGTTCATGCCTTTCCAAAGGGTATTTGTTCAAAAGTGATTAAAATGCATGGTGTCTCAAAATAGATGCAACCCATTAATATGATAATGATTTATCATTGCGATAAGAAACTCTATGTCACCTTGTGTAAGTTGATACTTGATCTGGATTCCATATGAGTACAGCTGAAGATCCTTCAAGATTCTAAGCAATGATGCACATGAAAGACCAAGTTCTTGTGAACGTCTTCGGAGGGACTTTTTCAAACTCCTTCCAACAGAATCTCTCACTGCACCCACATTGTCAGGACATTTTGTTGTCAACTTCCTGCCAGATCTTGCAGGTCGAGATTGTTTACTGACCCAGTGGCTTGAAATTTCCGTGCCCAACAATAAATTTGGCTTTTCTAGGTATAATTGTTAAAGTAAAACTTTCTGCAAAATCTTGTTTGCACCATTTTGATTGATTTTGTCCCCAAATAAGTAGTGACGCAAAATATTTTTTCCTCTTGTGTCCAATATCTTGCAATCAAGGATTAATATTTGTTATGGTATACTATTTTCAAATCTGAACCAAAAAAACACATCATTATTAGCAGAGTTATAAGTAGTCACATAGCTCCCATGTATATTGAGACACCCTATATTAGCTCTCACATGACTTTCAGGTATATTGAGACACCCTATATTAGCAGTGACATAGCTCTCATGTATTTTGAGACACTCTATATTAGCAGTCACATAGCTCCCATGTATATTGAGACACCCTATATTAGCTCTCACATGACTTTCAGGTATATTGAGACACCCTATATTAGCAGTCACATAGCTCTCATGTATTTTGAGACACTCTATATTAGCAGTCACATAGCTCCCATGTATATTGAGACACCCTATATTAGCTCTCACATGACTTTCAGGTATATTGAGACACTCTATATTGGCAGTCACATAGCTCCCATGTACATTGAGACACCCAATATTGGCAGTTATATGGATCCCATGTATATTGAGACACTCTATATTAGCAATCACATGGTTCCCATGTATATTGAGACAACCTGTATTGGCAGTCACATAGCTCCCATGTACATTGAGACTCCCTAAATTGGCAGTTATATGGATCCCATGTATATTGAGACACTCTATATTAGCAGTCACAGGAGTTCAATGTATATTGAGAAACCCTATATTAGCAGTCACATTGCTCCCATGTATATCAAGACACCCTATATTAGCAGTCACAGGAGTTCGATGTATGTTGAGACACCCAGTAGCACAAGTGGTGTTTGAATTTGCTTACTATCACTGACCAGCACGTAAACTACACCTCCACAATCATCCTCATCATCAAGTCGGGTTGACAGATTTCTCTGACTCTCTCCCTCCATCCATCTCTATCTTACATCACTCCTGGCAGGTCTTTCAGACAACATCCAGTGTCCACACAGAGCTGATATAAGTAAGTTCTCGTTGGTTGACCAACACTGGCATGTCTGTCGGTAGGGTCCATAAAAAAACATTACAAATGAGTTTGTCCTAACTTCTCCAGCTGTGTCCCACATGTCTTGTTTGTCTTACTTGGATGGCCTTTGAGATGAGAGGTAAGTGGTCGTACAGGTGTTGCTTCCAAGATTTATTCTAGATAGCTCCTGTAGTTCCCATCTAGCTTTTTATCTATGCATTTTGATTTGGAATCAAATGAAATTTCAAAGTTAGGTCAATAAAAGCAAATCTGAAAAACAGGCATGAAAGTATTATATGTATGTATTTACCCAACCCCTCCAACACAAGCAGGATATGACACAAGGTCAATTTTTCAGCAGATTATTTTTCCGTTCGTCACTGGTACTACTAATTAGTATGAGAGTTGATCTGGGAATAATGTCAGTGAGGAGGCATTTATTTAAAACTCAACAACAAAATCAAGCTATCGATTAAATAGTACCACTACTGTTCTTCTACAAGGATGGCCTTCGCATTAAATAACCCATGGAGGTTTATGTACCATTAAATAAAGACAACTAACCACAATAAGACTACAGTCCTTCAACAAGGATGGCTTTTGCATTACATAACCCATAAAGGTTGACATACCATTAAATAAAAAACATGCATAAAACTAAAATACTCTCCTTCTACAAGGATGGCTTTGGTATTAAATAACCCGCAAAGGTTGATATACCATTAAATAAAGAAACCTTGGCAAAACTCAACTAGAAAAAATATTTTGTTAAAGACTTATAATTTTGAATCTGTTAGATTCAATATTTTGAGTTTTTTAACTAAATATTTTTAAAATCAGATTTATTTATTTATTTATTTATTTAAAGGGATATCAACCCATTTTGGGTTATTCCATGCCTTGAGGTTAGAGAATCACTTTCAGTGTGTGTTCATACTTACATTTTTGCATAGTTCTTTCTCACGTTTTTTATGGGCATTTTGCACACAGTCCTATCAAATACAATCAATTTTTCAACAGTTCTATTGGACACATAGATGGGACCTTAATAGGTACAACCACTCCAAGTCAGAGTGGATCTGGGAGTAATAGGAATGAACAGGTATTCCTCATATATATATATATCTATATATATATATATATATATATATACACTATTGCCTATAAATGAGTACACTCCTTGAAGAAATGAATTCAGTTTGGTATAAACTAAATAAATTTTAAATTATACAATGTATCAATGATAGAACAAGAGATTGAACTTTTAATGCAATGGGAAGATGCTTCCGAGAGAATGGATCCCCAGACCCGAGATTTCAGTTAAGACTTGGGAACAGGCATGACATAAGGAACTAGCCAAAATTAATCCTTTATAAGGTTTAAATGGGATACACCTCTTGAACATATATTTATTTAGAACTATTACCGTGTATCCTTAAAAAAAGGTTCATTTTCCTTCTAAACCAAAAAAAGCAGGATTTTATTATTTCTACTCAAACATTATACAATCAAAACAGATATTATTAACTATTACACTATCAACCATAAATAACTGCACCCCTAACAATTTTTTAAAATAAAAACTTTGTTTTCTTCTAAACCAAAGATACCAGGATTTTATTATTTCTACTTGAACATTATACAATCAAAACAGATATGATTAACTATTACACTATCACCCATGAATAATTTTGAAAATACAGTATCACACATAGATAAGTACACTCTGAACAATCTTTTTTTCATTAATATTTCATTTTATTCTCAACCAAAGATATACAATCAAAATAGATATTAACTATTACACAATCATCCATGAATAACTACACCCCAAACAATTTTTTTAAATAAGAACTTCATTTTCTTCTATGGCAGGCTTTGGAATGCATTTTTATAGTAAAAATCACTTCCAATGCATTTTTACAGTAAACTCATTTGTGATGGATTTTTATTGTAAAAATCTTTTCCAATGCATTTTTAGAGTAAAAATCATTTCTATGGCATTTTTACAGTAAAAATTATTTCTAATGCATTTTTATAGTAAAAATCATTTGCAATGCATTTTTATAGAAAAATCATGGATAATTTATTTTTAAACTAAAATTCATTTACATTTGCAGTAATTTTGGGTTAATAATCATAAAACAGACATTTCAAAATTAAATTAGTCAAAGAGATTTTTAATTTTTTTCTTTTAGTCTTGTCATCTTTGCAAACCAAGCCTTGACCACTTAGTCGATATAGACACGTTCTTCAACTAGTTTAAAATATTTTTTAGCATGCACTTATTATTGTGATATATTTATGGATTCTTCTCTATGAGACAGATATAATTAC
Organism: Sepioteuthis lessoniana; assembly: GCA_963585895.1. NCBI lineage: Eukaryota > Metazoa > Mollusca > Cephalopoda > Myopsida > Loliginidae > Sepioteuthis > Sepioteuthis lessoniana. Next base: position 50,121,472 of record OY757947.1, on the reverse strand, counting down.
TTTGCTGGGTTAGCATTATATATATATATATATATATTATAAAAGTTCATATAACTTTTATTAAAAAAAAATCTCATAATCAATGACATGGTTACACCTACATCCTCGACACGACCAACGAAGGTTGAGAGTAAATTTATTTAGGTTACAACATCAGAGATTTCGGACAATCATTAACCAGCCTTCATCCTCCAGCGCAACAAGGAAAAATCTATAAAAAAATTTCCAATCCAGATTCTTACAAGCCAGAAAATCTACTAAAATACACTATATATATATATATATATATATATATATATATATATATATATATAAAGAGAAAGAGTGAGAGAAAGAGTGAGAGAAGGAGAGAGAGCTTGGGCTGACGCATAAATACCCAATTTTCAAGGGAGCTAACTCAATAATGTTTGAAAATATGTTGATTGTTATTATCTCCCTTACACAATTTCTTTTACAGACTCCCAAAAAAGCATTTAAATGGCAGAATGTACGAGCAAAAGGTTGGTTGGTTGGTTGCGTTTTTGGCATATCAACCTTGGTAGGTTATTTAACGTCAAATCCATTTTTAGGAAATAGTTCTATTTCAAATAATTCAGTTTAGCATAAGTACGCAGTTTAAATGTAAGTACAGTTTAATTGTGAAAAACATTTCTATTTCAAACTATTCAGTTTAGTCAAGCAGTTTTAATTTAGCTAATTCAGTTTAGTATAAGTACAGATTTTGTTTACACACAGGTAAACGTCAAAACAGTTCTATATTAAACAATTCAGTTTAGTGTAAATACAGTTTCAATGTCAAAAAACAGTTCCATTTCAAACAATTCAGTTGAGTAAAAGCACACAGTTTAAATGTAAGTACAGTTTAATTGTCAAAACCATTTCTATTTCAAGCTATTCAGTTTAGTCAAACAATTCAGTTTAGCATAAGTATGCCGTTAGTTCTATTTAACCCATATATATATATAGACATATTTAACCCTATCAGGTGCTACCACGCCGGGCCAGAGTGGACCTGGAAGCGATGGCAATAAAGGGGTGCTCCTTATTCCCCAAAGTTCCAGCATCACTGGAACCTCAGTATCAGATTGTTTAGTGTCATTACCAGGACACTCGTTGGTGTTGGGGGTCTTACCCCTCTGCAGAGGTGCAGTCGGTGTATTCTACAGCCCCAGCCGACTGGGCAAGATTTGTTGGAGATGTATTGATGACTATTATAGTTAAACTAATGGAAAAAACATTTGCTCTAATGTGACATCTTTTGTGCTCTACAATAACACACACACACACACACACACATATATATATATATACAGGGTGGAACAATAAAATTGTCATCCTAGAAAAGACGACATGATTCCATTTTCGTTTAATGAAAACCGGTTTTTTTTTTTTTTTGTTGCAGACCATCTACTAGTTGGCCAGTTGTGTACAAATCCCAAGAGGGATAGGAGCCTTCTATCATGTCTGAAAGTGACACAATGTTCAACGAGCGAGATCGGAGATGCGCCGCTGTACAACTTATGCTCTCTACCGATCCAAGTTATGACAACAGGATCATTGCCAGAACCCTCAAAATGCAAATCTGGATTGCCATGAATAACAGGGACATGCCCAAGGTGATGAAAACAAAGTTTCCGGCTACGGTTATGGTCTTTGGCGTGGTTTCAAGTGAGGGCCACATCATGCCACCTCATATCTTCTTTGTCGGCTTGAAAGTCAACACCAAAGTGTACCTGGATGTGCTGAAGAGTGTAGTGATCCCCTAGTGCAATCAGGTGGCCGGTGGCAGATCCTGGGTGTGGCAGCAGGACTCGACGCCGGCCCACAAGTCCAAAGAGACCCAGGCTTGGCTTCAGAAGGAGTGCTACGACTTTGTACCCTTCTCTCACTTTCCCCCTCCTCCCCCGACTAGAACCTACTGGACTACTTCGTTTGGTCATACGTCGAGAACATCATTAACATGACCTCCTACATCAAAGCCAGCCTGATCACCGTCATCCCCCGAATATTCGCCGAGCTCCCGCCGGCGCTTGTGTAAAAAGCATGCTCCCAGTTCCGGATCTGTATCGAGGCAGTGATTGAGGCTGAAGGCGGCTACATTGAATAGATGTCAGCTCTACTACATAATCAAGTTACCTGAATTGATTTTTTCAATAAACATTTTAAAATAAAGCTGTAGTGTTGTTTTCTTTAGGAAGACAATTTTATCGTTCCACCCTGTATATATATATATATATATATATATGTCTTTACCACTAAGTTTATAACTAAGACATCTTCATTTATTTCATTTTATTGTATTGTGTTTGTTTAGAGGTTTATTGCAATGCAAAATAATCATTTTGGTTTAATCTATTTCGAAGCAAAACTTCATCATCAGAGTCTTTTTTTTTTTAATATGAACTCGGTGTTTATATTCAATTTTTTTTCGAGGGAGAGGGGCCTTGTTAACATGGTGTCACATGGGATGTTGGAAAAAAATGCTGGATGTTGTAACCATGGTACCATATGCCACAACATTTAAATAATAATAAATTACAGAAATTACACCAAGTGGCAATGCAGTATCTTTCCACCTACTTAACGGTTGACTCATTTAAATCATCTACATGAAATGCTGATAATAGATCACACCAATCTTTTATGTAACAATATTATATTTCATAAATATGCAGCCATAAAAAATTGACTTCTACTCAGATATAAAAGTACATATGAACTTTAAAATATTTTCATGAAAAATGTTTTATCTTCATAAACCGATACTGTTCAGTTCAACTGATATGCAGGGCTTTTTATCAATAGGTTTATTAGGTACTTATTTGAAAAGAGGATCTCAAGTGATATATTGTGACGTATGTGCTAACATCACACAGGAATGTTCTGACCTAATACTTTTTTGTATTTCGGACAGCTTCTACTTGAACAAAAATAAACAAAAAATTCATAAAATTCAGAAACAATGATTATCCAACATCAATCACACGACATTTAAATAATAATAAATCACAAAAACTACATAGATCCTCTAACATCTGTTTCTGGAAACTACCATGTTTCAGTGAAATTATCACCTAAGAAATACGCAGAGCTATTTACAAGAAAAAGCTAGATATACAACTGGCCCACTCCGGACCCTCACTACACCAATACCTAACAAAGAAAAAAAAACAATACTGTCACAACATGCACTCTAGCCAACTGCCTAATAAGGGATCCAAGCATATGCCAAAAAACACAGTTGCCAACTTACTTATGATAATATCAATGGCCGTATTCTTTTGAACTGAAGACACAGTAAGTAATGTTGGCAACCATTGTCGAGGGTGACCCAAAGGCTCCCTTTTCAATAGCTACTATACCAAGGTGTAGGGAAGGGTGCTACTCCTTTCCCTGGATTGCTTCACTTTACCCTTGATCGGTACCTTATAATGCTGAGTGTTAAGCAAGGCAGCATCAAGTACTATTTTTTGAGTTTTTGGTATGACTCGACCTGAGATTGAAACCCTATCTCCTGGACCTTTGACGAACATTCTAACTGTTTGGTCAATGAAAACCAGGTAACTCGTTAATTGTGTTTAATGTTCTAATGTTAAAAGTTGCAATGTCGTAAGTGTTATTAGATATATGTCTGTATTAGTTTGGTTTGGTTTGGTTTGGTTCGGTTTTGATTTGGTTTCTTTGTTTAATGGCATATCAATCTTTGTGGGTTATTTAATGTCAAAGCCATCCTTTTAGAAGAACAGTAGTAGTCGTATTCATTAGAATTGAACAGACTAAAATATATATATATATATATATATATATATATATATATATATATATATATTGTGTTAGTATAGCGTTTATTCTAAGGCCAACAGCAATAAATAAATGAATTAATACTAAATGTATTGCTAACACAAATATTTCTAAATGGAGGATGATGTATACTAACTAAAGTGCTGGATTGCCACCTCAAAGTAAATAAGTTTGAATGCCATTATTGTTTTAGTATAGCGTTTATTCTAAGGCCAACAGCAACAAATAAATGAATTAATATTTCGTTTAATTCTAACAATTTATTAACCAACACGTGAAACAATAAATAATAATATTCATTCCTCCTTATGAATAAAGTTGAGTTTGGGGGACTTACCAGCGCGCTGAAGAAGATATCTGGTATTTTAGGGTTGTCTTTCTGAGACCTTTTAACGTCCCTGCCTCACGGAACCGTCTGGTGGAATCTGTCTGAATTTTTTGATTTTTGCGCCTAGACTTCTGGGCTCATCACATGATTTGTATATCCAATAACTGAGAACCTCTCCCTCACTCGCTCCAAACACAGGAATTACCATTTTACTAACCCAATAGATAGATGGATAGATAAATAGATAGATTGGGTTGGTTTCTTGGTTTAATGGCATATCAACCTTCATGGGTTATTACATGCAAAAGCCATCCTTGTATAAGGACAATGTTGATACTATTTAACTGGGCTTTGTGGGGGTTTAGGAATTAACAATAAAACTCCCAACCAGATGTTGATTCGTCGGCTGCCACATACAAAATGTATAAACGCGTCGCTACGCATCGGCTCCACGCACCCATCCGGTTAGAAATCAGAAAAAAGAAAAATGATAAAAATTAAAGTAGCCAATGGGAAGTGGTCGCGCTAAAAATGAGAAGGATTGTGGAGTGACGAGTTTGGAGCCGGTTGGGAGAGATAAATACTCGGGATTTCTGTGAACCGGGTCAGTGAGGACAAAAGAGACCCAAGGAAGCACATAGATACAGTGATCAAGCGAGAAGTAACGTCCGCCCTCGAGTTGAAACTACTTTTATGCTAGTTCCACTACCTGACCATAAAAGAAAGAAAAGAAAAGAAAAGAAAAAAGGAATAAGTACTCTTTAAAAACATTTTCCTCCTTTCCCCCTTTTTCCTAATATCTGACTTTCCACCACTTCGAAAATTTACTACTTGTAAAAGGGAACTTCTGAACATTCAAATCCAAGTTGACGCTTTATTGTTTTATAAAAATTGTTTAAATTTTAGATGTTCCTTGTTTGTCTTGTTTTAAATGAAGTTTTTCTCATTGTATGCTGTAACACTCCAAACCTAACCAAAAAGGCCATAGCTTACAATGCTGCTGTCCAGTACATTAGTCAAGATATCACAGAGACTCCCTCCCACTATACCACAGAGACAGCCCACCCCACCATACTTTGAGGTCTCCCCTAATGTTAATCCTAACAATCAGCTTCCCACTCTCATAAGCATCAGGTGATAAAAGAAGCCTTCCTTTCTCAAAGTATCTAATACCTCTTTAGCCATAATTTTTGTTGTAAGTAGCAAGAAGATATTTTGTTATTGTTGGGCGAAAGAAAAGTGGTGTATTGAATGTATCTAATTCATATTCAACTGGGATTCCTTGGTCTAAGAGATACTAGACGCAAGGAATCCATAAATTAGAAAGGTTCCCTTATGTGTCCATGCTGTTGCTGCTATTGAAGAACCGCCAGTGAGACGTTTGCACTGGACGGCGTTCTCCAGCCAAAGAGTCTGTGTTTGGCAGCTTACCCAATTTCTGCTGCCCGGGAAAGAAGATCCGGATTAAATAGGATAAGTCATCCTGATTGGGTGAAATTATGCGTCGAATTAAATTGCGCGCCAAACCAAAATGCCTTCTGCTACACCTCCACCCACTGCTCTTCCAGCCCATTACGTTACTCAAAATTAAAACCTCCTGTCGTTCTAAAAAATTGATAACATTACATTTTTTTTTCAATTATTTATTACATTCAAAAAATAAATCTATCAAGAGAAAAATAAAAGATATCGCATATGTTCAATATTTAAAAGAATAGAAAAATTCTTATGTAGAATTAGAAAAAAAAATCCTTGATCTAACGAATTGATTGATTTTAACGGTATGTCAACCAATCTAGAGTTGTTTTATTCCAAGAGGTTACAGAATTACATTCATTATCAATTCAGTTTTACTTTTTTTTGTATAATTTTTTTTTCTTTTTTTGTATAATTTTTTCTTCTTTTTTTCTATAATTTCTTCTTCCTTTTTTTTTTCAATAATTTTTCTTCTTTTTTTTCTATAATTTTTTCTTCCTTTTTTTCTATAATTTTTCTCCCTTTATTTTCTATAATTTTTTCTTCCTTTTTTTTTATAATTTTTTCTTCTTTTATTTTTTATAATTTTTTCTTCCTTTTTTTCCCAATGGTTCAATCAAATCTAAATAATTTTTAAACAGAGATGAAACCCTAACAGGTACAACCACTCTGGGTCGCAGTTGACCAGTAAGGCAATGAAGGAGTGATTCCACTCACATAAGATCCCCAGAACTGAATCCTCTCCATCAGATGCAATTTAGTGTCATACCTGGTGGGAGATCTTACCTCTCTGGTGTGATTTTTTTGGGGGGTGGGGAGCGGCAGCAATGCTTTCTAAATCAGAGAAAGACTCTTTCCTACATTGACTTGAAAAAAACTAAACTACTTATTCCCAACTGTGACACCAGTCCATAGAAATACAATAATGAAATAAATATGTGTGGGTTTTTGTAACAAATGCGTTTGTTTATTGGTAGATGAGAGGTAGTTGTCATATGATGTTTTCATCGTATAACAACCACCTCTCATGTACCATTCTTTGTTTAAAGTTTTGTATTTATAATTATCATTTACTCATTAGAGTTTTTCACATCAGTGTTTGCTGATGGTCTTTCACTGGAGTTTGAGTGACAGCAAGTCTCCTCAAGTTTCCAGGACTCTTCTCAGTATTCTGGCTGTTTGGATAGTCTCCACACGTCCACCAACTTTCAAGTCCTCCAGTCCCTTTAGTAATCCTTTAGTTACTGTTCCAAAAGCACCAATTAGTATAATTATCACCTTCATGTTCCATAATTTTTTCAATTCCCTAGCAAGGTCGAGGTACTTATCCCACTTTTCACATTCTTTCAGTTTTATTCTGTGGTCAGCCGAGACCGCAAAGTCGACAATTTTGCAAGTTCTCTTCTTTTTGCTGATTATTATTAGGTCTGGTCTTCTGGCTGAGACTAGGCGATCCGTGTGTATGTCAAAGTCCCATAGGAGTTTATGTGTGTCATTTTCTATGACAGGTGCTGGGTTGTTCGTAAACCATTTGTTGGTATGGTTAGATTTCAATTTCTTGCACATTTTCCAGTGGATCCCCTTGCCCACTCACTCGTGTCTACACTTATACTCCTTCTGCGCTAATTTGCTGCATTCACTTTATTATTATTATTATTATTATTATTATTGTTCACTCATTAGAGCTTTTCACATCAGCGATAGCCGATGGTTTTTCACTGAAATCTGAGTGTCGGCAAGTCTCCTCAAGTCTCCAGGACTCTTCTTAGTATTCTGGCAGTTCTCAACAATGCTGTCGTTTGGATGGTCTCCACTCGTCCGCCAACCTCCAAGTCCTCTAGTCCCTTTAGTAATCCCTTAGTTACTGTTCCAAACGCACCAATTACAATTGGTATAATTGTCACCTGCATGTTCCACAGTTTTTTCAGTTCCCTAGCAAGGTCGAGGTACTTATCCTTCTTTGCACATTCTTTCAGTTTTATTCTGTGGTCTGCCAGGACAGCAAAGTCAACTATTTTGCAAGTTATTATTATTATTATTATTATTTTACTCCCTACAAGTTTTTCACACCAGCATTAGCTGATGGTCTTTCACTGAAGTCTGAGTGATAGCACGTCTCCTTAGGTGTCCAGGACTCTTCTCAGTATTCCAGTTGATCTCACTTATGCTGTAGTTTGGATAGTCTTTATTCTTCCGCTGGTTTCCAATTTTTCCACTCTCTTATCCAAGGCTTTAGGGACTGTTCCAAGTGCACCAGTTACAATTGGTATCACCATCACTCTCATGTTTCACAAGTTTCTTAGTTCTCTGGCAAGACTTTTCCACTACAGCGTTAGATGATGGCTTTTCACTAGAGTGTGAGTGACAGCAAGTCTCTTCAAGTCTCCTGGACTCTTCTCAGTATTCTGACCAATCTTAATAATGCTGTAGTCTGGATTGTCTCCACTTGTCCTCTTATTTCCTTTATCAATCCTTGGGTGATTGTTCCAAGTGCACCAATTCCAAATGGTATCACCATCATCTTCATGTTCCAAAGATTTTTCAGCTCTCTAGCAAGGTTTGAGTACTTATCTCTCTTTTCGCTTTCTTTTGATTTTACTCTATGGTCAGCTGGAATGGCAAAGTGTTCTATTCGGGATATTCTCTTTTTTTGTCCGGTTGTCTGGCCAAGATTAGATGAACTGTTAATATTTCAAAATCACAGAGAAGTTTGCCTGTCTCATTCCCTAGGACAGATTCTGGGTTGTGCATATACCACTTGTTCGTATGGTCAAATTTAAATTTCTTGCGTGTTTCTCTGTGGATCACCTTTCCAATCAAATTGTGTCTAGTTTTATACTCTTTTTGCACTAACTTACAGCATTCACTTATCATGTGATTGATCATTTCGTCTCTATCTCCACAAAACCTACATTTGGTATTTCTTTGCGTCTTATATATGTTTTTCTTTAACATAGTGTTATGGTCAGGAGGAGGCAGAAATGATAACACAACTCGGAAATGAGCGATAAGAAATATACTGAAAGAAAATAGCACATACATAAACGATAGCTGGGAGAAACCCCCTCCTCAGCTTAACACAATCATGAACATTACATCCATTCTTGGTGACACCTCGCCAAGACTGCACAGATGAGAGCTTAGCCGGTATGTGTCACATGAGGGCGAGTCCATCTGTAGGGGAGACACCCCAACATATAGTTGGTTCTAATGGCATTGTTTTGTGCTGTTATTATTCAGTTTCTCTCATACGGTTTTTCCTTCTCTTAACCATATCCGAGTCTTCTTATCAGAGATTTCGCTTGTTTGCCTCTTGAAATATCCATACAGTTGTTTTTCTTCCCATTTATGTTTTCTAGTTATTGTTGTCCTATTGATCCTTGTATTGTTCGTGTTGTTTCTGATCACTGTATCTAGTTTTTATTTGCCATTTTTTTATGTAGTCTTTGAGTCATCGTCTTGATGTATCAACATTATCTTCAAGACTGGTAAGTCCTCTTCCTCCTTCTTTTCTTGACACATATACCCTGTCTATGTCTTCTTTCAGATGTAAAGCCTTATGTATCATCATTAGTTTTGTTGTTTTCTGGTTTGTTTGTTGAAGTTCTTCCCTTGTCCAGAATGGTCCCGACTATCTTACAAGAATGATAGCCCAGATGTCTATCCCTTTGATACTATTACCAACCCCTCCACTCAGGCAGGATATGACACAAGGTCAATTTTTAAGTGGAGTTTAACAGTTTTCCTTCTCCTAGACTAGTTGCCTAACCAAGGCTGAAGAACCTAGTCTGTCCTAATATTTACCCATAGCTGGAGGGAGAATAATTGGATTCATACCTTTCCCAAGGGTATTAGTGCTATGTGAAATGCAATCAGTCTCGTCCAGGATTTGAACTCGTATCGCCGTGTTCATTTCCTACGGTGATAACGACTACACCACGGGCACCTCCAGATGATAGATTTAGTAAATCCGACAAGATTCCTGGGGAATGTTGAAAGCAGACACTATCAAACAAGTAAGTTTCCTTTTTTCTGAGCATTCTGATTTTTTCTTGATTTAGTAATTCTATTCTTTCCACATGCCAAATTCCATCCCTATATCCTGAGTGCATATTATCACTGCCTGGTTTAGGGTCATCAAAAGTTTTGTTTTTTGTTTAATTAATGATTTTGGTCTTGAAAATCGATAATGTGTTGCTTCTTATGTAGAAAGATATATGTAAAAATTCCCTTCACTTTCACTGAGGACGACAATGGCTTTGAGATAAGATGGTTGACTGACATAAAGTCAGCTGGGTTTCTAATCCCAGCTTGAAGCATCTCCCATGTCTAACCATATTGAACGAGTGGTGATACAATAAAACAGTCTGTCTATGGATGACAATATATATATATATTTTTAATCGATTGTCTGTGTTTTCATTTATCCACTTTTTCACTTATTTTTTACATCTTGTCGGATTTACTAAATCTATCATTTCTCATATATATATATATATATATATATAAACAGATTTTTGGTACAACAGGATTGTATTATTAATTTAATCAGGGAAATTATTTTTATTAAATCATTTAAAACGATAAAACACTAAAGGGACCCTTTCATCCAACGCTCCTTCAATAGCAACGACTGGAATTGATTAATATATATATAAATCATCGATTAATTAAATATATATATATATTTCCTCTGAAGAACCTTTGTCATGAAACCTGGGTACAAAAAAACATTCTTTTCATATTTTAATTGGCTTTACATTTTATTCTATCATTGTTACTTTTGCTTTGTTCAAAATACTCTGGACCGTTCTTGACCAGAAACTCATACAGATGAACCAAAGAAAAATGATTTGGTTTGGTTTTATGGTTTATCAAACATTGTAGGTTATTTAATGCCAAATCCTGCTTTTATACATGTTAAATATATTATTTATAAATACATTTTGTAGATACACACAGTTATATGTCAAACAGTTCTATTTCTAACAATTCAACTTAGCATAAGTCAACAAAGTTAAATGGTTCCAAATATTGCTGTATATCACTAGCAATTCAATTAAACATCAGTCATTTGTTTAAAACTTTGAAAACAGTTCTATTTCTAACAATTCAGTTTAGTATAAGTACACAGTTCAAATATCAAACAGTTCTATTTGACCTGTAGATAGAACCCATCAGGTGCTACCACTCTGGGCCAGGGTTTACCTGGGAGTAATAGCAATGAAGAGGCACTCCACATTCCCCAAAGCTCAAGCATTACTGGAACCTCACCATCAGATTGTTTAGTATCATATCAAGACACTCATTTGGGTGGGTCTTACTTCTCTGCATAGATGCAGTCAGTGCACTCTATAGGTCCAGCTGACTGGGCTTAAAGAGCAATGAGGTCGATCACAATGCGCAAAGCCTTACACCTAAGAGGTTACATTATATGTTGTTGCATATTGACCTACGACCCGGCCGGGCTGTCAAAATAGGAAATGCACCTATGTAAATAACAGGTGCATCCGGTCAATCAGGATATTATAACCGTGACCGTGGACAGGTTGAATGTGTGCGAAATTGTGACGCCCACAAGAAGAAGGTGGGCGATGAACTATTATATAACTCAGTGCACAGGAAATTCAATCAGTTTGGAGACCAGACCAGTTGGAGACAAGTTGCGGTAGAGAAAGCCAGCACCCAGCAGAGGGAGCCCTCAGGCCCCCGATTAATCAGTTGGGGATCAGACCAGTTGGAGAGAAGATGCTGGATTGAGGAACATGTCCCAGAGAGGCTGGGACCCCAGGCCCCCGGTTGAGCAGCCCAGGAGAACGGGAAAGAAACGCAGTTATGGCCAATAGAGTGGGGATCAATATGTTGCAGTTCTGTTCGGTCTCCAACTCCCTCTCACACACAACCCTTTCAAATAAAGTGAGAGGTCTATTTTTCTAAGAACTGTGTCGCTTGTCTTTATGGTGTCGTTGTGTTCTGCATGCAGATGTAGATGTATTATGTGGCTATACAACAATGTGACAAGGAAAGAATGAGGAACAGGACGCACCAAGATTGAAGATTGCATAGATATAGCTATTCAGGGACTCAAAAAAGAGCAAAGAAAGATAACAGCAGCCAGATTTATATATATATATATATAGATTTAACTTGAGGACAATCAAGAAAACCACAAACAAACAAAAAAAATAAACAAACAAAAATAAACAAACAAAAGAAAATCAAAGAGAAGTAATTGCATGGTTACCTCCGCAAGTAATAAGCTAAGAAAATTTCACATAAAATGACCTGGATGTGGCTGTGGAAAGGAAACCTCAAAAGAGAAAGTGAATCTCAATTTATAGCAGCTCAAGATAATGCCATTGGGACTAATTATATCAAAGTAGAAATTTATTGTGACGCAACAAAATAACAAATGTAGATTATGTGAAGTAAAAGATGAGACAATCTCTTAATAAAAGAGAATGCAACAAAGTGGCCCCAAAGAAATACAAGAGAGCAAAAAAAAGTCATGGAAAATGAAAGTGGAGGTGATACCAACAGTTGTTAGTGTTATACGAACTCAACTGATTTCCTTATTAAAAAAGTAAAAGTACAGTCGGCGACCGTAGTCAAGAGCGACCAGAAAGCTCCCTTTTCAATAGCTACTACACCAAGGTATAGGGGAGGGTGCTACTCCTTTCCTTTCCCTGGATTGCTCCACTTTACCCTTGATACATACCTTATATTGCTGCGTGTTAAGCAAGGAGGGATCAATTACCATTTTTAAAGTCTTTGGTATGACACGACCTGGGATTGAACCCAGGTCTCCCAGACCATGGTCAAACACTCTACCCACTAAGCCAAAAAAAACAGTGTTAATTTTTTAGCAAAAAATAAGTTCGAGAAACTGGAATTTTTGTTTCTGTATTTTAACTTTTACTCTCTAATCAGTACCTTCATGCTAGTTTTTAAATTTCATGATTCTTCACAGACAACAATACTTGACTTGCCATAAAAAAAATTTGAAGGATCAAAACCCAAATTAATATGGTGGGGTCCTCGTGGGTTAAAACGATGGACTACAGAATCATAATAAGCAAGTTCAAACTCCAGTCACGCTATTACGTTCACTTCTGGACAAATACCCCCTAGGAAAGGTATAAGTACCCCCTTATCCTCCCAGCTATGAATTAAATAGTACCACTACTGTTCTTCTCAAAGGATTGATTTGGTATTAAATAACTTACAAAGGTTGATATGCCATTAAACAAAAACAAAAAACCCAAGCCCAAAATAATTTTAGAAATCTTTTCCATCCAAAAATATTAAAATTACAATTTCTTAGCCAATTAGCTTCATAAAAAAATCATCAACTTTTTTGGCTAATTTCAAACTTTCCTTAATTGTATGGATAAGTGAAGAATGAAATATTTCCTCAATGAGTACAAATATTTTTTAAACTTACTTAAACAATAAATTACAAATTATTATTTACTCAAATACCTTTTGGCTTTTGGTGTTAAATTGTTTGTTTCCATAACACTATATATTAATTGACAATACAAATAAATAACAAAACTTTTTTGAAAACACAACAACAAAAGGTTTATTATTTTAGCAGAAGTAAATGAGTCAGAGTGAGAAAAGATTCTTTTTGGTGTTGCAGGATAGTATGTTGGTCCTTGAGTTTGATGGAGGTGTGACACTGTAGCAGGTAGCTCGTGAGACTGGCTGCAAGGCTGGTTCTTCTGTGTGTGTAGTTAGTAGCAGCGTGCTCTTCAGTGAAGGTCTTTCGTGTGGAATGTCCGTAGCAGAGGATACGAGAGAGGTCTGTCTTCGCTGCGAGCTGGGTGCCCTCTGGCTGACGGCTGACAAGCAAAAAGGGCTAGAAATAAATAGTTCTTGAGAGGAAGAAGGAATCAATGCGCTTTGCCCCTGATTGGTCAGTGTGTGGCCTGTAGTATCACCTCCCTTACTAAGGTCAGTAAATGGGGCAGTCAATATCATCATGGACAAATGTTAACTATGAAATGCCAATTAGAATCATTCACTTCTTCCTAAATAGAAGCATCAATATCATCGGGGACCAATGTTACAACCGTGACCGGTAATAAATATCTTAAAGTGGCCGATTAGAATTCATTTTAAAGAGAAATATTTTTGGGGGGGTGTATATATATATATATATATATTTATATATATATATATATATATATATTTGTTGTTGTAGACGAAGAAAAGAGGAAAAGAATTTTTTTTTATTTACTTACGTCGAAGGTTCTCTCTTGAAACGTTTGCGACGTGAAGTTGAAAAATTGGTTGAATTTATCCTGAAATTTTCAAAAGTTGCGTCTTATATCCTTTTAGTTGGGGTCACCATTGTAATATATATACTTGGGTTATGTTATTTGAGATAATAAATGAGAAGTACAAATATTAACTTTAAAAGAGGAATTTTATTCTTCGTATACAACGCCACGTGTTGGCTAGAAAAATGTCCGGCAGTCAACACACGTGTTTTGTATCTGGAATCTCTTCAGCAACTGCCTCCTCTTCTGTTCTTCGGTCGTCTTCGGCAACTGCTACTATCTCCGCTGATTGGCCAGAGAGAGAGAGAGGGAGAGCGAGAGAGAAGAGAGAGAAGGGAAGAGAGAAGAGTGAGAGGCGATGGATTCTGGGATCGCATTCCTTGGCCGAGGTGGAAGTAAGGACCAAGATTTCTGTTGAGGTGATATTGACTGCCCCATTTACTGACCTTAGTAAGGGAGGTGATACAACAGGCCGAATCGCTTGGCAGGGGCATTGATTCGCAAGAGGAAATAGATCTGTGACTGCTACAGGCTTATTTCTTTTGGATGAAAAAATGCATTCTTTTCTTTCAAGAATACATTTTATTTCAACTCACGTAATTTTTCTTGAATTAAACAAATGTTGTTTATGTTTATATTTGCATAATCAGAAACAGTTCACTTAACATATTGTTTAAGGTATTGTGGGAACGAATAAATAAATAGATAAATTTTTAATGAAATTTTTAAAAAATAAATAAATAAATAAAAAGAAAACTATTAAATTTGCAGAAACTCCCATAGCTCCATAACAGGAAAAGGAGATGACGCATGCGTAAAAGAAAAAAAGGATTCCTCTTGACAAAGGGGACGATATTATCTTCCTCTTTCAGGCAGTGTCCGTTGAACCAACAACACCATTTTGCTGTCTGGTGTTTTGGGCACCACACATACGTCTTTGGATGTAGCGTCGGTTAGCCCCTTTCACCCAGTAGCAGCTCTCTCTCGGTCAACATTATGCTGAAATATACAAGACCCACTACTGAACTATAAACTAACACTTACCGGACTTTGGCAAAACTTCCAAAAGAAAACTAACCCTTTTTGAATGCCCGAAATACCAAATTCGGACACCTACATACATGAAACGAATTACCGTATTTTTGACACCTTAACTGGGGGATTTAACCATTTCAATGTATTCAGGAAAAACTCCCTCATCCACAGAATGGTTGTTGAACCCAGTAAATGAAGGAAAGTATAAAAGAAACTTCTTCGTCTCATATCTGTTGCTGTCTTTTCTTTTGTATAATTCTTTTGGGACTTTCTTGGGCAAGGCATTACACCGACTAACTCACGTGGGGGTAACATAAGATATAATATAACCAAAATATGGAGTCAGATATCTAACGCCAACATAACCAACGTAATACCAACGCTACCAACGAAATACCAACGCAACCAAAGTAATACCAACGTAACATAAGCCCTAGACCCCACAGTATAAATACATTTTCTCTCTTATATAATGACATAGTTACACAAAAGAATTATATAAAAGTCAAAAGGTATTTGAGTAAATAATAATTTGTAACTTACTGTTTAAGTAAGTTTTAAAAAATATCATAATCACACACACAAAAATATTTCTCTTTATTTTAAGCTAACAATTACTGCTATGCTTCCTTCACAAATCCTAAACCATATCTATTAAACGTACATGCACTCTAGCTCACATCATTTTTGCCAACAAGAAAAGATTTTGTTCATTGTTTTTCAGCAAAACTTTTTAACACAATTTAAAAAAATGAAAATTATAAATTTGTAGATTGGATTTTCATTCCTTCATTTTCCCCTTTTTATTCTGCAACAGTGAACTTGGAATAGTCCCTAAGGGTTCGGAAAGGAGACGGGAAGAATTGAAAATCAGTAGATGAATTGAGACTCTATAGACCACAGCATTGTTAACATACTTAGAAAGAGAACTGGGAACACTTGCTCTCAATCAGACACCAAGAAAAGAAAAAAAATTAAAACTGAACTTCCTTCTATACAATCAATCAGTCCATTCTATAATCACTTGTTTTCATTCAGTTATAATATCAAGTATTTTTTTCTAATACTTATTGTCAAATATAAAGAATTGAGACTACAACACTCAGCATATGTAGAGACGCCTTTTTAACCACTCTTTCTTATCACACTCTCACCTAAACAAGTATGGATATTTGTCGCTGCCTCCCACCAGACAGGACTTGACACAAGGTCAAAAGCCCGAAGGCCGATTAACACATAAACAAGTATGGCCGTCTGTTTACTTCCAGTCCTAGAAAAACAATTTTTTTTCTGGAGAGTATCAGGGGAGGGTTACCTCCCCTGATACTCTCCAGAAAAAAAAATTGACCTAACATGACCTAACAGTTCTTCCCCCTTTTTCTTTCTTTTTTTTTTTTTACTAGAAAAATTCTTCCTTTTCCTTGACTATTGCTAATCAATGTTCAAAACATAAATTATATATTCAGTAGTTTATAACCAAGTCAAATTTTTCAGTGAGCTGTTTTATCACAATAAACCATCACTGAATGTTGAATGCAAAAGAAAAATACAAGTTGAAAGTCAATTAAGCCACACTTAATGCATTTCCTTCAGAAGTGAAATTCTACTCATGAATAATAATTATAAGTTATCATGGACGTTCCTGATTCTTTTGGCTGAGTGTTGTGTATTCTATCTGAAGTTATCCCACAGGTTGAACTTCTTAACTAATTTTGGTTATCTTCGCTCACTTTGATGTGTAGACTCTGTGTGTGTGTGTGTGTGTGTGTGTGTGTGTGTGTGTGTGTGTGTGTGTGTGTGTGTGTGTGTGTGTGTGTTCTTTGCATCACCCATTTCAGTAAAGAAGTGCGGCTTTGCAAATATCTTTGTCTGTCTCAGAGTTATCTTACGGTCTTGTAAAATATGAACATTCATGAATAAGTCAAAGGACATTTGCTTGTACAGTGTTCATTCCTAGATGGATAGCTTCATATGAGTCTGTGTGAAGAGGATTGTCAAATAGA
Source organism: Sepioteuthis lessoniana (assembly GCA_963585895.1). Taxonomy (NCBI): domain Eukaryota; kingdom Metazoa; phylum Mollusca; class Cephalopoda; order Myopsida; family Loliginidae; genus Sepioteuthis; species Sepioteuthis lessoniana. Next base: position 50,104,541 of record OY757947.1, on the reverse strand, counting down.
AAGAATTGAGACTACAAAACTCAGCATACGTAGAGACGCCTTTTTAACCACTCGTCCTTATCAAACTCTCGCATAAACAAGTATGGCCGTCTGTTTACATCCGGTCCTAGAAACTTATAATTTATAAACAATTATATGATTTAAGATAATTTCTATTTAATAGTAATCATTTGTTCGTACCAAGTTTTCCAGTATTCTTATTCAAGACAATTTTGATACATAGATGGGACTCTAGCAAGTTGTGTCCAGGGCATGATACAAAACTACATCTGATGACGAGGCTCTAGCTCTGTAGATCTAAGGAATGTGAAGTTACATTTCATTGTCATTACTCCCAGGTCCACTTTGACTTGAAGTTTTAGGGTTTCATATTTGAATCCACTAGATCTATATAAATATTATTCATATTTGATAAGACTGTGTGCAAGAAAAATCTTAAGAAATGATTCCACAGAAAATATAAATATAAACGTACAAGGAATGCAATTCTTTAACCTTTGGGTATAAAATAATCCTAGACAAGTTGACATGCCGTTAAACTCAATCAGTTAACCAATCAACCAAATAGGAATTACTACTAAGGGCAAGAGTGAACCCGGGAGCAATGGCAAGAAAAAGATACTTCACATTCCACAGATCTTCTGAACCGAAACCTTACCATCAGATGCTGTTTAGGACACACCTTTTGATAGGGAAGCGAGTCGTAAGATTTGAGGGAGCACACTTAATTGCAAATTTAATCTGAAAATAGTTTATTGACATGCATTAAAACGAAAAGGAAAGAGATAAAATAAAATAAATGATAGAATATTTCAAAATATTTGAGAAATGAAAAAAAAAATATTCGAAAGATAAAAAAAAGAATTACGAATGATAAACGATGAAGAAAGCTAATGCCGAAACACGGGAGGTAACTCCTAAAGAAATCTAAGGGAAATAACTCCTGAAAAGAAACTTTCCCTGTTCAACCTTTGAATTTTACATAGCTTTTCATATATTATATCGCCTCCTTTAAAGGATATAATTTTTTTTTGATCATACAACGTGTGAAAGCACGTTCGACAGAGTATCGTTGTATGATAAAAAAATATATATATATATATATCGACTCCTTTAAAGTTTATTTTTCATCTTCAAAAACTTTATAAAATAATTCTTTTACGAAAAACTTCTAGCGATGACTTGGATCAAGACCAATCAAAAAATGAACCACATTAAAAAATATTCCTATTTGTTTATATATATATACAAAAAGTAAAGTTAGTTACTATAGTCGAGGGCAACCCAAAGGCTCCCTTTTCATTAGCTACTACACCGAGATATCAGAGAGGGCACTACTCCTTTCCTTGTATTACTCCATTCACCCTTGTTCAGTACCTTATAATGCTTAGTGTTAAGCAAACAGGTATCAAATACCATTTATTGAGTGTATGGCAGTGGTTCCCAACCGGTGTGCTCACATCATCAAAGGGTGTGAGATCATTTGGTGGGGGGGTCGAAACCATGAATTTCGTAATTTAGAAAAAATAAAAAATAAATTTAAATTTTTAAACTTCAAAAGGATAAACATTTAAATTTATTTCTTATTTTTCTGCTACTTTTAATCATTTTAATTGTAGCGGAAGAGAAACTCACTTTTTTGTTAGATCAGTCAGTATAAAAGTAATGAGATAATATGGATAACATTCAAATTAGCAATCAAAATTTGTTTGTATAATTTGTTAATATTTAAAATTGTTATAATGGTTTTGTTTTTTTTTTCTTCCTTTTCATGTCATTCCAAAATTAGCTTAAATAAAGTTGGCATAATTGCCTTATTCATTTACATATGAGATATTTCTTTTGTGTCTATTTTGAGGAAGGGTGTGAGATGATCTTACAACTTCTCTAGGGATGCGAATCATAGAAAAAGTTGGGAACATCTATGGAATGACTTGACTTGGGACTGAACCTCAGTCTCCAAGGCCATTGAGTGAATACTCCACCCATTAGGCCAATGGACTGGCATATATATATATATATATTGTATATATATTGTGTGTGTGTATATATATATATATATATGCGTGTGTGTGTGTGTGTGTGTGTGTGTGTGTGTGTGTGTGTGTGTGTATATGTGAGTGTGTGTCTGTGTGTATATATATATATATATATATATATATATGCGCATGTGTGTGTGTGTGTGTGTGTGTGTGTGTGTGTGTATGTGTGTGTGTGTGTGTGTGTGCGTTCATATCATATTTACCAACCCCTCCACTCAAGCAGGATATGACACAAGGTCAATTTTTAAGCAGAGTTTAACAGGTTTGAATTCAGAGTCATTATATATTTTTCCACACATCTTATGATCACTTTTATTTCTGACATGCAACCCATGTGACATTTTCTTGGTCTTTTGTTTACTTTAAGACACTGGTGCATTCTGTTTTGATATCCACATAACTACCGCAGCCTATCAAAGGTCAAATATCTAAAACATACATATGCATATTATTGCACCAAAATATATGCAACCAGGTTAAAAAAAATCTTATACTGTCATATTTTTTTTAATTGGAAGTTTTGATCCATTATTTTTACCTCCTACCTCAATGGGTAGTTTGCTAGAAACATATACAACTGGATGGTGAAGTAGTTGTATTTATAATGCCCAATTGACATACTTTAAAATAAAATATATATGATTTGGTTGGGTTGGGTTTTATGGCATATCAACCATTGTAGGTTATTTAATGCCAAATCCTCTTTATACATATATATTAAATATATATGATTTGGTTGGGTTGGGTTTTATGGCATATCAACCATTGTAGGTTATTTAATGCCAAATCCTCTTTATACATATATATTAAGTATATATGATTTGCTTTGGTTGGGTTTTATGGCATATCAACTATTGTAGGTTATTTAATGCCAAACCCTCTTTATACATATATATTAAATATATATGATTTGGTTTGGTTGGTTTTATGACATATCAACCATTGTAGGTTATTTAATGCCAAATCCTCTTTATACATATATATTAAATATATAGGATTTGGTTTGGTTGGGTTTTATGGCATATCAACTATTGTAGGTTATTTAATGCCAAATTCTCTTTTGTTGAAATTTGTAAATTCGACATTTAATGTCTGTTCGAATAATTATTGGCTGTTTTGAGGTTTTTTCCATTATCCCCCAACCCTACTGTTATCTCAGTGAGATCCACCAAAGGATCTCTTTCTTTTTTTGTCTTTTTTAGCATGAGCAGAAGGCTCTGCTTGGTTCGTTCTTTTTTGCTTTGTGAGCTCTCGTTCATTCACCTTCAACTTTAGGCAATTTTTTCTTAAACAAGATGGCGTGAGCAAATAGGCTTATTTAGTCACTTGGCCTAAGACACTTTTCCTTACAGGGCTTTTATTGTTAATTGTTGAAACAATAAGCCTATCGCTGGATATTTGTGGTTTTGGTATGCTGTCCCCTTCAAAAGAAAGTTGAGTCTAAGGTCTGGAGGTGGAATTATTGGACTTTTTACCTACAAAGGAAGCTGTTGGTTCAGTGAGTAGATTTGGTAAAAGCTTCTGTAAGCTCAGTAGAAGAAAATTTGAGTTAAAACAGAAAGATATTCATCTCTTGGATGAGGAAGTGGTGGTTGGCTCAAAGTTCTCTTAAAAAATAGTAAACTTTGTTTTCAACAAGTCTACACAGGAAACTAGAAGAACACGGTTGTCCAGGTTGATTCTACACAAGAAGGAGACACTGAGAAGAAGAAACCCTAAAAATTGGCTTCTAAATGAACTTTGACATAAAATACCAAAGAAAGGTATTTTATCATTAACAAAAGTTAAACTGACAGTAGGTGGTTGATGGCATTGCTTCAAGCAAATCATTCATTATATTTCTTTATACCCTTTTTTTTTTTTTTGGTTATAATATTGTCGTTACTAAATGTATGTTATTTCTGTTTCCTTAAATTCAATATTTTTGACAAGCATAGGGAAAAGTATGCAAAGCCAGATTTTGTAAAGTTTATTTCTTTTGAAATAAATTACTTTATGGGAACTGGTTGTTTTTGTTTTAAGAAATATAGACACACTTTTCTTTCAGATACAAAGTAAGCTTTCCCATTTCCCTTTTTTATCTACTTTATTTTTTATATGTTTTTCTCCCCCTCTTCACCTAGCCTGACAGTTACTACTAAATTTCTAGGGCAAGGCAGAGATTAGGTCTGCTGAGTAATTTGTGTAGAGTTGTACTTTATAGCGACTAACATTCAGACAATTTTGTTAACTTTTTGTATGTTGGTTGTTGTAATTAAGCACATTTCACATACTTTATATATTGTTGGGTATCACCCACCTTTCTCCACACAATGAACAAGTCCATCTGTCATATATAGCAGTAGCTACTAATACCAGAGCAGACTAGAAGGTGAAGAGCAGCTTCTTATAGAAATAGTATTAGAGCGTTGTAGACTGGAGATCGCACTAGATCACCTTACTTGCTATCGTAATAACGGAAGCCAATGCTATCGTTGGACTATATCTTTATTCTGTATTCACTAATCCTATGTTCTTGTCTACTAATAGTCTCTCTATTGTATATACTTTTTCCTCAGAATATATCTCTATTTCCTCTCATATCGTGGTTTGTCGTTTATCTAATATTACAAGCATTCACTAATCCTATGTTCTTGTCTACTAATAGTCTCTCTATTGTATATACTTTTTCCTCAGAATATATCTCTATTTCCTCTCATATTGTGGTTTGTTCTTTATTTAATATTACAAGCGTTCACTAATCCTATGTTCTTGTCTACTAATAGTCTCTCTATTGTATATACTTTTTCCTGAGAATATATTTCTATTTCCTCTCATATCGTGGTTTGTCCTTTATTTAATATTACAAGCGTTCCCTAATCCTATGTTCTTGTCTACTAATAGTCTCTCTATTGTATATACTTTTTCCTGAGTATATATCTCTATTTCCTCTCATATTTTTTCAATATTGCTCGCAACATTCTTGTGTAATTGCCGTCTAGCTTCTTCTCCAGCTGTTTAGTTTGTGTCCAAGTCGTGCATCCATACAGCAGTATCGATATGACCACTGCTTGTCAGAAACTGCGTTTCATTTTATCGGTCAGGTCTGATTTCTATATGATCGATAGCCTATCGATAGCTGTCCATGCCTTCGTTAGCCGTGTGTTGATGTCCTTTTCTGTCGATGATACGCTGCTTCCTAGGTAGGTGAATTTGTCTACTAGTTTAAGAGGGGAGGCAACATCCCACAAAGCACCAACTATATGGCAACCTGCCTCCCATCACAAAAACTATCCAAGTTAGACGAACCAGACATGCAGGTCACTGCTGGAGAAGCAGGGACGAGCTCCTATGGACCCCCACATATGGCCAGGCAAAAGCAGGAAGACCGGCTCAAACATACATCCAGCAGCTATGTGAGGATATGGGATGTAGCCCTGAAGACCAGCCAGAGGCGATGAACGATAGGGAGAAGTGGCGAGAGAGGGTCAGGGACATCCGTGCCTGTGGCATGACATAATGATAAAGATGATCCTCTCGCATCGTGGTTTGTTCTTTATTTAATATTACAAGCGTTCACTAACCAGAACACAACATATATATATATATATATATATATAGATTAAATATATATGATTTGGTTTGGTTGGGTTTCATAACATATCAACTATTGTTGCTTATTTAATGCCAAATCCTTTTTATACACATATATTAAAAATATATAATTTCTCAACATATTTTATAGATAACGTTTTTAAATGAGCTTGAGTTCCTTTTTTTCCTCAAAGTTTGATTAATTCCCTTATTTCTATCTAATACAAATAATTCTATTTACAATTAATCATTTGTTTGCACACAACTAAATGTTTTCAAGTATTGTTATGTATCACAAACAATTCAATTAATCATCTATCATTTGTTTACATACAGTTAAATGATAAAACAGTTCTATTTCTAACAATCCAATTTAGTATGTTTGGACACATTCTAAATGTCCTATTTGACCCATAGATAGGACCTTTTCAGGTGCTACCACTCATGGACAGAGTGGACCAGGGAGTGATGGCTATGAAGTGAGATGCTACATTCCTCAAAGTTTCAGCATTACCAGAGCGTCACCATCAGATGGTTTTGTGTCATATCTAGAACACTTATTGGTGGTGGTGGGGTGGAGGGATTTACCCGCCTGCAGAGATGCAGTTGGTGTATTCTACAGCCCGGGCTAACTAGGCCACTTATTGTGTCACTTTTTCCCTATTAACTCTTAAGACATAAACCCAATTAGTTGCAATATATCAAACACTTAATAAAATGAAGAATGCAAATGAATTAATAAATTAAGCTTCGTTAATTCATGTACTTAAATGCTTTGTAGTTGGTTTTACTTAGGTGGTTGATTAATTGTTATTTAAGTCCAATAATTGACTAATAACTAATTGACAAAAAGGTTTTATTTAAAGTATTGCATATTGAACCTAAGAAAAATATATAGACAGATATTAGCAACAGGAGTTACAGTATAGCCCATAAATAAATACACTCCGAAATGTTTTTTAGAAATATAAACTTCATTTTCCTTCTAAACCTAAAATAACAGGATTTTATGATTTCTACTCAAACATTATAAAATCAAAACAGATATTATTAACAATTACACTATCACCCATGAATAACTACACCCCAAACAATTTTTTAGAATAAAAACTTCATTTTCTTCTAAAGCAAAGAGAGCAGGATTTTATGATTTCTACTCAAACATTATATAATCAAAACAGATATTATTAACTATTACACTATCAACCATAAATAACTACACACCTAAAACAATATCTTAAAATAAAATTTTTGAATCAGAGTCTGGAGTCAGTCAGTTTGACCTTGGTCTATTTTTTGAATTTATGAAATGTGTTTATTTTTTGTTTTTAATGGACCTTTTTTGAAAAAGATTTTTTATCTGCTTTTGGTTAAAACAATTAAATGAACATTAAAACCATTAAAGTCATTAAAACCATAAAATGAAAATTAAAACCATTAATGTCATTAAAACAATTAAATGAACACTAAAATCATTAAAGTCATTAAAACCATTAAATGAACATTAAAACTATTAACTTAAAACCTTTACAACAACAATAAACCCATTAATAAGTACACTCCAAACAATTTTTCTTTTGTAAAAAAAAGTTCATTTTATTCTAAACCAATGACAAAAAATAATTAGTGAGATTAATAATATCAATTATTTTATGCATCTGGTAAAATAGTAAGTTAGCTAAGGACTTTGAATATTCAAAAGTGTAGTTCCTTACAAAGGTCAAACGTGTGCACAGGTGGTGACCAGGTTTAACACCTCACATCAAAATAACATCAAAATAACATCAGGGATAGATAATAAACAAATCAAGCCTTGTAGACTGACATGGGAAAATAAAAGTTAACGGCACATGTCCTAATATGACTTGCTGATGCAATAATTAAGAAGCTATTGTATAAGAAAAGATAATTTGGGATTCATTTGGGAGTTGAGTTTTGAAACCTACAAAGAGAAGTGGGGTTAGACCTTGGTATGAATGGTTCAGTGTTGTGGGTGGATGCCTCTTTGTAGTTGCAAGTGGGAATCACTCAAAAACTCTTAAAGGTCTTCTTCTCTCTTCGTTGTAGTGTTGGACTGCTAGAAATGTAGACAGTATGAATAAAGACTTTTTTTGTATCCTAAATAACAGTCACATTACTATTTTTAAATTCTACTAATCACCATGATCCATCACATTAGAAAGATACCAGTATTTTTTTTTATTTCTACAAGAACATTATATAATCAAAATATATATTAACTATTACACTATCACCTATAAATAAGTACACCCCTAACAATATTTTTGATAAAAACTTTATTTTCTTCCAAACCAAAGATGCCTAGATTTGAGTCATCTTAGTCTCGACAATTCAAAAACAGTGGTATAAAAGTCAGTTCTTTACTGTTCAAAGAACAGAGTAAAAAAGAGACCAAGATGGATTCTGGGATCCTCAGGAGACCACTATGGGTCTGAATGACACACCCCCAAATCCAACAGAGACAAGGTATTTTGTGTGGTGTAATGGTTAGTAAGTTAGACTAACAGGACCCTTATTGTGAATGCATGTTGTAGGAATTACATCCCTTGCCTTCTAAATAGTATTTCTAATAGTAGCTAGATTGCAAATTAGGATATAAAAGGGTGTGCCAAAGTTAAAACTCTCTCTCTCTCTCTCTCTTTCTCTCCCGTTCTGCCTTGTCTACCACAAGCATTCCTAAGTCTGTGCATTTTCTGCCAGGGGGCTCTCACCCCAACAAACCTCATGTTGTATTCACACAATATCATACCTTGACATAAATCTTCACACAACAACTTCCATTCTGTTAAGGATTCTTAACTTATATCAAGACTCTGCAACTGCATTGTTGTATAGTGGTTCGTACCACATGACTTCCTGTATCTCGGAGGAATAAAAGACACTGTGTTTCTTAAGCATGTTGGTACTGAAATATCTAGGTCGGTAGCAAGACGAACTTCAAGTGTAACACCCACAGCATGAGACTTATAATACGTGTCGGACTGTATCACTTCAGTTAATAAATGATTAACTCTATTTCACTGTGTATCTCTTCCTTACCACGATACAACACTAGTGATATCAAATTAACTCTATTTCACTGTGTATCTCTTCCTTACCACGATACAACACTAGTGATATCAAATTAACTCTATTTCACTGTGTATCTCTTCCTTACCACGATACAACACTAGTGATATCAAATTAACTCTATTTCACTGTGTATCTCTTCCTTACCACGATACAACACTAGTGATATCAAATTAACTCTATTTCACTGTGTATCTCTTCCTTACCACGATACAACACTAGTGATATCAAATTAACTCTATTTCACTGTGTATCTCTTCCTTACCACGATACAACACTAGTGATATCAAATTAACTCTATTTCACTGTGTATCTCTTCCTTACCACGATACAACACTAGTGATATCAAATTAACTCTATTTCACTGTGTATCTCTTCCTTACCATGATACAACATGCATAATAAAAATTTTCTCTATAATGTACTCTTTTAGTGTTTCGTGTCATTTCAAAATTAATTCTATTAAGTTTGCTTATGCAATAAATATGTTGTTGCTAATTTATTGTAAATTGTTTTACATTGTTTCACACAAGGAAATATCAAACTATAATATAATACATTTCCTCTGCCTCAAGTGTTCAAATTGTGTTCCTTAAAATCAAGTTGTGGTACCATGGGGTGAAGAAGGTTTGTTATTTGCGGTCAGTGAATTGTTGGGTATGTTGGGAAATTCCGAGTTTCATATCTGACTCCTTTTCCTTCTTCTTACCCCATTCACTTTTTTTCTTTTGTCTGAAGAAAAGAATTAAGGACAGAAGGAAAGATATCTTTAAACTCAAACTTTATTTTGGGGTTTATGACTATTCTGTGGTGTGGAATGTTTTCCTAAACCAGTAGAAATAGTCATATCTCCCAACGATGGAAATATATTATTTTTCAGTAAGTTATAATTTTGAAGTTCTTTGTGTGTCCAGTTGGTGTGTTCAGCGTAGGGTGCTGCTAGTGGGAGAGGCTACTTGCCGCTTAGCCCCAGGGACTTAACAAGCACATACGCTCCCACCAGCAGCTGACAGAAAACATCTGTCCAGCAGAAGTGATAACAGCGTACTGAGGAAAAATTTCTCTTTGGCATCAGGAAGCTCTTCTTCCCAAACATGCACTTATTTGCTTCTTGTCAGAGACCTTCTGGGAAACTGCTACTTTTTTGAATTTTTAGAAATATTTCTTTTTAATCCCTACAGTTCACAGACATGACAAATATAGGAAGATAAACCCTTAAATCCTCAACCCCAAAGCTCACATGATCCAATTTCCTACAATTTCTTTCTATATGTTCCACACTTCTGACCTTTCTGCTCATTCACCTGGGGCTGTAAAATACACCAACTCACAAATGAATGTCCTTGATATTACACAAAACTATCTGATGGTGAGGTTTCAGTAATTCTGGAGCTTTGGGAAATGCAGAGTAACCTTTCATTGCCATTACTCCCAGGTCCACTCTGGCCTGGAGTGGTAGCATCCTATCTATGGGTCAAATAGCAATACTTGAAACCATTTGAGTATGCAAATGAATGAATAGTGTTGAATAGAATAAATAGTATTAAATAGCAATACTTGTAACCATTTCACTCTGTGATGAATATTGAATAGAATTATTACTGTTAGATAGTAATAATTGAAACCATTTTACTGTGTAGAGACAATAGCAAAACCACTGTGCAAACAAATTAGTTCTGACTCGTTTAAAAATTGAATTACTTACAAACTATGTGTGCAAACAAATGACTAATGTTAAATTGTGACTGTTTCATAGCAGTATTTGAAACTGTAGCAGAAAGAAAGAATTTCAAATTATGATTTAGTGCGGGAATTGTTTTGGCCGTTGGAGTTTAAAATTTATATATTTCGTCCAAGGAGGATGACTGATGCTATTCTGCCCAGGTGATCTCTACGGGCAATATAAAGGGCTGTGTATTGCTCCCTTGACCTCTTCTCTTCCTCACAAGTGTTTTCCTCTTGTGAATTGAAAAAACAAAATAAAAATAAAAATAAAATTATGTACATGTTTACTTCTTCCTGTGACTTACAGCACAAGGGTTCCTTTTGTCTCGAGCTGCTATTAAAACTTCCCTTTTGAAAACTATCAATATCTTTGTCAACTCATTTGTTCTTCCTTTTAATATAACAAGAGGCAATGGAACTCAACAACCTCAACTGCATAAATGATAATATTATCTGCCCTCATGTTATAAAACCATTTAACTGTGTGAAAAAAAATGAGCTCAGACTCATTTTAAAATTTTATCAGCAAAATGTGTTTACAAATCATATATATATGTAATATATATGTATAAAGAGGATTTGGCATTAAATAACCTACAATGGTTGATATGCCATAAAAGCCAACCCAACAAAATCATATATATTTAATATATATGTATAAAGAGGATTTGGCATTAAATAACCTACAATAGTTGATATGCCATAAAACCCAACCAAAGCAAATCATATACAATTAATATATATGTATAAAAAGGTTTTGGTATTAAATAACCTACAACGGTTGATATGCCATAAAACCCAACCAAACCAAATCATATATATTTAATATATATGTATAAAAAGGATTTGGCAATAAAAACCAACAATGATTGATATGTCATAAACCCCAACTTTTTTGGTACTGCTCTTGTCCGTAAATGCGTGTGCAGGAGGGCTTCTGCCTAAAAATTTGACTTTATGTCTCATTCTGTAGATGGATAGGGTAAATACTGTGGCCAATATACCATCCTAAATAAAGCTTACTCATCAGTAATAAATGGTAGCCTTGTGGTCTGAAAGTGACTAAGTGTTCCTTTTTTTTATGTAAGATATAATTTGTCCTATCACCGTTTTGCAAAGGGAGATAATTATGTGTTAAACAAATTGGAAAATATCGAAGTGGCTGAAAAACCTGATTTTGTATCAAAATGGAATTACCTGAGATGAGATACGATGTAACTGAATACATAGAAACAGTTAGTAATCTTTATTTATTATTATTTTTATAAGAATAATAATTTCATTTTGTGTAAAGTCTATGAAAAGATTAATTTCTTGGGATTTATGATTTCTTTTATTTTTCGTAAATGAATCATCGCTTTTTTCAGATTTCTGCTACAGCTGTTAAAATGTCAGTTCTTATTAAAATAAATATACGTTTTGTCTCCAAAACAATTATTTGTTTTATGATATCATATCAAACTGTTTTATTTGTATATATTGCTGTTTCCAAATCCATCTAGTTTATTGTTTCAACGAAGGACTATCTTAAAAGCTTTCAATTTCTTTTTGAAATAACGTGTTTCTATAAGTTAGAAAAGTTAGGAAAGGATAAATATTTTTTTTTTTTTTAATATATCTATAAAATGTCTGTTGGTCGATTATCTGATAGAGTATTTAAATATTGTATAAGCTGTTATATATATATATATATATATATATATATATATAGTAAGTTAACAATAACCAAATGTTTGGTCTTTTAAAAAAAATTCGTTTAAATGTAGTTTTAAAAAAAATCACCACGTTTAGATATTTTTTTAAAGAAAGACTGAATAGTAAGTTGTCAGCAATCATTTGTCATTAATAGGTAAATGAATAAATCATATAAACAAATGTTTTTCGTGTCATAATATTTTTAACATCTATGACAAAATTAAACAATCAAATTAATTAATAAATAGAAAATGACTGCTGATTAAATGAAGAGTGATAATAAAGATAATCAAAATCCTATTGGATGTAAAAAAATAATCTGACTAAATTGATAGCTCTCAAGGGATGACAGATAGAATCCAGTTTGTTTGAGGGTTTGTTTTTTTTTTTTTTTTTTTGGGAGGGGGGGAGTTATGTCACAGGAAAAAAGGAACTTTAATCCCAAAAGTCTTTTCTTGTTAAATCCCTTACGTTTCACTTGAATTAAAAACGGATTTTTTTCTACTAAACTTAACTCTAACTGACCATCATAAATTAATTGTGACTTTTTCCTTGCCAAAACTGTGACTTTCTTTCCGGCCACGGGCAGATAATAATGTTTATGATTCATTTTTAAGCAAAACCAAAAAAAGATAAAATAAAATAAAATAAGAAAAACTTTTAAAAGCTAATAAGTTCGTTTTTAGTTTTTCTCTTGTTAATATTTTTAATTTTTTTTTGTTATTTCACAAAAAATCTAAGTTTAAAACACGTATTCAACTTTTTTTCTTTTTTATAAATAATATTTTGTCTGTTTATTTATTTCTTCTTTTAAATGATAGAAAACTGATCCGAAATTGAGGGTACTAAAGGTGAAAGTGAAAACTAAAAAAACATTGGCAATAATCTCCTACTTGCCCCTCCCTCCAAAAAAGGAAAGATAAATGAAAAATAAATCTCATATCTCAAACTGTTTCTTTGCAAAAAAAACTTTAATATTTTATATTAATTTCAAAGAATAATATAAAAATACATAATTTGTAAATCTCTTTTTCATGACTGTAATTTGTAATTTGGGGGGGTTTATTCAATATTTACAAATGAGTACCAACACCCTTGAGAGACATTCAATTTTGGATATTCATTTTGTAGGACAGACTGGGTTTCTTTTGCCTTGGCTAGGCAACTAATCTAGGAGAAGAAGAAAAACTGAATTCAAAACTAGGGATCTTGAGGAAGGCTTGAATCCTGCTCTTCCTTCCAATTTATAAGTAAATAGTTCGGCAGACTTAGCTTTTTAGCCTGGTGAGCCAACCAGTCTGGGAGAAAGAAAAACTGATTTCAAACCAGCTTTACTCCACATAAAAACTTACCTTGTGTCACATCTTGATTGTAGTGAAGGGTTGGGTAATTACCTAGAAATACAATTTACCTTACATGGTGTACTGATTAATGAACTAGATTAGCAGACTATTGTTAGTGAGTTCAATTCTCTCTGGGTGCCTCATACTTATATGCTTTGTGCCACAATTAAGCTTAGCTTAGTAAATAACTATATCATACCTAAAGTAGTAAGATAATTAAAATTATGGCTAGTTTATTTTCAAACTGTAGGTCTTTATGTTTGTTTTAGGGTTTGTTTTTTGGGATTTTTTTTTAAGTGGGGTATATCATTATTTCCAGTTGCTAGTATAGGATTTACACTCCTATATTTTAATATGGCCGTGATGCCTCTTGTTCCCGAAACAATGATGGCGGACGTCGGTAAACTAATCGGTCTCAGGAACCTATTGGTCAAGGAAAGTCACGTGGTTTGTGCTCTCAACTACATCCACAACTTTGATTTTGTCCTGCGATTTTGGAGCCGACTGCATGACAAGAATTGCCTATATATATATACTCTCGTCTTTCAACAACTCATTGTTTCCATTTAAACTCACAGAGACAACACACTCTCTTACGCTGCGACTTACAGAGACAACTCACTCTTTTCCATTTTGACTCACCGAGACAACACACTCTCTCTCTCTTACATTTGACTTCCAGCACTCAACCCCATGAAAATGTATACTCTCTGCAACTATTTTCTTCCTTGTTCTACCTTTACAGTTAGATTTGCTCCAGCCTCGAAAACAACCACAGAAATTTTGTCAAACCACCAAAAGAAACAAATAACCAACATGGGAGAAGACACGTTCCTCCTAACATACATTAATAAAATTCTGTAGAAATATTTAGTCAACATGCATTTTATAATCTACAGGACACTTTTATTATTTAGTCTTTTTTTTATAGTATTCATGTTAGTTACACACACTGAGAGGAATATTCAACTGACAGTAGTAGAACACTCGTAATGTTTTAAAATATTTCATTTAATGTACTTGTTGATATATAAATTTAATTTTGTTTGTACCGCTTTGTTTTGAATGTCCTTTTCTCCGCGTTGTTTTACGTCTTTACTTCATTTGCCTTTTCAAATATAAAAACCAAAATTGAGGAACCAAAATGTGAAAAATATCACCATATTCAACAAACAAACATGTACCCCCTACACTTGTTTGGATCTATGATTAAAGTTTAGTACCAAAGGCTGAAAGGAGTCTTACATTTTCGACTAGAATTCTTAACTGTTCATTTCACCAAGGGATAAAAATCAGATAAGAATTTTTAAAAATTAAAAAAGATTTTGAAGTCCCTTGTCTTCATAAAAGTAAATTTTAAAAAAAATCATAAACTAACAATTAAAAAAAAGATAATTTTAAAATCTTGCCAAATTTAGGATATATAAGATTTGAAATTGATATATATATATATATATATATATATATATATATATATGAAATTGCTTTATCTTATGTAGTTTCATCTACTCTGTTTGAAAATGACATTCATTTCTTTTAGAAGGAAAATTCTCTAGTTTTCAAGAAAAAAAATAAAGTTTTTGCTTTGGCTGGTTTATTTATTTAATGGCATATCAACCTTTATGGGGGGAAGAGTGTCCTTGTGGCGTGATGGTTAAAATGCTGGATTGTGGAATCGTAGTAAGTAAGTTCAAACTCCTGTTGCGCTATTACAATCACTTTCAGACAAATACCCTTGAGAAAGGTATGAACCCCCTTATCCTCCCAGCTATGGGTTAAATAGTATCACTACTGTTCTTCTAGAAGAATGGCTTTGGCATTAAATAACCTATGAAGGTTGATATTAAACAAAGAAACCAACCTTTGTGCGTTATTGTTGTAATGGAATATTCCACATTCCCTCTCAGCCATGTGGAGTGACTATATATACAGTGAGCATGGCATTGTACCTGTCCTTGCTTTGGGGATTTGGCTGACTGCATTAATTTGCTGTTGGCTTTGCCCCCAGCCAGCTTTTTAGCCAGACTGTCTGAAAGACTCTCAGTTTTGGTTGGGCCAACTTCAGGCGGGCAAGCTGCATTATTGACCCCTTTGAATAGCACTGGACCTCGTTGTCCAGTTTTAGCTATAATCTGGCATCCATGCCTGGACCCATATTTGGGTCCATATCCAGCTCGGCTCATCGGCTCACTTAGTGCAATGTGAACTGATGACCAGCATAGGCCAGCAGGGCCTCGGCTCAGTTCCGAACTACCCCTTCCCTAACTCCCACTATAATCTTACTTCCAAGTCATTTGACCTTGTGTCAAGTCCTGTCTGGTGGGAGGCTGAGACAAATAACTGTCCTTGCTTTGGGGGTAAGGCTGATGGCATTAATTTGCTGTTGGCTTTGCCCACACCCTGCATTTTAGCATGACTGTCTGGCGTTTATGTCTGACAGACTTGAAGCCAGAAGACCCCTGGCTTTGGCTGGGCCACCTTTGAGTGGGCGAGCTGCATTATTGACACCTTTTTATAGCACTGGATCCTCCTCCCCTAACTCTCACTATAATCTGATCTTCCGGGTCGTTTGATCTTGTGTCAAGTCCTGTCTAGTGGGAGGCTGAGACAAATAACTTTACTTGCTTCGGGGGGGTGGGGGGGATTACAAGCATACCTCACTATTCCTTGTCCATCTAATTGTATCCCTCTTGCAATAAAATCCTTTTTTTATTCTATGAACATGTTGACTGTTCCCTTTTCATCCAAGTCCCACCTTGTCTGATTGTATTCCTTTTAAGGACACAACAATTATTTAATGCCAAATCTATCCTTATAGAAGAACAGTAGTGATACTATTTAACCCCAAGCTGGGGGAGATAAGTGTTTTATTAGTCTGAAAGTGAAGATAACATGACTGGAGTTTGAACTTACTTATTTCTGTAACTGTAACTCAGCACTTTAGTCATTACACCATGGCTTTTAGAGTTAAAATTTTAAAAAAACAAGAAAAAAGAGAATATAGTGGCTCTAAGTTGGGGGTTTGATTTACGATATTTTATAAAAAGTTAATTTTCTTGTAGACCAAAGATAATGTGATTTTATTATTTCTACTCAAACATAATACAATCAAAACAGATATTATTAACTATTACACTATCACCCATGAATAACTACACCCCTAACAATTTTTTAAATAAAAACTTCATTTTCTTCTAAACCAAAGATACCAGGATTTTATTATTTCTACTCAAACATTATACAATCAAAACAGATATTATTAACTATTACACTATCACCCATGAATAACTACACCCCTAACAATTTTTTAGAATAAAAACTTTGTTTTCTTCTCCACCAAAGATACCAGTATATTACTATTTCAATTCGAACATTATACAATCAAGTAAAATAAAGTAAGTAAAGTTGTCTCCCTTTAGTCGAGGGCGATCCGAAGGCTCCCTTTTCAATAGCTACTACACTGAGGTGTAGGGGAGAGCACTACTCCTTTTCCTGGAATGCTCCACTTTATCCTCGATCCATACTTTATAATGCTGAGTGTTAGGCAAGGGGGTATCAAGTACCATTTTTTGAGTTTTTGGTATGACTCGACCTGGGATTGAACCCCAGTCTACTGGGCCATTGGCGAATACTCTACCCACTAGGTCAATGAGCCAGTTATACAATCAAAACAGATACTATTAGGTATTATTTATTACCAAACTCTACAGCACTGAAACTCTGTAACCAAAAATATGGATATGTAGCAGTACAAATATATGTATAGATTTACCAACCTCTCCGAGCAGGATGTGACACACGGTCAATTTTTCCGCAGAATTTAACAAGTTTTAATTCAAAGTTTTCCTTCTCCTAGACCAGTTGCCCAACTAAGGCTAAAGGGCCCAGTCTGCCCTACTTTTTTATTCATAGCTGGAGGAATAATAATTGGATTCATACCTTTCCCAAATGTGATGTGAAATGCAAACAGTATCATCCAGGATTTGAACTCATATCGCCGTGTCCAAATATATGTATACCCCTTATATATGAGGGTCAGCTGAAAAGTTCATGGGCTAACTAAGATGTGACTAAATGGTTTTTATTTTTCAACATAATCCCTTTTGTGTTCCATCACCCTGTCAGCTGGAACTGTAGAATATGCTGACTACATCTCTGTGTAGAAGTAAGACCCTCCTCCACAAATGTCCTGGTTGTGACACTAAACTGCATCTGATGGTGAGACTCCAGTCCTGGTGCTTTGGGGAATGTGGAGTATCTCTTTAATGCCATTACTCCTAGTTCCACTCTGATCCAGAATGATAATACCTGTTAGGGTTCCATTTATGGGTCAAATAGAACTATTCTATCATTTACTATACTTGAAAAGATTTAACTGTGTGCAAACAAATGAATAATAATAGATAGAATTATTAGTGTTAGATAGGAATACTTGAAACCATTTAGCTGTATGCCAACAAACAAGCTCTGAGTCGTTTAAAAATGATGTTACCTACAAACTATTCACTTACAAACCATATAAACATATATTTGTATTCACAGGATTTACCATTAAATAATCCACAAGGGTTGATATGCCATAAAACACAACCAAACCAAACCTTGTTGTTCCTACATTTCTTTCATTAGTCAAAAGAGTCATATTGATTTTTCACCTCAGCTCGTATGTCATCCAAAACGTGTGCCTGATCCTACACAAAACTTTCACCATGAGAAACAAATCATTTGGGACATCATTTGTGAAACTTAACCTGGATAATGGTCATTCGTGTAATCCAGGAACATTTTACGGACAAAATGATTTATCTCTTATGCTTTTTTTTTGTTTTTTACTGTAACATTTCTTCTCATACAATTTTTTTTTTCTATCTATAAAGGCATCAGGGAATAAAGTGAGTCGACAGTCTGTATTATGTGGAAGTCAAAATATTGTGCTTAATGGAAAAGTAAGTAATCTTTTTTCGTTTTTTTTTTTTCCTTATTGTTTCTCTTTTTCCTCTCCTTTTTTGTTATTAATAGGAGGAAGCTATTGATGTTATTTGGGGGGGGGGGGTCATATCTTCAAATTTAAATGAGGATACGTTTTTAGGGAGTTTGGCCTATTAAAACAAAAAATATAAAAATAAAATTTTTCAATCAAAATTGAGACAGCATCCAACATTTATTTGGATGACTCCTGATTTTACAAAAAATTCAACAAAATTTGAAAAAAAATTGAATTCCTTTTAATTTATCCGCTTAAACTAATTATGAATCAACTATTTTCTACCAAACTAGAAAGTAAAAGTTAAAGGTTTGATAATTTTGAAAAAAAATGGATTTTCTTAAAGTAAACTCCCAAATTTTAAATAGTTTTAGGAAATTACAGAAACAAATTTTCTAATTGTGTACTAAAAGTTTACAACAAAAAATTTTAAAAAATGGAAATTTTTAAAATAAATGACAAATTCAAAATTTACTGGGTTTTGTTTTGTTTTTTGTTTTTTTTGTTTATTTTGACAATTTTTAATAAAATCAGAGATCCTGTTCATTAATAGCAGATGGCTGTTGCAATTTTGACCTCCCAAGTTTTTATTTTGTGTTTTTATAGACCAAACGTTCCACATTACTCCCACTTGAATTTGAAGATATGACCCTCTATCATCCACCCTTAATAGAAGATACGACCCTCTATCATCCACCCTTAATAGAAGATACGACCCTCTATCATCCACCCTTAATAGAAGATACGACCCTCTATCATCCACCCTTAATAGAAGATACGACCCTCTATCATCCACCCTTAATAGAAGATACGACCCTCTATCATCCACCCTTAATAGAAGATACGACCCTCTATCATCCACCCTTAATAGAAGATACGACCCTTTAAGAAATGTTTTATGAGAAAAACTAAGAAAAATTTAGAAAATTTAAGAAATGTATGAGAGAAAGTAAAAAAAAAAATGCAAAACTGAAAAAAAAAAAACAAATAAATTTTAGAGTTGCAAAAAAAGAAAAAAAAAATGAAAGCTAAATAAACAAAAACAGAATAATTTTTTTTGAATAAGAACAATTAACACACAATTACTTCTGATATTGGTATAAACAACTGGTGATATTTTGGAAAAAAAATTTGAGGGCCTCTGGAATGGATCCTTGGTGAAATTGGTTGGAATTGACCCTATTAAAATCTCAACAAAAAATATTTAACAGAAATGAATATTGACGCGTCTTTAAAACAGGAATTGTCAAGAGAAGTTATCTAAGAATTTAAAGAATGGACTGGAATTTTCATGTTTCAAGGAAATTGTGTGCTTCTTGCTGTTTTCTGGGAATCTGTTTAGAGATAATTTCAGAAGAAAGAAGAATTTTATCTACAGATATTGGTATTTGCTACCAAAAGTTTTCTTTGAGAGATGTAAATTCAGGTGGATACATAAGTATTTGGATGAAACAAAAGTATTACAGTATTTCATAACTTGCTAGTTTGGAACAGTTCAAGCCATGGAAAATACCTGCTGCGGTTGGTAGTATTGCATTAGTTGGTGTGTTAACACGTTGTGCATTTTTTCACTCTTTGCGATTTGAAAGCTACACCAATGAATGTGCAAGGTAGTCGAATTCAAGAACTTTATGAGTTCAAACTAGGCTATAACGCAGAAGCAACAAAAGACATATTGAGCTGTGAAAAGTGGAGTTGTAGTTGATCACAGTACGGTAACCAGATCGTTGAAGAAATTTTGCTCAAATTGCAAGAATCTCAACTATTAGGCAAGGTCAGGTAGAGCTAAGACTGTGAATTCCAACACCAGAGGCTCCAAACCGTAGAGGCAAATTCAGTGAGTAGCACTTGGAAAGTATCAGGCGAGTTTACAGTCCGGTGTGGTTTATCACCTTCACAGCCTCAGCAAAATAATCAGAAGCTGCCAGATTGTGCCTCACATACTACCAAAATATTTCAAAACTTTTGGCTCATCCTAGTGCTTATGAGGGTGCGATGAAAAAATATTAAGACTAAACTTTTTTAAATTTAATCTATCGACTGGATGTCTGCAAGAGTCAGTACCAATTCTTGTTACTTTTCAGTCACCTGTCTGATAACATAGACAAGTAAATTAGTTAGAAATCTTACTAAAAATGGGGCTAGCCCAGTTGTCTGAGGCTGTAGAATACACTGACTGCATCTCTGCAGAGGGGTAAGACCCCCCCCCCTCGAGTGTCCTGGGTATGACATTAAACAATCTGATGATGAAGCTCCAGTAATGCTTCAGCTTTAGGGAATGCGGAGTACCTCTTCATTACCATCACTCCCAGGTTCACTTTGGCTTAAAGTGGTAGCATCTGATTGGGTCCCATTTATGGATCAAACAGTTCTTTTTTATCCATTTAAACTGTTTGCAAACAAATGACTTATGCTAAATTGAATTGTTAGAAATAGAATTGTTTGATCATTTAACTGTGTGTAGACAAATGACTGATGATCAGTTGATTTGTTAGTTGTACATAGCAATACTTGGAACCATTTTACTTCATTGACACTTGCTAAATTGAATTGTGAGAAAGAGAACTGTTTGATCATTTAACTGTGTATATCTAAAAAATTTGTTTACAAATCATATGTATTTAAAAACAGAATTTGGCATTAAATAACCAACGCTGGTTGATATGCCATAAAACCAAACCAAACCTTTATCTTTTAGTTTAATCATATGAAGTAAACATCTCGATGAAAATTTCATTGCAAGAAACAAAAATTATGATCTCTTTTCTGTGACCTTTTTGTCATCAAGAGAAACAAAATTTTAAAATCTTTTAACATTTGTTGTTCATACCCTGGTTACTAGAGAGTCCATAAACATTACCTTTCAATGATGTTTCTATAAAAACACTTTGAACAGGTTTTCAACTTGTCTTATAAATAAAAACTAAGATATATAAAAAAACAAAAAACATGTGGTGCATTCAATAGGTTTCCAGACTTTTTTTGTACTGGCATTTAAAATTGTCATAGACTCTTGAAAATTCAGTATGTTATTGCTATACATCTTATAAGATGACTGACCAATTTTTATGATTTCAACTTCAAATGAACAGCTACAGCAGCAATTGGACTACACCCTACTAAATCCTGATTGTCACAGCTGCTGAATTTCAAAAATGTGATCTGGATGTGAGGACACTTTAGAAGAACGATATGCAATAAAATTCTGTTTTAAACTTGGAAAAAATGCCACAGAAACATATGCAATGCTTCAGATTGCTTTTCGACCATCTTGCATAAATCGAGCATCAGTTTTTGAGTGGCATAAGAGATTCAAGGAAAGCAGGGAGTCTATGAGGGATGATGAGAGGTGTGGGAGGAGTAAGGAAGTCAGTACACCACAGTTGATTGGCCAAAGGGTTAGGCTTAGGGTTACTATGTTGAGGTTTTAAGGGAGTTCAGGAAGAAATTCTGTCGGAAGAGCCCAGCACTCTTCAAATCGGCTCAGTGGCATTCCCACCAGGACAATGCACCAGTCCCCAACTCCATCCTTGTCACAGACTATTTGACCAAGATGGGCATCAAGACTGTTCCTCACCGTCCCTATAGTCCAGACCTTGCTCCCTGTGACTTTTGCTTATTCCCTAAGCTCAGAGGCTGTTATTATGAGACAATTGAGGAGATGAAAGAAGCTGTGACGAAGGTCATTGACACTTTCACACAAGAGGACTTCCATGGGGCCTTGCAGAAGTTGTTGGAATGGTACAAGTGCATTGCAGCCGGAGGAGATTACTTCAAAGGGGACTAGAGTTTCATGTGTGTACTATCAATAAAAGTGCCCATACAAAAAAAGTCTGGAAACTTATTTAATGAACCTCATATATGGTGTTATAGTTAGCAAGCTAGATTAACAACCCATTGTTTATAAAATGGATTCTCATCAGGTGCACCACACTTCTGCCTTTGTGCCACATCTAAGCTAAGTTTAATAAATAATTATTCAATTTGAGTATTTACATTAGGGAATAAAATCTTTTTGGTGTCTTGTTTTCTTTCCTGTAAAAATAATCAGATTTCATTTTCCTTAGTATCAGTTTTTGTTATTTTTTTTCAGACTGTCATTATGTCCGATTGCATCATTCGTGGAGATCTGGCCAATGTCCGGATAGGACGTCACTGTGTCATAAGTTCAAAAGCCGTTATACGACCTCCTTTTAAAAAATTTAGTAAAGGGTAAGTATATATGTGTGTGTGTGTGTATTTTATAAATTCCATTATATATGTATGCATGTCAATATGTAACACTTAAAAAGTTCAGCCCAGTCAACTGAGGCCCTAGAATACACCAACTACCCTTCTATAGAGGGGGACGACACCCTCGATATGATACTAACTCATCTGATGGTAAGTGTTTCGAGAAAGTGGAGTACCCTTTCTTTGTCATTACTCCCAGGTCCACTCTGACGCAGAGTGGTAGTACCTGTTAGGGTCCCATCTATGGATCAAATAGAACTATTTAATCATTGACTTAAAACCATTTAACTATGTGCAAATAAATGGGCTCTGGCTCATTTAAGAATAATGTTACCGACAAAATATTCACTAATATTTGTAAGTAAAGTTATCTACTATACAAAGGTGTGGGGGAGGGTGCTACTCCATTCCCTGGATTGCTCAACTTTACCCTTGATACATACCTTATAATGCTGAGTGTTAAGCTAGAAGGCATCAAGTACCATTTTTTGAGTCTTTGGTATGACTTGACCTGGGATTGAACCCCGGTCTCCCAGGCCATTGGTGAACACTCTAACCATTAAACCAATAGGCCATTAAACCCACAATATGTGATGAAACACAACTAACACAACCTGTGTGCAAACAAATGAGCTTTGGATGATTTGAAAATAATGTTGCAGACTATTCATTTACATGTTTAAAAAACAAGAATAAACTGCTTCCTTATGCTAAACTGAATTGTTTGAAATTGAACTGTTTTTTGACATTGAAACTGCACTTACACTAAACTGAATTGTTATATATAACTGCTTGAATAGTTTGAAGTGGAAATTTTTTGGACAATTAAACTGTGTACTCATGCTAAACTTAATTGTTTGAAATAGAACTGATTATTTACATAAAAATGGATTTGGCATTAAATAACCTACAAAGGTTGATATGCCATAAAACCCAACAAATGAAACCAAACCAAAAAACAAGAAATTTAGAAATAGTATTCCATTTCCATAATATATCTATTATGGAAATGGAATACGATTTCTAAAGTTCTTGTCTTTTAAACAAATATATATATATATATATATATATATATATAGCTCTGCAGATTTAATGTGTATTAAATATCCATGCACTTACTCTTTCTTTGGATATTCACAGTCATTATTTACTTATATATATATTATAAGAGTGTTGGTTGTCACTAAGTCACTTTGTGGGTAAGTGTCAAACCAACTGCAATATAATATGGAGAGTGCTCAATATCTAGGATAGAGCTATTATATAATAATAATAACTAAATATATATTAGATATATATATACATTTAATCCATTTTCCATGGATTAAATATGTATATATATATATATATATATATATATATATATATATTTAATCTATGTAAAATATTCTGCAACCCTGGGTTTCATGAAGTTTTTTGCAAAACAACAATCATCAGGCAGTTAAGAAGATGGAATGAATTATTAATATATACTTGAATTCATTTCCGCTAAACCCAAAACTCTACGTTCCTGGACTGTCTTAACCTCATAAAAACACACATCGATATGTAACTATAACACATACATGCATACACACACACCCACATACACTCTCACACTTACAACGGCACGCAAACAAAATCCTAATGATTTTTTGTCTGTATTTTATCGTATTTTCAATTTTCAATTCATTCCATCTTCTTAACTGCCTGATGATTGTTGTTTTGCAAAAAACTTCATGAAACCCAGGGTTGCAGAATATTTTACATGGATTAAATATATATATATCTAATATATATTTATTTATTTATCATATATATATATATATATAAGTTGGCAACCATAGTCGAGGGTGACCCGAAGGCTCCCTTTTCAATAGCTACTACACCAAGGTGTAGGGGAGGGCACCACTCCATTCCCTGGATTGCTCCACTTTACCTTTGATACGTACCTTATATTGCTGAGTGTTAAGCAAGGAAGTATCAAGTACCATTTTTAAAGTCTTTGGTATGATGCGACCTTGGATTGAACCCAGGTCTCCCGGACCATTGGCAAACACTCTACCCACTAGGCCAATGATCCAGCTATATATATATATATATATATATATATATATTGTCATCCACAGACAGACTGTTTCATTCTATCAGAACTCTTCAGTGTGGCTAGACCCGCAGGACGCTCGAAGCCGGGATCGAAACCTGTCTAACTTTACGATAGATTAAGGTTTCAGACCACACGGCTACAAGCGGACTACGTTGGCTAAGGGAATTTTAAGGTATTTTATTTTTAGCATCAGCAGCAGCAGCCTTTGTTTACATTTTTTAATACCCTATCGGCTACCAGAGTGCTCAATTCTTACGAAGAGCTTTTGCATTACGCTAGGGGCGGCCGACAATTCCTTCGCCAGAGTGCTCATTTTCACAATTTGGCATTAAATAACCTACAAAGTTTTGGTGTCATTCTTCTTCTGTTCTCTGTTGAATTCTTTTATTTCTCTTTCAGTGTTGCCTTCTTCCCTCTTCACATTGGAGATCACGTTTTTATTGGGGAAGATTCTGTTGTTAATGCTGCACAGGTTGGATCATTTGTACATGTTGGAAAGAACTGCGTCATTGTAAGTATCATATTTTACAACAAAAAAAAATGAAGAAAAAAAATATTGCAATATGAGCTAAGGTAAAAAAAAAAAAAAAAAACTTGCATAGCGAGTGGTATCTCATTGGTTCATGGAGACATTAGGTTTATAAAAATTCACTCGGACTCATGACACAATGGATATAGGCATTAGATTAAAAAGTCCTTCTAAGTGAAATTATCAGGAGGTTGCAGGTTCAATCCTGGACGCAAGTAAATAACAAAGAATATTTACTATAACTCAACACTTGTACCCCTGTTATGGTTAACGGAATTGAATTAAATAACAGGTTCACCTGAAAATATATATAGGATTTGGCATTAAATAACCTGCAAGGGTTGATATACCTTTAAACCAAACAATTTAGCCTAACAGATGCAGCCATGAACTTATTTTTAATGAGAATTTCTTGTTTTCTAATTTTTGAGGAAAACAGTAATTAATGTTGGTGGTTCAATTTCTTTGCAATTGTAATATAATGGCCGGGGGATTTCGGTTTCATGCCTTTGGGTTTAGTTGGGCTGAGAGCCTTTCGGCTTAGTGCGTGGGTTACTTGGGTGCAATGTTGACGCAGGTGTTAGTGCACGCACAGGCGGAGCAAACATGTCACTCAGAAATGTCACAATAGCCCACATTGGAAGCGGGTTACGGAGTGCGGGTGACATCACGCACCAGAAGTGCACAGAGGATTTGGAGAGATTTTGAAAAAGTCAGTGAGTTAAGATGAGACCTGCCTCGGGGAAAGACCTTTGTGGCGGGGTCACACGTGTTGGGGGGGGATGGAAAAGCCAGAATAGAAAGATTGTGCCTCTCTCTCCTTATGTCGAAGAACCTTTAAACTCAAAGGTAATAAAAAGTTTCATACCTGAACAAAGAAGTCGTTAAGTGTTTTTCGAATTTCAAGATTCCTATGTTCTATGTTATATATGTAATGAACGTCCCATGTACGTTTCGCATATTCATGTATCATGGCTATGGTACACAATATCACAAAGTGACTGTTCATAATGATTGTATGCCTCAATTTGACCTTTTCAAACTCGGACAACAATTTGACCTTTTCAAACTCGGACAACAATTTGACCTTTTCAAACTCTGACAACAATTTGACCTTTTCAAACTCAGACAACAGCTGTTTTACAATCTTGGAAGGAGAAGATTTCTTGAATTATTTTGAGTTTTGATCCTTCAAATTTTTCACAGCAAGTCAAATATTGTCCGTTGCAAAGTATCTCAGGAAATTTTAAAACTTGTAGATGAGTTCTAATTGGTCAATAAATGCTAAAGTACATAAACAAAAATTAGAGCTTTTCTCATCTTTTTTTAACTTTTTTCACAACTAAGAGAACTTTGGCAACAATAATCAAGAAAAATAATCACTCCCTATGTGTGTCTAAGTCATTGAAATTTCGTTAAAATTTGTGGCAATTGAAAAAATGGTTCAGTTTTTCTTCTTACATCCCATCTCCACGGGCAATTCTCTTTCTTCGACTTGGTAGCCATTTGGAATCCATGAACAGTTTTTGTTATGACCAATTATTAAGGGTACTATTTACCCAACCCCTCCGCTCGGGCAGGATATGACACAAGGTCAATTTTTAAGCGGAGTTTAACAGGTTTGAATTCAGAGTTTTCCTTCTCCTAGACTAGTTGCCTAACCAAGGCTGAAGAACCTAGTCTGTCCTACTATTTACCCATAGCTGGAGGGAGAATAATTGGATTCATACCTTCCCCAAGGGTATTAGTGCTATGTGAAATGCAATCAGTCTCGTCCAGGATTTGAACTCGTGTCGCCGTGTCCATTTCCTACGATGATAACGACTACACCAAGGGTCAATAAATAAATAACTCAACACGGAGATATGAGGTGCCACACAAATGTATCCAAGTCTCTGAGGAGGATTTCCTTGGTTCAACATACATGAAGACAGGCAAGGTGCTTACTACAACTGCTGCAATCCACTCTACCAGCTTAGTTCTTGATTAATATTCTCTTTGGGTAAGTCCATTATTCTGGTCAGAGGTGAGTCACCTACAACAGTTTTCTTACATACACCTTGTTTATTTTTGTTTCAGGGACGACGTAGTATCTTAAAGGATTGCTGTGCAATTGCAGATAACACAGTGTTACCTCCCGAGACAGTAGTTCCTCCTTTCACTTTATTTGCTGGATCCCCAGGTATGTAAACAATTATGAAATTCACTTATCTTTATGACAAACCCTATTTTTGTATGTACAGAGTGTTTCATAATGAGTCAAATAGAACTATTTAATCATTTACTATATTTGAAACCATTTACTTGTGTGCAAAGAAATGATCAATATTAAATAACCTACAATGGTTGATATGTCATAAAACCCAACCCAACCAAATCATATATATTCAATATATATGTATAAAGAGGATTTGGCATTAAATAACCTACAATGGTTGATATGCCATAAAACCCAACCAAACCAAATCATATATATTTAATATATATGTATAAAGAGGATTTAGCATTAAATAACCTTCAAGGGTTGATATGCCATAAAACCTAACCACACCAAATCATATATATTTAATATATATGTATAAAGAGGATTTGGCATTAAATAACCTACAATGGTTGATATGCCATAAAACCCAACCCAACCAAATCATATATATTTAATATATATGTATAAAGAGGATTTGGCATTAAATATTCTACAATGGTTGATATGCCATAAAAACCAACCCAACCAAATCATATATATTTAATATATATGTATAAAGAGGATTTGGCATTAAATAACCTACAATGGTTGATATGCCATAAAACCTAACCAAACCAAATCATATATATTCAATATATATGTATAAAGAGGATTTGGCATTAAATATTCTACAATGGTTGATATGCCATAAAACCCAACCAAACCAAATCATATATATTTAATATATATGTATAAAGAGGATTTGGCATTAAATAACCTTCAAGGGTTGATATGCCATAAAACCTAACCACACCAAATCATATATATTTGATATATATATGTATAAAGAGGATTTGGCATTAAATAACCTACAATGGTTGATATGCCATAAAACCAAACCAAACCAAATCATATATATTTAATATATATGTATAAAGAGGATTTGGCATTAAATAACCTACAAAGGTTGATATGTCATAAAACTCAACCAACTATAACCAACCAATCGACTACAAGATTTTCCCTGGAGTTTCTTATCAATTCTTTTGTGTTTTCAGGTCGTTTTTATGGCGAACTTCCCGAATGTACCTTAGAAATGATGTTTGATGTGACCAAAAGTTTCTATCAGAATTTTATTCCTTTAGGCAAAGGCAAAAATTAAAATCTTAATATTTTCATGTAAGTAATTTTTTGTTTTTGTTTTTTTCACTCACATTTGATATTTTTACCTCCATGTTCAATGCAAGTTACTTATTTCAAAATGAGTATAAATCAACCCTTAGTTTTGTAGAAATTTTGTTCAGGCTTAAAAAGTTGACTTTTTAAGCCTGAACAAAATTTCGACAAAACTAAGGGTTGATTTATACGGCAAGTCTCATAAAAATCAATATGTACCACTTAACATAACTCCTAGCTGACTGCCACAAACATTTCCAACTTAAACTCATGATTGGGGAACATATTTAACAAATCAACACAGGGATTAATATGAAATAATCTAAAACCAAATTTTTTATTATTTTACGACTTAAATACTTGCAGAAGAATCTCTGTAACATTGTGGATAACTGCGACATCATAGTAAATTCTTGCACCGAAATGGCACATATTTTTTCTTGTATACGCAGTTTCTTCCAGGCAGTGGGCATATCAATACTGCTGTATGGATGCACTACTTGGACGCTAACTAAACAGCTGGAGAAGAAGCTAGACGGCAATTACACAAGAATGCTGCGAGCAGTATTGAACAAGTCCTAGCGGCAGCACCCCACAAGGCACCAACTATACGGCCACCTGCCTCCCATCACAAAAACTATCCAAGTTAGATGAACCAGACATGCAGGACACTGCTGGAGAAGCAGGAACGAGCTCATAAGTTATGTACTCCTATGGACCCCCACATATGGCCAGGCAGAAGCAGGACGACCAGCTCGAACATACATTCAGCAGCTGTGTGAGGATACGAGATGTAGTCCTGAAGACCTGCCAGAGGCGATGAACGATAGGGAGAAGTGGCGAGAGAGGGTCAGGGATATCCATGCTAGCGGCACGACATGAAAAGAAGAAGTTATGTAATTTTACCAGGTCCAAAATGTTACAGGAGCACGTGTCCTTGTGGCATAATAGTTAAGGCCCTTGACTCTGGAATCGTAGTAAACGAGTTCAAAATCCACGTTCACGTTTGGACGAATAACCTTAGAAAAGATATGAACTCCCTTATCCCCCAGCTTTGGGTTTAATAGTACCAATACTGTTCTTCTAGAAGGGTGGATTTTGCATTAAATAACCCCAGAAGTTTGATATGCCATTCAACAAAACAAACAAACATTACATAAATCATTTAACAAAAACAATCTAGATGTGAGCTATAAGTGTAAATAACAGACATAAGATTATCAATCGGCACAATGCCAGAATTTTAAAAGAACATTGTGACAGCCAAAGTATAGGTTCTGATTAAAGAGATCTTGAGAGATGCTTTTTTGATTGGCAGCAAAAAATCGGAGATCTTGGTGTTAACTCACCCACTTCTGTAGCAGCCTCATTACAGATGATGGTTTAATATAAAAACCAACGTTTTAACATTGGAAAATAATTAAACTATGAATAAAATCCTCTTAATACTTTTTTTTTTTTTTTTTTTGGAGGGGTCATATTTATATAATTACATTTATTTCCATTTCCCCAAATATATCTATATATATTTGATTGAACATAATAGATATTTTTTGTCTACATATTTTTTGTTAATGCTTTCAAATTGCCGTATTGATCTTCTAATATTCAGCAGGAATCGGTTGATAAACCTTCCATAATTAATTATTTCCCAAGTACTTTCTGCTTGACTTTGGGCCATCATCAGGGGAGGATGTATTACCAAAGTGATATAACCTTTGTATGTTCATTACTATTTTGTAAGACTGGTGTATTTTGTAGTGTTTACTTTTCGAATTTGTTTCTATAAATAGCGTCAGTAGCTAAAGATATTTAAGTACATTAACACTGGTTTCAAAATTACATATATATATATATATTACCAGTACCAACTTTGCTAGCTTACTGTAACTTTTTTTTCGATGCGTTTTTCTTCACCCCTCCTGGATTTTCCTTTGGTTACCATCCTATGTTTACTTCCTCTAGTACAAAATTGATTGTCTAAGACAATTCTCTGAAGGATTTTAATTTTTTTTATGATTTTAAAACGTTCTTAGCACCATGCAATCACTTTTTAAAGCAATATTTAGATTCTGTAAATACAATAAGATCTTCACATATATATTGTCATCATCCACAGACAGATCTGTTTCGTTCTATCAGAACTCTTCAATGTGGCTAGACAGGCTAGATTCCTGAAGCTGGGATCGAAGCCCAATTGACTCAAACGCCAATCCAAGATTCTACCACTCAGCTATGAGGAAGCCAGCACAAGCGAAGGAAATTTAAACGCTTATGAATTACAATTGTTATTGTTTACATATATCCACTTAATGGCTTGATTCATATGAAGAGCCTTGCATTAACGCTAATGGCAACACATTTACTTCCTTTGCTAGAGAGCTCAACCCTTCAGGGGTAGGGGAGCATATATATATATATATAATATATATATATAAGGGGTAGGGAAGCATATATATATAGTGTACTTGTGAAGTAAATCATTATTTAAGCATGTCCTGTTGAAGGCCACGGAGTATTTTCCTTTTAGGATCTTTAAGTGAAGATGTTATTATTTTTATCATGCCTTCACCATGTCAACCCAGACATGGACTGGTATTGACAAGTTTTCAACCATTTGGAAAGCTCATTCTCCTTATTTACCAACACCTCCACTCAGGCAGGATATGGCACAAGGTTAATTTTTAAGTAGAGTTTAACAGGTTTGAATTCAGAGTTTTCCTTCTCCTAGACTAGTTGCCTCACTAAGGCTGAAGAACCCAGTCTGTCCTACTATTTACCCATAGCTGGAGGGAGAAGAATTGGATTCTTACCTTTCAAGGGTATTAGTGCTATGTGAAATGCAATCGGTCTCATCCAGGATTTGAACTCGTGTCGCCATGTCCATTTCCTACGACGATAACCATTACACCACGGGCAGCTCATTCTCTCTGATAAAATAAAACCGGAATTCTTCCCAGTTATAGCTGTGTTGGTACTACTGTATGGCTTGACAAATATATGGCTTGGAGAAAACTCTAGATTAGTCTATTTTGTTTTGTTTTTCCTTTAAACTTAAATGTGTATTGTATTTTTCTTTTGTCGGCATTTGTATTTCTCTTCTTGGTTTCTATGTATAAACTATTTATCTCTAATCTTGAAAAAGGCGGCCAACAGCATCATATATAAGGGCTCAAGCCCTTTTTTTTAAACATTTTCTTATGCATTTTAAGCAATTACCTACCAAAAACATTTATATTAATAAATATACCATTTATTTATAACGTACCATTTAAATAACCATATTTACCAACCCCTCCGCTCGGGCAGGATATGACACAAGGTCAATTTTTAAGTGGAGTTTAACAGGTTTGAATTCAGAGTTTTCCTTCTCCTAGACTAGTTGCCTCACCAAGGCTGAAAAACCTAGTCTGCCCCACTATTTACCCATAGCTGGAGAGAGAATAATTGGATTCATACCTTTCCCAAGGGTATTAGTTAACTATGTGAAATGCAGTCTCTGAACCATTTAAATAGCGTATTGTAATATACACACAAGTCAAATTTGGATGACTAATTTACATGTTGTGGGTGTCCTCGTAGTGTAATGGTTAAAGCGATGAACTGTGAAATCGTAGTAAGCAAGTTCATATTCCAGTCGTGCTACTACATTCACTTTCGGGCAAATACCCTTAGGAAAGGTATGAACCCCCTTATCCTCCCAGCTATGGGTTAAATAGTACTATTACTGTCCTTCTCCAAGGATGGCTTTGGCATTAAATAACCTATGCAGGGTGATATGCCATTAAACAAAAAAAAACAAAGAAATCAATTAAGAAGAAAATAAACAATTAGCATTTATTTCAAAACTTTAGAAGACACGGCTGTGGGTTAAATAGAACCAATACTGTCCTTTTACAAGGATGGATTTGGCATTAATTAACCCAAGAAGGTTGATGTGCCATTAAACAACAAACAACCAACCAACAAATAATTCACATGTTTCTGTGACATTATCCTCATACCAATAAAAGTAAGTAAAGTTGGCGACTGTAGTCAAGTGGTGACCCAAAGGCTCCCTTTTCAATAGCTACTACACCAAGGTGTAGGGGAGGGAACTACTCCATTCCCTGGATTGCTCCCCTTTACCCTTGATCCTTACCTTATAATGCTGAGTGTTAAGTAAGGTGGCATCAAGTACCATTTTTTGAGTCTTTGGTATGACTTGACCTGGGATTGAACCCAGGTCTTCCGGACCATTGGCAAACTCTCTACTCATTAGACCAGAACCTCAAATTCCAAATACTAGATGGAGTTTTGCAATATTTTGAAAATGCAAGGCAAAATTTGGCAATGCAGGATACTTTCGTTGAGGTCATGAAGGTAAAAAACACACATTGGATTTGCCTCAATTCTCTAACCTCTAGGCATAAAATAACCACTGACAGTTTGACATGCCGTTATAATCACTCAGTCAATCAATCTTTGCTAGTTCACTGAAGAAAGAGAGCCATATCCCCCCCACTCCAAGAATCCATCATATTTTCTTTAACTAACTTATTCAGAATTTATTTATATATGGATAAAATCAGGATTTTGGGGGGAGGGAGTTGTGAATTTATATTTTATTAAAAACTGCTTAGAAATCAGTGGCCCAATTCGTCAGAGCAAACAACAGCTGCTAGCCCAGTTGGCTGCAGGGGCTGCAGAATACACTGAACTGCATCTCTGCAGAGCGGTAAAACTCCCCTAACAAATGTCCTGAATATGACACTAAATAATCTGATGGTGAGGCTCCAGTAATGCTGGAGCTTTGAGGAATGCTGGGTACCCCTTTATTGCCATCACTCCCAGGTCCACTCTGGCCCAGTGTGGTTGCACCTGATAGGGTTCCTATCTATGGATCAAATAGAACTAAACAGTATACTGAATTGTTTGAAATTGAACTGTTTTTGGCATTTAAACTGTGTACTTATGCTAAACTGAATTGTTTGAAATATGTATAAAAATGGATTTGGCATTAAATAACCAACAATGGTTGATATGCCATAAAACTAAACCAAAGTTTTTATCAATATGACTTGATTCAGCATTAAATGACCTGAAATGTGTTATGTACTATAAAACAGAACAACTTACCAACCAACTGCTACTCTACCAACTGAGCCGCAAAGATTTTTTTTTTAATTATTTAAAATTCATTTATTTATTTGTTTGTGTTTTTAAAATTCCTCTAACTGCATCTCTGCAGTGGTGTAAGACCTTTAACTCAACGAGTGTCCTGGATATGGCACTATGCCACCTGATGGTGAAGCTCTGATTCCAAGAGCTTTGGAGAATGTGGAGTACTCACTTCATTGCCATTATTCCCAAGTCCACTCTGACCCCAAATCGTAGTACCTGTTAGGCTCAAATAGAAATATTTAATCATTTATCATACTTGAAAGTGTATTTAAACAAATAACAGATGTTAATAGAATTATTAGTGTTTGATAGAAATACTTGAAACTATTTGATCAATTAGCTCTAACTCATTTTACCCACAAACTATTCACTTGCAAATCATAATTGTGTATAAACATGATTTGGCATTAAATAACGCACAAGGGTTGATATGCCGTTAAACCAAATAACCTCGACCTAAACCTTTAAAATTTTCTGCAAAGAGATGAATACTTTTTTATATTTCTTTTATCTATTTTTTCAGATTGTTGGCTTCGCTTCAACTGCAGCAGCAAATTCTCTTATTCTTCAAGTCATCATGCGTAAACCAGCAATTCTGCGTCTTTCTTTGACATTCATCGTGTTTGTCTAACATCTTTATCTTTTTGTTATTTAATTTCAGAATTAAAAGAAAGAATTTTCTTTTTTTTTTTTTTCTTTTTTTAACAACCATTTTCACTCACCCCCACTCCCCATATATTTTCAATTATCGTCTAAGCCAGCAGAGGGAATGAGTTTCATTTCAAAAATTTACTAAGTGTTTAATTTGAAACATGACTAAAAGGTTGTTACTCCAGTTCAGTCAATTAAGGGTGGATTTAATAGCTTTAATCCTGTCACTATAAAATGCCGATGCCTTCAACTAGGGTCAGTCAGAACTTTAGCAATATTTTGGTAGTGGGAGGTACAATTTGACAGCTGTAGATGCTTTTAATGTAACTAACCACGTTAGGTGACTAAACACACTGGACTGTAAGATGCCAAACTCGCCTGATACTCTCTAAGTGCTACTAGCTAGATTTATCTATGGTTTGGTGCACAGCCTCAGAATCCACACTTTAAGCCCTACTTGGCCTTGTTTGATTCTTGAGGTTCTCACGACCCGAGTGAAATTTCTTAAACCATCTGGTTGCTGTACTGTGATCAATTGTGCCTTCACCTTTCATACAATAAATTTTTTTGGCTGCCTCCATGTCGTCGTGGCCCAGTTCAGACTTGTAAAACATAAATTCCTAAATCACGCATGAAGTGAAGCAATGCACAACATGTTAGCACACCAGCTACCATGATACTACCAACCACAGCAGGTACCTATCATGACTTGAACTATTTTGGTCACATGATATACATGCTGGAAACAAAAACATACTACCAAAATATTGCAAAACTTTTGACTCACCCTACTACATTGCTTGCAGTTTGCAAGGTCTTTTAACCTGAAGAAATAAAATCTTGTAATCATTGCATCAAAACTTGCACCAATCAAAATGCTACCATTTGATGAAGGTATTGCTGTATTTGCAACAAAGACTTACATAAATCATTTGACAGAAACCGTTTGTCTCACTGTATCTCTTTCTTTAAAAATATTCTACTTTTTTTTATATAAAGAATTATTTGACAACTTTTCTTTTTTTTTTTCAAACACAACCAATTCTTATTTGAATTACCACGACCAGAAAATCCGCCGAACACCTACACACGACATACGGGAACACTGGACAGCTGTTTCGACCTTGTTAGATCTCATCTGCAGTGTATACCATGTGTGATATGAACTGGTGGCTCAGTTATAGAGTTTCAGCACTGCAATCTGTGGTTGCTGGTTCGATCTCCAGTGGTGGAGATTACGGTATACACTGCTGATGAGACCTAATAAGGTCGAAACAGCTGTCCAGTGTTCCTGTATATCATGCGTAGGTGTTTGGCGGATTTTCTGGTCGTGGTAATTCAATTCACAATATTAATTCCTCTACTTAAAAATAAAAATATGTACACAAACAATTCTATTTGACAATTCTTCCCTCCGCCACTTTTTTTAAACAAAAACAATTTAAAAGAAATATGACACACAATCTCAGCTCCTATTACATAAATTAATATTTGTCAACTATAACTGGTTGTTCATTGGGACCTAATTAATAGAACAGTCACCCTGTTTAAAGACTATTACGTTCACTTTCGGGCAAATACCCTTGGGAAAGGTATGAACCCCCTTATTCTCCCAGCTATGGGTTAAATAGTACCATTACTGTTCTTCTAAGAGAATAGCTTTGGCATTAAATAACCTACAAAGGTTGATATGCCATTAAACAAAAACCAAACCAAACCTTGATATGTCACAATCACTTTCAGACTAATACCCTTGGAAAAGGTATGAACCCCCTTATCCTCCCAGCTATGGGTTAAATAGTACCACTACTGTTCTTCTTGGAGAATGGCTTTGGCATTAAATAACCTACAAAGGTTGATATGCCATTAAACAAAGAAATCAAACCAAACCTGTTTAAAGAATTAAACAACTTTCTTGCATTCAAAATAATAACTTTGATTAGATTGGCCATAAGGGTTTTCTGATTACTATTCAATAAAACAGTGGTTCCCAATCTTTTCTTCTTAAGGGGGAGCCACTGTTTTGAAAATATTTTTGTTACTTCAAAAGGGAGCCTTTGTACATGAATTAAAAAACACATTTTTCAAAAAGTTTCAGCCTTAGACACAAAAAACCCCCCAGATAGCTGACATAAAAATTTTATGAAATTTATGACAAATTAGGAGAATTTATGACCCCTTAATATTTGGTAGAGTTTCCAATAGCATCAGTTACTGCCTGTCAGCATCTGGTCATGTTTTCAATAAATGATTGACAAAGATTGAATTTTTGAGGAAAACATCAATTGATGAATGATGGTAATTCAATTTCTTTGCAATATCACAAAGTGACAGTCGATGATACCACAATTTGATTTTCTTTAAAGTCAGACAACTTCTTATTCGACATGAGCAAAGGACTAATCAAAAATTCAAATATCAAAGGAAGGTAAAGAAAATTCTATGAAAATTTTTATTTTTTAGTATCTTTGAGAATTTTCTTTTTGAAAATGATGACTTTTTTGCTGCAATAATAATCAAGGAAAATAATCACTTCCTATGTGTATCTAAGCCATTGAAATTTCATTAAAGTTTGTGGCAATTATCAAAAAATAGTTAAACCTTTTCCAGTCTGTTTTGTGTCTAATACCGTATATATACTGTATATATATATATATATATATATATATATATATATATATATATATATATATAGTGTGTGTGTTTTAAAATGAATTGGTCTACAAAGAGATTTTGGCTGGTTTTTGGTTGATATAGTGGCAACTGTCCTGATGAGGTTTTTTTTGTTGTGGTAGATTTTTTGCAGGTGTTGTTTCTCTCTTTCTCTTTTTACCTTTTTTTCTTCTTCCAAGAGTGTGTTCTGGGTTTTGTTTTTGTTTTTTTTTGTGGCTGTATTTTTTTCCTTACTTAGTCTTTGATATTTGCTCTGCCATAAAGTTTATTGTCTGTTTCATTCTGGGTCACTGTGTTGTGTGTATGCAAAGTTCTTCTCGGTGTGTGTATTGTTCTGTTGATTGTTCTTGAGTTTTGAATTTTAACTATCTTTTATTCTTTTCTCTTTTTTTTTCTTTCTCTTTCTGAGTGTGTGTGTGTGTGTGTGTGTTTTTTTGCTTGTGTGTGTGTGTGTGTGTGAGTGTTTTTGCTTCTGTGCGTGTATAGTTGATATGCCATAGAATTTTGTAGTAGTTTTCTCTGAGTTACTCTGTGTGTGCTTAAAATTTGGAATTTAAATAACAACTACTTTTTACTTTTTTCTTGAAGAGTGTGTGTGTGTGTGTGTGTGAGAGAGAGAGAGAAAGAGAAGAAAAGAGAAAAAAAGAGAAAGAGAGAAGCAACATCTGCAGAAAATCTATCATGAAAAACCCTATCAGAACAGTCGCCAATATATAACTCAAAAACCAGTCAAAATTATCAAACATTCACTGAAGATACCAAGAAGGTAGAAACAACTGTCTGAAAGAACAAAATTGATAATCTAAAAAAATATAAATCTCTTCATGGACCTATTTATTCTGAAATATTTACTTTTTTCCCCCCTTTGAACAAAAAAAAAAAGAATATATATATATATATATATATATATATATATATATATATAAGCGGCAGATCATTATTAGTAATCATTTTGTTTATTCAGTAAATTAAGGATATTTATTAATAAGAAACATAAGGTTGATGTTTGTTAACAAAATTTTTTTCTTATTGTTGTTAAGATATATTAAGATGGATTCTCATTTCCTTGTGTTCTACGTCTAACACTGAACATCATTTGATGGTGAGGCTCTCGTCCTGAGGTTTGGAGAATGTAAAGTACACCTTCATTACCATTACTCTCAGGTCCACTCAGAGTGGTAGTATCTGTTAGGGCTCAAATAGAACTGTTCAACCATTTACTTAGGATTATTGTTATTAGAAACCATACATCCGCATACAAATTGTTTGTAAAAAAATAAGAAATACTTGATAAATAGAATTATTGGTGTTAGATAGCAATACTTGAAATTTAATTTTTAATATTGCAAAAAAAATGACCTTTAACCACTCATTTAGAAATGAAGTTACAAACTATTCGCTTACAAATCAAATATATATATATATATATATATATATTTCGTTGAACAATATAGACAGTGTTTCTCAACACATTTTTGTATATGTCCTTTCCAGTTGCCGCATTGATTTAATAGTATCCAGGGGGAATTGGTTGATGAAACTCTCATAACTAATTGTTACCCTAGTACTTTCTGCCTGATCTTGGGCCATCATCAGGCGTGTGTATATTGCAAAATTGATCTGACCTTTGCATGTACATTATTACTTTGTAAGTGTTTATTATTCATACTGGTATGTTGTTGTAGTGTTTTATTCGTTTCTATAAGTAGCAACAGTAGGTGAAGACTTTTAAGTACATTAGTACTGAATTCAAAGTTGATTCTATTGAGTTTGGGTTGTTTCATTCTGATATGGAGCCTCTCAAGGATTTGTAGTTTTTGTTTGTTATTTTGTTGTTCTAATATATTGCTGTTTTTGATCTGATTTGGCATTTTATTTAAAAGGTGAGCCGGCTCATTGGCCAAGTGGGTAGAGTGTTTGCCAATGGTCCGAGAGACCTGGGTTCAATCCCAGGTCGCGTCATACCAAGGACTTTAGAAATGGTACTTGATACCTCCTTGCTTTACACTCAACAATATAAGATACGTATCAAGGGTAAAGTGGAGCAATCCAGGGAAAGGAGTAGCACCCTTCCCTACATCTCGGTGGAGTAGCTATTGAAAAGGGAGCCGGGTCGCCCTTGACTAAAGGGAGACAACTTTACTTATTTAAAAGATATATTAAGATATATTATGCTATTAACAAAAAAATTCAAGCAAATTCTCCTTGCCATGATTTGCAACAAATATCGAAGTGAAATAAAATAGTTAAACTCTTTATTTTTTGTATTCTATCAATGTTTTTAAAATAAATCACTGGATATAAAAGCAAATTCTTCTTCCAGTCTGTCCTAAAAAATTTGTTACATTTTTATATATATATATATATATATATATATATATATATATATATATAGTACAATTTAATGGAGACTCAAACTCGGTTAAGTCGTCATAATAAATTTATTTTGGCGGAGAATATTACTATACTCTCCGTCTCGTCAGATGACTCTTTACATGCTTCTCTCTCATCGCAGAGTAGCGAATGTGGAGTTACAGTTCGTATTCAGAAGATAAAATAAAGGAATTAAAAAATAAAAAAGTGAAATTAAAAAATAAAAAAGTAAAATAAAAATTAGAAAATAAAAATAAAAATAAAAAAATAAACAGTAAAAAAAATGAAAATAAGAATAAGGTAGAAATCAAATTACAAATTATTTCATTCATAGGCGTGGGCAGAGGGGGTTAACATATTATGTGTTAGAACAATTAAGAATATATATATATATATATATATATATCCCTCACAGAATGTAATCTCTCTTATTAGACAGAGATAATATTATTACTTTTTTTTTCTTCTTCTCTAAACGGATTTGAGCCCAGTCAGCTGTAGAATACACTGACTGCATCTCTGTAGATGAGTCAGAACCCTTCAATAAGTGTCCTGGATATGACACTAAACAATGTAATGGTAAGTCTCCAATCCTGGAGCTTCAGAGAATGAAAAGTATCCCTTCATTACCATTACTCTCAGGATTTGGCATTAAATAACCTACAAGAGTTTATGTGCCATAAAACCCAACCAACCACCTAAATGACTTTAATAATTTGTTTCTGTTTTTGTTTTTACTTCCATTGTTGCTGGCTTTATTTTCTATTGATGTTTATTTATATCTATCACTCTTTCTTCTTCTGTATAATTTCTTAAAATATTACGTTGAAAACTAAAGATATCTTTTATGATAGGTCTTTTTGGATAGCAGAAAAATGATTATAAATAACTTGTATCTTTTATATCAATTAAATAAGATTGTTTACATGAAAATATTGTATTATTAAACTTTTCTGTGATTGTTTAATACTGACTTAGACAATAAATATGGTGCTTCTAAAGAATAGTCCTCACATGAACAGATTTAAATTTGAAGGAAGAAATATCTGAACAAAAATCTCTTCCATAACATCTAATCTATCCATGAAATAATTCCCCACGATGATAATATCCTTTATTTTGTGGCCCCTTCTTGAAACTCGGAAAATAGGCAAGAAAGAAAAGCAGCATTTCTTTTTAAACAAAAATTAAAATATTACAATGAAAATAAGCATATTATCTAATTGTATAGAAGGAACTAACAAAAGAAAAGGACAGTTTTAAAAAATATTTTCAAAAACAAAATAAGATAAACAGTTTTGTCGAGAAATATTAAAAGTTTAATATGAAGTCTTTTCATATTTACTCCCCCCCCAATTTTGATAATCTGAAATAGTCTATCACATCATCTGTTCTTACTGTAGATGAGGCTCTGTTAATACTTGACTCCTGCCTTGATATATGCCATGTGACTAGAGGTAGACACATCCAGAAACTGTGAACTGTAATATTTTATTCTCACTGAATGCTCACCATATTTCTGGCCTTGTGACATACTAGTCTCAACTTAGTAGATGACAGCTATAAGTTGCAATCGTGAACTTCAACAGTTTCTCTCCAAAACTTTGTATTGTGAGTCAATATCTTAAGTAGGATCTGGCATTAGATAACCCACAAGGGTTGATATGCCATAAAACAAAATCAAACCTTGAAACAAAACTTTGTATTATGGGTCAATATCTTAAATAGATTGGGCACCTTGGGTGGTGTAATGATTAGCAAGCTAGACTAGCAAACCCACATGAATTAGTTCAAGTCCCATTGGGTGCCCAATTCATATGGCCTTGTGCCACATCTAAACAAAAAACTAAGTAAATTAAATTAGATTTTTTTTTTAAATGAATTTTTGAAACTATCTATTTTTTTTTTTGTAGATGCAGGATATCTGAAAAGTCACGTAGCCTCACCATTCAGATGCAGTTCAATGTCATGCTCAAGGCTCCCTTTTAGAGTCAAAGACCCATTGACAAGGTCATCTATTGCTTTAAAGGGATTTTTTTAATCTACAAAAATTAAGTTTAAAATAAAAAGTTACATTACTGATAAATATTAGTCGTGACAAAGTTTGCAACAAAATTAACTTCTGTGAGAGTTTTGATATGCAAGTTAAAATGTATTACTGAATTTCGTTCCCCCACCCCCAATGTGTAGGTCGCATTATATTTGAGTAATTAAATGTAAATGTTTTTAGGAATGAATTACCTCCCTTTGTTAGTGGACTATTCTTTAGAAGCACGAGGAATATTGATAAAAGTTGACATTGTTATCAGCAAATTTTATGTTAAATTGTTACTTTCTGAAATCAGCTTATCTAGAAAATTAAAGGGATTGTTTAATAATCATCAAGACACAAAATAATCAACTAATAATTAAATACGAAAACAGCAAGACAATCCTTTTTTTTTCACTGTATCCAGTGAAGCAACTTCCGGTTTTTTTTTCTTCATCTTCTAAGGGAGATAACTACAATTTATATTTTATTTGTTACAACTGAAGAGCTTGTCTTTACACTTTTTATTGTACATAACATTAAAAAAATATTTGAAATACATTTACAGGTTTTTGTGCCATTAATTTGCTTTTTATCATAATTTTTCAGCTTCTTTGAATTTTTTTTTTAAGTATCTGAAACCATAAAACAGTAAGAGGTACCAGGGTCAACTGAAAAGTTTATAGGCTGACCAAGATCCTCTTATGGAATGTTACCAAATGAGATTTATTTTTCAACTTGTTCCCCTTGTGGTCAACGAACTTTTTCCATTAGACCACACACTTTTTTCATGCAGGGCTTGGAACCCGCTGATCAAAAATGTCCTCAAAGTTGACAACATTAGTCGAGGGTGACTCAAAGGCTCCCTTTTCGATAGCTACTACACCAAGGTCTAGGGGCGGGCGCTACTCCTTTCCCTGAGTTGCTCCACTTTACCCTTAATACGTACCTTATATTCCTGAGTGTTAAGCAAGGAGGCATCAAGTATCATTTTTTGAGTCTTTGGTATGACTCGACCTGGGATTGAACCCAGGTCTCCTGGGCCATTGGGGAACACATACTTGGAAGTATTTAACTGTGTGCAAACAAATGAATAGTGTAAAATAGAATCATATTTATCTATATAATATTATATATATATATATATATATATATATATATATATATATATATATATATATATATATACATACACACACACTTTCATTAAGAAAAAACACAAACCGGTCACATTAGGATTGAAATTATTGCTCTATAATGTCTGTTCCGTTGAGCTCTTTACCAGGAAAATTTATGTCCTGATGGAATTACTCCCAACTCTGATTTAACTGGACCAAATAATATATATATATATATATATATATATATATATATATATATATATAAGTGAATAGTAAGTAACATTTTTAAACAAACTAGTGCTCATAACACTACTGATTCTATTCTACACTATTCATTTGTTTACACACAGTTATATATATATATATATATATATATATATATATATATATATATATATATATGTGTGTGTGTGTGTGTGTGTGTGTGTAGTTAGGCAGCATTTCTTCATTAAAACATTTGGTTAAATAGTATACATGTCTTTTCTATATATTTTTATTTTGATCTGTTGAAGTTACGTATGGATGTTATAATATCTGGCCAGAATTGGCTAATAAATTTTCCATAGTAAATTTGTTCCCAACTACTTTCGAATCAATCATAGGCAATCTTCAGTGGGGTGTGTATATTGCAAAAGCAATACAACCTTTGTGTACCATGTCCATATACATGAATATGCA
This sequence comes from Sepioteuthis lessoniana, assembly GCA_963585895.1. Taxonomy (NCBI): domain Eukaryota; kingdom Metazoa; phylum Mollusca; class Cephalopoda; order Myopsida; family Loliginidae; genus Sepioteuthis; species Sepioteuthis lessoniana. Next base: position 50,061,195 of record OY757947.1, on the reverse strand, counting down.
AAATGTACATGGGACTTTCATTACATATATACAGAGAACATAGGATCTTGAAATTCGAAAAAACACTTAAGGACTTCTCTGTTCAGGTACGAAACCTTTTATTACATTTGAATTAAAAGTTTCGACATATGGAGAGAGGCACAATCTTTCTATTCTGGCTTTTTCATCTCCCCGCCCACACGTGTGGGACCCGCCACAAAGTTCTCCGCGAGCAAGCAAAAACCAACTGTCTTCCCCTGAGGCAGGTCTCATCTCTACTTGTCCAGTGTCTAATCTCAACTCACTGAATTTTTCAAAATCTCCCAAAATCCTCCGCACGCTTCCGATGTGTAACGTCACTCACACTGTGTAACCCCGTTTCCCATCTCTGGCTATTGTGACATCTCTGAGTGACACGTCTGTTCTGCGTGCACGCGTGAATACCTGTTTTAATGTTGCCCCTAACTAACCCATGTGCTGAGCCGAAAGGTTCTCAGCCTAACTAAACCCAAAGGCATAAACCAAAATCCCTCGGCCATTATGTTACATTTGTAAGAGTTAAATGTTTTATTTCTACTGGTTTAATGTAGCAGTTTTTTGGGGTTTTTTTTAAATATATATGATTTTTAACGAATAGTTTGTAGGTAACAATTTTTAAACTAGCCAGAGCTCATTTGTTTGCACACAGTTAAATGGTTCCCAGCCCCGCTACGTAATATCAATAATTCAATTCAACATCAGTAATTTGTTTGCACACAAATGCTTTCAAGATTAGAAAATGATTACGTTTTTATATTTTACCCATAAATGGGACCCAAACACTCCGGGTTACAGTGGACCTGGGAGCACTGGCAATAAAGAGGTACTGCACATTCCCCAAAGCTCCAAGACTGAAATCTCATAATCAGATGAAGTTTAGAGTCATATACAGGACACTCGTTTGTAAGAGAGGTGTCTTACTTCTCTAGAGAGAAGCAATTGGTGTATTCTACTGGCCCCACTCACCAGCCGACTTGGCTGGAAACTCTTTTAAGTTTTGAATTCGATTTCATCGATTGCATTTCTGTCAATGATAAACAATACACGGCGTGCACCTCCGAGTACCCTTATGTTTTTCTATAATTACTTCAGCTTAGATTGGTGTTTCATAGTTTCATATGTATGGAAGATTCGAATTCACTATACAACATACATGACTTTCAGAAAAACATTACCTTGAGCTGGTGCGTTTGCATGGTAATTAACAATATGATTGCATCTACACTGCCATAATTGGATTCATACCTTTCCCAAGGGTATTAGTGCTAGGAGGTGCCCATGGTGTAATGGTTATCGTCGTAGGAAATGGACACAGCGACACGAGTTCAAATCCTCAATGAGACTGATTGCATTTCACATAGTACTAATACCCTTGGGAAAGGTATGAATCCGATTATTCTCCCTCCAGCTATGGGTAAATAGTAGGGCAGACTAGGTTCTTCAGCCATGGTGAGACAACTAGTCTAGAAGAAAAACTCTGAATTCAAACCTGTTAAACTCCGCTTTAAAATTGACCTTGTGTCATATCCTGCCCGAGCGGAGGGGTTGGTAAATATGATTAGTGCTATGTGAAATGCAATCATTCTTGTCTAGGATTTGAACTCGTGTTGCCATGTCCATTTCCTGTGAGGATAACCATTACACCATGGGCACCTCCACAATAAATGAATGCATTTTTGATCATATATCGTCAATAAGAATATATTTTAAGCTGAAAAACAAAATGAAGACTGTTTAGTAATTGGCCAAGATCTCTGATGTTGCAAGCCGAATACATGTACATCAAAGATCAAAACTTACCTTCTTCAGCATTTTTTACTTTTAGGGCACCACAAGTCTCAGTGATTTAGCCAAACCCAACCTCATTTAACATTGTAGTGTAATATAATTAAGGATTATGATTAATCATATTAGTTAATTGTTTTATTTTTTGTCATAAATTGTGAGTTAGGCAAAAACTTTGAGTTGAAGTGTAAGTCACATTGAAACATCAAAAGCGTGTACGTGCCACAACCAGGTGTCGGCTCCTGTTATAATAAAGATTTGTTTTGAAATTGGCTGCAGACGACATACAAGAGATAAACATTTCATTAGCTGAGGTTGAGTGATAATGTCTCTAGAAAGTTTCAATGACGTGTTCTTATCATATTTTTTTTTCTCCAGAGGTATCTCTTCTGTGTCAAGCCACCAACAGAATTCAACATGATTAAGAACTGTGTTTACTCCATCCCTTGCAGTTGTGGTAAAGTATTCAAGGCGTGACATACTACCCACTAAAAATAAGGTTAGAAGAACATCGGAAAGCAGTAGTACAAGGTGAAATTGAAATGTCAGGTATGGCAGACCATATATGGAAAGAAAAGGGAAACTATCTGCCCTTATGGGATAAAATTGAAATAATTATAGAGAAGAACACTGGAGGATTAGATGCCTTAAGGAATCAGCACATATGTTGGGCTACAGTGACTTGTTGAGTAGACCAAGTATAGAGATGAATACAATATGGGAACCAATAATCAAAAAGGTTAGATTAAAAACAATTGGAATATGAGCTCAGCTAAAAAAATCATACAAAGTAGTAGTAATCATAGTGGTGTGAGACATTAAGTTTATAAGTTCCCAAATTTCACTCAGAACTGTTCAGTAGGACACATAGCCTGATGGTTATAGGCATTGGTTCCCTAAGCTTCTACAGAGACAATCATCTGGAGGTTACAGGTTCAATACTGACTGCAGGCAAGTAACAATACAGGGATACTTAGCACTTGTACCCGGTTATAGGGTAACAGAATGAGAACAGGTGAACCCTGTGGATTGAATAAAGGACGTGGTTCAAAGTTCTGTTTAAGCTCCCAAGTTTGACAGAAGGCTGAAGGAGATATCAGCTGAAATGTGATTATTTTCATGTCCTGTCAAGCAAAACAAGGAGTTAGAGATAAGAGCATTTCAACTGCTCAAGTTAAAGATAACTTAGTGAGAGATGTTTAACACTAGAACAGTTTTGGTCAACTGGTTGCGACTGTACAATGAGAGCCTTGAGTTCAATTGCTGTCAATCATGCTGAATCATCCCATTGTGTTTTTCCATGCTTTTAATGGTTCAGGACTTAATTTGAATGCCCTAATTGACCTTACAAACCAATTATGTTACACTTCTTTTATGATCAACAAAGTTACTGAGGCAATGGTTCACTCATTAGATAGTGACAAAGATTTCCTTTGGTTTGGTGGCATCACAACCATTGTAGGTTATTTAATGCCAAATCCTCTTTATACATATGTATTAAATATATATGATTTGGTTTGGTTGGCTTTTATGGCATATCAACCATTGTAGGTTATTTGATGCCAAATCCCTTTTATACATGTGTATTAAATATATGATTTTGAAATACATTTTGTAGATAACATTTTTATTTCACACAATTAAATAGTTTCACTAATTTCTGTTTAATACAAATAAGTCTATTTACTATTAATCATTTGTTTGCACACAGTTTAACGGTTTCAAGTATTGCTATGTATCACTAACAATTCAATGAAACAGTCATTTGTTTAAACACGGTTAAATGTGAAAACAGTTCTATTACAAACAATTCCGTTTAGCATAAGTATACAGTTTAAATGTCAAACAGTTCTATTTGGTGCTCTCACACTGGGCCAGAGTGGACCTGGCAGCGATGGCAATGAAGGGGTACTCCACATTTGCCAATATTATTACTGGAACCTCACCATCAGACTGTCATAACCAGGACACTCATTGGAAGAGTCTTACCCCTGCACCTGGTGAGACTGACTGTCGTTGGAAATCCTGCAAACAAATACATTAACACTATTCATACGCCTAATCAGCTGCAATTACATACAATGAAAATCAATAGATCTAAGGAAAGAAAATTGTCTCTCACAAAAAAAAAAAAAAAAATGACAAGAAGCAGATTATGTCCTGCAAAAGCTATTACTGATGCAGACTATGCAGATGATCTAGCACTTCTTGCAAATACACCTGTTCAAGCCAAATTTCTGCTGCATTGCCTGGAACTGGCCACAAGAGGCATTGGTCTCTATGTAAACCAGTTCATATACCTTGACAACAATATCTCATCTACTGAAAGCGATGTCAACATATGTGTAGATAAAGTGTGGACTGCTAGCAATAGGTTATCAACCATATGGAAATCTGATCTGATAAAATAAAATGGGAATTCTTCCAGTCCGAAGCCATATTGGTACTACTGTATGGTTACACCACTCTGACTCTGATGAAATGCTGAGGAAAAAAGTTAGACAGTAACTACAAAAGATTGCTGTGTGCTTTTTTTTAACAAATCCTGCTAGCAGAATCCTACAAAGAATAGTTGTATGGCCACTTACCTCCCATCTCACAAACCATAGCAAGACATGCTGGGCACTACTGAAGTAGTAAAAACAAAATCATAAATGACGGTCTCCTATGAACTCCTACACACCAGCATTGGCCAACCAGAAAAATTTACAATCATCAGGTCTGTGTGGACACTGGATGCCATCTAGAACAGTGTTTTTTAAACTATTTGAAGTGTCAGACTGGCAGAATATTTTTCAACTTGCTATGTACTAGGAGGACACAAAATCAAATCCAAGGTGAACAGAAGTTTAAGTTGAAACATTGCTTTCGTTAATTTATACTAAAATCAGGCTGTATTTTCTGAACAACCAAATAATAATGGCTTCTTATGAAACTCGAGTAAAGTTGTCTCCCTTTAGTCGAGGGCGACCTGAAGGATCCCTTTTCAATAGCTATCACACAGAGGTGTAGGGGAGGGTGCTACTCCTTTCCCTTGATTCCTCTACTTTATCCTTGATATGTACCTTATATTGCTGTGTCTTAAGCAAAGAGGTATCAAGTACCATTTTAAAAGTCTTTGGTATGACGCAACCTGGGATTGAACCCAGGTCTCCTGGACCATTGGCAAATACTCTACCCACTAGGCCAATGGTCCGGGAGACCAGGGTTCAATTCCAGGTCACATCATACCAAAGACTTTTAAAAAATGGTACTTGATACCTCCTTGCTCAACACTCAGCATTATAAGGAACGTATCAAGGGTAAAGTGGAGTAATCTAGGGGAAGGAGTAGCGCCCTCCCCTGCACCTCAGTGTAGTAGCTATTGAAAAGGGAGCCTTCTGGTTGCCCTTGACTAAGGTCGCCAACTTTACTTATGAAACTAGAAAATTCATACTTATACATCATCATCGAGCTGTGCCAACAACACAGATTCTTTTGACTCTCTCTTGCTATCTATCCCTATTGTCTATTGCACTTTGCAAGTCCTTTAGACAGTATCCAGTGTCCAAAAAGGATAATGTTTAGTGTCATAATTAAGACACAAAATCAAATCAGAAGTTTAAAGCGAAGTATTGTTTACGTTAATTTATCCTTCATTAATTTCAATATTAATTTTTATATTTATTTTGATTATTTTAAAGAAGCACAAATAGGATCAAGAGTATATGCATGATAAATAATTCTATTTATAAAATATCACTGGAATTCTTCCAAGCTATTGTTGTATCAGTAGTACTATGTGACACTATGTTGGGCATTCATTTTGTTGGTATGTGTGGGTGCCAGTCATAGAATTCCTATGTCGCAAAATGCACACAAAGAGCCTGAGTGCGAGATCTCCGCGAGACCAGAAGTGGATGAGGGAAGCAAGGTCCCAGAGAAGACAGAGAGAGTTAGTTGACAAAGAAGAGCAGAAGGGGGCAGTCCGGAGATGAAAGCAGGGCAGAGAAGAACAGAAGTCAGAAAGACGACTGCTAAGACCTGTTGACCTACAGATGCTGGGTTGACCAACATGAGAAGACAAGTCAGCATTGCTAGTGGCTTTGTGAGAGTTTTTGCTCGTGTGAGCTTACAGAATGCACAAAAAGTGTCACAAACTTCTCTCTTTCTTGCACTTGGAGCTAACCCAAGCCCTTGTTTGTTTGTTCTTTTCTTCCACCCTCTCGGTTGTGTTTTGCGTGTCCGTAAAGAAATGTGTAATACCCCTGGTTGGAGATGAGAGAAACCACTAGACAATCTGAGCTAATGGACATTAGTGGTTTAAGGAAGCTGAGATAGTGGGATTGGCCAGCGGGGGGTATTGACACAACTACTTAGACTTTAATGAAGCACTTAGAGAAACAGCTACACACGAACATGCCAGTGTTGACTGAATAGTAAAAACTTATGTTTATCAGTTCTGTTTGGACGCTGGATATTGTCTAAAACAGTGGTTCTCGAAGTATCTGATGTGACATACTAGCAGAATATTTTTCCAATATGCAAATTACTGGTAGCAAATGAATTTGTGTATAGCTTTCATTTCCAATCAAGTTCCGAGTATTTCTGTTTGTTGTATCACAGAACAGGTGAAAAGAATATTAAACAGAATACAGAAAGTTTTTATGCATAGTGGCAGTTGATGACTTACATACCAGCATCAGTATGTATACCATCATTTTTAAGTAGTGCTGCTCTAGACAACTTATCAAGTGCAATGGGTGATAGGGATGGATGGATGGAGGGTTTTATTTATTTTCATTTTTACATTACATGCTTTATATATATATGTATGTAATGTGCCAGGAGTGGCAGTACCTATATATGTATATGTGTGTGTGTGTGTAATGTGAAACTGGAAACTCTCCACATAGTGGCAGTCGATGACTTACATCTCAGCACTGGTACACATACTACCACATCTAGTACTGTGGATCTAAAGGACTTACCAAGTGCAATGGCTGATAGGAATGGATGGTGAGAGGAATCCATGCTGTGAGAACACCTTGATGATGATGATGATGATGAAGGAGAGTTCTTTTCATAATAAAATGTTATCGAGATATGCTCTAAGCATCAACATCACCCACTCGACACAAGACACGACAAATCTATTTACAGAATAATAAGAAATGAGTTGATGAACCCAGGAATTTCATTTCCATCACCATTTATTCAATTACAGATTTCATGTACTATATGGTAAAAAGCATGATACCACTGAAATAGAATGGTCTTTTTTGTTACCCTGCCTTCCATTGCAAATATGAATTTATTGTTTAACATCACGAAACATAAAAAAAAAATAAAAATAAAGAATCTACAGTTGAAAAAACAGTCATGACAAACATGTATCTACCTTATAAAAATATTCTTTGTTTAAAAAAAAAAAAAACAAAAAAAAAAAAAAAACAAAATTGTAGATTTTTCCTTGACAAGAGATAGGCATTTGCAATTGGATTTCAATGGTCGTTTTCTGTTCGTTTTACAGTAAAATATATTTTTAATTTAATACTATTGGGCTTATATACCCAAATGAAGAGTTTATTTGCCAGGTGTCCTGACAACAGATATATAAAAGTCAGTTGAAGACACTTGGATACCAGAAAATAATTTCCGTTCAACAGATAGACATCTGAAATGACCAGTGCATTTTTCGTCACTTTTCTGATAGCATAAAAAATTTTTTAAAAACTTTCTTTCCTCTAAATTTTTCCTCCTAATGATAACCTAAAATGGAAATTAGTTGAGGACAATGACAAAAATAAATAACAAAAGAAATCTCATTTATCTTATCACTCTTGTTCACTATATATATATATACACACATACATACACACACAGTAGACTTTCATTATTATGACACATTTGCAAGTCTAAGAGTGTTTTTATGACAATTTTACCATTATAATAAGTGTGTGTGTGTGTGTATATATATATATATATATATATACACACACACACACACACACACACAGTAGACTTTCATTATTATGACACATTTGCAAGTCTAAGAGTGTTTTTATGACAATTTTACCATTATAATAAGTGTGTGTGTATATATATATATATATATATATATATATATATACATACACACACACACACACACACACACACAGTAGACTTTCATTATTATGACACATTTGCAAGTCTAAGAGTGTTTTTATAACAATTTTACTGTTATAATTAGCGGATTTTATATAAATTATATTAGAGATGACAACTTTTTTATTCCCCTTTCCCATTTTATTACCCCATGAATATGGTTTGGTTTCTTTTTTTAATGGCATATCAACCTTCATGGGCTATTTAAGAAAAAAAAAGTAGTGGTACTATTTAAACCCTAGCTGACATGGGAAAAGAGAGGGTTCATGCCTTTCCCAAGGGTAGGAATCCAAACATGAACCTAATTCAACTAAAGTTTGAACTCACTCCTACACCATGGCAATTCTCCCTTGAAACAAATGGGAAAATTATGAACCACTAAATAAGTAAAATGAAAAAAAGTTGTTTTTCTGGACCTCTGCCAGCACCTGCAAGAATGAGAGACCAGCAGCCTCGGATAAAAACCACTGGATTAGATGTGCCATTACAATGAAAATTTACTGCACATTAATTTCCAAAGAAAAAGAAATTTTTAAGAATCAACCTCTGTGAGTTATTTAATGCCGGAAGGGTTAGCTTGGATTTTGTCTTTTGTGTATGTTTTAAGGTTTTGTTATATGTTTTATTATATTTGGTTAGATTTTGATGAAGAGGTTGTTTTCTTTTAGAAAGCTAAAGATTTCCTCTGGTTTGAGGTTTTTGAAGAGGTCCTTTAAGTTACTTGTCTGGTGAATTAGGGTGAATTTGTCTAAACCTGTCTCTATAGTTTTGATGAGAGGTAATTTACTAAGTTTTTGATTAGATGTGGCATGAAGCAATATGAATGGGGCACTCAATGAGACTCAAACTCACTCATGAATAAACCTGTCACGAAAGCTTTGATGAGTAGAATAAACTCTAGTTTTATTTTCATGTGTAAAAGAAATATTTCAGTGAGTTCTATTCAACAATATAATGGGTTTAAACTAGCAGTAAAAACTTACCGAGTTAAACATAAAATAGCTATCAATTGTATTGCAAACCTTAAACTGTAAATTTTGGATTGAAACTGAAATATTTGTCTAAAGTTTGGCTGGCATAAAATTTAAAATAAACTTTACTAAATTAGTCATTAGGAATCCGATTAATTAAACCAAAATTACATGAGAATCATTGGAGAAAATGAATTAAAAATATTGATTCATTGCACTGGTTTCATATGTCCATTTGTAAACCACTTAAATTTTAAAATATGAGATGCTATCCTGAAATTTACAGGATTTAAAAGAAAAAAAAAAAAAACATCAGATAATTTCAGCCTTTGAATTCTTTTGTCATCACATAACTTGAACCCTCAAAATTCCCATATCAACCTTATAGGGGATAGTAAAATAATACTAAGCCCAAATATCGGGCTTATGGGTTCAGAGAGTTAAAAAAAAATATTAAGATAATTAAAAAAAATAAAAATTTAAAAAATGAATTTAAAAAACATTTTTAAAAAAAATTTTTTTTTTTAAATAAAAAATACTTCAATAATTTGAAGAAAAAAAAAAAAACACAAAAGAAACAGATGATTATAAAAAACAACTTAAAAAAAAAAAAAGAAGACATTTTAATGATTAAAATAAAAATATTAACCATATATGATAAATGAAATGATCAAAAAGGTGAAGAGAATTTCAATTAATAATAGTCAAAAAGAAAAAATATTTACCTTTTTTATCTTAAATACAAAATTTTATATATATATATATACACATACATACACACACACACACTGTCACTCACTCAAGAGGCTGCTGAAAAATTCTTAGTCCAACCAAGAAAGGTTTGGCCTCAGGCCATGAAATATACAAAGGTCAGCTGACCAAGATACTCTCATGGAATGTAACCAAATGAGGTTTATTTTTCATCATAGTTCCCTTTGCACTTCACACACATATTCCATTGGTGTGGCAGTGCTTGGATCCCATTGCTCAGAAAATGTTATCAACAGTAGATATCACGTCATCATATGAACTTTTTAGCCACCCCCCCACCCTCGTACATGCTGTTCAAAATATTCAACACACATACCACATTGTTTCACAAGTTTTTTTTAGCTTCAACATAAAAAACCTTTCCTTTCTGGTGTGACCAAGAACTTTTCAGCAACCATCACAGCAGTCTACCAAGAAATTTATATTTGAAAATAAATATTTTTTTAGGGCACTTGATAAAAGTTACTGGTAATTTTTTTTTTTTACTATTACACCTGTCTTCCTTTAGAGATATTCCTACAGTTTTTGAATGAATCTGACCTTCAAAACAGTCAGAAATTACTTTTTGGTTTTGTTACTTCCCACTCTAGTCATCAGTATGTCAAGATCCCAATGGTAACCAGGAGTTCTCGGATAGGTTAACCACAGAAAATGAATAATTTACAAGTGTTTTGAAGGCCAAATTCATTCAAAACCCTCACCCTAATTCTGCCCTTACTTCATCGTCATTGACTAGTTATGAACTGGTCAACGCACATAAAAACATCGATTTTTAGTGGGAAGAGACAACATTAGGAAGAACTCGTCCAGAGATTTTTTTTTTCTTTTTAAATCAACAAGATAAATCAATAACTCCAAAATAGGAGATTAGTGACAATTTGTAAATAAGAGAAAAGTCTTAAAATATCAAGATCTACTAGAAGAGCATAAATTAAGACTCAGAGTGTGATAGTCAAATAATAGTAAAGGATAAGACAGGTATCATAGTAAAAAAAAATAGTCACGTATAAGATGGGTATAATCGTAAAATAATACCAAGAAAAAAAAAAGAAAAAAAAAAAGACTTTTTCATTGGGGGGGGGATAAAGCAACAAATTTTCCAATACAGACAATTACAAAGTAAGTTATGAGCAAAATATTAATATTTGGAAAAAAAAAAGGAAAAAAAAAAAAGAAATTTATGCTTGTTTAATTTTTCCATTTATTTTTTAACAAAAATATCTTTTCTATCATTGTTCTATATATATATACAACACTTTTGCCTTTGTAAAATACAAAGAGGCTAAAAACACAAGAAATGAAAAACATTTTTTCCAAACATGTCCAGAACACTTTTCACATCATCTTGACACGACAGGGAAAAACAGAACTTTCTTTGCAAAGCAAAAAAAAAAAAAAAAAAAAGGGTTATATCTTCCATACAATCAATGCACCTCATATTCAATTGATATCATGAATTACTATTAAAACGTTTGGTAGCGTAATAACATTAAAAATGCTTTAACTTGAAGAATAAATTAATTTCCAGCCCAATGGGGCCACCAGTTTCCGAATAATTTTTATAAAATTAACTTGCAAAACAAAAAAAGTCAAGGGAGATAATTCCAGCTCTTAATTATCTCCCTTGACCTCCCCCCTACTGTCACCACAAAATGCACCCTTCGCGATCGTAATAGACCAATGTATACTTTAACAACAATAATAAAGCTTAATTAATAATTAGCTTTTCCAAATTTATATAAGAATCCGATTTTTGTATCATAACGCAGAGAGAATGGCATATCGTCGGAAGATCTTTTAGAGTGCAATAGTATTTCAGATTAATATTAAATTCAATTTGGACTCCATAATATATTTTATAATTTTCCAAGGGAGATAACTATAGCTAATTATAATGTATTTCCTCTCATTCATATTCTATTTCGCCCCAAAACGGCGAATGCTGCCGAGATCAGGCAATTTTTGTGTTGGCTAGGCAAGAGTATTAATCTGTGCGTGTCCCCACTACAATAAAATGACCTGGTGTCAAATCCGGCCAGGATGAATATCTAATAATTCCCCAAGAGAGATAATATTAAGGGGTCATAAATTCTCCTAATTTGCCACAATTGCCATCAATTATCTCAATAAAAAATCTTATGACAGCTGTCCGTTTTTTGGCCAATACTATATCTATGTATCTTTTCTTTCTATCTTTCCTTCATTTCGTTGAAGAAGATAATTTTCCTTCTCCTAGATTGGTTGCCATACCAAGGTTAAAGAGCTCATTCTGCCCTACTATTAACTCCTAGCTATTGAAAGCATGATCAGAAACTCAACCAGTAATTGATGCTAATGGATACTCAACCAAATTTTAAGGGCTCATAACTTATCATAAACATCTTCAATTGTCTTAACAAAATTTTCCTTATCAGCTATCTGGGTTTTTTGTCCAATACTTTACATAAATTCTATGAATAAGATTTGTCTGAAGAATAAGTTTTCGGTCACCTTCAGCAACCTTAAAACAAGTCATAATATAAATTCTCCAATTGCAAAGCGATTTCACATTAAGCCAAAAGCAACATTTAAATGAGTCAAAACATTAATGACTTGTTCCATTTAGTTTCAAAATAACCAGCTGTGTATCTTTTTTAAAAGAAAAGAATTTAAAGCTTCATGAATCTCCTTCAAAATACAAATTAAAGAAATTTGATATGTAAATCGATAGAAAACAAGATATTAATTATGAAAAACATTTAATATGTTGAGTTTGTAATAGGCAACCATTTTGAATATTTACCATAATTATTTATGCATAACAAACAACCTTAATTTTGATGAAAAAAAATTCTAATGTAAAGGATGTCTCAATATACATGGGAGCTATGTGACTGCTAATAACTCGACTAATAATAATGTGTCTTTTTTGTTTCAGATTTGAAAATAGTATACTATAACAACTATTAAACCTCGATCACAATGCCTTGGACAAGAGAGGAAAAAATATTTTGGTGGCATTACTTATTTAGAGACAAAATCATTCAAAACTGTCTCAAAATAGATGCAACCGATTAATATAATAATGATTTATTATGGAGACAAGAAACTAAAATAAAAATTTAAAAAAAAAAAAAAAAACACTGCATGTCCAGGAAGCTACTATAATAACTATTAAAAACAAAAAACATTGATTTGTGTTCCAAATGACTGCCATTGCACTTGTCTCAGTAATAAATCATTATCATATTAATGGTTTGCATCTATTTTGAGACACCCTGTATAATAGGCACAGACTTTCTAGAATTTGTAGCAACTAAATTTAACCTAAATTTAGCATTAGTTCAACTTTTTCTCAGCTTGTACCAACTGAAAATAAGAATTTATACACTTCGCATATACACAGTATTTCAAACAGACATGTTCACACAAAAATACAAGTTTGCATCCAAAATAAGTTCACATTAGGAGAAAAAAAACTTATAAACACACATTCCAGTGAATATTTCTCCATAATGGAACAAAACACATTAGTTGGACTAGAGATATAACTTAATTTTGGTCACTCCATTCTGAATATAATGAGACATGGCCGGAAAACAAGTTAATTATATAATTCTCAAATATAATACGCACTCCTAACTTTTGAAAAATTTGGGAAAGAAAAAAGGTATCTTATACACAATTATGGTAAGATCTAGAATTCATCTGTTAGATCTTTTGCTAGCATTTTTTAGTTGCTGCCTCTTTGACCTTAATTCACTTGAAGAATTATTCGACCATTTGGAATTTTTACTTTTAGATAAAGCATAATTAACCATTATTAATTTTAACTTGTACCGTATAGAGTAATAAATAATTTCATGTGTTGAATGACCCCAAATTTTTAACCACCAAAAGGGTGTTTTTATCATATATTGCCAGTAATGAATGACCCCTAATTTTTGGCTTTGCTATAGTATTGATTTGGTTTCAGGTTTGGTTGGTTTGTTAAATGGCATATCAACCTTTTTGGGTTATTAAATGCCAAAGCCATTCTTGTAGAACAGTAGAGATGCTATTTAATTCATAGCTGGGGAGGGCGATAAGGGGGTTCATGCCTTTCCCAAGAGTATTAGTCTGAAAGTGAACATAATAGCATGACTGGAGTTTGAATTCACTCACTATGATGTTGCAGTCTAACATAGAGGTATAGGAGGGTTCATGCCTTTCCCAAGACTATTAGTCTGAAAGTGAATATAATAGCATTACTGGAGTTTGGACTTGCATACTAGGGTGTCATGTTAGCCACAACACCACAGAGACTACTGTCCCTATATAATGTGTGTAATGAATGACTCCTTGTTTTTGAGTCAAAATATTGATCTTAAAAAGTTGGTTTATTACACAGTATATACAGTATTCTCTTTCATCTTTTTTTTTTTTTTTTTTTTTTTTTTTACAGATTACAAATTCAAGCCATCAATCTACAACAAAAAAAGTATAATTTGGAATTAATAAATGATATGCACTTAGTGAGAGTCAAACTCACCTCTTCCTTTGTGTCAGGGAAGCTCAATTAAATGCACTATAAAATAGCAGCTCTATGGCCACTCACTTCCAATCTCACAAAAAGGATCCAAAACAAAACCAGACATGCTGGGCACGGATGGAGAAAGCAAGGATGAACACATAAGCAGTGTTCTCTGATGTACACACCAGCATTGGCTGGCCAGCAGAAACTTAAATTCATTGCCTCTGTATGGACACTGGATGCTGTCTAGAGAACTCACCAAGTGTAATGGCCAATATGGACGGATGGCGAGAAAGAGTCAAAGAAATCCGTGCTATCGACATGCCTTAATGATGAGCCTTCTGCCATCCAATGGATCTTTGTGGCTCAGTTGGTAGAGTAGCTGTTGAATTGAAGAATGTTTCTCTGAGGCAAAGTAGACAAGTTCAAACCTCACTAAGAGCTTTTCCAGCCAGTGCCTTGTCAAAGTCATTGTTAACCATGCTCTTCTACCTTCCATACGACTGCTGTGGAGATTGTTTATGCTGATTCTCCAAAAGACTGATCTCACTGTCCGTAACTAGCAAATGTTGTTGAATGACCTAATCCCCACAAGAGATTTGAAGTAGGCTCACCTTTTTCCGTAGAAGTTGCAAATGAGTTGTTCCCAAAAGGAGAATTGCCTTGCCTTTGGACAGTCCACCTGACATTCATGCCGGTTGATTGGAAAATTTTTGAACACTTGGTCTAAGGGGGCTTTTTCCACCTCCAGGATTTACCTGCTTTGCAGGATTGAGTTGATTGCTTGATATCTGAGGCGTCCCAATAGGAGAATGCCGATGGGGGCCCAAGTATTTTCTGCATTTGTCACATAGGAGTCTCAATTTGTGCACAGTCCCCATTATAAAATAGTCCTGTGATGCATTCTGGTTTGGTGGGACGTCAGATACATATTAAGAATTCACTTGCCTCTTAAGTCTGATTTGATTTGGTTTCTTTGCTTAAAGGCATAACAACCTTCATGGGTTATTTAATACCAAAGCCATTTTTGCAAAATAACAGTAGTGGTACAAAAAGCTTTGAGATATATATATATATACATACATACATATATATATACACACACACACATACATATCAGAATTTAACACTCAATGACCCTTAAGAGGTCAATTTGCCATAAAACCCAACCATCACCAACCTAAACATTTGCATTTACAAATCATATATATAATATGTGTGTAAAAAAGCTCTGGCATTAAATAACCTATAGAAGTTGATATGCCATTAAATCCAACCAACCAACTAATGGTACTATTTAACCCATAACTGGGGTGATAAGGAGAGGGGAGGGTCATACCCACCAAGTGCAAATGGCCAATAGGGATGGATGGCAAGAAAGAGTCAAAGAAATCCGTGCTATTGACATGCCTTAATGATGAGCCTTCTGCCATCCAATGGATCTTTGTGGCTCAGTTGGTAGAGTAGCTGTTGAATTGAAGAATGTTTCTCTGAGGCAAAGTAGACAAGTTTAAACCTCACCAAGAGCTTTTCCAGCCAGTGCCTTATCAAAGTCTGAAAGTGAACATAATAGCACAACCAGAGTTTGAACTCATAATGATTTCACAGTTCAGCTTGTTAACCACAACACCCCATTCATGGTAACAGAGTATAGTTAATAACTCCCCTACTTTTCTTCTTTTTTCTGTGAACAAATCACAAGCAACTTTTATCAAAAAGGGTGAACCCACTTCTAATCTATATGTGGGACACGGTGATTCGATAACATTTACTAGACAGGGATGGTGAGTTCAAGCCTTAGGAAGATCAACATAAACAAGTTACATGAAAGGTAGAAGAGCATTGTTAACTGCTACGATTTAAATTTTTTTGTTTTAAATAAAATTACATTTAATCGTGTCGTTACCTCAAGTATAAATTATATATATAATATATACACATACATACCAAAATATTTTTAAAAAACTGGACAATGGAAGTTCTTTTTATTGTTGATGTTATTAACACAATACTTTAGTCAACATAATCTTCAGGTCTATTCAAGTGTATATGACGTACTCTCAATATGAGTCCAAATAGAAATATCCTCTTTATTCAACCTTTTTCAAGAAGCGGCACACCTGATGATGAGCCATGTCTAAAAACAATTAAAAGTAATTGAACTAAAAAAAAAAAAATTAAAAAAATAAAAAAAAAAACGTACAAAAAAAATTCAAGGTAATTTCTCTTTTATGGTACCTCGACTACAGCAGTCTAAATTAGCAAGTTATTCAGAGAGTGTGAACCAGGCTATAATGCAACGGAAGCAACCAAAACCATTTGTCATGCAAAAACTTAACGTGTACAGAAACAAGATGGTTGAATAAATTTCACTCGGGTTACAAGAACCTTGACAATCTGGGAAGACCTAAAACTATGGCTTCTGAGGGTATTCATGTAAGCTTCTGCCTTGGGGAAACATTGATTTACTTACAATGCAACAAGCATTGAGAAGTAAGAGAGGTTCAGTCAAGCTTGTCATAGATATCCTCTTTGGTAACAGCTTCCCCTAAGTTTTTGGTGACAGAAGGTGTGTGTGTGTGTGTGTGTGTAAACAAGTGAGAACAAAACAAGACAAATAAAATTTTAATAAAAGGTTATTTTCCCTCATGAAATTAGACAGGCTATCCAGAAGGTTTTCTATGACTGCTAGAAGCTTTGCTTTGGTTGAGTTGGGTTGGGTTGGATTTTATGGCATATCAACCATTGTAGGTTATTTAATACCAAATCCTGTTTATACATATATATCAAATATATAAGATTTGGTTTGGTTGAGTTTTATGGCATATCAACCATTGTAGGTTATTTAATGCCAAATCCTTTTTATACATATATATTAAATATATAGGATTTGGTTTGGTTGAGTTTTATGGCATATCAACCATTGAAGGTTATTTAATGCCAAATCCTGTTTATACATATATATCAAATATATATGATTTTGTTTGGTTTTTATGGCATATCAACCATTAGAGGTTATTTAATGCCAAATCCTATATATATATATATGATTTGTAAACACATTTTGTAAATAACATTGTTAAACGAGCCTGAGCCCTTCTTTCACACACAATTAAATGCTTTCAAGTATTGCTACATAACAGTCACAATTTAACATCAGTCATTGGTTTGCACAATATTTGTTCAATTTGACCCCTAGATAGGACCCTATCAGGTGCTACCAAGCTGGGTCAGGGTGGCTCTGGGAGCTATGGCAATTAAAGAGGATGTCCATATTCCCCAAATCTCCAAGGCTGAAACCTTGCCATCAGATGATTTAATGTCATATCTAGGACACTCATGGGTGTAGGGGTGGGGGCGGGTTCTTACCCGTCTGCAGAGATGCAGTCAATGTATTCTTCAGCCCCAGACGACTGCTAGAAAAAAGATTATACACCTAACAAAGTCTGGAAAATGGATTGGCCAAAAACATTATGTTTATC
This sequence comes from Sepioteuthis lessoniana, assembly GCA_963585895.1. Classification (NCBI taxonomy): domain Eukaryota; kingdom Metazoa; phylum Mollusca; class Cephalopoda; order Myopsida; family Loliginidae; genus Sepioteuthis; species Sepioteuthis lessoniana. The sequence continues at coordinate 50,043,547 of OY757947.1, read as the reverse complement.
AACATCAAAAACACGAAAGAATTCAACTCCACATAAATGAATGTAGTTGCGACTTAATAAAAACTAAAAACAAAATACATCCACACAATCACATGCAAAATTTTTAACCTCTGAACCCATTACTCATTGGACCTCAAAGTAATACTAGAAAGATTTTGGTGGTCATATGAAATTCACCAAACCTTCAAATCAAAAGTTTTGTAATATTTTGGTAGTATGTACTAGTTCAAACCGTACGAGGTACCCACTGTAGTTGGTAGTATTATGGTAGTTGGTGTGCTGACACGTTGTGTACTGTTTCATTCTGTGTGTCATTTAAAAGCTACACAGATGAATGTGAAATAGGGTCTAATTCAGAAACTTATGTTTTACGAGTTCAAATTAGGTCGTAATACCATGAAAGCAACCCAAAACATTTGTTGTGAAAAAGGTGAAGAGACAGTTGACCACAGTGCAATAATCAGATGGTTGAAGAAATTTTACTCAGGTTGAAAAACCCTTGATGATCAGGCAAGGTCAGGTAGGTCTAAAAACATGGATTCCTAGAACATGCTCCAAGACAACAAAGGCAAATCCGGTAAGTAGGTTATTTAATGCCAAAGCCATCCTTGTAGAAGAAAAGCAGTGATACTATAAAAGGTTTCTTTGTTCAATGGCATATCAATCTTTGTGGGTTATTTAATGTCAAAGCTATCCTTGTAGAGGAACAGCAGTGATAGCATTAAAGGTTTCTTTGTAACCTTTCTGGGTTATTTAATACCAAAGCCATCCATGTAGAAGAAAAGCAGTGATACTATTTAACCCATAGCTGGGAAGATAAGGGGGTTCATACCTTTCCCGAGGGTATTAGTCTGAAAAGGTTTGGATTTGGTTTGGTTTCTTTGTTTAATGGTATATCAACTTTTGTGGGTTATTTAATGCCAAAACCATCCTTGTAGAAGAACAGTAGTGATACTATTAAGGTTTCTTTGTTTAATGGCATATCAACCTTTGTGGGTTATTTAATATCAAAGCCATCCTTGTAGAGGAACAGCAAGAATATTATTTAACCCAGAGCTTAAAGGATAAGGATTGATTTCTGGTTTCTTTGTTTAATGGCATATCAACCTTTATAGGTTATTTAATATTAAAGCCATCCTTGTAGAATAACATCCAAATCTTATTGTCCAGACTAGTTCCTCAGGTTCACAACCTCAGCAGAAACATCTACAGCTGCCAAATTCTGCTTATGTTACCAAAATATTGCAAAACTTTTGACTCACCCTAGTATATTCACAATTCACTCATGAGCACCAACATCTTTATTCAAAACTATTCTATCATTGAACAAAAAAAAAAAAAAAAGCTGTGAATCGTCTCTATACGAAACATTTTAATAAAAGTATCTGACATATGATACCTAGTAAAGAAGCACTCAGACTGAAATATTGGGCTTATGGGTTTTGAGGGGTTAAATCCTTTCAAGTTTTCAAAACGATGTTTAAAAAAAAAAAAAAATAATAATAATTTGCATGAGGAAAAACTTTTACGGTTTTTTTTTCAATTATACCATTAAGTTTTCTCCCTCTGTCTGAGCTATGAAATTGGAGACAAAAGAATAAAAAGACAATGAGGTCTGCATTAAATGCTTTGTACGAGGGTCATTCACTAAATAAGTTGAATTTTGCAATATAATAACTCATATTTCACCAAGGAAATAATCTTTCCTTTTTTTTTCAATAAAATCTTCAATCTTTAAAAACACATTTTTCCACTATAGAAAATCAATTGTATTTCTTCATTATAGAAAAACAATTGTATTTCTTCATTATAGAAAAACAATTGTATTTCTTCAGCATAGAAATCTTTAGAGTGAGTTTGTAGCCATTTGCTTATAATGCGCTTCATCTCATCATCTCTTGAAAACTTAGTTTCACATAGAAATTCTTTGGAAGGGCCAAACAAGTGGAAATCAGAGCAGGACAGATTTGGTCTGTGAGGAGGATGTGGCAGTTGTTCCCGACCAAACTGACTGATAGTTTCCACTGTTTTTGCTGCTCTATGAGGCCTTGTGCTCAGGCTTGGACATTTTGAGAATCCAATGAAACTGACTTTAGAAAAGGCAAGGTTACGTTGCACAATTTTGTATTTTGTACCCACAGAAATTTCCAGTTCTTCAGAAATGTCCTCTACTGTAACTCTTCTGTCAGTCAAAATGAGCACATAAACTGAATCCACAATTTCAGGTGTGCACTCCATTATGGGTCTGCTTGGCCTATCTTCATTTTCAATACTATTTCAACATTCTTTAAACAATTTAGCCTATTCTTAAACATCTTTTTGGAATAAAACATGCTTTTCTATACACATCACATATTCTTCTGTAAATTACACATGGTTTGCACTTCTCAGCCAACAAAAATTTCATGACAGACCTCTGTTCAAGCCTGGAGCACTATTTGATTTGCCACCATTTTGAATAGTCTCAAAATAAATATTTCTGCAAGATTAAAATAATTTTTGCTATAAACCAATTCTAAACAATGTAGAAAACAAAAAAATCTATTTTGCTTTTTTTAAAAAAGAGATTCCGCTTATTTATTGAATGAACCTCATAATTTAGATACAAAAAGGAATGTAAATGTGCATATTTACACACTAAAAATGAATCTCACAAAGGTTGAGTAAAAAAAGATCCATTTTAGAACTGTAATGTACATAAATACACACATTTATATTTAAGTTAAAATAAACTGTCAGTTTTCATGAATTAACCCTTTGGCAGGCAGAGCAACATTTCTGTTGCCATTGGTACCCAGAGAGAGAGAGTGTTATCATTTTTTTGGTAGCTCAATGTAAGGCATTTTTCTATTGGCTGCGCATTGACCAATTCACTGTTAATGTATAGAAACATTGCTAGGAGGCCCCAGTGCGGTGTGGGGTTGTGTAAAGGTTGTTTTACAAAATATTCTAATTAAAAGTGAGTGTCTTATTGTTTTCATGATGTTGTACGATGATACACATTTACCGATAAAATTATCAGGTTTTAATTCTTTTTTTTTTTTTTTTTTTTATTTATGATTAATTGACTTATTTGAATATATTCTTTATTTTGTAAATTTCCTGAAAATAATTCACCAACTTAGGATTTTAAAAAATTATCTGCCTGCAAAAGGGTTAATACTCCCTCGTTAGTTCCCTATTTTGTGAGAAATTTTGTGTTTTTTTTTCATTTTAGTTTTTGTTTCTTTTAGCAGCTTGATGTATATGGTTTAAAATTCCAGGAGATATGCGAGTTTTCTAGCAGATATCTGCTGAAATGAAGAATTGGTAAATATTCACTAATAGAAACATAATGATGGACCCAACAGCTGAACCTGCCTGGGTGACAGCACCGTACCATAATAGGCCTCTTCGCCCCTGGGTCCTGAATATCACAGCTATACACACTTTGGTGTAACTGAAAAATCCTGTTACCAAAATCCATGATAGAACCTGCAGAAAAAGAAAACAAAAATAAATATTTATTCAGAGAATAACACAAAAAAGTAATCCATTTTTTTCAAAAAAGTAAAAAGTTCATTTTCTTCTGACCATAGATACCAGGATTTTATCACTTCCAGAGGAACATTAAACAACCCAACCAGATTTTATTAAGTATTACAGTATCACTCATAGATAAGTGACCATGTGCCGGACTAAACTTTGTAAATACACTATCACTCATGAATAACTACACCCCTAACAATTTTAAAATGTTCATTTTCTTCTAAAGCAAAGATACCAGGAATTTATTATTTCTACTTTAACATTATACAGGGTGGCTCAATATAAATGGGACCCACAGGACTGCCCCCATTATTTCTGCCCACTCAGTATCTATATAAACACATAGGTGTCTCAATATACATGAGACCTATGTAACTGCTAATAACTCTACTAATAATAATGTGTTCTTTTTTTTGTTTCAGATTTGAAAATAGTATACTATAACACCTATTAATCCTCGATCACAATGCCTTGGACAAGAGAGGAAAAGTGTTCGCCAATGGCCCAGGAGACCTGGGTTCAATCCCAGGTCGAGTCATACCAAAGACTTTAAAAATGGTACTTGATACCACCTTGCTTAACACTCAGCATTATAAGGTACGGTTCAAGGGTAAAGTGGAGCAATCCTGGGAATGGAGTAGCGCCCTCCCCTACACCTTGGTGTAGTAGCTATCGAAAAGGGAGTCTTCGGGTCACCCTCGACTATGGTCGCTAACTTTACTTTACTTACTTATTTGGAGACAAAGTCATTCAAAAACTGTCTCAAAATAGATGCAACTCATTGATATGAAAATGATTTATTACTGAGACAAGAAACGCAAAAAAAAAAGATTGCATGTCCTGGAATCTATTATAATAACAATTAAAAACAAAAAACATTGATTTGACGTCTCTAGCTCAATGGATGCATTTTTTATAGGACGTGTTTCAAATGACCGCCATTGCACTTGTCTCAGTAATAAATCATTATCATATTAATAGGCTGCATCTATTTTGAGACACCCTGTACAATCAAAACAGATATTATTTACTATTATACTATCACCCATGAATAAGTACCCACAACAATATATTTCCACAAAAACTTCATTTTCTTCTAAACCAAAGATAGCAAGATTTTATTATTTCTACTCAAACATTATACAATCAAAACAGATACACTATCACCCATGAATAACTACACCCCTAACAATTTTTTAAAATAAAATGTTCATTTTCTTCTAAACCAAAGATAGCAGGATTTATTATTTCTACTCAAACATTATCCAATCAAAACAGATATTATTAACTATTACACTATCATCCATGAATAACTACACCCCTAACAATTTTTTAAAATAAAAAGTTGATTTTCTTCCAAAGCAAAGATTGCAGGATTTTATTTTAGAAATAGAAGAATCCAGGTATCTTTGGTTTAGAAGAAAATCAATTTTTATGGAAATACATTGTTAGGGGGTGTATTATGGGTGATACTGAAATATTTATTGATAGAATAAAGGATTTAATTCAAGGTAAAAAAAAAAACTAAAAACATTTTTAATAGTTTTTATATTTTCAATTAATTTAACCATTTATATTTTTCATTAATTCAAAATTTTTAAATGTTTTTTAATTAAATATTGAAAAAATAGTAAACTTTAGAAAACAAAATGAGAAAAAACAACGAATATTCTTTTTATTGGTTTGTTTTCTTTGTTTAAGGCATATCAACCTCTGTGGATAATTTAATGCCAAAGCCATCCTTATAGAAGAATAGCTGGAAGGAGGAATAAGGGAGTTCATGCCTTTCCTTTAGAATTATAAAAATGGTACTCTAATGGTGAGGCTTAGAATATGCTGACTGTATCCTCCTGCAAAGGGGTAAGACCCCCTTCTTCCCCACCCCCAAATGGCTGTCCTGGGTATGACACTAAAGAGAATCAGGTAGTGAGGCTCCACTTCTGGAGCACACCTTCATAGCTATTACTTTCAGGTTCAGTATTCATTAGATACCAATCTACGAGTCTAAAAAAGATTGATAGCACAACTGGAGATTGAACTTGCTAACTATAATGTTGCAGTTCAGCACATTAGCCACAACATAATTGAGACTTCCAATTCTTTTTATTGGGCAAAAATAAATAAATGAATTTTTCTTTTATGATAATTCACCAACTAGAGCTATAGCCACCAAAATTTCTGTGAGTACACATGAGACACCAAATCTTTTACTTTCTACATTAGGTTTAGTTTGGTTGTTGAATGGCATATCAACCTTTGTAGGTTATTTAATGCCAAACCCATCCTTCTAGAAGAACGGTAGTGGTACTATTTAACCAATAGCTAGGATTTTGTAAATTAGACTTGGAAAATGACATATATATATATATTATATATATTTCATAAAGAAAAAACAACAAACCAGTCACATTAGGATTATAAATTTATTTCCATCCTGTTACGCGTTTTTGAAAAATTCAGAAACACGAAAAAAATTTAATTACTCCCAACTCCGGTTTAACTGGACCAAATAATAATAATATATATTTTATTACATTGGTGATACACGAAAATTTATACAACGGAATCATCAGTAAGGAGTGGGAAAACAATTTTAAAAAATAAAACTGCAAGGGATCCTTTCGTCCAGCACTTATCAAGCTAGATCGCCAGAAAGTACTAAAAACGGGAATATGTATATATATTGTGACGCGAAGAATTTACTTTTATCCCAAAATGGGGTTTTATTTTCGCACGTGTGAAGACGGGGCAGGTTGGCACTTGATCCCTTGTAGAATAAGTCCTCGTTCAGAGTTTTTCTCTCAGGCATATAAGAACTGGCATATTATGTGAGGGATTAATTTAGGGCTAGACTGACCACCGCTGGCAAGGGGTTCCAAATTTCACACTATACACACACCAACCAAGGCCACTAAACTTCCTCCCCTAGAACAACGGAAGATATGGACCTATAGGTTTAGTCGTAATAATATTATATTGTAGTAGTCGGCAACTCCGGTTTCCCGTGTGATATTTTAAAGGAATTAATAGGACAATTTTAAGCAAGATAACATAAGGCAAATAGAAGCTGAAAAGGAAGCATGAAGTAACAAATTCGTAGAAGACAATGCAAATAACAACTTAGACCACGTGGTAACATTAAAATACATGAATCTTTTACTACAATCATATACACCTTCAAAGTGTCAAATATATAATAATTGAACAGTCCATGAACATAAATGTCTTTCTTCTTTTCTGTTCTTTTGTTTTTCTTCAAATTGAGAGAAAGAGTGGTATATAAAATTGGGTATAAGGAGAAATAGTCCCAAAGTTACTTATCTTATTTTTCGACGGGGTTCCACTGGAGAATCTTTCTTCTTTTACGGGCTAATAGACTTTATACTATTTTTAACACTGGCTTGAAGAAAATGGCTTCTTCGTGTCTCGCAGATATTTTTTCGTCTTCTTCACCCGGAGTACTTGGCTTTTGGTTCTGTCTCCTATGAACCCTGCCCAAAAACTAACTTTCTTATTATTTATTTCCACTGACGGGAAGGAGTCCCCACTTCCGTTTTGGGGTCCCAGCCAATCATTTGGCTTCTCTCTTCTTTCTCCCTGGTCAGGCGATTTTTTTTTAGGGCTGCTAGATGTCACCCAAGTCAGGTTACTGAGTACAAATAGCTTGCCCTAATTTACTATCATGCCTTAATGGTCATTCTCTGATGACTTGCCACTGTTAATTCGAACACGGGGAATAGTATTAATCTTATTTCTATCGTCTCAGTGGTAGACCACGTGACAATATTATTGGATTGGAATAAAGGGACTGGGTGAGAGAGGAAAAAAAAATTAAGTCACCCCAGTATCCAATGTGTCCCCCAATATATTTAAAATGTGATTGCTTCTCTGTCTACATAGAGAGGGGCGATCTATAGCGATCTAGATCGCCTCTAAGATATTAAGTTGTATTTTATCTCTCACTGTATGCAGAACAGAAAAACAGTCATCTTGATAATTGGTCCTGCAGCTATTCATTGTTAACAAATGTTCGCCGATAGCCGAGTCCATAGACTGAGAATGCCCGGATGTTAATCAGTACATGCTGTCTTATTCGAACCTCCAAACGTTGACAAGTGCTACCTATATAGGCCGAATTGCATCGGCAATTAAACTTATAAATCAATAAATTTTGTTTAAAGATAGACAGCATGTCACTCTCTCTCTCTCTCTCTCTCTCTATATATATATATATATATATATATATATATATATATATATATATATATATATATTGTAGATCAGAAATAGTTGATAGGAATAATCTGACAAGATGTGAAAAAATAAATGTGGATCAACCAAAACACAGACAAGGGATTCAAATTAATATTTCATCTTTATTTTATCGAAGACTTCTTCAGAAAAATAAAATATTAATTTGAATCCCCTGTCAGTGTTTTGGTTTATCCATTGTTTCCCTTCATTTTTTTTTTTCACACACACACATTTTTCCTTTATCAAACTTTTTTATATACTCAGAAGCTACAGTTTTAGGCCTACCTGACTTTGTCTGACGGTCATCAACTACACTGGAGTACTCCACCTTCCCTAACTACACTGGACTGTGAGATGTTCAGCTCTCCTGATACTCTCTGAGTGCTACTCACAAGATTTACGTCTATGACAGGGCCTTGGAATCAACAGTTTTAAGCTTACCTGAGTGAAATTTCTTCAACCATCTAGTTACTGTACTGTGATTAACTATGCCTTCACCTTTTCTTTAACAAATATTTTTGGTTGCTTCTATAACATTATAGCTCAGTTTGTTAAGCATATATTCCAGAATTAAACAACACAGCATGTTCATCTGTGAGGCTTTCAAATCCCAGTGAAGCCATGCACAACATGTCAGCACACCAAATACCATTATACTATCAATAACAGCAGATATCTTCCATGTTTTGAACTGCTTTAGTCATGTGACAAACTAGCACATACTACCAAAATATTGCAAAACTTTTGACTCACCCTAATATTTTATTTGAGCTTTTATATTTTTCATTCATTTGAAATTTTTTCTATCAAATACAGCAAAAGTATTAAACTTTAGGTTTCATTTTGTTTGGTTGGCTTTTATAGCATATCAACCATTGAAGGCTGTTTAATGACAAATCCTCTTTATACATATATATTAAATACATATGATTTGGTTTGGTTGCCTTTTATGGCATATCGACCATTGTAGGTTATTTAATACCAAATCCTCTCTCTCTCTCTATATATATATATATATATATATATATATATATATATATATATATATATATATATACACACACATTAAATATATATGATTTGTAAACACATTTTGTAGATAACATTCTTAAATGAGTCTGAGCTCTTATTTTTTTCACAGTTAAATGGTTTCAAGTATTTCTATGTAACAGTCACAATTTAACATCAGTCATTTGTTTGCACACAGTTTCTTCTATTTGACCCATAGATAGGACCCAGAGTGGACCTGGTAACAATGGCAATGAAGGAGTACTCTACCTTCCCTAAATCTCTAAGGCTGGAGCCTCGCCATCAGATGTTTTAATGTTATATCCAGGACACTTGTTTGGTGAGGTGGGGGTGTCTTATCCCTCAGCAGAGATGCAGTTATTGTATTTTACAGCCCCAGCCAACTGGGCTATATTAAACTTTTGAAAAAAAAAAAAACCAAGAAAATTGAACACAAACTCTTTTCATTTGATATTGTTATGGGAGAGTTATCTCCCCTAACGAATTAGAGACTCTTCAGGTAAACAGGGTAGGAAATGGAGACAACAAGATGGCTGCTTGACAACAGGTACATGTAGAGACAGCGCTAATCCACACCAATCCTACTGTACAAAGGTTGGTGAAAAAATAAAAATTGTTGTTTGGTTTGGTTTTATAGCACATAAGCTGTTATAGGTCATTAATGCCAAATCCAGTTCTATTTCAAACAGTTCAGTTTAACAGAAATACACAGTTTAATTCTACTTGATTCATAGATAGGACCCTATCAGATGGTATGGCCACCAAATTTTCTATGATTCCTAATGTGTGTTTTTTAGAATATTAGTTTTTGAAAATTCTAGAATTGAAGTTTTTTTAGCAAGGCATTAACAATGTAAGGGCTTAACTGGTCCTTTAGTTAATGTAAATCAGTTTAGCTCAGCCCAAATGTCATAATTTACAAAATTTACATGACTGTTATCCTCATCTTTGGATTGTACAATTGCTGAAACATTGCAAATACATTAACAGTCTCCTTCAAGTGTATGAAAAGAGATTTACGTAATTGTTTATATATAACAAAACACTCCTAAATTTGGACTATGAAATTCTGGGAAAAAAATTTCTTGTGTATAATACGGAGTGATTTTTTAGAATCTTTAGTCGATAAATCTAACCTAAATTTAACAATTGTCCAACTTTTTATCGGTTTGTATGCACTTAAGATAAGAATTTATATAGTTTGCATAATAATCAGGACAAATGGAGAGATATGTTCATACAAAAATGCAAAACTCTTGTGAGGAGGGGGGAGCTCACATTAAGGAGAAACAAATTTATACACAAACACACATTCCAGTAGACGTTTCTCGGTAATTGTGTAAAATATAAGTTTAAACTATCAATATAACTTACTTTCAGTCATCCTATGCCAAATATGGTGAGGCATGTGACTAGAAAAAAAAAAGTTTATTATATACTTCCTGTGTATAATATGCACCCTAATTTTCGGGCTAAAAAATCTCAAATAATATGACCCAGTCAGTTGGGATTGTAGAATATACCGACTGCATCTCTGCAGAGGGATAAGAATTCCCCAATGAGTGTCCTGAATATGACACTAAACAATATGATGGGGAGGCTTCAGTAATGCAGAGTAGCCCTTCATTGCCATCATTCCTACATCCACTCTGGCCTGAAGTGGTAGCACTTGATAGAGTCCTATCTATGGGTCAAATAGAACTGTTTGACTTTAAACTATGTACTTATGCTAAACTGAATTGCTTGAAATAGAACTGTTTTCGCATTTAACTGTGTGTAAACAAAAACTGTGTACTTATGCTAAACTGTACTGTGTGTTACATTTAACTGTGTGTAAACAAATGACTGTTGTTTAATTGAATTGTTAGTGTTAAATAGCAATACTTGAAAACATTTAACTGTGTGCAAACAAATGAGTAATGTTGAATAGAATTATTAGTGTTAGATAGAAATAGTGGAAACTATTTTACTGTGCGCAAACAATAAATAGCAAAACTTGAAACCATTTAACTATGAGCAAATAAATGAGCTCCGGCTTGATTAAAAAGTTACCAACAAATCATCATATATATATATATATATATATATATATATATATATATATATTTAAAGATGGTTGTTGTAGGTCCAAAGAAAGAATAAGGATATATTTTAAAATAGGAAGGTCCACAAAGAGATTTGTATTTTTTTGATTTATTCATTTTGTTCTTACATACATGATATATGTATGTATGTTTCCAGCTTGTTGCTTTTGTCAGAGAACATGTATGGCACAAGGCCTTTTAAGTAGGGTACTCAATGAGACTTGAACTCACTTTTGTTTCCAGCGTATATATGTGTGTGTGCATGTGCATGAAAAAATAAACAGAAAAGAGAATTAGTCAAACACAGACAATGGTTTCAAATTACTATTAACATTTCGTCCTTATTAATATTAATTTGAATCCGTTATCTGTGTTTGGCTTATCCACTTTTCCATTTATTTTTTCACATCTTGTTGGATTTTTCCTATCTACTATTTAACCCTTATTGTTGTACTCCCTACATAATGGACTCACCCTCCTCCATAAATACACGTCAACGGAGCGTCAGGGAGTCAACCAGACCCATGTGACACAGTCACGTGTGATACCACTAGCACAGTGGACGGATAATCACTACCCCACTGGACTCTCAGCTTTCTATTAACAAACAACTATTTAACCAGGTTCACTTGTATCTTGTTTCTGTTACTTGAATATACGTATATGTTTTTCTATCAAACCTTTTGTGTTCCCTGTGTCTTTCTTTGGTCAGCATCACAACACTTTATATATATATGTGGGTGTGTGTATCATCCACAGAGACTGTTTCATTGTATCACAATTCTTCAGTGTGGCTAGACACGTAAGACGCTTGAAGCCGAGATCGAAACACGCCCAACTTTATGTTAGACTTAGTATCAGACCGCTCGGCCAACAAGCATACCACATTGGCTAAGAAATTATAAGGTATTATGTAGCAACAGCAGCAGCAGTGCTTGTTTGTTTACATTTTTATACCTCATTGGCTACCAGAGTGCTCAATTTGTTCAAAGAGCTTTGCATTATATGTGTGTGTGTGTGTGTGTGTGTGTGTGTGCATATATATAAACAGGATCTGGCATTGAATAACCCACAAGAGTTGATAAGCCACAAAACACAACCAACAAAATTAATCATATACCATGTTCATGTGTAGGAGTCCCTTGCTTATGAGTTTTTTTGTTACTTCTTAAACAGTGCCCCACATGTTTTGTGAGATGCGAGGTTGGTGGCTTTACAGCTGCGATTTTATGGAATGTTGCTACCAAGATTTGCTCAAGACAACATAAACCATTATTGTGTAGTTCCTATTTAGCTTTTTCTCTTTTTATTCCATTAGTGTCCATGTGGTGCATCCATACAGCAGTACGGACACAGCCACAGCTTGAAATCCTGATTTTAGACAGATATAAATCTTTCTCTTTTTGTTTCATTATAAAATGTAAATATTTAGCAGAAAAAAATGTCTGATAATTTAGTAGGTTTATCTTAATAAAACTGTCACACGCTGTAAGTTATGACTTTGGTGTGATTATTGGTTTCGTGTTTCTTAGCATAATTCTCATTTCACAGGGAATTAAGGTAAGTGTGATGTAGTCACGGCAACACATTAATGTATGTTGCGCTGTCACCGAATGAATATCTCTGGTGTGATCAGCAAAGGACTGCTATGCTGGTGAGGCTATTCATTAGCTGTGGAGAGAAACGCAGAAAAGTACAATTCAAATTTCTTATGATCTGACCTTTGTTTTATTTGATCCATTCAATCAGCACAATGGAGGAATCAGGAAGAAATAGACAATGGACACTCTATGGTAACATCATCGTTATTAGAGGGACAGAAAGAAAATCACAAGATTATATATATATATGCAAATTTCATTAAACCTAAGACATTTTATGCCAACATATTTTCTTCTGGATCCGTTCGAATTCCCGTATTACTTTTATTGTATTTGGGGGGGAATTGATTTATGTATTGTCCATAGTTGTATGTATCCCTAGTACTTTCTGCCCGACTTTGGGCCATCATCAGGGGAGAATCCATTACAAAAGTGATGCAACTTTTGTTTTAGCAAATTACTACTGTGTAAGGACGTCTTTGGCGTTGAAGAATATGGCGTTTGCTTTTAAATGTAATTCTGTAAATAGTGCCAGTAGCTAAAGACATTTAAGTACATTAGCACTGGTTTGAAAATTAATTCTATTAAGTGCTGGTTGCAGGTTTCTAATATATAGTGCTTTGAGAATCTGAATTTTTTGTTTATTATTTTGATGTTCGAGTATTGTTGTGTTGTCGGTGAGAATTTTTCGTAGTTGTGTTGTTGGGCATGAATGTTTTTTTAAATGCTGAGCTATTGAACTTACACAGTAGTAATTTGCTAAAACAAAAGTTACATCACTTTTGTAATGGATTCTCCCCTGATGATGGCCCAAAGTCGGGCAGAAAGTACTAGGGATACATACAACTATGGACAATACGTAAATCAATTCCCCCCAAATACGATAAAAGTAATACGGGAATTCGAACGGATCCAGAAGAAAATATGTAGGCATAAAATGTCTATTATGTTTAATAAAATTTGCATTAACGAAGAAATGCTGCCTAAATATACACATATATATATATATTATATATATAAATAAAAAGGCGGTCATAAAACACTCCACTATTACTTCTTCTGACCTATGTCAACACTTACTTATAATGCTCCATAAGACAATATACCTCTTAAAATGCTTAAATTTAGGATTTCATTTTTTAATAAATGCAGACATTTTCTTTCTTCAATTTCAAGAAATAAATGAGTGAAGGATTTGATTTTATGCCTAGAGGTTTGGGAATCACATTCATTGATATTCATATTTATATTTTTTCTGTAATTGTTTTTCACAAATTTTTTTTTTTTTTTTTTGGACACAGTTGTGATATCAAGTATTCATATCTAACAAGTCTATTTGATCCATAGATGTGACCCTAACAGGTACTATCACTCCAGTTCAGAGTGCACCTGCAAGTAATGGCAATGAACAGGTACCCCACACTCCACAGACCTTCAAAAGTGGAGCCACACCACCACATATTATTTAGTGTCATACCCAAGATATCCATGTTTGGGTGGGTTAATTGGTTGTGTTTTATGGCATATCAACCCTTGTAGGTTATTTAATGCCAAACCCTTTTTACACATATATATTAAATATATATGATTTGGTTTGGTTGGCTTTCATGGCATATCAACCCTTGTAGGTTATTTAATGCCAAAGCCCTGTTTATACATATATATTAAATATATATGACTTGGTTGGGTTGTGTTTAATGACATATCAACCATTGTAGGTTATTTAATGCCAAATCTTCTTTATACATATACATTAAATATATATGATTTGGTTCGGTTGGGTTCATGGCATATCAACCCTCATAGGTTATTTAATGCCAAAGCCTGTTATATATGATGTGCAAGCGAATAGTTAGTAGGTAACATTTTTAAACAAGTCAGAGCTTATTTGTTTGCACAGAGTTAAATGGTTTCAAGTATTCCAATCTAACTCTAATAATTCTATTTGTACACAGATGGTTTTAAGTATAAACAATTCTTTTTTACCCATAGATGGGACCCTTATTAGCCTAAAGTGGATTAATATTGATAATCCACAACAGATGCATAAAGAGCTAACATAAATTTGGAAATCAAAACAAACACTGGTATGCATAGGGTGTCTCAATATACATGGGACCCATGTGACTGCTAATAACTCTACTAATAATAATGTTGTGTTCTTTTTTTGTTTCAGATTTGAAAATAGTATACTATAACAAATATTAATCCTCGATCGCAATGCTTTTGACAAGAGAGGAAAAATATTTTGTGTCACTACTTATTGGGAGACAAAATCATTCAAAACTGTCTCAAAATTCAATCCAATAATATGAAAATGATTTATTACCGAGACAAGAAAGTCAAAAAAATGATTGCATGTCCTGGAAGCTGATATAATAACAATTAACAACCATTGATTTGATCTTGCAAGCTCAAAGGATGCATTTTTTATAGGATGTGTTCCAAATGACTGCCATTGTGCTTGTCTCAGTAATAAATCATTATCATATTAATGGGTTGCATCTATTTTGAGACACCTTGTAATTAATCTATAGGGAATACAGTGAACATATTCTAGACCAACAAAGCATGAATGAAATAAAGAAATTATAGATATACTTACTAATAAAATGGCTCCTAGACTTTCGTCACGTAGAAAAGGGGTTGGACTAAGTGAAGCGAGTGTGAGATCATAGCCAGCAAATCCGCAGCCAATAAGAGCCAAAAATGAGATATAAATTATATTATTGGTTGGCAGGAAATATGCAATGAAACAGGCAATAGGATTGGCCATGATGCCTAAAAGTACAGACAAAGAAAAAGGTTTATTTCCGTAAGGTAAGCTGGCATAGGACTGGATGGCCGGTAGGACACCATTCGACAAACCATTGACGATCGCCGTTAAGAATAAAAGATAGACATAAACCGATGTACTTAATTTGTTTTTTTTCTTCGCTACATCGTAATCGTTTCCTTCATCGTCAGACGATACTTTGTCCTCCTGGTTTAAGAGATGCGATACTGACTGACCATTGTTCACTACTTCAGTACAACTGCAAGGGGAGAGGGAAGCATCAATGGACGTCGTAGCAGTCACCGAAGTAGTAAGTTCTGCATCTTTCCGAGTGTAGAGTATCCCGGAAACATTATTGTTCAGACTCATTTCATCTTTGAACTGCGGAAGCAAAACCAACAGAATGAAGGCAATTCCAGAAAGGAGGGTCATGATGAAGAGAAAGAGGAAGAAATCTTGTGGGGGAAAATTGGGTTGCTGGTATTGTGGAATCACCATATTTTCTGTATAATTTTCCCACGTACCATTTTGAAAAGTTGAATTCTGTATGGTTTTGTTTATACAATCAACAACACCAGCACCTTGTCCAAGGGCAACAAGACTCGGGAGAAGACCACTGAGACCTTCACCGATAAAATAGCTTGTCATATACTTCTCTTTGAAGTTTGCGATGAATGGAAAGAAAGCAACGGATGATGTGCAATCGACTAAAGCTAAAAAAAATTCAAGCACCAACAAGGCAGTGCTGTGTATACTGCCCGCGACATATGTCGTATAATCCCAAAAAAATGATAGTAATAAACACGAACTTGCTCCAATCGTCACGATGAGAAGAATAATGGCTTTTTCATGGCTGAGTATCGATGGAGCAAATACGCTAGCCAGCGTGTAGGCAATTGGTCCAATATTAGCCAGTTGGATGACGATGGACATATATGAAGGCAGGGCCCATTTTTCAGGAAGTTTCTGCACCAAGAGCGGCAGTTCGACCCAGATTCCATTGATTGCAATCCATGAACTGGTGCCAAATATGCAAATAAGGAGATGCACGAACACCGATTTGTCAATGCAACCGGTGAGACCCATTTTAGGGCGAGTTCTATTTATTCGTCTTTTAGAAGATATTTCTTGATCAACAGCAAGTTGAAAAACTCTCCACCTGCAAAGAAAAGAAAAACAAAAAATCATAAAAGAATAATGTCCTGAGTATGACATCAAACAGGATCCAGTGGTGAGGCTCCTGTCCTCTCTCTCTCACACACTCTCTCTCTCTATGCTATGTCAAAAAAATTTCACTGGAAAATCGAAATTCTATATCAAAATATAATTAAAACTTTAAAAAGATTTTTCTTGATTGATTTTAACTGCATATCAAATTGTCAGGGATTATTTTATGCCTTGAGGTTAGGGAATCAGATTCATATTTACATTTTTATGCAGTTGTTATTAAGAGTATTTTTGGTCCTATCAAATACAAATAATTTTTTAAACATATCTATTTGACCAATACATTGTAAGTAGAGATTATTTGTTTTTATGGCATATCAACCCTTGATGGTTATTTAATGCCAAATCCTGTTTATATATATTACAGATGATTCATAAGTGAATAGTTTGTATACAGCTGTAAACTAGTTAATTTGTTTGCACCCAGTTAAATGGTTTCAAGTATTTCTATCTAACCCTAATAATTCTATTTAACATTAATCATTTGTTTGCACACAAATGGTTTCAAATATTGCTATTTAACACTAATAATTCTATTAAATATCAATCATTAGCTTGCACCCAGTTAAATGGTTTCAAGTATAGCAAATGATTGAAAAGTACTATTTGATCCATAGAAAGGATGCTAACAGGTACTACTACTCCAGGTCAGAGTGGACCTGGGAGTAATGTCAATGAAGGGATACTTCACACTCCCTAGATCTACAGAACAGAAGCTGTACCATCAAATGCAGTTTAGTGTTATACCTAATACCCTTTTTTGGGGTGTAGGGCCCTTACTCCACTACAGGGGCACTGTCAACATATTCAAAGCCCTATCAACAAGGTTGTACAAGAGAAATAAGATATATATATATATATATATATATATATATGTGTAAATTTTTTCTTTTTTTGTTGGTCCGGAGAGAGAGAGAGAAAAGAAAATATTTCAAAATGAATGTGTCCACCAAGATTTAAATTTTTTAAGAATTATTTCGTTCTTGCGTACATGTATGTTTCAAGTTTGCAGCTTTTATCAGAGAACATTTAGTAATTTACTAGGTTTTTTGCTTGGATGTGACACAAGGCTTTATGAATTGGGGGGCCCAATGAGACTAACTCACTTGTGAAGGTTTGTTAGTTGAATGTTTTTACGGGTTTTCAGGAAGAAGAGAAATCTAACACAAAACAGTAATCTCTGTATAAACTGATACAAAACCTGAAAAACATTTGACTAACGAACCTTCATGAGTGAGATTCATTAGGTGCCTCATTCATATGGCCTTGTGTCACATCCAAGCAAAAAAATCTTGTAAATTACTAAATGTTATGATGAAAGCAACAAGATAGAAACATATACATGTGTAAGAATGAAATAAGTAATTCTAAAAAATTATCTCTTTATGAACCTATTCATTTTGAAATATATATATATTCCTGCAGTGACATGGATGCCTTGGACAAAATCAATGATGTTAAGATGAGGTACCTGGTTTCAAGTATTCCTGTCAAACACCAATAACTTGCACACAGTTGTATAGCTTCAAATAACTCCTAATAATAATAATAATAATAATTCATAAGGAACAATAATAGCGGTAAGTGACTATTCTTAATACAAATATTTTGGATACAGTTATATATCAAGAATTCTTATCTAATAAAAATACTTTTCAAACAACACTACCAATCCAAGCCAGAGTGGACCTGGGAGTAATGTCAATAAAGAAGTAGCTCCACACTCCCCAGAACTGGAGTCTCACCATCAGATACAGTTCAGGACACTCAATGGTTACATAAGTTAAATTGTTTTTTTATTACTTTGTTGAGCGAGTTCAATTAGGTCAACTGTTTATTTATATAAAATTTGACAGTTTACAATCAAATAAGACAGGAATTTTATTTAAGTTTATGAAAACAAAAAAAATAAATAAACAAGAATAAAATAACCACAGAAAACAGTTTTGTTAGCAATTGGCATGATGGTTAGAGTGCTTGCCAATGGCCCAGGAGACCTTAGTTCAATCCCAGGTCGAGTCATACCAAAGATTTTTTTAAAAAATGGTACTTGATGCCTCCTTGCTTAACATTCATTATTATAAGGTATGAATCAAACGTAAAGTGGAGCAACCCAGGGAATAGAGTAGTACCCGCCCCTACACCTCAGTGTAGTAGCTATTGAAAAGAGAACCTTCGGGTCACCCTTGACTAAGGTCGCCAACTTTACTTACTTATTCAATGACAAGACATGACCTCATATATAACTAATAGTTAAAAGAAGAAAAGGAAAGCTTAAATCTGTGTTGTCTTGTTACAAATAAGAGGAAGAGATAGGGGATTCTTGAGGTCAGAAATGTTAATGGGTGAATCAAAAGTTTTGCTATATTTTGATATATGGTAGTTGGTGGAGCATTTATTAAATCACGAGTCATTTTCAGTAGATGAGATGAAGACACACTGCTATTGATAGGTCATCAATCATATGGAAGTTGGACGTATCTGATAAAATAAAATGCATTTTTTTCCAAGCAGCAGTTGCATCAATTCTACCACATGGATTCCGACAAAACACAAAGAAAAAGCTAGACGAGAACTGCGCAAGAATACTACAAGTCATATTGAACAAATCCTGGAAGCAACATCCCACAAAACAGCAGCTATACAGCCACCCATCTCTAAAAGCAATCATATAAGATGTTACAGTTCAGCCCATTAGCCGATAGACCACAGGACTCCCCCACCCCAGTAACTAGATGGTACACAAAATTTTACTTGGGTTGCAAGAACTTAGATAATCAAGCAAGGCCTAAGACTGAATTCCAAAACCATGCTCCAAGAGGCAAATCCAATGTGTAGAACTCCAAGGCAAGACTGGTATTTTACACTCCAGTATGGTTCGTCAACTTTATGACTCTGGCAAAAGCAACGAAGAGGTGCCCCATATTCCCCGAACCTCCAGCATCACTGGAAACTCACCATCAGATTGTTTAGTGTCATATCCAGGACACTCATTGAGGTGGGGGGTCTTACCCCTCAGCAGAGGTGGAGTTGGTGTATTCTACAGCTCCCCCCCCCAGCCGACTGGGCAAGACCAAGCCAAAAGAAAATGTATAAAGCATTCTTACTCGTCCTTAAGCAATTCACAAGAAAATTTAGGATTAATTGTAAAATTAGCCTTTATTATAAACTTGGAGAAACAATTCAGGGTGGCCAAAAATTTTTGGTGGGTAGTATATAGACTACCAGTAATTATTGTTGGCACTCGGGAAATGGAAATACATCACAGCCCAGTCAGCTGTGACTGTAGAATACACCGACTGCATCTCTGTAGAAGGATGAGACACTCCTCCAATGAGTATATACACTAAACAATCTGATACTGAGGCTCCAGGAATGAGGAGTACCTCTTCATTGCCATTACTCCCAGGTCCACTCTGACCTGGAGTGGTAGTACCCTATACGGTCTTATCTATGGATCAAATAGAACTGTTTGACATTTAAACTCTGTGCAAACAAATGACTT
This sequence comes from Sepioteuthis lessoniana, assembly GCA_963585895.1. NCBI lineage: Eukaryota > Metazoa > Mollusca > Cephalopoda > Myopsida > Loliginidae > Sepioteuthis > Sepioteuthis lessoniana. The sequence goes on along the minus strand of OY757947.1, from coordinate 50,023,543 downwards.
ATGCTAAACTGAATTGTTAGAAATAGAACTGTTTGATCATTTAAATGTGTGTAAACAAATGACTGATGTTAAATTGTTATTGTTACATACCAATACTTGTAACGATGTGTACAAACAAATGAGCTCTGCCTCATTTAAAAATGTTAACAAAATGTGTTGACAAATTATATATATTCAATATATATATGTATATACAGGATTTGGCATTAAATAACCTACAATGGTTGACATGCCATAAAACTAAATTAAATAAATCACAAAAGATGTTTTGTGATTTATTTAAACAGCTTTAATCTACATTCATGTTGTGACATGAAAATACGCAAAAACAGATTTGAAATCTATAAACAAAGATTGCCAGGACACTAGTAGGACCGATTTAAAAAAATCATCTTTGGCTATCCAGCTGAAAATCATGCTTGAATCATGATCAATTAACGCCAAATCAAGAAGAAAAAACAGGAATTTATAAAGAATTTTTATCCACTTGAATTTTCATATGAAATTTTGGTAATTCACAAGATATGCAGCTCAGTAGGCTGGAGTGGAGGTGGGGGTGGCCGTAGAATACACCAACTACATCTCTGCAGAGAGGTAAGTGTACTGAATATGACACAAAACAATCTAATGGTGAGTATCCAGTAATGCTGGAGATTTTGTGAATGCAGAGTACCCCCTTCATTGCCATTGCCCTCAGGTTCCCTGGGGCCCAGAGTGGCCACACCTGATAAAGTTTATCTATGGGTCAAACAGAAACGTTTGACATTTAAACTGAGTGTAAATAAATGACATGCTAAATTGAATTGTTAGAAATAGAACTGCTTGATCATTTAACAGTGTGTAAACAAATGACTGATATTTACTTCAATTGTTAGTGATACTAAGTAATACTTGGAACTATTTAACTTTGTTGACTTATGTTTACAAATCATATATATTTAATATATATGTATAAAGAGGATTTGGCATTAAATAACCTACAATGGTTGATATGCCATAAAAGCCAACCCAACCAAATCATATATATTTAATATATATGTATAAAGAGGATTTGGCATTAAATAACCTACAATGGTTGATATGCCATAAAAGCCAACCAAACCAAATCATGTATATTTAATATATATGTATAAAGAGGATTGGGCATTAAATAACCTACAATGGTTGACATGCCATAAAACCCAACCAAACCAAATCATATATATTTAATATATATGTATAAAGAGGGTTTGGCATTAAATAACCTGCAATGGTTGAGATGCCATAAAATTCAAAGTTATGACCACTCTGTCAACAGGGCTTAGAATATGCCATGTCCCTTACAGAAGAGCAAGATTCACCACCAACAAAATATATAGAGGTCCTCGGCATGATACTGAAGAAGATCTGATGGCAAGATTCTGGTTCTAGAGATTTAGAGGCTTTGAAGTACCCCTCCATATTCATTACTTCCAGCTCCACTCTTACAAGGATTTTAGTACCTGTTGCAGATCAATCTAGGGGTGAAATAAATCTGCTTAATAGGAAAATTTGGTGTCACATCATTTGATGTAAAAAAAGAAAAATTATAAAATAATAAAGAATGGCACAAATAAAGGCAAAATGAATACCAAATGAAAACTATTTCCTGAACTTTAAGAAAAAAAAAGATCCTACATGGGTTATATATAAAACAAAGTTTATATATATATATATATATATATATAACACATTGATATATATACTTTTTTTTTTTTTTCGTTGTAGGTCCAGCAAAGAGAGAATAAAGATATTTTTAGATGAGTAGTCCACCAAGAGATTTGTATTTTTTAGGATTGATTTATTTATTTTGTTCTTACTTACGTGTATGTTTCCAGCTTGATACTTTTGTCAGAGAACATGTATGGCACAAGGCCTTGTTAATAGGATATTCAATGAGACTTGAACTCACTTGCGTTTGCAGTTTGAATGGTTTTCAGTTGGTTATTGGCTTTTTATGAATCTCACTCCATTTTTTTTTTTTTTTTTTAGAGGGTGTTTCTCTTAGTCTACTTTACCCATCATTTTCTATGTTGTGTGTGTGTGTGTGTGTGTTGGAGTAGTTTTGGATTTCGCTTATAGTTATTTTTTCTCTGTGAATGTGTGTCTTGAGATTTTGTGTATATACGTTTGTTTCCATTCGTGTGAATGTATGATTCATTTTTATTTCAACTTTAGTTTAAATTTATCTATAACTTTCTTTTCCTTTATTTGAAGTAGCGTATAGTCGTTTGTTTGAAATATTGGCATTATTTTAAATTTACCTCGACTACATTGATATAGGTGTTTCAATACATTTAATTTTCTGTTTTCTTCTGTTTCAATATTACTCCTGTGAAGTGATGTCCTTATATTAAGGGCCTGCATTGACCCTATTTATATTTCTTTGCATTTGCTACATTTGATTATGTAGACTATGTTTTTTGAGTGACAGTTTAAGTCTTTATTTTGAATTTTGTTTCTCGGTTGACATACTCTAAGAAAAAGAAAGGAGCGACCTTCATAAAAAACCCATAAGTTGTTGGTGACCTTAGTTGAGGGTGACCCAAAGGCTACCTTTTCAATAGCTACTACACTGAGTTGAAAGAGAGGGCACGACTCCATTCCCTGGATTACTCAACTTTACCCCTTGATCTGTACCTTATAATGCTGAGCGTTAAGCAAAGTGGCAGCAAGTACCATTCTTTTTGAGTCTTTGGTATGACTCGACCGGGGATTGAACCCCAGTCTCCCAGACCATTGGCGAACACTCTACTAAATAGACCAATGCCCAGTTAACCAACTTAAAACCATTTTAACTGCAAACATGAGTGAGTTCAAGTCTCATTGAATACACCATTAACAAGGCCTTGTACCATACATATTCTATCCCTAATTTTAAATAAGTCACATGCAACTATTTAATTTTTACAGAATTATTTTTTTTTAATTTTCAGAAGCATTTAAATTAGGGGTAACTGGGTTTTGTTTTTTTAAAAGGAATATATAAATATTGTATGAATAAAAAATAATAATAGATATATCTCCACCAAAAAGAATTTTTCTTGATCAAAGAATATAAAAAACAAAAAAAAATTTATTAAAAAGTTGTTATAAATAAGAGATTTTTTTCGGATCCCATTCTCGCCAGAACACCCAAATAAAAATTTTCTTTCATACATCTGATGATGGTCATCACAACCAGAAATAATTTTTTTTTTTATATGTATGTGTGTATAAAACATTATATATATATATATAATATATATATATATATATATAAAACATTGTAGGTGTGTATATATATATATATATATATAAAACATTATGTGTGTGTGTGTGTGTATATATATATATATATATATACACTCTTATGGACCCCCCACACATGGCCGTGCAAAAGCAGGACGATCAGCACGAACATACATTCAGCAGCTATGTGAGGATACGGGATGTTGTCCTGAAGACCTACCTAGGGCGATGCACGATAGGGAGGAGTGGCGAGAGAGGGTCAGGGACATCCGTGCTGCCAGCGCGATATGATGATGATGATGATGATATATATATAAAACATTGTGCGTGTGTGTGTGTGTGCATATATATTCAGTTATGTTTTGTTATAAATGATGGAACACTATTATATTTAATTTCATTTTTCCAAGACTCCTTGTTATTTTTCTAGGTGTTGGGATCTAAAAGGTAAAGGCAATGTCCCATATTTTCTGCCCAAGTGCTTTCGACCATCTAGATCCTGACACTAGAAAAATAACAAGGAGTCTTGAAGAGATAAAATTCAAATACAAACAGTTTTTAATTGTCTGTAACTAAACTTGCTTGCATAATAACTTGCTGCCTAAATGTACACTCTCAAAAAAATAAATAAATAAATAAATAAAAAAAATAAAAATAATATATATATATAACATTGTAATATTATATATATATATATATATATATATATATATATATATACAAAACAGTAATATATATAACATGGTAACATTACACACACACACATATGTAAGGTAACATTGTAATCATATATACATATTTTTAGATATTCCATATTTTCTTGATAATATTCTATTTCCGTTGATAGCATTCTGTATTTTAAAATTCATCAGCATCTCAATTTTATCCAACTCTGCATTTACGTAATTTTGTTATGTTATAAAAAACCTAATAAAAACTTTCAAAACTCTTTTGAAAAACACTTAGTGTACATCCAAGCAACCCCTGATGATGACCTATGAAAGGTCCAAAAGTACTTGGGACAATTTTGGTAAATTCATCCACCAATTCCAACCTGAAATAAAGACACTTATCAGGAAACTTGAAAGGATCTTGATTAGATTATATAGACAAAATGTGTCTTTATTATTTAATCTATCATGCTTAAATGAAAGACTGTTGCCTAACTACACATTATATATAAACAGTGTAATATTATATAAACAAATAAAACAGCCTAAGTTTGGTTTCTTCGTTTTATGGCATATCAACTCTTTTTAGGTTATTTAATGCCAAAGCCATTCTCCTAGAAGAACAGTAGTGGTACTATTTAACCCATAGCTGGGAGGATAAGGGGGTTCATACCTTTCCCAAGGGTATTTGCCCAAAAGTGAACGTAATAGCGCGACTGAAGTACGAACTGGCGTACTACGATTCCGCAGTCCATCGCTTTAACCATTACACCATGAGGACACCCCCTTATAAAACAGCCTAAGTGATATGCCTCTAAAAGTAATAGACCAGTTTACAAAACTTGGGAGCAACATCACATCAACTAGAAGTGATGTTAACATATGCCTCGTGAATGCATGAAATGTTATTGATAGGTTCTCAATCACATTGATGTCTGATCTATTCAATAAAATAAAACATGATTTCTTCTAAGCTATAGTTGTATCCATACTACATCTTTCTAAAATTAAGATGAAATATCATAGCTAAATCCATTGTTAGTATTTTCATTTATCCACTTATTTCATCTAAAATTTATATATATATATATATATATATATATATATATATATATATATATATATATATATATATATATATATATACATACACACACACTATATATATATATATATATATATATATATATCATCATCATGTCGTGCTGCTAGCACAGATATCCCTGACCCTCTCTCGCCACTCCTCTCTATTGTTCATCACTTCTGGTAAGTTCTCAGGGCTACATCCTGTATCCTCACAGAGCTGCTGTATGTAGATTCGAGCTGGTCCTGCTTTTGCTTGGCCATATGAGGGGGTCCACAGGAGAACATCACTTATGAGCTCGTCCCTGCTTCTCCAGCAATGTCTTGCATATATATATATATATATATATATATATATATATATATATATATATATATATACACACTAATGACAAAATTATTGTAAACAAGCTTCTCCAAACAATGATTTTAGAAGAGCAAACACATTTTGAAAAGAATATAAGTGCTCCATTTTGCCAGAAATAATAAGAGATCGATTTATTATTTGTAAAAGGATATTTCAATTCAGCATCTTATTTGATAACAGTTTGTATACAGCTTTGGTTTCATTTAGAACCAATCTTGTTTGAATCAACAGACTTCACAAGACTTTAGGCCGAGTTGTTATTCATTCTATTCCACTCAATAAACATCTATTTGCCAACCTTTCAACACGAGCAGGATACAAAACAAGGTCTATTTTTAAAATAGAGTTAAACAGGTTTGAATTTAGAGTTTTCCAGTTCCAAAACTGGTCGCCATTGAAAGGTTAAAGAGCCTAGTCTGCCCTACTATTTACCCATAGCTGGAGGGAGAATAATTGGATTCATACCTTTCCCAAGGGTATGGAGTGCAAAGTGCTATGTAAACAGCCACGTCTAGGAATTGTACTTAGGTCATCGTGTCCCTTTCCATTCAGGTCAATATGATTGCAGGTCTAGATGATAAATAAAGAGTTACACAAGCAAACGGTCTTAAGGAAGTTAGAACGTTAGAAATAAAAAAAAAAAAAGACATTGCAGACGTATTTATTTATCCAATTTATCCACGACAGGCAAGATATACCAAATCAGTAGCACCCCTGCAACCAAACCAGGGTAAACGAACCACCAATTTATAGTAATAGTTCAATACTGAACTAACAATGTAATTTGAATGATAGAAATCCCATAAAGAAATCGTACGAAGCCCAGGGGTTGGCACCATTTTGATGTAAGTATTTCTTCCTGGCTTGGTTTGGTTTCTTTGTTCAATGGCATATCAACCTTAGAGAGTTATTTAATGCCAGAGCCATCCTTACAGAAGAACAGCAGTGATACTATTAAACCTATAGCTCAGATTTCTTCATAACAACTGTAGTTTATTTATATACCCAACCCCTTCACCACAAGTAAGATGTGATAAGTCAATTTTTAAGTAGAGTAAAGCTGGTTTGAATTTAATTTTCCTTCTCTTAGCCTAGTTCTCTAACGAAGGCTAAAGAACCCGGTCTGCCCTACTATTTACTCATAGCTGGTGCTGGGGAGAACAAATGGATTCGTGATTTTCCTAAGGGCATTAGCATAAAGTGAAATGCAAACAGCCTCGTTCAGGATCTGATAATATAACTGGAACCTTGTGCTATTCCCCCATAACTCATGTTTTTTCTTTCAGAAAACAATCTTTGTAATTTATGGTACAAGGGAGCAGTTTGTTTACAATTTTTTTGTCATTAGTAATGATTCCCAGCATTTTTGATTAAATAACTTTTTTTTAAAAAAAGTATTTGAGCACCATGTAAGCAGTCATTTTGACATCTACCTTTGTCATGGCTACTTCTAACATCTGCCTGTTTGATAAGCATAAAAACACAAACCTCCGCGTTATAGGGAAGTAGTATGAGATGCCAATTATATATATATATATATATATATATATATATATATATATATTAGATTACAAGCCATGTATATTATAATAGTCCCATTTTTATGTGTAACTATCTTATTAAAACATTGAAGCCAGTGTTAAAAACAAATTGCGTAGTGGAAGGTCAACAACCAATTTTTTCCAAATATTTAACAAGTGGGTTCAAAGGTGATGAAAATACATTCCTGAAGATTGGGATGATTTTCATAAGTAGAATCTTATATACAAAGCAATACTCTATATATTATTGTATAAGTCTCATATTAATTAAGGTGTTAGGATCTGACAGGTATAGATTTAAAGTCCTTTTTATTGCAGTAAGATTACTTATGAAAAATGACTCCAAATTTTATGGTAGATTATAAAAATCTAATTAAATTGCAATAAAAAAGAAAAAAAAGAAAAAAAAAAGAAAACACCCATTTATATGCCCTACTGACAAACTGAGTGTTACATTTCTTTTTTTAATAAAGTGAAGTATCTCCATTTTTTTGGTACTTTCACATATGTCAAAAATCTAATAAAAATTAATTTCTTTCCAACACAGGGTCATTTAGAGGTCATAAATGGATTTCAGGTGAAATTCTGACCCATAAACATGTACCCATTGTATGAATTATCAAATTATTTGACAAATTTGCAATGTTCAATCTAAATGTCCACAAAAACAACCAATTTACCCCTCCTCCACAACTGTAGAGTAAAAAATCCCAATTCACATAAAGATGAAATGAAAAACTGTATTAAAATATTTGAAGCCTTTTTAGCTACTGAACAATAGATCTTAATAGAAATACAAAATATATCAATTAAGTCCACAATCAATGGATATACTGAAACAAATTCTTCAAATGAATATCAAATTCTTTTATGAAAGGATTTGGAACCCAATCATTATTTTCTTTGTTTAATGAGGAAAAATAAATGTTTCATTTCTTTTCTGAAGTTATCAAATGCTCTACTGTAATAAAAGTCAGAGCTTTTATATCTTTCTAGTGTTTAATCAAAATGCCCCCCCCCAACTGCACAAGTGTTGGAATACTATCTATAAGGTGGAAAATGCCTGAAGTTTTTCTCAGGCAACAGAAATATATCAGAAGAAATTCTGGACAGATGCTAGCAACATAAAAATTGAGAGAGCCTAATTTATGCTACTATTTAGTGATGGGGAGAAAACAGAAAGAGATGGATTAAAATCTTTCCCAAGGGCATTAGCACAAAGTAAAACATAAACACCCCAGGATTTGAACTCAATATATCAAGACTATTTCCTATGACAATAACTATAAGGGCTCCCCTCTGGCTGAATTGGGAAAAATAACAGAAAACTATCAAATGAAAGCGTCACATTGAATAAACACAGTTGAAGATGAATCAAATGTTTTACAATATTTTAATACGTGCTACTTAGCAGTGCATTTTTCACCCAACCGACTCAGTTTCAACTAGAGTAGGTATAAAATATAGGTAATTGCAACATGCGGGACCTAGTGGGTAGAGTGTTTGCCAATGGGCTGGGAGACATACCAAAGACTTTAAAAATGGTACTTGATACCTCCTTGCTTAACACTCAGCAATATAAGGTACGTATCGAGGGTAAAATGGAGCAATCCTGGGAAAGGAGTGGCGCCCTCTCCTACACCTCGGTGTAGTAGCTATTGAAAAGGGAGCCTTCAGGTTGCCCTCGACTAAAGGGAGACAACTTTACTTACTTAATGTAGATCAGTCACTAGCGGTCACAGTCTTTTTTGTTTTTCTTTGAAAATGTGGCTGGCTTAAAATTTATGCAATCTGGAACAAAGGAGATAATTCCCTCTTCATCACCCCTCCAACTTACCTGTGTGTGGGCAAAGCCCTACAAGGATCAGACAGTTCTTTAAGGCCTGCAATGTTATACAGGAAAAGTCTGGACAAAACTCAAAGAATTCTTGATGGCATATAGCGTGTGTACCGAGGAAATGATGACATGTGTCTCAGGTATAATGTCCAACTGCTGCAGGGGTATCAGTACTGGCAGAGCCTGTGAGTTCGAGTAGTGCACTTGGTATAGGAGTAGATACAGTTTGTAATTCACCCTTCCTCAAGAAACAGCAACTTCTAAGTGAAAACCTGCCTAATCTATCAACTCTGATTTGGTATTGGCAATCAGGAAGAACTATAATTACTTCGCTCGTAATATTCCACTAGTGCTTGAGTTGATTCTGTATAGCTACTTATATCCCTCTTTCAGAAGGATGAAGCTTCTGTATAGATCCGTTATACTGCTTTGTCATCCAAGCATTGCATTGATGAAGGTTTGCCTCACGACTTCATGCTGCAGTTATCTATTCAGGATGTGACTAGAATAGGTTGTGAAGGAAGGAAGTCACGAAGTTGACGATGAAGTAGAAGTTGTGCAAGGGATAGACCAATAACTTGGAGAGGAGTGTTGTGGTATTAGAGGTTGTCACTTGCCGCTTCGTCATCATCTAATGAACCCTGAGGATCCATGTTGCCATTTACAAACCTCTTAGTACTTTTTACAGCAAGCTCTATCCTGCCATTAGATTGGGGATATGCTATTGAGAACAGTCTGTGCTTCACACACCATATTTCTAGGAATTACTGAAATAAGCTGGGTATATAAGGTGAGCCACCATCAATGAGTTTTTCTAGGGCACCATACATATGGAAAAGTCTCTGACAAATTGGTATTATTTGGGAGGTGGTAGTGTGACCAGATTTTAGATGGTATAAAATAAGCCAACCTATGGGTCTATCTGTACAAACAAGGTATGTAAAGTGTCCTATATGAAAGAAGGACATTACTATACGTTGAAAGAGCCAGTACCAATAGGGTAATAGTAATTGGCTCTCAGAGTTGACTTGGAGCCATGCTCAAAAACACTAAATCTATTTTAAACTTTGGAATTGGGGAAGTTCTTCAGTAAGTGTTTTTGCATAGTTAGCAATGGAGGTGAGGCTGCCTATTCTTTGAAAAGTATGGCAAGCATTTTACCCAAAGTCTTGATACCCAATTCTTTGATCATTGAACAGTCCAGCATAGGCAAGTTGTCTTTTGTAAACTTCTCACTTGTGAATGTCAGTGCATAAAATTTAGCAGGGGTGACAGATATGCCCACCTTAATAAAAATCCTTTCCCACTTACCTGGATTGGTTTAGTTTTATGGCATATCAACCATTGTTGGTAATTTAATGACAAATACTGTTTTTACATATATATTAAATATATGATTTGTAAATACATTTTGTTGATACACATAGTCAAATTATAAAACAGTTCTATTTCTAACAATTCAATTTAGGATAAGTCATTTGTTTGCCCTCAGTTTAAATGTCAAACAGTTTTATTTGACCCATAGATAGGACCCAATCAGGTGCTACCACTTCAGGCCAGAGTGGACCTGAGAGCGATCACAATGAAGGAGTACTCTGTATTTCCAGATGGTCAAAGACATTTTGGTCAGGTTGTAAGAACGTCGATGATCAGGTAAGGTTAGGTAGGTCTAAAAGCTTGGATTTTGAGGCTGTGCCCAAAGCCAAAAGCAAATCATAAATGCCGTGGATGTAGTGAAAAACACTTGTTATAGGAAAGGTGAAAGCATAGTTGATGACAGTGCAATAACCAGATGGCTGCAGGAATTTTACTCAGGTTCCAAGGGCTTCAACAGTTGGTCAAGATCAGGTAGGCCAAAATCCCTGAATTCCAAGGCTGTGTTCTGAACCATAGAAGCAAATCCAACAAGTAACATTCAGAGAGTATCAGGCGATTTCGGCATCTCCCAGTCCAGTGTGGGTCATCACCTTCACAACCTTGACAAAAGCATCCAAAGCTGTTGAAGTGCACCTCATGTTGCTAAAATATTGCAAAACTTTCGACTCGCTCAAGTGACATGTGATTTTAATTTTATTAAGAAATTCTGAATTGGGGTGAAGAGATAGGGGAAAAAACTGACAACTCCTCATTGTCTGTTTCTATTACATTACTGGTTAGCTAAATAAAGTAAAAGACCATTGATCATGCATCCAATTCTCGGTGCGTACCCCATACTTCTAGTCTTGTGCTGAACTGAACTAAGCTAAGCTTAGTAAATGACAACATAGGTACCAGATATAGGCAGAGAAAGTGGAGTTCAAATCCTAGACAAAGCCGTTTACATTTCACATAGTCCTAATGAGACCCTTCAGGAAGGCATGCATCCAACTATTCTCCCGATGGATGAATTATAGGGTAGACTGGGCTCTTTAACCTTGGTATGGCAACCAGTCTAAAAGAAGAAAAACTGAATTCAAAGCCTGTAAAACTCTGCTTAAAAAATTGAGCTTGTGTCACCTCCTACTCATGTGGAGGGGTTGGTAAATACATAGTTACCAGATGAGACCAGATTTACCAACAGAAAATAGTACCTCATTATTTAAACCTATCAAATCCTGGACAAAGCTATTTGCATTTCAGCCCAATTCAATTTCAATGATTTCCCATCCAAAGTTCCCTATTCTTTATATATATATATATATATATATATATATATATATATATATATATTATATTATATATATAAAGTCATTCAAAAAATAAGGGAATTTTAAAAAAATAAAAAATTTCCACAAATGTAAACCCTGCATTCTTTGGAATTGGTCTATAGCAAAAATTATTTTTAATCGCCCAAAAATATTTATTTTGAGGCTATTCAAACTGGCAGAAAATCAAATGGAGTGCTCCAGAGGTCTGTCATCAAATTCTAGGTGGCTGATAAGAGCAAACCATGTGAAACTTACAGAAGAATGCAGGATATGTAAGAAGCCTGTTTTTGTATTAAAAAAAAAAAAAAAAAAAAGTTACAAGCAAAAGTTAAACTGATAAAAAATATTTTTCAAATCCACATTTTTTGAAAAAAAAGGATACAATCTAATACCATTTCTTTTATTTTTAATGTACAGAAATTACATACACACACACGATAATGTAGGGTCTTATAATCTCTAATAAATGTGCATTATCGAGTACTTCTCACTTTGTTTATTTATAATGGATTATAAGTAGGATGTGGCATTACATTATCAATATTTACAAGTCAATTATAAGCCATTCTCAATATGAACTGATGATTAAAACCGGTTTTAAAACATTTAAAATAAAATCTAGTGTTTGTCTTGACAGATTTGAAACCCATTATATTGCAAACTATTTGCATCTATAAGATCACCACTATATACCTTGTTAGCAATATCTCATCTACTGAAAAAGGTGTCAGCATACACATTGGTAAGGCATGGACAACTATTGACAGGTTGTCAAACCATACAGAAATCTCGTCTGATAAGATTAAATGGGAATTCTTCCAAGCTGTAACCATGTCAGTACTACAATACGGTAGCACCACTTGGTCATCTCACAAACCATACAAGTAAGACGTGCAAACAGGCTGGGCACTGCTGGTGAAGTAAGGACAAACTCATAATCGACATTCTACTATGGACTCCAACGCATGGACACCAGTGTTGCCAACTAGCAAAAACTACTTGTCAGCTCTGCACAGACACTGGATGCCATCTAGAGCAGTACTTTACAAACTGATGAGTTATACCAACAAGATAAGTTTAGTTTACTCAAAACAAAACGGAAATTCTTCCAAGCTGTGGCCTTGCCAGTACAACTGTATGGTTGCACCACTTGGAGAAAAAGCTATATAGTAACAACACAAGAATGATGCATGCTATTTTCAACAAATCATGGAAACAGCAACTGTATGGCCACTTACCTCCCATCTCACAAACTATCCAAGAAAAGTGAGCAAGATACGCTGGGCACAGCTGAAGAGCAAACTCAGGAGCAATATTCTCCTATGGACTTCAACGCATGGACACACCAGTATTGGCTGACCAGCAAAAACTTTGTTTCGTTAGCTCTGTGCAGACACTGAGTGCCATCTACAGGACTTTACAGGAGCGATAACCGAGAGAGACAGATGGTAAGAAAGACTCATGGGAACTCGTGTCATGATGATGATTCCCGGGGGGGTTGAGTATGTTCCAGCAAAATAATGCGACCCGACCCGTTATTGGTAAAAGGAAACTGATTTCAGAAATACTTAACTGTTTTTCAGACAGTCTCTCCCCACTTCCATGCTCCCCAGATTTAAAACCCATTGAGCACATAAAGGACATGTTCTAAAATTCATTAAATTCCTTTCAGCCACACCCAACAAACACAATTCAGTTAAGAACCTGGGAACTCACTTCGATAGCTGTACCCATACAATAGCTCCATTGCACAGACTATATGGCAAATAGCTGCTGTTATTCAGGTGAAGGGAGGAGCTACATGTTATTAGGTAGCAATTACTAATTTTGGAAGGCGCTTCAGTTTGTTTGGATTTCTCTCTTAAATCACAGAGTGAAAGTTATTTTAAGAAAGAAATGAATTCTATTTAAACATACCATAGAGAAAATGAGCAACAATACATTCATATTGGTTTTTTTTTTAATTTCTTATCTAATTTTATCTTTACTTTTTTTTTCGATACTCTTTAGTAAGACTTAGAACATGCTGACAATATCCCCCCCACAGAGAGGTAATATCACCACCAGCTAAAAAAAAGAGGTGTCCAGGGTATGGTGAGGCTCCAGTTCTGGAGATCTGAAAAGTGTCGAGTTACCCCTTCATTGCTATTACTCACAGGTCCACTCTGACAAGGAGTGTCAAAACCTGTTAGGGTCCCGTCTATGAGTTTGTTTAAAACTTATTAGTATTGGATAGGAATACTTGAAACCATATAACTGTAAATTATTTGTGTTAATAACAGTTACTTGAAATCATATGACTGTGTGCAAATAAATGACTATAGTTAGATAGAAATAATTACTTGAATCACATACTTAGATGGGAATACTTTAAACCATAAAACTATGAGCAAATTATTTGTATTAGATAGGAATACTTGATATATAACTAGGAGAAAAAAAAATGAACATAGAATAGACAGAATTCCCTAACCTTTAAGCATAAAATAAACCTCAGCGGGTTGACATGTCGTTAAAATCAATCAATCTTTGTTAGTTCACTGACGAAAGAGCCATATTCTTCTTCAAGAATCCAGAATATATATATTATAAGAGTGTTGGTTGTCACGAAATCACTTTGTGGGTATGTGTCAAACCAAGTGCAGTATAATATGGAGAGTGCTCAATATCTAGGATAGAGCTATTATATAATAATAAAATATATATTTAATTCATGGAATTTAGACTAGACCCCTGGGTTTCATGGAGTTTTTTGCAAACCAACAATCATCAGGCAGTTAAGAAAATGAAATGAATCGAAAAAAATACAGTCAAAAAACCGTTGGGATTTGGTATGATTCTTTGCGTGTGCTTGTAAATGAGTGAGTGTGGGTGGGTGTGGGTGTGTGGGGCGTTATAGCTGCGTATTAATGTGTTTGCGTGGGTGTTTGAGTGAAATTCATATGAACAAAAAACTTCCTTTTTTTTTGTTGTGGAGCAAAGGATTCATATTTTTATTAAAAATTACACGGAAATCTGTGGTCCAGTTGGACAAGGCAACAGTGACTTTACCAACTGAACCCCAAAGATCCACTGGATGACAGAAATCTAATAATTAACCTTCATGTCTTAGCACATTGACAAATATTCTATCAAGTACTGAAAATATCATCATCATCATGTCGTGCCGCCAGCACGGATATCCCTGACCCTCTCTCGCCACTCTTCCCTATCGTCCATCGCTTCCTACAGGTCCTCAGGGCTACATCCCGTATCCTCACAGAGTTGCTGTATGTAGGTTCGAGCTGGTCGCCCTGTTTTTGCTCGGCCATGAGAGGGAGTTCATAGGAGTACATCCCTTATGAGCTCGTCCCTGCTTCTCCAGCAGTGTCCTCCATGTCTGTTTCGTCTAATTTTGATAGTTTTCGTGATGGGAGGTAGGTGGCCGTATAGCTGGTGCTTTGCGGGGTATGGCCGCCAGGACCTGTTCAATATTGCTCGCAGCATTCTTGTGTAGTTGCCGTCAAGCTTTTTCTCCATCCGTTTAGTTAGCGTCCAAGTAGTGCATCCATATAGCAGTATCGACACGACCGCTGCTTGAAAAAACTAAATCTAATTTTATTTGATTTACTTCAAAAAATGAATTTGAAATAAACATGAAAAAAAATTTTTTTTAGTTTCTTTTTTTAATTTTCAAGATCATTTAATTTCCGTTTTTATTATTTAAAAAACAAAAATTAAAAATTAAAATTAATTTTATAATGTCTATAAAAAGAACACGTTTTAAAGTAAATGATTTACGTCTATATAAAACTAAATTCTAGAAAATACTGGGTATGACATTAAAATGTATCTGATGGTGAGGCTCACGTTCCGAAATATCCCTTTATTACTATTACTCCTATAGTGGTAGTACCTGTGAACCCCCCCCAGGGGCCAAATAAATATGTTAAAATGTAAATATGAACGTACAATGAATGTGATTCTCGAGAATACGATCATTGTATCCCCCCCATGGATGGATGGATGGTTGGTTGGGTTTTATGGCATATATACCTTTGTAGGTTATTTAATGCCAAATCCATTTTTATACAAATAATCAGTTCTATTTCAAACAATTCAGTTTAGCATAAGTACGCAGTTTACTTCTATTTAACCATTCCGAGCCAGAATGGACCTGGGAGCAATGGCAATGAAGGGGTACTCCGCATTCCCCAAAGCTCCAGCATCACTGGAACCTCACCATCAGATTGTTTAGTGTCATATCTAGGACACTCGTTTAGTGGGAGGGGGATGGGGGGTCTTAGCCCTCTGCAGAGGTTTAGTCGGTGTATTCAACAACTCCAGCCGACTGGGCAACCTTCCTATGGAGGGGTAAGACCCAATCCACCCAAGTAAGAAATATTTTTACAAATCGAAAAATATAAATTTTAAAACAAGAAACTGGGAGTTGTTATGAGGACCTACAGTAACAATTATTTAAGCAATTTTCAGTTTTGTCTGACTATTAAAGTATGCTAGTGGGTAGAGTGTTCGTCAATAGTCCGGGAGACCAGGGTTCAATCCCAGGTCGCGTCATACCAAAGACTTTCAAAATGGTACTTGATACCTCCTTGTTTAACACTCAGCATTATAAGGTACATATCAAGGGTAAAGTGGAGCAATCCAGGGAAAGGAGTAACGCCCTCCCCTACACCTTGGTGTAGTAGCTATTGAAATGGGAGCCTTCAGGTCACCCTCGACAACAGTCGCTAACTTACTTCATTAAAGAAAAAAAGCGAAATTTTTCAAAAAAAGGTAAAAATAATTGTTTTTCGGAGCAATGAGAGATTTCAAGATTATTAACGGGTAAAACATTACATATCAAAAAGAGAATTATTATTATTATTTAATTTCTTCTTCACTATTTTATTAATACATTGTTTAAAAATCATCCCATTGAGTTTTCTTAATTTCCCTTTCAAAAACTATGGTAACATTTTTATTTTCCTTTTTCAAAATTAAATATAAAAACTGATACAATTTTTTATACTTAAAATAAATTTTTAGGGTTTTCGTTTTTTGGGTGGGGTGGCCTTCCGTACAAATGATTTTTAGCATGAAACTAAAACGCACCTTAATAACTGTATGGTACAACGACGGACAAATTGCCTAGTTATTAACTTTGACCTACTACTTAAATTTAAATACAATAATAAGTTATATAGTTATCAAAGTTTAAGTAATATCGTTACATAAATCGGTTTATTAATGTTTCTAGTTTCATTTAACAAAAAAAAAAAAAAAAAAAAAAAACTTTTTTGAAGTATCTTAACATTTTAATAACACTTACGTAACCGCGAGTTGAGCAAGGTCGTCATTTTTGATGAATTTAATTCTTTAAAATAAATTAAGAATTAAATATGTAATTTTATTTTGCTTTTAATACTGATGTTAGGTGCTTTGAAATAAAACTAATTCAACATTGAATAATAACTTTTTTTTTTTTTATTCGTTTCAACGGAGGAAAAAAGGGCGAAATATTGTTAATAGCTACAATAATTAAATACGGACTTCTATCAAAAATGTCCTAGATATACTCGTAGCCAATTGGGCGATTTATTATATATAAACTAAAATTTAACCTTAAATAATAATTTTATTTTTATATTCGGTTTAACGAGGAAAAACAGAGCAAAATATTGTTTATACATATTTTAAGAGGAGTATTTTCTAATGCTAATTTTAGATGAAACCTTATTACAATCATCAACATTATTATAATACCACGTCAAAAATGATGTTGCGACGGTTTCTATGGTGTGGCGTTGCTAGCCACACGCCCCTTGGATTGAAATTCAATGTTTTTTTGTGGGTTTTTTTTTTCTTTTTATTAGACCTACAAAGCTAATAAAGAGGCGGTTTACATGTTACATAACCCTAATATAATACCCTTCAGAAAGATATGAATCCAACACTTTCCCCCCTCACATTACGGGTAAATAAAAGAACAGATTGGGCTCTTTAACCAGACTGAAAGGAAAACCCTGAATTCAAATCAGTTCTATATCGCTGAAAAAAAAATGACCTTGTGTAACATACTGCACGTGGAGAATGGGTTGGGTAAATATATTAAAGGTTAAAGATGGACACCTAATGTGGTGTAATGGTTAACAAGCTAGCGAGTTCGATTCTCATTGGGGAATCCTATACTTCTAGCCTTATGCCACAACTAAGCTAAGCAAATCACTATACTATGCCATGTCCAGTCTGACAAAGTATTTATAAGTAAAACTGAATTCAACTTGAAATGAGTTGTACTCCGTTTAAAAAAAATAAAATTCTGCTCTGTGACAGAGGGAATGGGAAAATATATTAAAGGCTAAAGATGGACACCTTATGTGGTGTAATGGTTAAGCAAGCTAGTAAGTTCGATTCTCATTGGGCGCCCTATACTTCTGGTCTTGTGCCACATCCAAGCTAAGCTAAATAGATGAATCTACAAAGTTAAAGGTCCCAGTATGCCGAACTATAAGTAAAACTGAAAAGCCGGAATATTCCTGTGTGGTTTTTAGCAGATGTGTCACCACATTCCATATGGGACCATATTTTCAAACCAGTACCCGTTTAATTTATGAATTAATTTGGGTTTGGTTTTGTTCTTTTGTGGTGTTGGGTTTTTTTTTTAAATGTTCCTGTAACAGTGTTGCTCGATAGGATATCCTAATATTTAATTGAAGAGGGGGAGGAATATTTTCGTAACATTATGAATATAAAAGAAAACCTGTTACAAAAAAAAAACAAAAAACAATGAATGACTTAATTTAACAAGCTAAAAAAAATTGTATGGATCCAAGTTTCAACTTTTCTTTAAATATTGTTTAAACTTTATACATAATTGAGAATATATCTGAAATTTTTATGGTAAAATAAATCAAATTTCACCAATATGTTTTAAAATAAACACAATTTTTAAAGAATAAAAAAAAATCAACACGGAAAATGTATTTTTCTTTATATTATAAGGACGGACAAAAAGTCAGGGTTCAGTTTGATATTAACTTATATTGTAAATTAAATATCCGTAGCCATAAAACGAACACAAAAATCAGGGTTCAGATTAGCATTATATATGTATTGCAAATTGAACCCCCACTATGAAAACACTTTACTCGCTCCAACTTAAAAACTTAATTTTTCTCAAATAGGAAATATTTCCCGAAAGAAATGAATGTCATTTTCTCACAGGATAAATCAAACTACAAAAGAAAAATATATTTTTCGACAAAATTACGATAGTTTATTAAAACCGAATCTTAGCTATAAAATCGAAAACACATATGACAGTAAATTATTATGTTCGTAATATTATCATTAAATAATTATATAAGTATTGAATTATATTGAATATTATATCTGCAATATTATGAAGTATTATAATACTTTTTAGAACATTTTATGGTTCATCTTTTCGTTTTGTTTTTTTTTTAATTTTTATCCTTAAATCATACTTTTTCTAAGTCCATTTCAATTTTTTTTTTATGTTTAAAAATTTTATCTTATTAAAATATCTTTCGATTATTGCAGAAAATTATTTAACTAAAATATGAAGGGAACAGGTTGTAGATGAAAATGAAATTTTAATTATTTTTTTTTAATTAATTAAAAAAATGGCTTAACGATAAAGTTGTTTTTTTTTAATCAATTATAAAGTATAATACTTTTTAATTTATGGTTCATACTTAAAAAAAAAAAAAAAAAAAAAAAACTTTATCATTATTGTCAACAAACTTTTTCTAATTGAATAAATAAGTCTTCATTTTAATGTTTTGAAATGTTATTTTATTTAAACTTTATTTTTATTTTAAGAAAAGAAAAAATATGCTGAACTCAAGCTACAGATAAAATTAAAAGATTCAGGTTTAATTTGATTATGAAAATTTTATTTTCTACTCAATTTGAAGACAAATATCTTAAAACATTTTTTATAGTAAAACGAAATTTTATTACTACTACATCTAAAAAGACTTTTTTTTTTCACCTGTTGCATAATCAGAAATAATATTTTCAAAACGGACAAAATAAAAAAAAAAATTTTAAAGGGTAAGAAAATTAAATCATATTCAAAGCTTGTAAAAAAAAAAATCCTGATTGATTTATTGTATACTTGTTTTTAAGTCAAATTTTTAATCGATAGATAATCATTTTTATTTTTAAAGAACTTTACCTAACTTGATATAAGCAAAAATAAGTTCCTATAAAATTTATTATTATTTATGATTCATATGAAAAAATAAATGCTAAATGAAGATGAATGTCTGGAATTCAGGCTGATTTCTAAAAACAGTTTTGATTAAAATTTCAAGTCTAAGTATTTTAAGAAAAGAGAGAAGGACTAACTTACCCACGTTGCTGTAGTAAAACAATCTATACACACTGACTGGTGGTGGTGGACTTCGGTAACCAAACAAAAAAAGTACACCAAACAAAAAAAGAAAAAAAAGGATTGTATAATCAAAGTGCGCTTAGCCGTCATGTGATAAAACTTCTTTTCATCCAGCCTAACATTAACAACAAAAGATTGGGTTTTTTTTTTTCATTGGGGTACCTCAACAATAAAAAAAGGTTAAACTATTTTTGCGGACTATAATTGCTTGGCCGGTCATAACGTCACAGAAAAGTCACAATTTTGGCCAGTAAAAAAAAAAAGACAATTAATTTAAGGTGGCTAGTTAAAGTTAAGTCTAGAGGACTGAAGGATTTTAATTAGTATTCATAGTTAACACCTGTCCATAATGATACTATTGCTTCTATTTAGGAAGGAGTGAAGGATTCTAACAAGCGTTTCAGAGTTAATACCTGTCCATGATGATACTGATGCTTCTATCTAGAAAGAAATTATGGATTCTAGTTAATAGGTATTTCCGTTATATCGATAATTTAGATGAGAGAAAACATAGAATGACGTTCAGCGAGGACACACACACCCCACATTAATCTTAAACTGTCATTAAGCTGCAGATAAAGCTGGAAATTTTAAATGTATTGCTCTAATAAAAATCGCGCTATCATGTGCTGTTTTTGCTAGGTCATAGTGTCTCTCTCACACACACACACACACACACACAGTGATGGAAATTTTAGTTCTAGAAGTGAGTTCGAATCTAATTGGGTGCCCTCATACATTCGACCTTGTGCCACATCTAAGCAAAAAACTTACTAAATTTCTACTAGAAGAAATTTGATACACTGTATGGTCCAGGTTAAAAGCACAGTTAAAGTAATCCAAAGCCGAACTTATTTAAATCTTATTTTTTTATGTAAGTATCATTGGGGAACGAGGAAAGTTTTGGTAATCTCCAATTTCATTTCTTAAATTTCTATTATCTCGTTCCCCAATGATACCTGCATCAAAAAATAAGGTCTAAAAAAGTTCGGCTTTCGGTCACACTTACCACGATTTTAATGTGAACTATAGCAGGTTGAGGGGGGAGGGTAGGATTATATTTCGTAGAGAAATAATTCGTTTTTAATTCAAGTGAGATGTAAGGAATTTATTAAATGAACACTATTGGTTTTAATTTTTTGAACCAGGATTCAAGAATTTAGGTACCAACAACATGGCCGCCTATGGACCTTTCGTTCTGTAACAAATCACTACCCGTAATCAAGGGGAAAAATATCACCAAAAGACAGAAAATAGTCCGATTTTAACTAAATTTTCAAAATTTATTTATTAATAAATGAATTTTATGATGCATCAGTTTTTTTCTCAGGTTACTTAACTTTACCCCGTCCCTGCCTCGTGTGTGTGTGTGTGTGTGTGTGTGTGTGTGGCGCTATTTAATCGGTAGGGATATATGATATGGCTCAAACTTTCTGTATATGACTTTTAAAATTCTGAAGGTCTAAATGAGATAAAGAATCTTTTTTTCTAATTGCGAACTTTTGGAGGAAAATAGTATCCCTAATGTGATTATCAAATTAATATTTTTTTTGTTTTTGTTTTGAGAGCTTTTAATACTCTGATTTAACAGAAAATATGATTTTCTTTTAGATTAGGGAAATAATTTTTTTATCAATATTTGTTCTACTTAAAAATGTGGTGGGGGGAACCTTAAGTTTGCCTTAGATTTTTACTTGCTTTTCTTTAATCAAATGATAAACCTAAATATTTCATTAAATAAAGAATGTTATTACGAATCGAAAAATATAATTTTTAAAAGCAAGAAACTGGAAGAAATTTTAGTAATAAATTGAAAAATAATTTCATTGAGTTTTCTTAAATTCTCATTCAAAAACTTTGTTAACGTATTTATTTTCCTTTTTCGAAATTAAATTTTAAAAAAACTATGGAGAATACGATTTTCTTTATAATGAAAAAAAAGGGAGAAGTTTTTTGGGGGGTGGGGGAATGGGTTGGAAGTCCTACCCTTTTGTACGAATAATTTTTAATGGGAAACTAAGGCGCACCTTAATAACTGTATAGTACAATGACGGACAAATTGTCTAATCATTAACTTTGACCTACTACTTAAATCTAAATAAGTGATATAGTTATCAAAATTTAAGTAATATCTTTACATAAATCGGTTTATTACTGTTTCTAGTTTCTAATTTCATTCAAAAAACCTTTTTTAAAGCATTTTAAATTTTTCATAACAGCGTAAATGAATTACGTAACAGCGAGTTGAGCAAGGTCATCATTTTTGGTGAATTTAATTCTTTAAAATAAATTAAGAATTAGATATGTAATTTTATTTTGCTTTTAATACTGATGTTACATGCTTTGAAATAAAAGTCAAATTCAACACTGAATAATAACTTTAATTATTATTTTAATTCGTTTTAACGGAGGAAAAAAAGGCAAAATATTGTTAATATCTACAATACGTACTTCTAAAATGTCCAACGCACACTCGTAGCTGACTGAATGATTTTAACGGCATGTGAATTCGTCAAGGGTTATTTTATCGCATTCATGGTACGTTCATATTTACATTTTTTCTAGTTTAAAAGTTTTTTCTTTTTTTTTTTTTTAAATAAAATCATGATATTAAATATTCCTGTTTGGACGGTCTCAAATATTCTTATCTTAAACTAATAATTATATTGTTTACTAAAAAAGGAGGTGGGCAAGAAGCAGAAGATACTCCACACAGACTATTACGGACGCAGACGACGTTGAGGACATAGCACTTCTAGCAAATACACCTATCAAACCGAATCTTTGCTGCATAGTCTGGAGCAAGTAGCAGGAGATATTGGCTTCTATATGAATGCAGATAATATGTGTTTTAATTAAGGAGACACCTCCACTCTAAATGGGGATTCTCTGAAATTCGTGGAAAAGTTCACGAACCTTGGTAGCAGCGTCTCATCTACTGAAAGTGACATCAATATGCGCCTAGCGAAGGCACGGACTGCTATAGATAGGTTATCGATCATATGGAAGTCTGGCCGATCCGATAAAATAAAACGTAATTTCTTCCAAGCAGCGGTCGTGTCGATTCTACTATATGGATGCACCACATGGACGCTGACAAAACGTATAGAGAAAAAGCTAGACGCGAACTGCGCAAGAATGCTACGAGACATAGTGAACAAGCTCTCGAAGCAATATCCCACGAAACAGCAACTGTACAGCCACCAACCTCCCATCTCTAAAACTATCCAAGTAAGACAAACAAGGGACTCTGCTGGAGAAGCAACGACGAACTCATAAGTGACATTCTTCTATGGACCCCTGCACACAGACGTGCTAGTGTTGGCCAACCAACAAGAACTTACAGCTCTGTACGGACACAGGATACAGTCTAGAAGACCAGCCGAAAGCGATACATGATAGGGATGAATGGCGAGAGAGAGTCAGGGAAATCTGTGCTAGCAGCGGGACTTGATGATAATGTTATAGTTTCAAGTAATTATTTCAATTTAATAGTCATTTGTTGGAATACATGGTTTTAAGTAAATAATAACCCTTAGTAAATAATTAGATGATTGAGCGATTGGTTTTAACGGCATGTCAAACTATCTAGGGGTAATTTATACCTAATGCTTAAGGAATCGCATTCATTCTATGTTTACTATTTGTGTGTAGTTATTATCTTAAAGTTTTTTTTCTTGTGCAAACAAATTATATCAAGTATTCCTATCTTATACAAATAATTTGCACATCAGATGCAGTTTGGTCTCATACCCGGGATACTCGTAGCCAAACGGTAGACAAAGTTAAAACAATATCAATTAAGAATCGAACCCTTACAAGATTAATTACAGGCTTTGAAATGCGGCTCTATTCCCTGGGTAAGGTTGCAGTTTATCTTCGTCTGCACCCGCTCTTCGCAAAGACGACTTTGTAGTCTGGTTTGGTTTCTTTGTTTAATGGCATATCCATATTTACCAACCCCTCCGCTCGGGCAGAATATGACACAAGGTCAGTTTTTAAGCGGAGTTTAACAGGTTTGAATTCAGAGTTTTCCTTCTCCTAGACTAGTTTAATGGCATATCAACCTTCGTGGGTTATTTATTGCTAAAGCCATTCTTCTAGAACAGTAGTGGTACTATTTAACCCATAGCTAGGAGGATAAGAGGGTTCATACCTTTCCCGAAAGTGAATGTAATAGCGCGACTACACAACTTTGTGGGTCACCTGAGATGGGGACAATTATCCCCGAGTCACAGATGACAAAGGAGGAAGGGTCTTGAGACATTTTTGTTGCTATGGCGATGAGACATAGCATGTATTTATTTAATCCATCCGCCATGGGTAGAATGTGACATAAGGTCAATTTTTAAGCGGAGTACAGCTGGTGTAAATTTAAAGTTCTTTCTCCTAGATTGGTTGCCTTGTCAAAGGCAATGAACACAATCAACCCGACTATGTTATCTATAGCTAGGAGAGAGGGGAAATGACGAATTTATGCCTTTCCTAAGGGCATTAGCGCGAAGTGAAACGTAAACCTCATCCAGAATTTGAACTCGGGTCGCCGATTCTATTTCCTAAGACGATAACCGTTACGCTTAGCGTGATGAGATAAAACGCAGGGAACTGTGGATTCATGCCTTTCCACGAAAGTACTTAAGTTTAAGACTGGGTTGGTGAGACTCACTAATTATCCATACATGAAAACTAGAGAAATAAAAGAGGTGAGGAAGGTTTTTTTTTTTTTTTCTTTCATTGCTATTACTTCAAGACCCACTTTTACCTGGATTGGGAGTGTAGGGAATGAATAAATAATTTTTTTTTTAAATCTTAATTGAATTAAAAAAGAAAATTATTAAAATATGCAGAAACTCCCAGAGGTCTCTGACATGAAAAAGGGACGACGCATGCGTAAGGAGAAGGGACCTTCCGACAAAAGATGGAAGTTCATTTTTTTTTAGGCAGTGACCGGCGAAGTGACAACACCTGACTAACTGGTGGAAGACGTTACGCATTCCTCTTTGGACGAAGCGTTGGCTACTCCTTTCACTCGTAGCAGCCATCTTGGTTAACAGTATGCCGAAATATAAAAGACAACGAAATGAAACTACGAACTAAAACACTGGACTTCGACAAATTCCCAAAACAAATGAGGACACATAATACCAAGAAACGATTAACGTATTTTTAAACACCTTAACTGGGGGATTCAACCATTTCAATTGTATTCAGGGAAAACTCCCTCACCCATGGAATGGTTGTTGAACCCAGGAAATAAAGGAAAAATATAAAAGAAACGTCTTCGTCTCCTATCTGTTACTGTCTTCTTTTGTATAATTCTTTTTGGACCTTTCTTGTTCAAGGAGTTACACCGACTAGCCAACGTGGAGTAAAATAAAATAACCTCAAAATGGAGTCATATATAAAACGGCAACACAGCTTCCCTTGACCTCAGTCCGCCTGACCCCCATAGTAGTACCTGTTAGGGTCACATCTACAGGTCAAACTGATCCGTTCATAACCGATTCGTATTCAAGAGGACCGTCGGCTAAAACTCTCAAAAAAAAAAAAAAAAAAAAAAAAAAAAACAGCTACACAAAAAATCTAAATATGAATGTACAATAAACGCGATTTCTCATTTGGAGGTGCCCGTGGTGTAATGGTTAAGGAGTTGCCCGTGGTGTAATGGTTATCGTCGCAGGAAATGGACACGGCAACACGAGTTCAAATCCTGGACGAGACTGATTGCATTTCACATCGCACTAATACCCTTAGGAAAGGTATGAATCCAATTATTCCCCCTCCAGCTATGGGTAAATAGTAGGGCAGACTAGATTGTTCAGTCTTGGTGAGGCAACTAGTCTAGGAGAATGAAAACTCTGAATTCAAACCTGTTAAACTCCGCTTAAAAAAATTGACCTTGTGTCATATCCTGTCCAAGCGGAGGGGTTGGGTAAATATGATAAACGCGATTTCCTAACCTCTATGCATAAACTAACCCTAGACGAATTGACATACCGTTAAAATCAAGCAATCATTAAATATAAGCAATATTATCATTATGGACTGCCACTGTAATAAGATCCCAACGAGATCACCAGTTTTCTAAAGGACTTTTCTTCTTTTTCCTTTTGTTTATACATTAGACTGTGTCTATTGTATAAAACCAGAGACGGACTTTCACCAGGTGAGACACTTAGCTATATGAAATTTGACTCCCTTCAAGTAAAAAAAATAAAATAATTTAATTATTATATATAATTATCATATATCAATGATTTTTTAATGAATTTGTTTTAAAGAATAAAAACAAATCACAAAAAAAGAATACATATTTTTTGAATGATACCCCGAAGGTGCGTGGCCCAAAGCTAGGAGTTTATATGTAAGTAGGTTACGTCAAGTACATCATTAATAATTGAAATATCTAATCGTAGATTTATTTTAACGGCATTTCACCCCATCTAGGGTTATTTTACGCCTACAGGTTAGAGAATCGCCTTCACTGAATGTTCATGATTACGTTGTTAGTGTAATTTTTTTTTTCATTTTTATTTGTATTCTTTTGCACACGGTCCTTTCAAATATGAATAATTTTTAAACAGATCTATTTGACCCATAGATGAGACCCTATCAGGTACTACCACTCCAGATCACAGTGGATCTGGGAGTAATGACAATAAAAGGATACTTCACATTCCCCAGATTTCCAGAAGTGGAGCCTCATTATCAAATGTAGTTTAGCGTTATACCCAGGACACCCATTTTTGGAGGGGTCTTGCAACCTCTGCTGGGAACAATAGTGTATTCTAAGCCCAACTGAGAGAGTGGAGCACAGGAAGAGTGTGTAGCGCCAATCTTGGTTTTATCTATGTAGGTTCGAGCACTGAAACACATTTTACTGATAAAGGAAAAGTAATTTCTTTTCATAGCTTTACCAAGTGCTTTGTTTTAAAAACATTTTTTCTCGTCGAGAAATCGACCTGACATATATTACCAAATATATTTAAAACTTATAAATAGTGAACTTCGATTATATCATTGTTATAGAACAGGAAAAAAACTATTTAATTGTGATTATGTATTTTTGAAAAAACATGTCAAAGTTTATTTGTACAGTTCAACTTACACTAATTTTTAACGACCTTACATTGTCAAGGATATATTGAATGCTTGAAGGTTTTATTCATCTTTTTTTCGTTTTCCTCAAATCATATTTCTTTACTCTAAAAGCAAATTACAGGAAATTAATTATTTTAGAAACTACTTTTTTTAACATTTGAAGAAACAGAACTATGAAATGTAAGCAGATAGTTTTATCAAGAGATTAGATAAGTTGGTTGTAATTTTATTAATCATTTTACTTAGATGTGGCACAATGTCATATGGAAGGGGCACCCAATGAGACTCGAACTCACTCGTGTAGGTTTGCTAGTCGAGCTTGCTAACCATTACACCACCAAAGGCGCCGTAGGTTAGATAAGTTGGTGGTAACTTCGAATTTGCTCAAAACTTGAAAAATTTAATTTTAAATTTAAAACTTGAAATTTGGAACAAATTTAATTTTAAAAGTTTATCCCTAAAAAGAAAAAGACAGTTTTAAAACTTTTTCTCAAGCCGAATTCGGAGATAAAGTACACCTATTTCTAACGGGTTTTATAGGCACTAGTAAGTGTATAATAGAAAAAAGAAAATCACCTACTCTTTTAGATAAGAGGCCCTATTAAAAGCTCTAAGAATAAATTTACTGTATCCCTCTACGAAAGAAATCGACACGGCGACACGATTTCAAATCCAGGACGAGACTAATTGCATTTCACATAGCACTAAAACCCTTGGGAAAGGTATGAATCCAATTATACTCCCTCCAGCTATGGGTAAATAGTAGGGCAGACTAGATTCTTCAGCCTTGAGGAAGCAACTAGTCTAGAAGGAAAACTATGAATTCACACCTGTTAAACTTCGCTTAAAAAAATTGACATTGTGTCACATCCTGCCCGAGCGGAGGGGTTGGTGAAAAAATAATGGAAGTGCCCGTGGTGTAATGGTTATCGTCGTGGGAAATGAACACGGCGACACGAGTTCAAATCCTGGACAAGACTGATTGTATTTCACATAGCACTAACACCTTTGGGAAAGGTATGAATCCAATTATTCTCCCTCCAGCTATGGGTAAATAGTAGGACAGACTAGGTTCTTCAGCCTTGGTGAGGCAACTAGTCTAGGAGAAGGAGAACTCTGAATTCAAACCTGTTAAACTACACTTAAAAAATTGACCTTGTGTCATATCCTGTCCGAGCGGGGGGTTGGTAAATAGCATACTCTACCTTCTCCAGCCTCACTATCAGATATAGTTTAGTGTCATATACAGGACACTCATTAGTGGGCACATCTTACACCTCTGTTGAGAGGCAGTTGGCAGATTCTACGGCCTTAGCCGACAGAGCCAGAGGAATACATTAAAAACACAAGACAAGGCTATTTGTATTTCACATAGCACTAACACCATTGGGAAAGGTATTAATCCAACGATCCTCGCTCTAGCTATGAGTAAAATAGTAGGGCAGGCTGGTTTTCTTTAGCCTTGGTATGGTAACTAGTCTAGGAAAAGGAAAACTCTGAATTCAAACCCGTTAAACTTTGCATAAAAGTCGACCTTGTGCCGCATCCTGTTCAAGTGGAGAGGTTGGTTAATATATCAATTAAAAACACACAATTCGTGTTCTATATA
Organism: Sepioteuthis lessoniana; assembly: GCA_963585895.1. NCBI lineage: Eukaryota > Metazoa > Mollusca > Cephalopoda > Myopsida > Loliginidae > Sepioteuthis > Sepioteuthis lessoniana. Next base: position 49,994,994 of record OY757947.1, on the reverse strand, counting down.
ATTGCATAAGGCCAATAATTAATTTGTTTGGCAATGAAATAAAAAAGAAACAGGCTACAATAGCTATACTACCTCTTTACTTATTACATTACATAACAGTAACCTTTTCTACAAACAGGGGTGATGAAAATACCCAAGTACTGAAGATTAAGGGAGTGACCTTTTTTTTGTGGGGGGGGGGTGAACAGACAAATCTATACATCTATTTCTTTATCTTTTTTTTGGGGGGGATATTCAATTTCCATGGGTGCAGTACTACACTATGATCACAGATAAGGTGCACAGATACTACACTATGATCACTGACAAGGTGCACAGATACTAAACTCATCTTAACTGAAGTTACAGTGAGACAAAGAAACAAAAAATCATGTCGCTATATAAATGAAGTCAAAAGAAATTTGAGTCAGCAGTACACTGGGTAATATTTTTTGCCCCAACAGATTATAAATAATAATAATAATTGACAAAGCAACTACAATGAAGTAAATGAAGGATAATACGAGTCAAAATTATTAATAATATATATTTAATTTTTGAAATATTTCTCAATAAAACTGAAATATCAAATGAAACAGAAACTGAATTCACACCAAACGGTTTAATTTCTAGAGGAACCCTCCCATTGCCTAGTGACTAACATGCTGAATAGTGACATTCCATTTCATGATATTTGAGGTGGTCACTAGCAATGGTAACGTTATGCCTCCATTTATGTTCCCACATGGCCTCAGATTCAATGGGAAAACCTCCATTAAGGGCTTAGAAAAGGCAGTGCCGTATTGTATTGAGAAAGTGGCAGCTGGAAGACCTACATCTTCCAACAGGTCTCCAATGCCATGCCACACAAGAAGAACCACCCAACGTTGGCAGGCAGAAAATTTCTGCAATTTCATCACCCCAAACATCTAACCACCTAATTCCCCAAATTGCAATACCTTTGGTTATTATGCGTGTGACAGAGTTGAGCTAAATATCCATAAAAACACTATGCAACACCAAAGATAACCTGAAGGCAAGAATAATAGCAGCCTTTACTTTTGGAAGGATTGCAGGAGATTCCTAAGTTGTCTTGAGGCCGTGGTTGAAACCAATGGCAAACTCTCTGAAATGGAATTTTGGTAAATATATCTGACAAAGTGAGATAGGTCTTATTTTCATTTTTGCATAATGAAGACAACATTTAACCCATCACACTCATTAGAAATGCCTCATTATTTCTTTATCTGAAGATGCAGATCTAACATTTTTTTAAAATGGAGGTCTGCTGAAATAAATATTATTACAAAAAATAAGAGTCATTTTTAAAGGGTTTTCTTTTATATATATATATATATATATATATATATATATATATATATATATATATATATATATGTGTGTGTGTGTGTGTGTTTAAAAAAAATCATTTTAAAATCAGGATTGCTCATCAGTGATGTGCCCTCTATCAAAGATTTTGGGCCTTACTTGCATCAGATCTCACCAGGGTGACCCATCCCTAATTAGAGTGTTTCTCCTTATCCCATAAATTATAAGAGCTGGACACTAACTTAGAGAAAAAAAAAAAAAATTATATATCGAAATAAAAAAGGAGTACTTTTATACTATACAACTATCCTATGTATAATATACATTTCCTTATGTAATAAATTGATCAGATTTTTTTTTTTGGCAGATGTCTTAAACAAATCCAACTTTCTCAAAATTTATTGCGAGATGTATAACTTAATGTGACTCATCTCCTTCAAAATAGTCCCTCCATTTTTACAAGAATTTTTTTTCTTTACAGTTCTACCAGTTATTTTGAGGGTTAACATACAGGTACGGTTGGCCTTAAGCCAATTGGACCACCTGCTGCCAATTGGGCCTCATGCCTAAATACACACAACAGCACATTGTAATATATATGTTCCCAATTGAGCCCCACATCTCGGAAGACCAACCAAGCAAATAGGTTTAATAGAGCTTTTTTTTTTTCGACCACAGTAACACAAAAACATACGTTTAGTGATATTTATGCTTAATTATTAACATTATTCAAACTCAATGGACGAAGGAAATACTCAAATGTTTCTATCTCATCAACAACATAAAATATCCTTATCTCTTGTCCTCAATCAGATCATATAATTAAATCAAAAAGCCAAAAACTATTTGTCCTGAAAATTCAATGACTGGTAAAATTCAATTGATTGGTAACCAGCAAGTAATTCAAAAAGCTTTAAGCAATAGTTTTTGTCTTGCACATGTCTGATCAAAAACCACAGAAAAAGAATTAAGATGGAGGATAAAACTAGTCAAAATTATTAATAATAATCATTGACAAAGCAAGTAGAATTTGGAAGATGAAGGATAATATGAGTCAAAATTATTAATAATACTGATTGACAAAGCAAGTAGAATTAGAAAGATGAAGGATAACACTAGTCAAAATTATTAATAATACTGATTGACAAAGCAAATAGAATTAGAAAGATGAAGGATAATACGAGTCAAAATCATTAATAATACTGATTGACAAAGCAAGTAGAATTAGAAAGATGAAGGATAACACTAGTCAAAATTATTAATAATACTGATTGACAAAGCAAATAGAATTAGAAAGATGAAGGATAATACGAGTCAAAATCATTAATAATACTGATTGACAAAGCAAGTAGAATTAGAAAGATGAAGGATAACACTAGTCAAAATTATTAATAATACTGATTGACAAAGCAAATAGAATTAGAAAGATGAAGGATAATACGAGTCAAAATCATTAATAATACTGATTGACAAAGCAAGTAGAATTAGAAAGATGAAGGATAACACTAGTCAAAATTATTAATAATACTGATTGACAAAGCAAATAGAATTAGAAAGATGAAGGATAATACGAGTCAAAATCATTAATAATACTGATTGACAAAGCAAGTAGAATTAGAAAGATGAAGGATAATACGAGTCAAAATTATTAATAATAATCATTGACAAAGAAAGTAGAATTAGGAAGATGGTCTGCACTTTTCAGCCACTTTGGTGACAAAGTTCTGTAAACTGTTTGTTTTGCCACCATTTTGAATAGCCTCAAAACAATTATTTTTATGGGATTAAAATAATTTTTCTATAAATAAATTCCAAACAATTCAGTGTTTACACTTATTAAAAACAAAACTTCCACTTAAATGATGAATAACATCTAATTTCTAAGTTCTTCAGGACCCACAATGTGGGAGTGGTTTGAATTGAGCTAGAGAAATTCTTGATAGCATACTGTGTATGTACTAAGGGAATGATGACATGCAAGGTGCCCTTTGTGGGGTGTTCAACTGCTGCATGGGTATCAGTGGGCTCAGGCAGTGCACCTCTTATGGGAGTAGACATGGTTTGAAATTCTACCTTCCTCAAAAAACGACGATTTCTGAGCATAAACCTGCCTGATCTGATTCAGTATTGGCAATCAGCAAAAACTATAATTACTTCGCTCATAATATTCCACCAGTGCTTGAGTTGATTCTGTATAGCTACTTATATCCCTCTTTCAGAAGGATGAAGGTTCTGTATAGATCCGTTATACTGCTTTGTCATCCAAGCATTGCATTGATGAAGGTTTGCCTCACGACTTCATGCTGCAGTTATCTATTCAGGATGTGACTAGAATAGGTTGTGAAGGAAGGAAGTCACGAAGTTGACGATGAAGTAGAAGTTGTGCAAGGGATAGACCAATAACTTGGAGAGGAGTGTTGTGGTATTAGAGGTTGTCACTTGCCGCTTCGTCATCATCTAATGAACCCTGAGGATCCGTGTTGCCATTTACAAACCTCTTAGTACTTTTTACAGCAAGCTCTATCCTGCCATTAGATTGGGGATATGCTATTGAGAAGTCTGTGCTTCACACACCATGTTTCTAGGAATTACTGAAATAAGCAGAGTATAAAAGGTGAGTCACTATCACTAAATTCCTCTGGGGGACCATATATATGGAAAAGTTTCGGACAAATCAGTATTATTTTGGAGGTGGTCGTGTGACCAGGTTTTTGTCAAAGTCGGTGCTCTAATGTACAAAATAACAATTAGACTTATTAGCTCAGCAGTCCCAACTAGCGTCCAGTTGGTAGACAAAAAATAAAATGGGCTGTAACTCAATACAAACCCCGCACCAACACCAAAAAGCAAGCATATATATAAATATATACACACACACACACACACACACAAATATGTCCATTCCTGTGGACATTTTGTGGAGGTGCCTGTAGTGTAATGGTTATCGCCATCGGAAATGGACACAGCAACACAAGTTCAAATCCTGGACCAGGCTAATTGCATTTCACATAGCACTAATACCTTTGGGAAAGGTATGAATCCAATTATTCTCCCTCCAGCTATGGGTAAATAGTAGGACCGACTGGGTTCTTCAGCTTTGGTGAGGCAACTAGTCTAGGAGAAGGAAAACTGAATTCAAACCTGTGAAACTCTGCTTAAGTTGGTAAATATGAATATGTCCATTCCTGGGCCAGCAACCAATCGCTGTCCAGGAAATGGACTTATCCACATGCACACAGTAGAATGCCCCAATGAACATAAATATCTCCATCCTCAGAGTTCTGAAGAGTTCACTTCAAAACGCAACCCAACTTGTAACGTGACTGAGTGCTGACTTTGTATCCACCAAGCTCAACAACCTTCACAGTTTTAGATTGTACAAAATAAACTAACAAAGGATTGTATGAGTTATCGTTTTTGTTTTCAATAAAGATGCTAATAATGGGGTTCTGCGGTTAAACAACAAAGATGGCTGCAAACTCTTATTCATTGCCAAAGAAACATTAAGTCTAGTATCATTTCTATCCAGTCTATGTTTCTACAAGGCACTGCAAATAGGATGATTAGGTAGTTGTGGGTTTTTATTTGGCTCAGAGGGTTTAGTATGTGACAATGCAGATCTGAGAGTAGAGCATCACGTGTCACTGAATCAATTGCGGTCGGTTGGTTGGTTGGATTTTATGGCATATCAACCTTTGTAGGTTATTCAATGCCAAATCCATTTTTATGTAAATAATCTGTTCTATTTAAAACAATTCAGTTTAGCATAAGTACACAGTTTAATGGTCAAAAACATTTCCATTTCTAACTATTCAAGCAGTTGTATGTAACAATTCAGTTAAGTGTAAATACAGTTTTAATGTTGAAAAACAGTTCTATTTCAAATAATTCAGTTAAGCATAAGCACGCAGTTTAAGTGTAAGTACGGTTTAATTGTAAAAGTCATTACTATTTCAAACTATTCAGTTTTACTCAATTCATTTTAGCATAAGTATGCTGTTAATTCTACTTAACCCATAGATAGGACCCTTATCAGGTGCTACCACTCCGGGCCAGAGTGGACCTGGGAGCGATGGCAATGAAGGGGTACTCCACATTCCAGAAAGCTCCAGCATTGCTGGAACCTCGCCATCAGATTGTTTAGTGTCGTATCCAGGACACTCGTTGGGGGTGGGGGTTTGACCCCTCTGCAGAGAAGCAGTCGGTGTATTCTACAGCCCCAGCCGACTGGGCAAATCAATTGTGGGGTGGGTGGCATTGACATAGGTTTGGGAAAGCATAAGGGTAGTATACCTACATCTATGAAGGCTATCTTGTTGAAGTATAATACTAGTATTTTTTTTGCATACATATATAATAATAAGAAGAAGAAGAAGAATAAAATGTCTGTTTTGTAGTCCTGTGAACTTAACATGTATACATAGAACCTCTGCCTGCAACAGAATGGTGACATAGTAACTATCAAAGACGTGGTGGTGTAATAGTTATTATAGCAAATAGACATGGGGACCCAAGTTCAAATCCTGGATGAGGCTGTTTGCACCTCACAAAGCGCAAATACCCTTGGTAAAGGTGTAAGTCCAACTATTCTACCTTTAGCTCTGCATAAATAGTAGGGTAGATTGGGCTCTTTAACTGGTAACTAATCTAGGAGAAAGAAATCTCTGAATTCAAACCTGTTGAACTTTGCTTCAAAAAAATTGACCTTGTGCAGCATCTTGCTCAAGTGGAGGGCTTGGTAAATACATGTACAGGGTGGAATGATAAAATTGTCGCCCTAGAAAAGACGACATGATTCCATTTCCATTTAATGAAAACCGGTTTTCTTTTTTTGTTGCTGATCATCTACTAGTTGGCCAGTTGTGTACAAATCCCAAGAGCAATAGGAGCCTTCTATCATATCTGAAAGTGACACAATATTCAACGAGCGAGATCAGAGATGTGCCGCTCTACAACTTATGCTCACTACCTATCCAAGTTATGACAACAGGACCATTGCTAGCACCCTCAAAATGCAAATCTGGATTGCTACAAATAACAAGGACGTGCCCAAGGTGATGAAAACAAAGTTTCCGGCTATGGTTATGGTCTTTGGTGAGGTTTCAAGTGAGGGCCACATCATGCTACCTCACATCTTCGAAGTCGGCTTGAAAGTCAACATCAAAGTGTACCTAGATGTGCTGAAGAGTGTAGTGATCCCCTGGTGCAATCAGACGGCCAGTGGCAGACCCTGGGTGTGGCAGCAGGACTCGGCACTGGCCCACAAGTCCAAAGAGACCCAGGCTTGGCTTCAGAAGGAGTGCTACAACTTTGTACCCTTCTCTCACTGGCCCCTCTCCTTCTCTGACCTGAACCTGCTGGACTACTTCGTTTGGTCAGATGTCAAGAACATCACCAACATGACCTCCCACAACACCAAAGCCAGCCTTATCGCCATCATCCGCCAAGTATTCGCTGAGCTCCCGCCAGAAAAGGCATGCTCCCAGTTCCAGATCCGTATCGAGGCGGTGATTGAGGCTGAAGGCAGCTACATTGAATAGATGTCAGCTCTACTACATAATCAAGTTACCTGAATTGATTTTTTTCAATAAAAGCTTTAAAATAAAGCTGTAGTGTTGTTTTCTTTAGGACGACAATTTTATCATTCCACCCTGTATATATTAAATATATATGATTTGATGTGGTTGGGTTTTATGGCATATTAACCATTGTAGGTTATTTAATGCCAAATCCTCTTTATACATATATACATTAAATATATATATATATATATGATTTGGTTGGGTTTTATGGCATATCAACCCTTGTAGGTTATTTAAATCTAAAATCTTTATATATATATATATATAATATGGTTTTGTTCGGTTTTATGGCATATCAACCATTGTTGGTTATTTAATGCCAAATCCTATTTTTAGATATATTAAATGATTTGTAGATTCATTTTGTAGATAGATTTTTAAACGAACCTGAGGTCATTCTTTTGTACACAGTTAAATGGTTTCAGTATTTCTTTCTATCTGACACAAATATTCTTATTTACTATTCATCATTTGTTGGCACACAGCCAAATGGTTTCAAGTATTGCTATGTATCATTAACAATTCAATTAAACAATCACTTGTTTACACACAGTTAAATGATCAAACAGTTCTATTTCTAACAATTCAATTCAGCATGTCATTTGTTTGCACTCAGTTCAAATGTCAAACGTTTCTGTTTGACCAATAAATCAGGTGCTACTTCGGAAAGAAATGGTAATGAAGAGATACATCATATTTCCCAGAGCTCCACTCACAGAAGCCTTACCATCAGATGGTTTAATGTTATATCTAGGTCATTTGCTGGTGGGGGTCTTACCCCTCTGCAGAAATGCAGTCACTCTATTCTATATGCCCTGGCCAACTAGGCTGAACAACTTTGGAGAAGGGGTGTGGGGGAAATAAGGAAAGAAAGGCTTCCACCATAGCAACTGGATTACAAGAAATAATGTCAGAACCCCTGTGCCATTTCCATAAGCAATGCTAGATAGCAAAGAAATATCCAAGTGATTTTTCTTTGAGCTTAAAGAGACAGTAGATGTGTATATTACTAAGTCTCTGTCCACAAATACTCCCATTAGTGGTCAATGGTCTGTTATCACTATTACGGTTGAACAACCCATAATAAATATACATTTTTCTAATGATCGCAGCTGCTTCACCCTCAAATCTGCTGCCTCCAAATACAATGTGCCAGCCCTCAGGACAACAGATTTGAGCTTTCTTAGTTAGGCAAGTGATAGTAGAAAACCCATGTTTTCTTTGCTCCAAGAATCAGTTTGTATCAAAAGTCATAATGCTTTTTTGGATTGCCGAAATGCATTATCAAGATTTTGGTTCTAAGTAAAATGTGAATTCTGTTTGACAAAGTCCCAAAAGGGTGACTTTATAGGGCTTAAAGAATATGCCCCTGGAGGTGATTTAGTGTATTAGCCCAAACCAAGACTTGACATCAGTAATATTCTTTGGGAAGTTGATAATTGCATTTAGTATATGTGCCTGATGAAAGAATGCTTGCTTCCGGAAGTATTAAGTTATCTCAAAAATACTACAATCTCAGAACAACTGATAGTACGTCTCTCTGTAACAACAAACTACAATGACTGACCAAAACCTCCTTTCTGTATTCAACAATTCTCTTCTCGCTGTCTCTTTAAACTGACCTCTGCTTCTCCTCTAACCAATTCTTGTCTAAAGCAAAAATGAACCATGAGTGACCAACGTTCGTTGTTTTTATGTCCTTTTCTGCCTGCCTTCATTTGCATGCGTATCTTCACTCTCCGTGGTTTTACATGACTGTCTGCGTGAAGATATGTGACCATTTGCATTATGAGCTCGCCAGGGGTAGCCATGTTTTTTCCAGTTGAGAAAATAAATCTTACACACAGAGCATATGCGCTGATGTTTGCACTGAGGTGAGTGGCTATTTTCATCCCAATTTTCACTACATCATACTTTCAGAAGAGGTCACTCTTGATGGTGTTATTTAAAGGCCTCCAAATTGAACTACATCTTGGCAGGATTGGAATTTATAGAGGACAATTCCAGTTTTTGTGCAACATGATAGCTACTCAAATGTGCAATTGAATGCATCCTCTATGCTGAAGTCAAAGAGTAGAATATCATACACAAATTTTCCTTTGCAAGGAATGTCTTTGATTACCTTGTCGTATCTCCACATATAGGCATCGCCAAAAGCTAAGCATCCCGAGATACATAAAACATCACCACTCCATAATTGTAGAATAACAATAACCCATACCTCCGTAAAGCGTCCAGCTGGCAGGTCATAGCTCAGTGCAGTCTTTCTTACAATGCTAAACTGAAGCTGGTTTATATAATGAAATACCTTCACTCACTTACCAGCAGCCAATCAAGGCCCATGCAATGAAATCGCCCACTTGTACACAATGGGATGCTCCAAGGCACCATTAATAGCTCCCATTCCTCAATCACGGCAATCTTAGCTTCCTGTCTTCATGACTGATTGCTCTTAGCTAACATGACTAATTACTCTCGGCTATTGCAACTAATTGCCCTACACGACCAGACAAATCCTACAATAAGGAAGTTTGTAAGATATTGAAATTCTTCTAGGTGGTAACCATTTACAGCGTCCAACACTGTCTTCTTTGTGTTGGGTGTTACTTATAGTGCTAATTTAGTAAACTAGTGTGGTGTGTCTCCCATTTGTATTGGGAGTTTAGATGTTTATAATCCACTGTTTTAGGTTTCCCACTTTTTTTTTTGTGGTGATAACCATGATGCTACACCAATCAAAAGGGTAGTGAGGTAATAATACCTCTTTTTCACATTGGACCAAAGGGCCTATCATACTTGCTACCATAATTTGGGCACTTCTGGTGGGGAAATTGTTAGCAAGTTAGACTAACAAACCTACACGAGTGAGTTCGAGTCAGATTGGGTGCCCCATTTATATGGCCTTAAGCCATGTCTAAGCAAAAAGCTTAGTAAATTACTACTTGCTACCATACTTTGAAATGGTATGGTACTGAGATAGGGTTATGTTTCACTTTGGGAATTGAAACTTCTTTGAGAAGACTGTAGGCTGGATGATCAGGCATAGCAGGAAATTTTCCACAATTGTTAAAAATGGTGGTGACAAATTGGTCTAACAACTACCGTCACCCCTTCAACTTATTTATGTTTTCACTTGATACTGGGAAAAGTTTGGTTTGGTTTTATGGCATATCATATTTGTTTACACATAGTTAAATGTCAAAAGAGTTCTATTTCAAACAATTTAATTTAGCATAAGTACACAGTTTAAATGTCAAAAACAGTTCTATTTTAAACACAGTTTAGTTCTATTTAACCCATAGATAGGACCCTATCAGGTGCTACTACTCCAGGCCAGAGTGGACTGGGAGTGATGGCAATGAAGGAGTACTCAGCATTCCCCAAAGCTCCAGCATTACTGGAGGCTCACCATCAGATTGTTTAATGTCATATCCATGACACTCATTAGGAGAGTCTTACTTCTCTGCAGAGATGCAGTCAGTGTATTCTGTAGTCCCAGCTGACTGGACCACAGAAGGAGAAGGGCTTTAGGGTAATTAGGCAGTTCTGGGTTTTCAATTTAAACTTGTAGGCTAGAAGGTTTGATGTGTGATACTTTTGATCTGAGGGAAAAATATCATATGTTACCTCGTTATAGAAGAAGGTGGCATCATCATCATCAGTTTGGAAAGTATGGGGGTAGTTTTAAAAAAGTATAATGTTTCTATTTTTTTTAAATATATATAGTTTTTGATAGGCATGTGCTTTTTTTGTTAGGATTAAATTTCTCTCTGAGAGTCCCATGTTTTTTTTTTTGTGTTTTGGTCCCTCTGGGAATGTAGTTGTACCACTATCAGGATGGATCTTCAGCATGGTCCTGCAGACATTGGGGATGTCCTTGGCTCATCTTGGATGTGGATGTGGGGAAAATGGAATTAATGTTGCTTCCACTTCTTGGCGACCATTGCCATTGCTTGACATGTGTAGAAGTCAAATGACTCACCTTCTAACATAGCTGCCTTCTTGAATCTTCATGGTAAAAGCAAGTCAGCTAAACTTACCTCATTTTATAGGTATTGGTTTCTGGATCAAACATTATATGTGCAATGAGGTGATCCACAGTGGCTTCTCCATCCAAAATGTTCCATTGATCAGATTGTAACGTGATTCTGTTCACCAAATGTTGAGAATAATCGTTGCCAGTAATTCATCATCACAGTGTTACTCCATGCTAGTAGCTACCACAACAATCACACACATTATTACATGGTCACCTTCCAGCAATGTTGCTGTCATACTAAGAGTAATAAAGACAGGGACCTTTGTTGTTCATTGTTTACCCATTTTTGTTAGTGATATGGTATATGTGAAGTTGATGAGTTTTAGTATGGTTGGTTGGTTTTTATGGCATGTCAACCCTTGTAGGTTATTTAATGTCAAATCCAGTTGCATTTTGGATGGGTTCATCAGTACAACTGGATGTTGGTCTGAGAAGTTGGCATGTTTGTCATTTTGATGAACACTTCCCAATCGATTCAAAACTTCCTGAATTGTTGGAAGAGGGGGTCATTTTGAAATGGAGTTGAGGAAGCTTGGCAGATAGTGCCTTAACGTAGATGGTCTGGGTAGAGGGCGCCTTGGCTTGTTTAGGGATAGACAGAGTTTCTGTCATTGCTGTGATTTCCAGCTCTCTTAGCATGGCTTGATCCATCATTTGGAGGTTCTCTTCTCTCAGATTTTCCCTTGCAAAGGTCACAGTGTAGCTCTTGGTGGAATCGGCAGAGATGCCCACTTAGATGAAGTAGTCTTCCCACTCTTCAGTCTCGTATCCTGTTCACTGTGCCATGTTGGAATTCATTCATAATGCTTGTTAGCTGCGAGTAAATACTCATTTGCGTAAAAAAGCAAAGCTACAACTTGAGACGAGATTATATGGACATTGGGGCATTCCATTGCTCTCAAGTGGCTAAATTCACTCTCCATTCAGCTGAACTTCTTTTTGGACAACGACATATTTATAGATTTCGTAACCGAGTTTCAATCCTGTACTTTGGTTACCTATATTAAATGACTGACTGATTTTAACAGCATGTCAACCCATCAAGGGTTATTTTATGCCTAAAGGTCAGGGAACTACATTGATTGTATGTTCATATTTGCATTTTTGTGTAGTTGTTTTAGAAGTTTGTCTTTTTTTCCAACACAGTCCAATCAAATATAAATAATTTTTTAATATATCTATTTGATCCATAGATGGAACCTTATAAGGTACAACTACACTGGGTCAGAATGCAGCAGAGATAATAGCAATGAAGTGGGTACTCTATACTCCCCAGATCTCCACAACTCGAGCCTCACGATCAGATGCAGTTTAGGGTTATGTGTAGGACCCCCTCCCTTAGAGGAGGAGGAGAGTCTAACTTTTTTACAGGGGAATATAGTCAGTAAATTCTAATGTTGAAGGAATGGTCTTCATTTATATATGTACTGAAATGATTTTGTATTTCAACAAATAATTGTTGTGTTCAACTGAGGATCATTGATTAACTTGTCTTAATCAGTTTGGGATTATTTTCATTTTAGCAGTACGGCATTATGCAGTTGTAAGGCTTGGTGCTAGTGTTTCGGACAGAGCTAAATACCTATTTTGTTTGTATAACGTTCTGTTAAAAATAATAAAATATCTGCGTCTTTGGTTTTTTATTAAAAAAATTATTCAAGATGAATTTATTTATAGGGGATATTTCAGAATCTTGCCTCACTTTTTTTATATGACAATACAAAGAAAAAAAAAAAAAAAGAAAAGACATTTATGATGAGATTATTGATTCATGTATGATGTCAAATTTCAAAAAAAGTAAAATACAAAATATATATAAATCCTATACAAACAGGAAACCGGATGTTAAAATAAAAAATTCTGATCAATAACTGGTTTAAAAAATTATTCAAACCAGGATGAATACAAATAAGAAAAGTTTATTCAATCAAATCTAATTTGGGTATAATGGTTTGGTTTGGTTTTATGGCATATCAACCACTGTTGGTTATTTAATGCCAAATCCTGTTTTTATATATCTATTAGATATATATGATTTGTAAACATATTTTCTAGACATACAGTTAAATTATCAAACAGTTCTATTTCTAACAATTCAACTTAGCATAAGTCAAAAAAGTTAAATAGTTGCAAGTATTGCTATGTATTAGTAACAATTCAATTAACCATCAGTCATGTGTTTACACACAGTTAAATTATCAAACAGTTCTATTTCTAACAATTCAACTTGGCATAAGTTAACAAAGTTAAATGGTTCCAAGTATTGCTACGTATTACTAACAATTCAATTTAGCAGAAGTCATTTGTTTACACACAGCTTAAATGTCAAACAGTTCTATTTGCCACATAAATAGGACCCTATCAGGTGCTACCACTCCAAGCCAGAGTGGACCTGGGAATGATGGCAATGAAGGGGTACTCTGCATTCCCCAAAACTCCAGCATTACTGGAACCTTACCATCAGATTATTTAGTGTCATATTTAGGACACTCATTGGGTAGGGATCTTTTACTTCTCTGCAGAGATGCAGTCAGTGTAGTCTACAACCTCAGCTGACTAGGCAGCAATTTTGGTATAAGCAGAAATTTTAAAATACAGATGATATCACAGAAGCATACAAACTTAAAAAAATAAAGACTTTCCTTTTAAAATGAACAGATTCATTAGGGTTAGTTGGTGTTTTATGGCATATCAATCCTTGTGGGTTATATGATGCCAAATCACATGCTTTGCAAGCAACTGGTGCATCGGTAACTTTATTTTTAAACAAGTTCTAAGAGCTCATTTGTTTACACAGGGTTAAATGGTTTCAAGTATTCTAATCTAACACTAATAATTCTATTATCATCAAGGATAAGTGGAGCAATCCAGGGAAAGAAGTAGCGCCTACATCTCGGTGTAGTAGCTATTGAAAAACGAGTCTTCAGGTCGCCCTTGTGGAGGACTAAGTACCTTCCCTAGTTAACGGGAGTTATTTTCAGGGTTTTTTTTCCACAAATACAACACAAATTTTACAAGCACGTAAACAAATGGAATGTGACAACAACAAACATTAAGAAACAAGCAATTTAATGATTATAACAAACAGGATAAAAATAATTAAAATACAGCTATGGTCAGTTGAATAAAAATATGATTTGTTCGCCCGTGTGTGTACATGTTGGGAAAGTCTATTGAGTCAATGTGTCCATAGTTGGCCGAAGTAAAGAGGATAAAAAATTGACTATGTGTATGCGTGTGTGTATATATGTGAGGGACCATAAGTATGGGCCTTTTGTTTTCTTAAGTCTACACGTGCATTTTTTATTATCTTTGGCGACAATATGTTGCGTTCCAATAGTTGGCAAAAGAACGCCAAATATTTCTTCACTGTCTAGTAGTGGAATGCCTTAGTTAATTAAATTCTTCATTATTTATACTTTTTTGGAAAACTAAAGTGGATCAAAAATAGGATTTTCTTTAGTTTTATTGCGGGTCCTAAAATTCAAGCAAACAGACATTTCTTGACCAATCAGATTCGTATGATTATTTATTTATTTTGGAGTCTAAATATTTTTCTGTTAATTAGTTTCTGAGTCGAATTTTCTAGAATGTTCTTATTCTATATTTTTTAGCCGATTGGTTGAAAAATATAAAAGTGTAACTTCAATGTTAATGCGATTTTGATCCAAAATTTCTAGAATGTTCTTATCTATGTTTTTGAGTTGATTATTCTAAGGCTAAAAAATTGTATTCTATACCCTCAACAATGGTCGCCAAATTCTCATTGAACTAATGGTTAAAATATTTTTTGGTTGAGTGATTTATTTTAAAGATATGACAACTCGTTTAGAGTTATTTTGTGCGTAGAGGTTAAGGAATCACGTTCAATGGACGTTCATATTTACATTTTTTGTGTACTTGTTTAAGTTTGTTTTTGTGTTGTTTTTTTTTTTTTTTTTGTTTTTTTTTGCACATGGTTGATAACATTATAGAAACTAATCATAAAATATATCAATAAAATCGTTTATTAGATTTTTTTAAAAAAAATCAACAATATAACAACATATAAAAAGTTAAAATAAGCAAACAGAAAAACATATTAAAAAAGTTATTTATTTTCCCAGTAAATCAGTTTTTATTTCTTTTAAGCAATTTTTTAAATAAAATATAAAAGTTAAAAAAGTGAAAAATCATTACTTTCAAGTTACTCCGAAAATTATTTGAGTCGGGATGAAGTGGTTGTTTTAGCCACACTATTTCATTTAGAATAGACATAGCAGTTTTAGAGGGCATAATGTAGCTATGCCAGAAAAAAACTTAACAAAGTAAAAAGAAAAAAAAGTAAAATGTTCTTTTAGGGTTAAAAGGATACTTGGGTGGATTTTTTTATCCCACGACAAAATGTAACTTGTATTGGAAAGACGAAGGATAATATTAGTCAAAATTATTAATTATGAAATAATATATGAAATCATACAAAAATTGAATGAATTCTAGCCAATAAAAGCCTTTAACCTTTTCTTATTAGGGTGAAAATAAAAAAAATAAAAATAGAATAAGGAAGGGTACTTGGTGTGATGACCTCCAAGATAAACCTGAGAAGGTTGCTTAGTAACGACCTGAATGAATTCGAAGATCAGTCGATGTTAAATTAATGTCGCTTTGTGTTACACAAGGGTTAGTTTAGTATATATATTCGATGACGAGGGTAATTTTTCAGAGGTAACAAAAGAACAGTCAGGATCACATTAACTGTCACTGCAAAGGAAATTTCATTTCTTTGTACGGGTAGTAGTAATAGAATTAAATTGTTATTTAATAAACTTAGTTGAGGTACAAGGCCAGAAGAATGGGTCACTTAGTGAGTTCGATTCTCACCAACAATAGTCTGTTAACCTAGCAGCACGTGAGGTGCCCAACTGGAAAGTTAATAATTGTAATGTCCTTTATGGACGTTAGTAGGTGAGAAAGAATGGTTTTAAAACAAATCAGGAATGAAAACTTCGGTTTTGAAAGAAAAGTAACCAATACGAGAGTATTGTGATTAATTTTCAGAAATAAAAAATTATATAACTCCGATCTCGAAGTTGACTGAGAAATTCGTTGTTTTGGGGGTTGTTTTTGTTTCGTTTTTTTTTTGGGGGGGGTAATGGATTATCGAGAAAACAAGGTATATTTCTTTAAAAACATCAGAGATAAGAAATGTACTTGAAATTCATAGACACACAATGATATTTGGCTTTTTGCCGAAAGACAACTGCAACGCAACCAAAATATTGTTGATTGTTATTTTGTGTGAGAATAAAATTAGTTACAAAAAAAAAAAAAAATCCAGATTTTAACGGCATGTCAATTTGTCAGGGCTATTTTATGCCTTAAGGTTAAGAAATCGCGTATATTCTACATTCATATTTACATTTTTTGGGTGGCTCTTTCTTAAAACTTGCCCAGTTGGCTGGTGGGACTGTAGAATACACAGACTGCACCTCTGTAGAGGGGTAACCCCCAAAGGAATGACCTGGATATGACACTAAATAATCTGATGAGGTTCTAGCAATGCTGGAGTTTTGGGGAATGCAGAGTACCCCTTTATTGCCTTCACTCCCAGGTCCACTCTGGCAAGAAATGGTAGCACCTGGTAGGGCCCTATCAATGGGTTAAGTAGAACTAAACTGAATACTTATGCAAAACTGAATTGTTTGAATTAGAACTGTTTGACTCAACTGAATAGCTTAAAATAGAAATGTTTTTAACAATTAAACTGTACTTACATTTAAACTGTGTACTTATGCTAAACTAAATTGTTTGAGATGGAACTGTTTTTGATATTGAAACTCTACTTACATTAAACTGAATTCTTTAATATAGAACTGTTTTGACATTTAACTGTGTAAACAAAATCTGTACTTATACTAAACTGAATTAGAACAGTTCGAATAAACTGAATAGCTTGAAATAAAAATGTTTTTGACAATTAAACTGTGTACTCATGCTAAACTGAATTGTTTGAAATAGAACTATTTGCATAAAAATCTGTTTTGGCATTAAATAACCTACAAAGGTTGATATGCCATAAACCCAAACAACCAACTTTCTTAAAACATTTTGTCCATAGTTATATGATATCAAGTATTTCTATCTAATACAAATAATTTGCACACGGTTATATAGTTTCAAATGTTGCTATCTAATACTGATATATACTTTAAAGTATCTATTTCTATTAAATAATAGTCATTTGTTTGCACATAGTTAAATGGTTTCAAGTAACCAATAACAATCATTAATAGGAAACAATTAGAGCTTCAAGTAACTATTCTCAATATGAATATTTTACAGTTAGATGCTTTCAAGTAACTAATAATAATAATCCTTAGTAAACAATTAGAGCTTCAAGTAACTATTCTTAAAACAAATAATTTACAGTTAGATGCTTTCAAATAACTAATAATAATAATAATCCTTCTTAAACAATTAGAGCTTCAAGTAACTATTCTTAATACAAATAATTTACAGTTAGATGCTTTCAAATAACTAATAATAATAATCCTTCTTAAACAATTAGAGCTTCAAGTAACTATTCTTAACATTTACCCCGATCTATTTGACCCAAAGATGAGACTAACGGGCATTATCTCTCTGATTCAGAGTGGAACTGAGAGTAATTACTAGAAACTCCACACTCCAAAGATCTCCAGAACTATAGGCTGATCAGATTCAGTGTAGTGTCATACCCAAGACACCCCTTTTTTTTCTTGGGGGGGGGGCATCGCTCTGCAGGGAGTATAGTGTATTCTAAGCACCAACAAGACGTTTACAGTAACATTTTGTGTAGCTATTTTGTCAGAATTATTTCTACTCAGTTATATCATATCAAATATTCCTAATTAAACTATTAGTTTCAAATAATTATTCTTAATACTAATTAGAGTGGACCTGGGAGTAATAGCAATGAAGAACTGGAGCCTCGCCACCAGATGCAGTTGAGTGACATGCCCAGGATAACAAAGTTAAAACTTTCAGTCTTTTATTTGAATTTTTACTGAATAGTTAAATTGAAAAATTATGTCCTCAAATAGCTACAATTCCGCTGCTGGCCATATTTCTTTCATCATTGAAAAGAAAAAATACAATGAAAGAGTTGATGGTAGATTTGTAATTGAACTAGTTCGTTAAGCAAATTATTAAAACTTGCTCTTATAGTATATATGTATATAAATTTTTCGTTGTAGGTCCAGAGAGAAAGAAATATTTTTAAATGAATTGGTCCATAAAGAGATTTATATATTTTTTAAATTTATTTCGTTCTTACATATGAGTATGTTTCCAACTTCGTCAGAGAACGTATATGGCACAAGGCCTTGTGAATTGGGTAATCAATGAGATTTGAACTCACTCGTGTTTTAAGTAAGAACGAAATAAATTAAGCTTAAAAATATAAATCTCTTCGTGGACCTATTCCTTTAATATATATATATATATATATATATATATATATACACACATTGTAAAAAAGCAGGAGATATATAAGATGTAAAGAGACATCAGTAGAACCTCATTTAAAAGAAATCTCTCAAGGTATATTCACACAAAAGAAAAAGAATGGAAAAGGGTGGCTATAATGAGTACAGTGTAACCCGGATATAAAAGAGTTGTCGGGACCGGATACTAAGTCTCTTATATCCGGGTTTGGTCTATTTTGTTTAGGTGACATATGCTCTAATACAATCTCTCTTATATCCGGGTTACACTGTATATAACACTTATTTTTAGGCTTCTAAAAAACTGAATTTCATTTTTTTTCGTACAGTATAATATTTATATGGAGTATACGTGGAAACACTACAGTTATATATATATATATATATATATATATATATATATATATATATATATATATATATATATATATATATATGGTGCATCTTGAGAAATGAAACGAAAACGAGTGAGGTAATCTCCCCGGTTAACAAGTGACGTTCTCCTATGGACCCCTTCACACGGACGTGCAAGTGTTGGCTGACCAACAAGAACAACAGCTCTGTGCAGACACAGGATGTAGTCTAGAAGACCCACCGGAAACGATGGCTGATAGAGAGGGAAATCAACGTTCGCAGGGCTACGTGATGATGATTACGATATATATAACAGCAGTGATACAATTCAACCTATAGCTGAGAGGATAAGGGGTTCATACATTTCCCAAGGGTATTAGTCCAAAAGTGAACGTAATAGCGCGACTAGAGTTCGAACTTGTTTACTTCTAGACCGCAGTTCAACGTCACAGGGATTCCTTCCACTTTTCTTCTAGGAGAGTTTCAAGCATTGACCCTCGCCTTACCACTATGCTAAAAGACTTTATAAGTTATTATTTACCAAACAACCCAGGGGAAGGTGGGTTTAACACAAGGTCGAGTTTAATACGAATTTAATTATTTAAATATTTCTGCATTTTAGTTAATTATTTCCAAACTGGTGACCATGGTTGAACATGACTTTTACAACAAAACTGCAGACATTTCTAAATAGATTTTTTAAAATCAATTTTTATTCCCGACTTAAATCCCCTGTAAAGATACTAATGACAATATTATAAAAATTTCTTTTATGAGAAAAAAAAATCAATGATTTTTTTTTAATCGCACACAATATATATATATATATATATATATATATATATATATATATATATATGTGTGTGTGTGTGTGTGTCTTGACCATTGTACATTAATTCTATGGTCATTTCGATATTGTTATGGGCTGGGCTATATGGTAAAATCGCCCTTCTTGGAAAAAAGGCAATACAATTTTTTGCTTAAAGCCATTATTTCTAAGTTTAGAAATTTGACCAATGTGGTTATGTAAAAGGTGATTGTTTCGAATTTTCTTTTATCCAAGTTCAATCAGTGTAATGATCGTTAATATTACTTATCTTGAGAGATTAATGTCTGGATTTGTGAAAGAATTGGAGAAAAAAAAAACAGTTAAAGAAAAACTAAACCATTCTTTATTATTCTCAAATTTTAATGAAAATTCGCTGACTTAGACACACGTAGGAAGTAATTATTTTCCTTGTTTACGATGTTGCCTTTAGATATAGTGAAAAGTCATTTATTTTCTAAAAAGAAAATTCTCAGAAGTTGGAAATTTCTTAAAATTTCTTTTTCTTTCATTTAAAATCTTAGTTTGTGATTGGTCCTTTGCTAATGGCGTATAAGCAGTTGTCCGAGTTTGAAAAAGGTCAAAATAATCACTTCATGTGTGTCTAAGCTAGAGCAGGGGCGTTTTATTCCCCCCCCCCAATCTCCTGACCAGTAGGGGCGAGTTTGCTGGGAGCCCCCGGAAGGGCGAGTTTCATATATTTTCTATGAATACTATTTTTAAAAAAATTAACATGTAACTAAATCGGAGGGGGGCTCGTGTCTTGGATTCGTGGAAGGCATGAAACCCAAGCACCAACCATTGAAGTTTCATTAAAACTCGTGCCAATAATAATAATAATAAAACAAAATGGTTCAGTTTTTCATTTTATTTTGATTTTTTTTTTTAAATGTGTGTGTTTTTAATACTGTGTCTCAAAATGATGAAAAATAAAAATAGCCTTGAACTTGGTCGGCGAATTTAAATTATTTTGCTGTTATTATTTCGTATTTACTTAAAATTACTTACATAACAAAAAATACTTTTATGTGACCTTTACAAACAAAACAATTTCCTCTATTGACATTACCTACAATTAGTGTTTTTAAAGGTTTTATATACAAAACAAAAACAAGTGAATACTTTTTTTCTTTATTTATTGCACCTACGAATTTCTTTGGTAATCAATTCCTTTTTTTTTTAACTTGTATGACGAAGAAAACAAATATTACAAAAACACGCTTCTGAGGTAAAATGCCCAAAATTCAATCAGTTATTTAACCCCTTTTATTCATTTTCTCTTCTTGATAAATAACAAATCAAGATAAATTAATGAATATTTTTTAAAAATACAACTTTAGTCCTGTGAGTTTATGGATGTCTTTTAAAAATCTTCTCTTCGGAAAACAGGTATTATTCAACTAAATGGTGATTTCATTTGATTTTGGTATGACATCTCAAAACTGTTGTTGAAAGGTTTAAGAAAATATAACCAATGACTTTTTAAGTAGAGTAGAATCAGATAACCTTTCAAGGAATTTTTATTTAGTTTTATTTTAAAACTTTTCATAAACATTAAACCCACTTTTGAAAAGAGGAATAAAAATCAATGAATGCGAAATATGCTCTTTTTGTTTCTTTTATTTTCTTTTTTTTTAACCAAACATAAAAGTATCTATTTATATTTGTAATAGCCGTTTTTATCTATAAAGTGATTACTTACATTTCAGGAAGGATATTAACAACATCCTATCGTTTGGTAAATAAGTCCAAATTTGAATAATAATTCAAGATACCTCGGAACACATTGTGCAATCTGAAACAGAAAAGGTCATTTCGTTTGACACCGGCGGTGTTCGCTTTGTTTAAGTACCTTTTCTTTACATAATTTATTAAGCTTTTTGCTTAGATGTGGCACAAGGCCATTTGAATGGGGCTCTCAGTGGGACTCGAAATCACTCGTGAAGGTTTTCTTGTCTAGCTTGCTAACCCTTACACCACCCAGGTGCTCAAAGTACTTCTTATTTATGTAATTAGTTATTTACTAAGCTTACTCAGCCAACTTGTCTCACTAGGCGCCCTATACTACTGTCCTTGTGCCACAACTAAGCTAATCTTAATTATGACACATGTCTAGCTACACGGGGCACCAAGTGAGAATTGAACTCATTAACTTGCTTACTATTACACCACGCTAGGTGCCCTTTCTTTATGTAATTAGCTAAAAGAAAAAAAAGTTTTTATGCAGGAGCTCTTACGTAAAACTAATATTTATTATTTTATTATGAAGGTTGTTTTTTTTTAATCAAAGCTACAATAAATTTTGGGAAAAATATTAAAATGAAGACATCAGTCCACGTCAGAAATATTACACATGGAAAAAAACAACTGGAAATGGTTTTTGACATCGCTTCTTGTAAACAAACAAAAATAGTATTTCTATAAATAAAAAAAAAAGAAATCATGAAAGCTTCAATGTTTTTACTTTAAGCTTGGCACAAGGCCAGGAGTACAGAGTATAAAGATTAAATTTTCGCTCGTGTCTGTCAAATGTGACATGTTATTCGTCAATAATAATAATCATTATTATTATTATTGTTATTATTGTTGTTGTTGTTATTAAAAGGAGTAATATCGTAATAATCATCATCATTATCGTCAGTAAGCGATCAGTCTTTCTTTTTTCATCATACACACGTAAAGTTGTTGATTCGAGAGAAATTGAATCTTGGAATAGAAAAAAAGTTATTGGTACATCTGTGCCATTGTGGTTTCGTCAAAAAATAAATTAATTATTTAAAAACAACAAAATTTGACTTAATTGTGCCACTGGGGCGGATGTTATGTGGCACGTATTTAAACCCGAACTCACTTGTAATAGTTTAATAATCTAACTAGCTGACCATTACATCACACGAGACTCTTCAAATTACCTGAATAGATTGATTGATTGGTTAGTTGATTCATTTTAACGGCATGTCAACCTATCTAGGGTTATCTTATGCCAAGAGGTTATGGATTTTTTACGTTTTTGTTTCACCCTACACGTTAAACATTTTCTCAAAGAATGCAGAGATTTAGCTCTCATTAGAAAACCTTTTTTTAAGCAAACGATATGAATTTATTTTTAAATAACGATATGAATGATATTTTGTCCTTTTTTGAGAGGAATAAAATCATACACAAAATTATTAAAGGAAAAATCATCACGATCATATAAAGAAATTATTTTAAAAATTATTCCAGAAAATTTTTGATATATCGTTAAAACGAAATATCAAAAAATCAAAAAAAGAGATTTATAAACTTTTAAAACAACTACACAAAAATGTATATAGATATATAATCCCTAATCACGAGGAATAAAATAACATGACAGGTTGACATGCCGTTAAAATCAATCAATCAATCAACCATATAGTTGTTTAAGAGTTTGTTAGGAGGAATGGAGTTTTTTTTTACACACAGTCCTATCGAATACGAATAATTTCTAAACAGATATATTTGACCCCTAAATGGGACCCTAACCATTCCGGTTCAGAGTGGGACTGAGAGTAATGGCAACTAAAGGGTATTCAACACTCCCCATATCTACAGAAATGGAGCCTCACCATCTGATGCAGTGAAATGTCATAACCAGGACACTTGCCTGAGGAGAAGAAAGGTTTCTGATATTTATATAACTTCTTGTTTTCAGACGGGACCAATCTGGTTCAGATGATCGGAGAGATATGAACAAAGAAAAACTTACCTTAGACAACGGGTGAAAAAAGCTTGTAACTTTCATAGGTTTCTTCTCTCTCTCTCTCTCTCTCTCTCTCTCTCTCTCTTTCCTTCTTCTTCTTCTTCCAAATTTGAATATTCAAGTTAGGGTATTGGCCGAATAGAGATTCAATATCTCTTCTCGAATATACTTTCAGAACTTAATTAAAAAGAAGTTTTCCAGGTATGTTCATTTTGTTTTTTGGGGTTTTTTTTTAACGTTTGTTTGGAAATAATGTTGTTATAAAATATTGACTTTCTTAAATAAACGGCGGGAATTATTTTACATCATATAACTAAACAATCTAGAATTAATATTTAACTTTAAAAAAAATTAATTCCAGGAACCACGTTGTGTGCGCGTTTGTTTGTGCTCGCGTGACGTCATATTGGCGAAACAGCTCATTAGCCACACCCCCCGGGGAAATCGTCACTCGCTAACCACTTGACTGCCATAAGATCTATTAACAAAGAAAAATAACTTTCTTCCGAGATATCAAGCTAGCCGCTAAGGGATAGACACTTTAAGAAAGCCAAGTATTTTAAAACTAAAGTGTTTAATAATTATTTATGAAACAATTCAATTATTCTCTGAACTTAGCTGAGCTATGGCACATGTCTAGAAGTGTGGTTGATTTAGTTTTAAAATATGCAATCACTGAGTAAAATTTACGATCTGAAATAATTTTCGTTAATTATTAGTAATTTTCGCTTAATTTCTGTATATGTGAATTATCTAATGAAAATGCTATCGAAAAATAAATAATGTATTGACCCTTAAATTGTTTTTTCCCTATTGTCAGGGCTAAGAATAAGTAAAGTTGGCCATCATAGTCGAGGGCAACCCGACGGCTCCTTTTTCAACAGCTACTACACTGAGGTATAAAGGAGGGTGCTACTCCTTCCTCAAGATTGCTCCACTTTACCCTTGATACGTACCTTATAATACTGAGTGTTAAGCAAGCAAGTATCAAGTACCATTTTTTAAATCTTTGGTATAACCCAAACTGGGACTGAACCCTGGTCTTCCGGACCATTGGCGAACACTCCACCTACTCGGCCAATGAGAATACGCTCTCTATATCCCCCACCCAAAAAAGTGACTGTCTTCTGCATTACACTAAACTGTTTCTGATGGTGAGGCTCCAGTTCAGGAGGTCTGGAGAGATAAGTACCATTTCTTGTCATTACACTCAGGTCCACTCTGACTCGGAGGGGTAGTACCTGTTAGGATCCCATATAAGGGACAAATACATCTGTATAAAAATTGTTTATATTCGATAGAAATATGTGATACCTTATAACTGTAAATTATTTGTATTAAGAATAGTTACTTGAAGCTCTAATTGTTTACTAAGGATTATTATTATTATTAGTTACTTGAAAGCATCTGTCAATTATTTGTATTAAGAATAGTTACTTGAAGCTCTAATTGCTTACTAAGGATTATTATTATTATTATTATTAGTTACTTGAAAGCATCTAACTGTCAATTATTTGTATTAAGAATAGTTACTTGAAGCTCTAATTGTTTACTAAGGATTATTATTATTATTATTATTAGTTCCTTGAAAGCATCTAAGTGTAAATTATTTGTATTAAGAATAGTTACTTGAAGCTCTAATTGTTTACTAAGGATTATCATTATTATTAGTTACTTGAAAGCATATAAGCTGTTGACCATAGTCAAGAGCTACTGGAAAGCTCCTTTGTCAATAGCTACTACACCAAGGTGTAGAGAAGTGCACTACTCCTTTCCCTGGATTGCTTCACTTTACCCTTGGAACATACCTTATAATGCTGAGTGTTAAGCAAGAAGGTATCAAATACCACTTTTTGGAATGATTCGACTTGAGATTGAAACCCGGTCTCCTGGGCCATTGGCGAACACTCTACCACTGAGCCTATGGGCTAGTTATAAGTGTGTTCAAATCATTTGTATCAAAAATAGTTACTTGAAGCTGTAAATGTTTACTAAGGATTATTATTATTATCATTAGTTACTTGAAACCATATAACTGAGTACAAACAAATGACTATTGATAAACAGAAATAATTACTTGAAACTATCTAATTATTGATATTAGATAGGAATACTTTAAACCATATAATGAGTGCAAATTGTTTGTATTTGATCGAAATACTTGATACCATACCACTGTTAAATATTTGTATTATGAGTAATTACTTGAAGCTACAATTCTTTAAGTAAGTAAAGTTGGTGACTGCAGTCGAGGGTGACTATCTACAAGACCGAGGTGTAGGGGAGGGCATTACGCCTTTCACAGAATTGCTTCACTTTATGCTTGATCCTTACCTTATAATGCTGAGAGTTAAGCAAGGCAACATCAAGTACCATTTTTTGAGTCTTTGGTATGACCCAACCTGGAATTGAACCCGGGTCTTCCGGACCATTGTCAAATGTCCGGCTCATTGGTCTAGTGTTTGCCAATAGTTTGGGAGACCAGGGTTCAATCCCAGGTCAAGTCATACCAAAGACTTAAAAAATGGTTCTTGATGCCGCCTTGCTTAGAATTATTTATATCAGCTAGCACTACTGTGTTTAAAAGAATTGAGCTTTAAAAAATGTTATTAACAAAATGTGTTTACAAATCATATATATCATATATGTATAAAGAGGATTTGGTATTAAATAACCTATAACAGTTGATATGTCATAAAACCAAACCAAATCAAATCCTATATATTTGATATACATGTATAAAGAGAATTTGGCATTAAATAACCAATAAAGGTTGATATGTCATAAAACTCAGCATTATAAGGTATATATCAAGAGTAAAGTGGAGAAATCCAGGGAAAGGAGTAGCACCCTCCCCAATACTTCAGTGTAGTAGCTATCGAAAAGGGAGCCTTCGGGTTGCCCTCGACTACTGTCACCAACTTTACAATTCTTTACTTAAATGTTATTATTAATTACTTGAAACTTATGTCATCTCCTCTTATTTAACCGATAGATGAGAGGGGTGAGAGGTTCATGCCTTTCTTAAGGGTATTAGTCCAAAAGTGAACATAATAGCACAATTGAAAATCAAACTTGTTTGTTACGATGTTGCAGACCAACATGTTAGCCACAATACAATGGAGGTACACCCCAACAATCTATTTTATGTCTTTTGGGGGGAATTTTTTTGTTTTATTATTTTTTTTAGTAACAGGTAACTTCCATTGAAGTCCAAGTGACAGTAAATATTTTCCACTCCCTCGGACATCTCAGCAGAGATGTGCACTCCCTTTTTATGGTTCTTTGGGGAAGTAATCAATATCTAATTGGTTTGGTTTTATGGCATATCAACCACTGTATGTTATTTAATGCCAAATCCTCTTTATACATATATATTAAATATATATGATTTGGTTTAGTTGGGTTTTATGGCATATCAACCATTGTAGGTTATTTAATGCCAAATCCTTTTTATACATATATATTAAATATATAAGATTTGGTTTGGTTGAGTTTTATGGCATATCAACCATTGTAGGTTATTGAATGCCAAATCCTTTTTATACATATATATTAAATATATAAGATTTGGTTTGGTTGAGTTTTATGGCATATCAACCATTGTAGGTTATTTAAGGCCAAATCCTCTTTATACATATATATTGAATATATAGGATTTGGTTTGGTTTGGTTTGGCTTGGTTTTATGACATATCAACCTTTATTGGTTATTTAATGCCAAATTCTCTTTATACATGTATATCAAATATATAGGATTTGATTTGATTTGGTTTTATGACATACATTTTTAAACGAGCTAAAGCTCAATTCTTTTAAACACAGTAGTGCTAGCTAATATAAATAATTCTATTTACTATTAATCATTTGTTTGCACACAGTTAAATGGCTTCAAGTATTCCTATGCAATAGCAACAATTTAACATCAGTTATTTATTTGCACACACTTAAATAGATATACATGATATGTAAGAGATTTATTTGTTGGTAATTTCATTTCTAAATGAGTTACAACAAATTTGTTTGCACATTAGTATTGTTATTGTTTCTACACAGTCAAATGGTTTCAATTATTGCTATCTAACACTAATAATTCTGTTCAATATTAATCATTTGTTTGCACACTGTGAAGTGGTTGCAAGTATTGCTATTTAACACTAACAATTCTATTCAACATTACTCTTTTGTTTGTACACAGTTAAATGGTTCCAAGTTTTGATATGTATCACTAACAATTCAATTAAACATCAGTCATTTGTTCACACACAGTTAGATGATCAAACAGTTCTATTCCTGACAATTCAGTTTAGTATAAGCCATTTGTTTGCGGACAGGTTAAATGTCAAACTTCTATTTGACCCATAGATAGGACTCTATCAGGTGTTACCACTCCAAGCCAGAGTGGACTTGGGAGTGATGGAAATGAAGGGGTTCACTACATTACGCAAAGCTCTAGCATTACTCAAAAAATGATGCTTGATGCCTTATTGCTCAACACTCAG
Organism: Sepioteuthis lessoniana; assembly: GCA_963585895.1. Taxonomy (NCBI): domain Eukaryota; kingdom Metazoa; phylum Mollusca; class Cephalopoda; order Myopsida; family Loliginidae; genus Sepioteuthis; species Sepioteuthis lessoniana. The sequence goes on along the minus strand of OY757947.1, from coordinate 49,967,197 downwards.
CATTATAAGGTATTGATCAAGGGTAAGTGGAGCAATCCAGGATCATCCTCAACAACAGTCGGCTAACTTACTTATATGCTATCAAGTATTCCTTTCTAATACGAATAATTTGCAAACATCTTTTTGAATCACATATCTATTTGACTCCTAGATGGGACTCTAACAGGTACTGCCAGCCTGGGTCAGAGTGGACCTGGGAGTAATGGCAATCAAGGGGTACTCCACACTCTCCAAATCTCTAGGACTAGAGCTACCATCAGATTTAGTTTAGTCTCATAAACAGGATACCTCTTTTTTTGAGAAGGGTCTTACCCCTCAACTGATGATACAGTCAGTGTATTCTAAGCCCTGCTAACAGAGCAAGTTACTCTTAGGGAAAGAATAACATCACTAGGCTCTTTAACCTAGGTATGGCAACCAGTCTTGGAGAAGGAAAACTCTCTACTAAAAAAAATATCTTTATTACATAATGAAAAGGTTGCCTATTAATTTTGTAAATTAAGTTTAGTATTCAGAGTATTTGAATTCGAAAGTTTGCTGGTCATTCGTTAGAAAAAATGTCATGAAAAATAACCAGTGATATGATAGACAAAACCTGCCCTCTGGCTGACCTTTTTTAGCGGTTCTCTGATTGGTTGGTTTAGTTGTGAAAATAGAGAGTTAGGCAGAGTTGAGGAGAGTAGTCCTGGGTGCCATAATGAACAAATGCCTAAAATGGCTCTTCTCTAGCCGAACAGTTGACTTGGAAATTTGGGTGAATAAAGAGATTGAAAATCAAAGTCTTTGTGTCCATTTATAAGAACAGAAGTGGACATGGAGACCAAGATAAACCCCATGACCACCCAAAGAAGAATAAGGAGTAAATCTTAGTCGTTCCCTGTCTATCCTGACTCTCTCTTCATGCAATAATTTCATCAATGTTTTCAACCCTTTTGTAACACCTTGTGTAACATTCAGCTCATGGGGGAGGGGTTGGGTAAATACATACATCATATATGGTACTATTTACCAACCCCTTCGCTCGGGCAGGATATGACACAAGGTCAATTTTTAAGCGGAGTTTAACAGGTTTTGAATTCAGAGTTTTCCTTCTCCTACACTAGTTGCCTCCCCAAGGCTGAAGAACCTAGTCCGTCCTACTATTTACCCATAGCTGGAGGGAGAATAAGGGGGTTCTTACCTTTCCCAAGGGTATTTGCCCGAAAGTGAACGTAATAGTGCGACTGGAGTACGAACTCGCGTACTACGATTCCGCAGCTCATCGCTTTAACCATTACACCACGAGGACACATCATATATGGTAGCAATAAGTAATCTCTTCCGTATTTCTTTTGAATTTATTTATCTATTCCCTCGTATAAATGCAAGTTGAAACAGTGCTAAAAACTACTCAATCTCCTTTGGCGTTCCAATGAACTTGAGATTTGTCCTTTAAGACAAAGGAACAGGTGCCTGCCTGGGATTGGCCCTTGAAACCAAATTCTTCAATGTATAGCTGTGCCAGAACCAAAATTTCAAAATTGCTCACTTTATATATTGACAAAGTAAATAATTTTTTCCTAATGGTATTGAGGAGAGTCCTTGTGGTATAGTGGCTAATGTGCTGGACTGTGACATCATAAGCTCTCACTCCATTATGTTCAATCTTCTGACAAATAACCATGGAAAAGGTTTGAACCCCTTATCCTCCCAGCTATAATTTGGTTTGGTTTGGTTTGGTTTACAGCATATCAACCCTCCTTGGGTCATTTAATGCCAAATCAAATTTCAAACAATTCAGTGTAGTATAAGAATAGTTTTTTTGTTTACACACAATTAAATGTCAAAACAGTTCTATTTCAAACAATTCAGTTTAGCATAAGTACACGGTATAGTTCTATTTAACCCATAGATAGGACGTTATTAGGTACTACCACTCTAGGCCTGACTGGACCTAGGAGTAATGGCAATGAAGAGGTACTCTGCATTCCCCAAAGCTCCAGCATTACTCAAATATTACAACCAAATAGTTTAGTGTCATATCAGGACATTCAATAGAGGAATCCTACTCCTCTGCAGAGATACAGTTTGTGTATTCTACTGCCCCAGCCAACTGGACAACCTCCCCCTTATGGGTTAAATAGTATTACTACTGTTCTTCAACAAGGGTGGCTTTGGTATTGAATAACCCATAAAAGTTGATTTACTATTAAATAAAGAAACTTAACCAAAACTAAACTACTGTCCTTTTACAAAGATGGCTTTGGTATTAAATAACCCATGAAGGTTGATATGTCATTAAACAAAGAAACGGAACCAAACATAATAGGTTGAACTAATTTGCAGATTTTGCTTTGAAAATCACTAATCAAAAAAAGAAAACAGATTATATATATATATATATATATATATATATATATATATATATATATATATATACCAAACCCCTTCACACAAGCAGTTTGTGACATAAGATCAATTTTTAAGTTGAGTTTAATAGGTTTGAATTCATAGTTTTCCTTCTCCTAGACTGGTTGCCATACCAAGGTTAAAAGAACTCAGTTTGACCTACTATTTACTCATGGCTAAAAAGTGAATAACTTCATTTATATCTTTCCCAAAAGTATGAGCACCATGTGAAATGCATATGGACTCATTCAGGATTTGAACTCAGATCACTCAGTCCATTTCCTACCCAATAACAATCCTATCACATTCACCTCAAAAAAAGAAAATGAATTATGAGTGAACACAAGATTAAAGATGAATAACAACTGTAATTATTAGTGTTTAATATTCACTCCTAACTTTGAACTACAAAATTCTGCCCAAAATAATTCTCATGTAGAATTTATAGCAGCTAAAATTAACCTGATTTTAGTATTTTTTTTTTTTTCAAATTTTTATCAATTTGTACTGACTAATAATAATAATTTATGTAGTTTACATTTTGTCTTAAAACACAAAATTTACACAGTATTTAGAGCAAACACATAAACATGTCCACAAAAAACAAAACCTCATTTCCTTTTAAATGTGCAGAAGCTTTTTTCTTTTCTTTTTTTTCTTTTTTTAACATTTAATTTTAGCGAAGAAAATCCCAATTCACATGATACATTGTTGAATATTTGATCAAAATAATTTAAGGTTTTTTTTTTTTTTTTTCATTACATAAGAATACTCTTTTCAGAAATCCAAACATATTACCGTAATTATTTCTGTATAACATGCACCTCTAACTTTGGACTACGAAATTCTTGAGGAAAAAAAAAAATTCTCATCTATTATACCCACTGACTTTGTAGAATTTTGTAGTGACTAAAATTAACCTGATTTTAGTATTTGTTCAAATTTTTATCAGTTTGTTCTGACTAATAATAAGAATTTATATCAGTTTATATATTGACTTCACCGGCCCAGTGGGTAGAGTGTTTCCCAGATCTCCGGGAGATCTGGGTTCAATCCCAGGTTGCATCATACCAAAGACTTTAAAAATGGTACTTGATACCTCCTTGCTTAACACTCAGCAATATAAGATACATATCAAGGGTAAAGTGGAGCAATCCAGGGAAAGGAGTAGTGCCCTCTCCTACACTCTGGTGTAGTAGCTATTGAAAAGGGAGCCTTCTGGTCGTCCTTGACTACGGTCACCGACTTTACTTACTTACCTATATTATGACTTAAAACATAAAATTTACAGGGTATTTAGAGCAAACACACGGACATGTTCACAAAAAACAAAACCAACTTGAAGCCAAAATAAACTCAAATTTAGAGAAACAAAATCATAGATAAACACACTTTCCAGTGACTATTTCTCTGTAACTACGTAGAACACATTAGTTTGGGCTAGAGATATAACTTCCAGTCAATCTAACCTGAATATGCTGAGACTTGAGGCCAGAAAAAAAGTTACGTACATAACTGCCATGTATAATATGTACCACTAATTTTGGGGGTTGAAAAAGGATGCATTTTATACACAAAAAATTATGATGAATAGTTTTCTTGTATAATACACACTTTTCACTTTTGGACTAAAAAATCTGGAAAAAATAGGACGTCTTATGCACAAAATAATTACAGCTTCTTTAACTATTTAATTTCTGTTTTATTTTACTGGCGGCCTATTTTCTGACTTATTTGTTTTAAATAAATTATTCTTTTGTTGATAGCTTTTATAATTATTCTTAGCATCAATCATGTTATTATCAACCTTGACCTACCTGAAAATTGGCAAAGAGGGTTGGGCAGACGAAAGGATATATATGAAATATATCTTATTGGCAATCTCATTAAATTATAGGCTTTCAATATGTGGGAAATGTCCAGCAGAAAAAAAAACCAGTACACCTTTATTTGATATAAAAATTGAATATGAAATTCAAGCTTTTAATGGGGAACATGATCTTGTGCTTGTTAGGGTCAAATAGATCTGTTTGCAAATTATTTGTATTAGATAGGAATACTTGAAATCATATACCTGTGTGCAAATTATTTGTATTAGATTGGAATACTTGATATTGTATAACTGTGTGCAAATCATTTGTAATAAGAATAGTTACTTGAAGTTCTAATTGTTTACTAAGGATTATTATTATTATTATTGTTAGTTATTTGAAAGCATATAACTGTAAACTATTTGTATTAAGAATAGTTACTTGAAGCTCTAATTGTTTACTAAGGATTATTATTATTATTATTATTAGTTACTTGAAAGCATATAATTGTAAATTATTTGTATTAAGAATAGTTACTTGAAGCTCTAATTGTTTACTAAGGATTATTATTATTATTATTAGTTACTTGAAAGCAGATAACTGTAAATTATTTGTATTAAGAATAGTTACTTGAAGCTCTAATTGTTTACTAAGGATTATTATTATTATTATTAGTTACTTGAAAGCAGATAACTGTAAATTATTTGTATTAAGAATAGTTACTTGAAGCTCTAATTGTTTACTAAGGATTATTATTATTATTAGTTACTTGAAAGCATATAACTGCAAATTATTTGTATTAAGAATAGTTACTTGAAGCTCTAATTGTTTACTAAGGATTATTATTATTATTAGTTACTTGAAAGCATATAACTGTAAATTATTTGTATTAAGAATAGTTACTTGAAGCTCTAATTGTTTACTAAGGATTATTATTATTAGTTACTTGAAAGGATCTAACTGTAAATTATTTGTATTAAGAATAGTTACTTGAAGCTCTAATTGTTTACTAAGGATTATTATTATTAGTTACTTGAAAGGATCTAACTGTAAATTATTTGTATTAAGAATAGTTACTTGAAGCTCTAATTGTTTACTAAGGATTATTATTATTAGTTACTTGAAAGCATCTAAGTGTAAATTATTTGTGTTAAGAATAGTTACTTGAAGCTCTAATTGTTTACTAAGGATTATTATTATTATTAGTTGCTTGAAAGCATCTGAGTGTAAATTATTTGTATTAAGAATAGTTACTTGAAGCTCTAATTGTTTACTAAGGATTATTATTATTAGTTACTTGAAAGGATCTAACTGTAAATTATTTGTATTAAGAATAGTTACTTGAAGCTCTAATTGTTTACTAAGGATTATTATTATTAGTTACTTGAAAGGATCTAACTGTAAATTATTTGTATTAAGAATAGTTACTTGAAGTTCTAATTGTTTACTAAGGATTATTATTATTATTAGTTACTTGAAAGCATATAACTGTCAATTATTTGTATTAAGAATTGTTACTTGAAGTTCTAATTGTTTACTAAGGATTATTATTATTATTAGTTACTGTTGTATAGTCATATAATAAATATGCTGATATACACATATACATGTTCATGCTGAAAGTATCACAACGACACAATGATAAAGGACGATGAAGGCTTCTTAGGAAAAATATGCACCTCTCACTTTATTGTAACGGTTCGAAAAGGGTTACTGAAGGTTTGTGTGTGAGAGGGAGCTGGAGACCGAACAGAACTGCAATATATTGACCCCCATTCTTATAGCTGTCAGCGTTGTGTCTTTCTTGTTCTCCAGGGCTGCTCAACCGGAGGCCTAGAGGCCTACTCTGCTGGGTGCGGGCTTTCTCTACCACATCTTATCAGCAATTTCTCTTGACCCCAACTCAATCGGGGGCCCCGAGGGCCCCTTCAACCTGATGTCGCTTTCCTTACCACATCTCATCTCTTACTCCAACTGTCTGACTTCTTGTCTTGACTGAGTTATATAATAGTTCAACGCCCACTCAATCTTTGGAATGGCATGTTTGATCGTCATCAAGCAGAAATAACTGTCATGCAGTTCACAGGTTACTCTCTTCCGGTGCATCACTCTGTAGCAGCATAGTGGGACCTTCACCTTGTCCCATATTATCAGCCGAGCTCACCTGTGCGATTTCTTTCGAATAATGGCCATTGGGATGTGTCACTTCCGCTATCTTTGGAATGGCATGTTTGCTCAGGCCGAAGGTCAAAATACAACATTACTTGAAAGCCTATAACTGTAAAATATTTGTATTAAGAATAGTTACTTGAAGCTCTAATTGTTTACTAAGAATTATTATTATTATGAGTGACTTTATTATAACCTTTTAAATACTCACAAATTTCACAGTTAGATTACCTAAATGCAAAAAATAACCCTGGATTGGTTGAGATGCTGTTAAAATCAATCAATCATGAAAGGGTTTATAGCCCTAAAACTGAGAAATATAAAACAGAACAAGAAACTCACAAAATAACACACAAACAATAAATACGAGGTTCAGCTTTACTTAATAGAAGTTTTAATGTTCAAGACTAACCAACTAAATTGGGAGGGGGTGCATCGTGGCTAACATATTGATTCTTGACTTTTGAGGAAGGGGGTTCAAACTTCAGTCATTCTATTGTGTTCACTTTCAGACTAATGTCCCCTTGGGAAAGGTTGGAACCAACCTTTATTCCAGCTAGCTATGGGTTAATCACTGCAGTTCTTCTACAAGGATAGCTTTGGCATTAAATAACCCTTAAAGGTTGATATGTCATTAAATAAAAGAAACCAGAAAGCAACCCTTATTCTCTCAGCAATGGGTTAAATAATATCATTGCTGTTCTTCTACAAGGATGGCTTTGGCATTAAATAACCCACAAAAGTTGATATGCCATCAAAGCAAAATAACAAACCAAAGCAGACATAGTCTTCATGCCCTCTCTCTACTAAATTATTAGATTGCATCTGGATATAAATTAAAAAACTGTAATTTGAAATAGAGAAACAAGAATCAGAAAAAAGAAAATAAATAAAATAATTTTTTTTAAACCTTCCAAAATTACATTATCCAAGACTATTCAGTGGTGAGACTCCAGTTCGAGAGCCCAGGGAAGTGTTGAGTATCATTTTATTTCTATTACTCCCAGGTCCACTCTGCTTGCGGGATTTGTCCAAGACAGCATGCAGCATTCTTATGTAGTTCCCATCTAGTTTTTTTCTCTCTGTGCTTTGTTAACATCCATGTAGTGCATCCATATAGTAGTATAGAATCAGCTACATCTTTGAAGATATCCCATTTTATAGATCAAACTTCAGTATGATCGTTAACATGTCAATAGCATTCTACACCTTCACTAAGCATATGTTGACGTCATTTACAGACAATGAGATGTTGCTGTCAAGGTATATGATCTAGTCCATTAATTTAAGAGGTTTGCAACTTAGAGTCGAGATGGCACCTTTTTGTTTAAAACACATGTACTCTATTTTATTCACATTCATATGGAGGCCAATGCCTCCTGCTGCTTATGCAGTAGGGATTTAGCTTGAGCTGGTATATTTATGAGAAGTGCTAGGATATCTGTGTAGTTTGTATCAGTCAGAGTTTTTGTGGGATATTGTTTGCCTTTTACTTTTTAATATGAAATCCTTTTCTTTTATTAGATCTATTGATGTTTAAAGTACATAGTCTCGGCAGAGTCTAAACAAATATGTTCCTAATGCATTTCCTTGTAAGACTCCAGCGTCTATGTCGAAGAAGTCGATGTCTCCATCAGGCGAGTGAACCATTGCTTTCCTGTTTTTGTAAAGAATCATTAAAGCAGTAACAGTTTCTTTGGAAGACCAGTTGCAAATAGCATTTACTCCGTCTTTTCTCTGTGTATGGAATCTGAGGCTTTGGAGAAATTTATGAACAATGGTGTTACTCTAAGATTCTTTGCTTTTACACCTTCAATGATTCAATGGATTATCAGAAACTGTGAGGTTGTGGTGCAATTTCTTCAACAGCCATTCTGAAGTTTTTAAAGAATCTTCTAGATTTCAAATTAGATATGATTGAGAAGGAGGGTATTATTAACTTTAGCTGCTATAGCAGTTAGAGCTATTCCTTTGTTCTTCTTAGTAATGCTGAGGTTTCATTTCTTGGGGAAGGGAAGGATGTAACTTTTCATCCATTTCTCTATATTGTTTTCTTTATCAACCAAGTTGTATGGAATATCATCAAATTTTCTTGTCTCCCAAACTTCCGGGGGGGGAGTATTTTGTCAAGGTCAGCAGTTTTTCTGTTTTTAATTTTTTATCAATACTACGTCAAGGTCTTCTTCTGTAAATTGTCCAAGTTTGATATCTAGTTGACCGTAAATACTTTTTGGGATAGGTTTGTCTGTGATTTCAGGAGAGTTTTCGAGCAGATTCATAAAATGTTCTTTCCACTTGAGAAGTCTTTCTTCTAGGCAGGCAACTTTTAGTTTTGCTCTCAATGTGTTCTTTCTTTTGTTTACTTCATTTACTGTCTGCCAAGCTTTTCATGATGGTCTCTCTTCAATCAAATTTCTAATTTTGTTAATCTGGCTTGGAATGTATTCTAAGTGCTCTTTTTGGTATGTGCTGGTTTGTTCTTACTGGCCTTTCTTAAGTTTCTGCATTTGTTGGGTTTCTTTTATTGAATAAGGATGCATTTTTAAGTTATCTCATTTCTTTCCCAAATTACTAGTGATTCTACACTTGGCTTTTGGTTTAGTTGATATGTATTCTGCTTGTTATAGTATATATAAAATACATCAAATCTCTTCTGATTCATCCGCTTAACTCTTCGCACACCTAACTACTAAATCACACAAAACACACACTGACAGACATCGACACTGCAGAAGAAAATAACAGCTACCGGATGTTGACCCAACAACGGCCAAATTGAGAAAATCATGGCTTCTGTGCCGAGGCTCTGTGCATAGTCTAACCAAAATCCCCAGAAAATTCTCAGTTATAAAATGGTCTATTTTCAACCAATCATTTTTTTTCCACAAGAAGTATTTTCTGGAGCCGTTGTTTGAAATCGGGAACATATAAATAGGCCAAACAGTTGTCACATGGCAGTGGAATCACCGACCATGCTATGAGCGTCACCCGACAACACTGTCCGACCAGATCAAAGCAACTGCTTGCCGCCGAATAGATCCCCCCCATCAGTGGGCCAGATATTTCATCCGCTTGTTTATTTTATTTATTCAATAAACAAAATAAACTAACCTTCTTGTCAGTCTTATTTTTCTTGCAACCATACACTTGTATATAACATGCTGCTGCTTCTATGTGAGCAGTAACATATTTTTTATATTTATCATTTGGAGTATGTTTTTCAGATATCACCTGAAGAGAATTGAATTTGTTTCACACAGTTACCATATATATTTATTGCTTATATTTCTATGGGTAAATAAGGACTTGTCGTAAGGTATGATTTTCATTGTTTGCTTCTTATTTCTGCGTAGATTCAGAAATATCTTTGCTATGACGATTCTGTGATCAGAAGATACTCCTTAAAAAGAGGAGTATACTTCACAGTTCAGAGCGCTTAGAGGAGGAACTGAGGAGAGTAAGGATGAGAGGAGCAATTTATGCAAAAGAGAAAGAGGAAAGGATTGATTAGTGTATATGACTCACCTATGACCAAAATAATGGACTTACCCAAAGAGAATATTAATCAAGAGCTAAACTGGTAGAAAAGAGAGCAGCAGTAGCAGTGTTGTATATTGACCTCCGACTCTGCCAAACATGCCATTCCAAAGATGGCAGAAGTGCATATTCCATTGGCATGGGCGAGCTTGGCTGACAAGATAGGACAGGGTTAAAAACCCACAGTACAGTCATAGACTGATGCACTGGAAGAGAGTGACCTGTGAACTGCATGACAGTTATTTCCGTTTGATGACGATCAAACATGCCATTCCAAGGACAGCGGAAGTGGCACATTCTGATGGCCAGTTATGGGGAGATATTGAGTGGGCAATTGAACTATTATATAACTCGGTGAAGACAGGAAGTCAGTTAGTTTGGAGATCGGAGAAGTTGGAGACAAAATGTGGTAGAGAAAGCCAGCACTTAGCAACCCTGGAGAATGAGAAAGACACAACGCTGATGGCCATAAGAGTGGGGGTCAATATGTTGCAGTTCTGTTTGGTCTCCAACTCCCTCTCACACACAAACCTTTCAAATAAAGTGAGAGGTATATTTTTTTTAAAGACGTCGTCAACCTATTATGCTCTGCTTAAAAATTGACCTTGTGTCACATCAAGCTGATCTGGAGAAGTCAGGTATATATATATATATATATATATGGAAAAAAATTGAGAAACACAGTTGTCCAAAAGTGATGAATTTATATGTATATATATATATATATAGCTAGATTGTTTAGACAGGTTTGCTTAAAGACTATGGAACTTTTTCATGATCTTATTTTATTTTCTCTTGAGCTTTCTTGCAAGGTTCTTTGTGTCACAGTCCAACAGAGGAGTCGCCTCACATTCTGGTCACAAGAGCTTTCAATCAATTTACTGTTGTAGAAAGTCAACGGTATAACATTTCGGTTCAAAGTCCTGATGATGGTTCATTAAAACAGAAACATTATAGCTTAGACTTTCTTTTACATTAAATTCTTTTCTTTTGATTACCAAGAGAGCCCAATTCATCCTTCTAATTTACATATAGGTTAGGTTATTTGGTTTAATGGCATATCAACCCTTGATGGTTATTTAGTGCCAAATCCTGTTTATACATATATGTGATTTATAAGTAAATAGTTTGTTGATAGAAATTTATCCATGCCTCACATAATTCAGGATTTGACGCAAGGTCTTTTTTATAGTGGGGATGGGAGGTTACACATGGGCCAAGACTGGTGTGCTGCTGGTCAATGCTGATCACAGGATCACTAAGTGCTATGTGAACTATGCTAGCCTTTGTTAAGTCTCCCAGCACGAAGACAGGTGGCCTTGCTTGTTATAGATTCACTAGACCCAAAGGTCAAGTGCAATGTACATCTGTTTGTCATTTTTTGACCTCCTGGCATGTACATGTATATGCTATAGTCATCACTGATTGACTGATCACCTGCTGCTCTTGCCAGGCAAGTCTATAAATATCTGTCACCAAATTCTGAACTGTTTGTACTCAGCTGTCACCCTCCCACAAACAATCCCACACAAGTATTCTTATTTAACACTGATAACTCTATTTAATATCAAATATTTGTTTGCACACAGTTAAATGTATAGTAAATGCTTAAATAGTTTTATTTGACCCTAGACAAAACCTTAACAGGCACTATCACTCCAGCTCAGTGTGGGTCTGGGAATAATGGCAATGAAGGAGTACTCTACATTCCCCAAAACTCCAGAACTGTAGTCTCGCTATCAGATACAGTTTATTGTCATCCTTAGGACACTAATTGGGGTGGGGATCTTATCTCTCAGTAGAAGTGCAGTTAACGTATTCTACAGCCCCAGCGGACAGGGAGGTATTTTATCAAGAGCTGAGATGTACATATATATTTATTCCCTAAGAAGTGCTTCTGTTTTTCTAGGAAAATAGCTTTGGCATTAAATAACCTACAAAAGTTGATATGCCATTAAACAAAGAAACCAAACCAACCCTAAGAAGTTACACGTGGAGATATAATGAAATCTTTAGGATTATTGCTGAGATTGCAAAAATGTGTTGTGAAACTTCCAATAAAATTTCATCTATAAAAACAAGAAGGAAACATTTTGAAAACTCCACATAGAAATAATAGGGCACCTCGGGTGGTGTAAGGGTTAGCAAGGTAGACTAGCAAACCTACACGAGTGAGTTCGATTCTCATTGGGTGCCCAATTCATGCGGCCTTGTGCTACATCTAAGCAAAAAAGCTTAGTAAATTACCTCCACATAGAAATAATAGGCACAAACCAACATTACTTGATAGTTGCACGAACTGACACGTTATGGCTGATGTAGACCGACAACTCGCTTTTGAATGGAAATAACATCAACTTGCCAGTGTTTGGATCTCGTCATTTGGTCAGTTAATTCAAAGAAAATTATCATTGCTGAATTAACGATCCCTTTCGAGGCCAACATCGACTGAGCACATCAGCAGAAATCGGAAAAGTATGAAGACCTACGTGAACAGTGTATTAAGAATGGCTGGTCAACAGACATATTTCCTCTTGAGATTGTATGTTGAGGTTTTATTTTGAACTCTAGATTTATCGACCAAATTCAGACTTTCACTAACAAAGAAGAGGGAATATATAAAAAAGATTCAAAACAAGGCTGTAACTGCATCTGAACGGATATGGCATTCGTACAGATCAAACACCATCCAATAAAGTCTGTTAGTATTGTGAGATACTGCTGGGGTGCCCTGGGTTAGTGGTAATGATACTTCAGGGCTGAAACCATGCCTGGACCCAGGGTCATCATCTGATGAAGACTTTATTGGAAGCAAAACTGCTTTTTTTGTGGCAGTTCTTGTATATAATCTAATATATATATATATATATATATATATATATATATATATATATAAATCATTCCTTCCACTTGGATCTTTGTTATCAGTTTTTCAACATATATATATATATATATATATAATCTGACTTGGGCAATAAATAACTGAACAAGAGATGATATGCCATAATACAACTAACCAACAGGTCAACGAATCAACCTTTATCTGTTGTAGTTTCCATGGAAATACACAGAAGGTAATACTGTTAGTGAATCCTCGGTTTTTCAGGAAAATAATTTGGTAACTTAAAAATGTTGAAGGTTATTTCCGTTTTCATGAAGAATTTCAGAAAAATTGTTGAAATTTGACCTTCAAACACAAGCATTGATTTTAACCTTTAGCTTCTTTATGACAACAGAGTTCCAATTTGTTGTGCTGTAAAAGTAATTCATATATATTTATAGGTAGGTCTGGATTAACCATTAAGCAAAATAAGCAAGTGCCTTTGAGCATCCGGAAAAAAAAGGAGCACCCCTGAGTTTTTCCATCATTGGATTTGCCCGATGAAGCATATAGTAAACCTGAAGCAAGGTCCACAAAAAACTTCCAACAAAAAGTTGTTCAAAAAGTTCTAAGCCTCACCAAAAAAGAAGCTCGATAACTGAACATTTTTGTTGTGGCAACTCTCTACCACTTCTTAAAAAAAACTTGAAAAACAAATTCAGTTTTCTGTGTTAATTTCTGTGAAGGCGAGATCCATACAAGGGTAAAAATTGTATAACAAATAGTCGAGGCTTAGAACTTTTTAAAACTCTCACATATATATATATATATATATGCAAATTTCATTAAACATAATAGACATTTTATGCCTACATATTCTCTTTTGGATCCGTTCGAATTCCCGTATTACTTTTATCGTATTCGGGGGGAATTGATTTAGGTATTGTCCATAGTTGTATGTATCCCTAGTACTTTCTGCCCGACTTTGGGCCATCATCAGGGGAGAATCCATTACAAAAGTGATGTAACTTTTGTTTTAGCAAATTACTACTGTGTAAGGACGTCTTTGCTGTTGGAGATTATGGCGCTTGCTTTTAAATGTAATTCTGTAAATAGTGCCAGTAGCTAAAGACATTTAAGTACGTTAGCACTGGTTTGAAAATTAATTCTATTAAGTGCTGGTTGCAGGTTTCTAAAATATAGTGCTTCGAGAATCTGAAGTTTTTGTTTATTATTTCGATGTTCGAGTATTGTTGTGTTGTCGGTGAGAATTTTTCGTAGTTGTGTTGTTGGGCATGAATGTTTTTTTAAATGCTGAGCTATTGAACTTGTGTCTGAAAGGTGCATTGTAAGTCTCCTCGACAGGGTAGTTGAGGTTAAACCAACATATATATTATTATTATCAGAGATACAATCTCCTAGGGGACATTTAAATTTATATATAACGTTGGTTTATATATAACGTTGCCCGTGGTGTAATGGTTATCGTTGCAGGAATTGGACACGGAGACACGAGTTCAAATCTTGGACTGATTGCATTTCACATATCAATTCCCCCCGAATACGATAAAAGTAATATGGGAATTCGAACGGATCCAAAAGAGAATATGTAGGCATAAAATGTCTATTATGTTTAATGAAATTTGCATTAACGAAGAAATGCTGCTTAAATATACATATATATATATATATATATATATATATATATATCATGGCATCCTATATCATCATAGCTTTGTTTGGTTTGGTTTTATGGCATATCAACCATTGCTGGTTATTTAATGCCAAATCCTGTTTTTAAAATTCTCATATATATATATATATATATCATGGCATCCTATATCATCCTATATCATCATAGCTTTGTTTGGTTTGGTTTTATGGCATATCAACCATTGCTGATTATTTAATGCCAAATCCTGTTTTTAAAATTCTCACATATATATATATATCATGGCATCTTATATCATCATATCATCATAGGAGGTGCCCGTGGTGTAATGGTTATCGTCACAGGAATTGGACACGGAGACACGAGTTCAAATCTTGGACTGATTGCATTTCTATTTCTAACAATTCAATTCAGCATAAGTCAACTACATTAAATGGTTCCAAGTATTGTTATGTATCACTAACAATTCAATTAAACATCAGTCATTTGTTTACACACACTTAAATGACCAAACAGTTCTATTTCTAACAATTCAATTTATCATATGTCATTTGTTTGCACTCAGTTTAAATGTCAAACAGTTCTATTTGAGCCATAGATAGGACCCAATCAGGTGCTACCACTCCAAGCCAGAGTGAACCTGGGAGCGATGGCAATGAAGGGGTACTCCACATTCCCAAAGCTCCAGCATTACTGGAACCTCACCAACAGATTGTTTAGTGTCATAACCAGAACGCTCATTGGCAGGGAGTCTTACCCTCCTGCAGATATGCAACCGGTGTATTCTACTGCCTCTAGAATGGAGTATAGTATACCATGATATATATATATATATATATGGTGGGGGTGTATATATGTATACATATATATATATACAGGGACACACCAAAGACCAATGATTTTATATATATATTTATAAAATAATTTACAAAAAATTTTTATAATTAGTTATTAGGAACCATACAGCCGTGTGAAAATTATTCGTATTACATAGGAATACTAGATGAATAGACTTACTAATGTTAAATAGTAATATGTGAAACCATTTAACTATGTGCTAACAAAAAATTAATAGTCAATAGAATTATTAGTGTAAGATAGGAATACTTGAAACCATTTAATTGTGTGCAAACAAAAAAGTAATGTTAAATAGTAATATGTGAAACCATTTAACTGTGCGCAAACAACAAATTAATATTCAATAGAATTATTACTTTTAGATAGGAATACTTGAAACCATTTAACTGTATGCAAACAAAAAAGTAATGTTAAATAGTAATATGTGAAACCTTTTAACTGTGCACAAACAACAAATTAATATTCAATAGAATTATTAGTTTTAGATAGGAATACTTGAAACCATTTAACTGTGTGCAAACAAAAAATTAATGTTAAATAGGAATACTTGAAACCATTTAACTATGTGCAAACAAATGATTTCTTTCAAATAGAATTATTAGTGTTTGAATGGAATACTTGAAACTATTTAACAGTGTGCAAACAAATGAACTCTAACAATTTGTTTAAAAATAGTTACATACAAACCACTCACTTACAAATCATATATATATATTAAGGCAATTTTTTTTAAAGACAATGGAACACTTTTTCATTTTTAATTGTGGTCAGTCGGAAACAAAATGCTGAAAACATTCCAACTGACCACTTTAAAATAAAAACGCTACAAATAATCAAAACAATAAAACTCAATATAAACTGTCAACTCAAAATACACCCCTGATGATGACTAAAATTATGGTCGAAAGCACTCGGGCTGAAGATATGGGATAATTCCTTTACTACCTGGATCCCGACACTAGAGAAATAACATGAAAACTTGAAAAATTACAATTAAAAATAATAAACAGTGTTCCATTGTCTTTAATAAGACTTGCCTTAATAACAACTTGCTGCCAAAATATACACTCTTCAATATATATATATATATATATATATATATATATAAATTAATTCTTTTTAAATATAAACATCCTTCTTTACACAGTCTCACCTGTCAACAGGTGACCTTGGAACTTTACTGTTTCATTCAATAAGCCATATTTATAAAACTTTTACTGCTGGTCATGATTACATCATAAAAAATCTGCTAACTTTATATGTAGCAGACAAGAGGCGGCATAATGCTTTAAGTGCTTCGGGCCTCTACAGAACTTAATCCAGGTCTTCGTAGTAGCATTGGTACATTAGCTAATTAAGATGCTTTAAATTTATGCTAGTTTAAAATGTTTCCTGTTAGTCTTTTAACTACATGTAATTTAATAGGCATCTGAGTTTTTGTATAAGCCAAAATTACTTTTCAAAACAATTCTACAATTTACCATTTCCTAAGGACAGACTGTGTTATGTAAATTTGTGTTAAAACCACTAATGCTTCTTCATTTTCATATCCTATGACCTATTAGCTTGTCGGAGTGCTGAGTAATTCCCTTTCAGGAATTTCTTTTTACTTGTGAGTCAAAGTGGAGCTGGAAGTAATGGCAATGAAGGGGCATTCCACACTCCTTAGACCTCCAAAACTAAAAAAAAAAAATTATTAAGAAATTTAAGTAAGTAAAATTGGCGACCGTAGTCGAGGGCAACCAGAAGGCTCCCTTTTAAAAAGCTACTACACCAAGTTGGAGGGGAGGGCGCTACTCCTTTCCCTGGATTGCTCCACTTTACCCTTGATATGTACCTTATATTGCAGAGTGTTAAGCAAGGAGCTATTTTTAAAGTCTTTGGTATGACGCGACCTGGGATTGAACCCAGGTCTCCCGGACCATTGACGAACACTCTACCCACTAGACGAATGAGAAATATAACAGACTAAAAAAACTGAACCATTTTTCTTTTTCCCACAAATGTTAATGAAACTTCAATGGCTTAGACACACATAGGAACTGATTATTTTCCTTGATTGTTGTCATCAAAGATCCCTTAGTAGTAGCGAAAAGATATTTCTGAAAAGAAAATTCTCAAAATTACCAAAATGTTGGAAATTTCTAAGAATTTTCTTTTCCTTCATTTGATATCCTAATAAGTGATTAGTTCTCTGCTAATGGCAAATTATTAATGTTTTCATAAAAGATTATAAGTTGACTGAAAATTATCATCTTAAAGAAGATTGCAGCCACAAGAAAAAAATCTCTGCATTTGAAGATGCAAAAATTATTTGAGATGCAAAGTGACTGTACACTGCAACATCACAAAAACTCAAAGGTAAGTTGAAATTAATAGTTTTTTTAATGTCAGCTGTCGGAAGTTTTGGTTCAATACTATATATGAGGCTCATTAAATAAGTTTCAAGACTTTTTTCATATGGCTACTTTTATTGATAGTACACACATGAAACTCTAGTCCCCTTCGAAGTAATCTCCTGCAATGCACTTGTTGTACCATTCCAACAACTTCTGGAAGGCCCCATGGATGTCCTCTTGTGTGAGTGTCTCAGTGACCTTCGTCACAGCCTCTTTCATCTCCTCGATTAGCTCATAACGACAGCCTCTGAGTTTAGGGAATAACCAAAAGTCACAGGGAGCAACATCTGGACAATAGGGAGGCTGAGGAACTGTCTTGATGCCCATTTTGGTCAAATAGTCTGTGACAAGGATGGAGTTGTTGACTGGTGCATTGTCCTAGTGGAAATGCCACTGACCTGATTTGAAGAGTGCTCTACCAACAAAAGTGAGTACACCCCTAAGAAACTACATCCAAATTGAGTACTGCTTGTCATTTTCCCTCCAAAATGTCATGTGACCCATTAGTGTTACTAGGCCCATGTGCATAGGGAGCAGGTGTGTTCAAATTTGTAGTGCAGCTCTCACACTCTCTCATACTGGTCACTGAAAGTTCCAACATGGCATCACATGACAAAGAACTCTCTGGGGATCTTAAAAGACGTATTGTTGCACTACATGAAGATGGCCAAGGCTACAAGAAGATTGCCAACACCCTGAAACTGAGCTGCAGCACAGTGGCTAAGATCATCCAGCATTTTAAAAGAGTGGGGTCCACTCAGAACAGGTGTTGGGTAGGTCGTCCAAAGAAGCTGAGCACACGTGCTGAGCGTCACATCCAAATGCTTTCTTTGAAAGATCAGTATAGAAGTGCTGTCAACATTGCTGCAGAGATTGAAGAAGTGGGGGGTTAGCCTGTTAGTGCTCAGACCATACGCCACACTCTACATCAAATTGGTGTGCATGGCTCTCACCACAGGAGGAAATATCTTCTGAAGACAATAAACAAGAAAGCCTGCAAACAGTTTGCTGAAGGCATGTCAACAAAGCACATGGATTACTGGAACCATGTCCTATGGTCTGATGAAATGAAGATTAATTTGTTTGGTTCCAATGGCTTTAAGTATGTGTGGCGGTGACCAGGTGAGGAGTACAAAGATAAGTGTGTCCTGCCTACAGTCAAGCATGGAGGTGGGAATGTCGTGGTCTGGTGGTGCATGAGCGCTGCAGATGTTGGAGAATTTCATTTCATTGAGGGAATCATGAACTCCAACATGTACTGTGAAATACTGCAGCAGAGCATGATCCCCTCCCTCCAGAAACTGGGTCTCAGGGCATTGTTCCAGCATGACAATGACCCCAAACACACTTCCAAGAAGACCACTGCTTTACTGAAGAGGCTGAAGGTAAAGGTGATGGACTGGCCAAGCATGTCTCCAGACTTGAACCCAATAGAACATTTTGGGGGGATCCTCAAGCGGAAGGTGGAGGTGCACAAAGTCTCAAATATCTGCCAGCCCCATGACGTCATCATAGAGGAGTGGAAGAGCATTCCAGTGGCTACCTGTGAAGCTCTGGTAAACTCCATACCCAGGAGAGTAATGCAGTTCTGGATAATGATGGTGGCCACACAAAATATTGACAGTTGTCATGGTTGACAATTTTCCCTAAGGGGTGTACTCACTTTTGTTGGCAGGGGTTTAGCTTTTAAGGGTTATATTTTGAGTTATTTTGAGGAGAAAATGAATTAACTCTGTTATATAAGCTGCATACAGACTACTTTTCATTGTGTCAAAGTATCATTTTGTCAGTGTTGTCCCATGAAGAGATATACTTAAATATCTGCAGAAATATGAGGAGTGTACTCACTTTTGTGATACACTGTATATATATATATGAGTTATTCTACAATCCAGTAAATCCGGAGTTGGGAACAATTCTGTGAGGACAATTAAATTATTCAAATTTCGAATATTTAAATATTCCTGGTAAAGAGCTCAATATAAATAAATTCACAGAGCAAATAATATTATTAAGTTAAATCGTCAATTTTATTGGGTTTGTAGTTGACATAATCTGAAATGAGAAGGGACTGGAACTAACCTTACGTGGGTAAAGGCCATACATAGCTGAAATGGATTTCTTTTCTTCCTCTCCTTCATTTCTTTGACTATCCCTCCTATCTGGTGGTAACTTATTTTCTTATTGGATCTGATGAAGTCCTGTTAATAATTATTTTAGAGTCCTTGATTCATATCAATGCTCTTAACAGGATGGAAATAAATTTATTATCCTAATGTGACCAAATATTGGATTTTCTTGAAATAATATATATACTAGGGGAGTCCATGTGGTGCAGTGGTAAATGTGTTGGACTACAAAATCAAAGTAAGTAAGTTCAAACTCCAGCTATGCTAATCTGACGACTTTTGCACTGGTACCCCTTGGAAAGGTGTGAACTTCCTTACCTAAAAACAAAATTCTCAAGAAAAGCAACAAAAGAAAATTCCTTAGAAATCTCTTTTCTTTGATTTGATATCCTAATTAGTAATTAGTCCTTTACTAATGACTAGTGTAGAGTAAAGTGTTATACTAACAGATGACGTACCTGACTGAAAGTTAGTATACACATGAATAGGCCTTTCATATGCGTGATGGCAATGTTAGTGTATGGTGGCAAGGAGAAGACAAACACAAGTTGAAGGTTTTAAACAATTATATTAACAAGAAGAAACACAAGGTGATAAAACGAAGAATCAACCATACAAAATTTGTAGCGTACAATGAGGGTGGTTAGGATACCAGATGATCTCGGTGGTAGTAGTAGTCGTGGACGGGGCGGCATTGTAGCCAGGTCAGCAGTCGTTCACAGCAAGTGGCGCGTTAAATCCATCTGGATTCAGATGAGTTCTTAATGGCCGTAGCGTGTTCCTTCCTTCCACCCTCCTGGTCAGTCTGACGCCTTTGCAAATCTTCGCTTCTTAAGTAGCTACCTCTTGGATCAAGTCAGTTCTGGGAATTTTTTAGGGGGAAGATTTATGATTGGCTGAAGAAATGCATTTTGTTAAATTGAATTAATTTCTTGCATTCTTGCCCGGAAGCCCTGCGCGGAGCCTCTTACGCAAAGACACATTTTATTGATTTTCTTGGTGGCAGCCGTCTGGCTAACATCAGGTCAAATGCTACCCTTCTCCAGCCACGTGTGTGTTTTTTTTTTTTAATGAAATTGCAAATTGGGAGAGATCTGAATCCTGCTATATAACAGCAGCTAAGTACTATACTTTACAACTATCCAGGAAGTGTACTTCGATAACTAGTAAGCAGTTGTCTGGGTTTAAAAAAGCTCAATTTGTGACATGTGGACTGTCATTTGCAATATTGTAAAGAAATTGAATTGCTATCATTCATCAATTAAAGTTTTCCTTAAAAATTACAAGTCAACTGAAAATTATCATCAAAAAGAAAATTGCTGCCAAAAAAGAAAATCACTGCATGTGAAGATACAAAAATTGTTTAAGTAAGAAAGAGGCAATGTACTGCAAGATCACAAAAACTCAAACATAAGTTGAGATTAATATTCTTAATGTCAGCTGTTGGGAGTTTTTTGTTTTACTATATATATCTATATATATATATACGAGGATCATTAAATAAGTTTCCGGACTTTTTTCATATGGGCACTTTTATTGATAGTAAGTAAAAGTAAAGTTGGCGACCATAGTCGAGGGTAACCCAAAGGCTCCCTTTTCGATAGGGGAGGGCGCTACTCCTTCCCTGGATTGCTCTACTTTACCCTTGATCCATACCTTATAATGCTGAGTGTTAAGCAAGGAGGCATCAAGTACCATTTTTTGAGTCTTTGGTATGACACGACCTGCGATTGAATCCAGGTCTCCCGGGTCATTGGCGAACACTCTAACCGCTAGGCCAATGTCCGGTACTAATTGATAGTACACACATGAAACTCTAGTCCCTTTGAAGTAATCTCCTCCGGCTGCAATGCACTTGTTGTACAACAACTTCTGGAAGCCCCCATGGAAGCCCTCTTGTGTGAGTTTGTCAATGACCTTCGTCACAGCCTCTTTCATCTCCTCAATTGTCTCATAACAAAAGCCTCTGAGCTTAGGGAATAACCAAAAGTCACAGGGAGCAAGGTCTGGACTGTAGGGAGGTTGAGGAACTGTCTTGATGTCTATCTTGGTCAAATAGTCTGTGACAAGGATGGAGTTGTGGACTGGTGCATTGTCCTGGTGGAAATGCCACTGACCCGATTTAAAGAGTGCTGGCCTCTTCCCTAGGAATCTTTTCCTGAAATCCCTTAAACCCTCAACATAGTAACCCTAGCCCTAACCCTAAGCCTTTGCCCAATTAACTCTGGTGTATTGACTTGCTTACTCCTCCCACACCTCTCATCATCCCTCACAGACTCCCTGCCTTCCTTGAATCTCTTATGCCACTCAAAAACTGATGCTCGATTCATAAAGGATGGTTCAAAAGCTGTCTGAAGCATTCCATATGTTTCTGTGGGATTTTTTCCAAGTTTAAAACAGAATTTTATTGCATATTGTTCTTCTAAAGTATCCTCACGTGCAGATTGCATTTTTGAAATTCACCAGCTGTGACAATTAGGATTTAGTAGGGTGTATTCCAATTCCAGCTGTAGCTGTTCATTGGAAGCTGAAATCATAAAAATTGATCAGTCATCTCATCAGATTTATAAGAATAACATACTGAATTTTCAAGACTCTACGACAATTGTAAATGCCTGTACAAAAAAGTCTGGAAACTTATTGAAGGCACCATGTATATATATGTAAACAAAACAAATGTGATACATAAGTGTTTAAATTTCCTCATGACTGAGTGATAGAATCTTGGATTGGCGTTTCAGTCAGCTGGGTTTCAATCCCAGCTTCAGGAATCTAGCGTGTCTAGCCACACTGAAGAGTTGTGATACAACTGTGGATGACAATATATCTATATATATTTTAGGGGAGTCTGCACGGTACAGCATCAAAAAAAGAAAATTCTCAAAAATACCAAAAAATAGGAATTTCCATAAAATTTTCTTTTCCTGGATTTGATAACCTAATTTGTGATTAGTCCTTTGCTAATGGTGAATAAGCAGTTGTCTGAATTTGAAAGGGTCAAACCGTGACTTACCAAGATTGTAGCTCGTCTCTTAACAATATTGAAATTGAATCACCCTCATTCCTCAATTGATGTTTTCCTAAAAAATTATATAAGAAAACTGAAAAATCCATATTACAAAGAAGGTTGTGGCTACAAAAGAAAAATCCCTGCATTTGAAGATGCAAAAATTGTTTGAGAAACAAAGTGGCAGCACACTGCAACATCACAAAAAATCAAAGATAAGTTAGAATTGAATATTTCACTGAAAATTGGAGTTTTCAATTTTAAAAAGCATTTGTCAGTAAAAAGAATCATGACCAAAGACTATCAAGCAGTAATTGATGCTAATGGATACCCAACCAAATATTAAGAGGTCATAAATTGTCTAAACTTTTCATGTCATCAAATGTCTTTAAAAATTTTTAATGTCAGCTGTCTATTTTTTGGCCAATATTGTATCTATGTATCATTTCTGTTTCCTTCTCTTTCTATCTTTCCTTCATCTCCTGCTATTCCATTGAAGAAAATGATAATTTTCCTTTTCCTAGATTGGTTGCCATACCAAAGTTAAAGAACCTATTCTACTCTACTATTTACGCATAGTTGTTTCGCTCTTTCTTCTCTCTTTCTTCTCTCTTCATCTCCACTTTATTTTTTCTCTTTTCTTTTCTCTTTTCAAACCTTATTCTCTCTTTCCCTCATTCTCTTCTTCTTCTCTCTTCATCTCCTCTTTGTTCCTCTCCTTTTCTTTCTCTCTTTCCCTCATTCTCTCTTTCCCTCATTCTCTTCTTTTTCTCTCTTCATCTCCTCTTAGTTCTTCTCTTTTCTTTTCTCTTTTCCAACCTCATTCTCTCTTTCTCTCTTCATCTCCTCTTTGTTCCTCCCCTTTTCTTCCTCTCTTCAAACCTCATTCTCTCTTTCCCTCATTCTCTCCTTCTTCTCTCAAGGGGGGGTGTCCTCGTGGTGTAATGGTTAAAGCAATAGACTGCAGAATCGTAGTATGCCAGTTCGTACTCCAGTCGAACTATTACATTCACTTTCAGGCAAATACCCTTGGGAAAAGTATGATCCCCCTTATCCTCCCAGCTATGAGTTAAATAGTACCACTACTGTTCTTCTTGGAGAATGGCTTTGGCATTAAATAACCTACAAGGGTTGATATACCATTAAACAAAGAAACCAAACCAAACCTTCGTCTCTCTGATTCCATTTCATTTCTCCTTTAACATGTGTCTGTTATTTTAAGTCTATGATGTGATAAGGATTAATAAAGCCAAATTTGCCACTTGAGTTAGTTTTTTGTCATAAAGAAGTGTCCATGATTTATTAGGAAGTACATTGTGGCATTTTTGGTATGTTTTTATCAGTCATAGGAGGTATAGAGACAGGAAATACTGAATTTTGCTTTCTATTATTCATCAAAAAATAATCAGCAATATGTTAACTTAAAGAAATTTTTATTATAGAAATCTATATTTTACTATAGAAATCTATATTTTAAGGATCCAATTTTGTTTGAATGTTACCAGGGTTTTATGGAACTCTGCTAAAAGGATTGAACTCCATTTTGCTAGAACCAAAGTGGGGAAGGTTTCTTTTTTTTCCAGATCGGCTAGGTGTAGGAGGAGCTCCATTTTTGGCCAAAAGTTTTAGTGTACCACTTGCACCTCTGTTAATCATCCCCAAATTAAAAGGGGGTGTCCTCATGGTGTAATGGTTAAAGCGATGGACTGTGGAATCATAGTACACGAGTTCGAGGTCCAGTCGCACTATTACGTTCACTTACGTTCACTTGGGAAAGGTATGAACCCCCTTATCCTCCCAGCTATGGGTTAAATAGTACCGCTACTGTTCTTCTCGAAGGATGGCTTTGGCATTAAATAACCAACAAAGGTTGATATGCCATTAAACAAAGAAACCAAACCAAACCAAACCCAAATTAAAAGCTCAAAAAGCCATTTAGTTATTACAATTTAGATATTATAATTATTTGATTATAAATTATCTTATTATACACTTATATTCTATTTCAGTTAATACAATTTACATATTATAGTTATTTTGTATAGTGGTTTATATAAAAATTAGTCATCAGTTTGTTTTTATGGGGGGTATCAACAGATACGGGAAGATCTTGAACATCTTTCACTGATGATTTCGTTTGGCTTTATGGCATATCAAACATTGTAGGTTATTTAATGCCAAATCTACTTTATACATATATATTAAATATATATGATTTGGTTTGGTTGGGTTTTATGGCATATCAACCATTGTAGGTTATTTAATGCCAAATCCTCTTTATACATATATATTAAATATATATGATTTGGTTTGGTTGGGTTTTATGGCATATCAACCCTTGTAGGTTATTTAATGCCAAATCCTCTTTATACATATATATTAAATATATATGATTTGGTTTGGTTGGGTTTTATGGCATATCAACCATTGTAGGTTATTTAATGCCAAATCCTTATTATACATATATATTAAATATATATGATTTGGTTTGGTTGGCTTTTATGGCATATCAACCATTGTAGGTTATTTAATGCCAAATCCTCTTTATACATATATATTAAATATATAGGATTTGGTTTGGTTGGGTTTTATGGCATATCAACCATTGTAGGTTATTTAATGCCAAATCCTCTTTATACATATATATTAAATATATATGATTTGGTTTGGTTTGGGTTTTATGGCATATCAACCATTGTAGGTTATTTAATGCCAAATCCTCTTTATACATATATATTAAATATATATGATTTGGTTTGGTTTGGGTTTTATGGCATATCAACCATTGTAGGTTATTTAATGCCAAATCCTCTTTATACATATATATTAAATATATATGATTTGGTTTGGTTGGGTTTTATGGTATATCAACCATTGTAGGTTATTTAATGCCAAATCCTCTTTATACATATATATTAAATATATATGGTTTGGTTCTAACACAAACATATTTATTCATCATTAATCATTTGTTTGCACACTTGCCCAGTTGGCTGGAGCTGTAGACTACACCAATTGATTTGATGGTGATGTTCAAGTAATGCTGGAGCTTTGGTGAATGCGAAGCACCCCTTCATTGCCATTGCTCCAAGGTCCACTCAAGTTTGGAGTGGTAGCACCTAACTGGGGACTATCTATGGGTCAAATAGAACTAAAATACATACTTATGCTAAACCGAATAGTTTGAAATAGAACTGTTTTGACACTTAACTCTGTGTGGACAAAAACTATACTTATACTCAACTGAATTGTTTGCATAAGTTCACAATTTTATCCTATTTAACGAAACTGAATAGCTTGAAATAGAAATGTTTTTGACAATTAAACTGTGTACTTATTCTAAACTGAATTGTTTGAAATAGAACTGATTATTTGTATAAAATTGGATTTGGCATTAAGTAACCTATAAAGGTTGATATGCCTTAAAGCCCAACCAAACAACCAACTTGTTTGCACACAAATGTTTTCAAGTGTTGCTATGCTACAGTAACAATGTAACATCAGTCATTTTTTTTGCCAACAGTGAAGTCGTTACAAATATTACTTTTTAACACTAATTATTCTATTCAACACTTTTTCTTTATTTGCATACAGTTAAATAATTCCAAGTATTGCTATGTATCACTAACAATTCAATTAAACATCAGTCATTTCTTTACACACAATTAAATGATCAAACAGTTCTATCTCTCTCAGTTCAGTTTAGCAAAAGTCATTTGTCTGCGCTCAGTTTAAATGTCAAATAGTTCTACTTGACCCATACATAAGACCCTATTGAGTACTACCACTACAGGCCAGAGTGGACCTGAGAATAATGTCAGTGAAGGGGTTCTCCGCATTCCCAAAAGCTCCTGTATTACTGGAGCCTCACCATCAGATTATTTAGTGGCATATCCAGGACACTTGTTGGTGGGGGATCTTACCCTCTGCAGAGATGCAGTTGGTGTATTTTACAGCACCACCCCACCCCACCCCAGCTGGGCTCATCTCACACTGAGATCGCATCACAAATTAGAAGATTAGAAAAAGAATAACTGTGGCCTTTGCATTACGTGACAGCCTGTTTAGCGTTATGAAGAAAAGAAAAATGATGTACGATGGACGTGTGATGATATAATCAGGCCTGGGAAAAAACCAATCCTGCAAGGCACATTGACAGTAGGAAGACAAGGAGACACAGAAGAAAATAACATCCGGTGATGGACTTGCTTGTTTTTCACTGAGTTGCAGAGTGCAGCTTAAGACTGAAATAAATGGTTGGTAATTGTCAGAGAGTTATCAGTGGTGCCACTACAACCATTCCACTTGGGGTTATGAGATTGATGATGATGATTATCATTATCATCATCATCATCAAAAGTAACTAAATCTCTTTCCCCCTTCTACTTAATCTTTAACACGTTTTGGCTTTTTTAGGTTCATAATGCATCACAATTTAGTAAAGGTTTGTTATGGTATTTTTTTTTTTTTAGTTATCAAGCATGTATTAGGCTTGGTTTCTTTATTTAATGACATATCAACCTTTGTGGGTTATTTAAAGCCAAATATATCTGTAACACTGTAATATAATGGCCGAGGGATTTCATTTTATGCCTTTGGGTTTAGTTAGGCTGAGAACCTTTCTGCTCAGTGCATGGGTTACTTGGGTGCAACATCAATACAGGTGTTCACGCACGCACATGCTCGGCAGACATGTCACTCAGAGATGTCACAATAGCCTGAGATGGGAAACAGGGCTAGGAAGTGTGAATGACGTTGCGCACCAGAAGTGCGTGGAGGATTTTGAAAAAGTTAGTTGAGTTGAGAATGGGACACTGAACAAGAAGGGTTGACTTTCGCTTGCTCGCCGAGGCCTTGGGCAGGTGTCGTATGAGATGGGGGGAGCAGATGAAAAGCCAGAATAGAAAGAATGTGTATCTCTCTCCTTATGTTGAAGAACCTTTAAACTCAAAGGTAATAAAAAGTTTCGTACCTGAACAAAGAAGTCGTAAGTGTTTTTCGTGTTCGAGATTCCTATGTGATATATATATAAATATATATGTATATATGTTATGTACATTCAATGTACGTTTCGTATATCCGTATCATGGGTATGGTACAACACTATAGCATCCAATATGAAAGGGTGTAACATTATGCAATTACAAAGCGACTCAACTGTTTCTTGATACAAAAATTTATTTGCTGTCAGTAACATTAACAAAACCGAGCGGGATAGACTGAAAAAGGAATTTCTTGTCCATAGAGATGCAGAATGTTTCACCCATGGCAGGTGTGACAATAACCACAGGGTTCATTTCCTTCCACCTAATCAAGCCTCATCCCCAAAGAGCTGCTTGTCATTCAACTATCTTTGCTTTCAACCCAACATGAACTGGAAACTGCTCGATGCCAACTCACCAACTCCTAACCTACTCACTCTGCGTCTTAGTCTCTCCTTATATATATTCAGCTAATTACTCTTTCAATCAATCTGATAATAACCTGTAACATTAGAACCTTGGGTGACGTTATTTTGATATCAGCTGACATTGCTCCTAAAATAATTATCTTTAATATCCTGTCCACTGCCAATTTCAAAACAAAACTTTATTATGGCCGAAACTGACATTAAATGCACTTATGGGGTGTAAGAGATTTGTTGGATTATTATTTGATTTAGTTTCATAGGTTGTAGGTTGTTGTCATTGGTGGTTACCAGTTGTTGTAGTATCAGACTCCATTGTCCTCTTCTTCTGATCCCCATTTAACTTATTAGCATCTTCTTTGTCAGTAGAAGGCTGCAAGAGAATTTAAAGAGGGAAGGAAGGAAAGAGACAAGGATAATCTTTATCTCAAAACTTTATTTCTTGGTTCAATGACCATTCTGTGGGTGTGGTAATTCTTCCTAAAAACAATATAAATAGTCCTGTCTCCCAGACAAGGTGTTTAAATATATAAAGAGTCTTTTTCAGTGGTTTTATGAAGTTGAGGCTTGTGGTAATATCTGGTGTTTGTGGTAATGTCCGATGTAATGTTGGTATTTTTCAATAGAGGCTGCTGCTAGCAGGAGATCCGGTCTTCCACCAAGTCTGAGATTTGGGTGGATACGTGTGCTATCTGCCAGCAGCCAAAAGGAAGAGGTCCAGTCAGTCTGAGGGGTACCGCTGAAGTGAGCAGAATTTCTTTAGCGCTGGGAAGGCCCTTTCTTTGGCATGCCCCATTCCTACTTCTTGTCTAGGGCTTCTAGGAACTGCCACTTTTTAAAATTTATTTTATTTTATTTTTTTATTTTTATCAATCTCCATCGACTCAAGGTCCACCTGCCTGACCTTTCCAATGCGAACTTGTACTTAAGAAGTCAAACTTGAAGTTTTTACCAAGATGATAATTTATTTCTTAAATAAAGCAATTAACTAATATAATCAATTGCGATCCTTGATTATATTACACATCCTTTTAGAAGAACGATGATGGTGTAACATACCCATGATACGGATATGTGAAATAGATATTTTCATACCGGTACACAAAACATTCATGATGTCCATAACGCACATATTGACAACATAGGAATCCTGAAACACGAAAAACACTTACGACTTCTTAGTTCAGGTACAAAACTTTTTATTACCTTTGAGTTAAAAGGTTTTTTGACATAAGGAGAGAGATAGAATCTTTCTATATTGACTTTTCCATCTGCCCCACCACTACCACCATCACCACCGTGCATGGCACCCACCGCAAGGCCTTGGCGAGCATTGAAAGTCAACCGTCTTCCTTGGACGCTAAAACCCAATGCTCTTCTTCCGAGGCAGGAACTCAACTAACTGACTTTTCTCAAATCTCAGTCCATGCTTCCGGTGCATGACATTATTCACATCCCTCCTATCTGGGATTTCTATTGTGACATCTCTGAATGACCCATCCTCCCCGCGCAGGCATGAACACCTGTGCACATGTTGCACCTAACTAACCCATGCGCTAAGATAAAGGTTCTCAGCCAAACTAAACTGAAAGGCAAGATATATAAAACAAAATCCCTCGGCCATTATATTACAGTGGTACCATTATGCAGCAGAGAAAGATGGCAACACTAATGTATGAAACTATAATCTACTTCTTTTCTTTTCTTGGATGAGTAGAGTACAGGAGGGGGTTTGAAGTCAGCTGAGCTGCACACACAGGGGCCAAGTTATGAATCTCCTGTAACCCCCTTTTTTCTTCCTTCTGCTGTGCGGTTGAAATTTTCCTGGTTATATAACATCCTAAACGCCCAAGCAAAATTCTTGTGATCACAACTCTTCCAGCCAACTGCCTACACAATACACGTGAACACACTTCCTTCTAGCATGCCACCAATGCAGATTCTTGTGATCCCAACTCCTCCAGCCTGCCACCTACACAATGCACGTAGACACACTTCTTTCTAGCATGCCACCCAAGAAATTTACGTGGCATTTCCACAGAGAACACCTGCATCTTGTTTTCTTTAGGCACCAGGTACATTTCCTGTTATTTTCATTCAACCACAGTTTGACTTCTGTTGCTGTAGTGACAGAAGTCAAAGTGGTCTTCAAGTCAATATCCAACAGTACTATTTAACCAATAGCTGGGAAGAAAGGATTCCTACCTTTTCTAAAGGGGTTAGTATGACAGTGAATGTAATAGCATGATTGGTGTTTGAACTTGTTTACTTAAATGTTTTAGTCCAGCATGTTAGCCACTATGTCATAGGGTCAACCCCCACTTATATATCTATTACTATATATAAGTTAGTTGGCTGACTGTAGTTGAGGGTGACCGGAAGGCTCCCTTTTCAATAGCTTCTACACCAAGATATAGGGAAGAGTTCAACTCCATTACCTAGATTGTTCAACTTTACCCTTGATCCGTACCTTATAATGCAGAGTGTTAAACAAGGAGGCATCAAGTACTATTTTTTGAGTCTTTGATATGACTCGACCTGGGATTGATCCACAGACTCACGCACCATTGGTGAAAGCTTCAACCACTACGCCAATGGGTTGGATGATTTGATTTCTATATATAAATATTACCATAAAAACAGTTTTGCTTAGTTTCCTTGTTTAATGGCATATTAACCTGCATGGATTATATGATGTTAAAGTCATCCTTGTAGAAGAAATGATATTGGTATAGTTTAATCGATAGTTGGTGAGGGAATAAGGGTGCTCGTACCAAATTTATTTGGAAGAATATAGTTAAATTCTTTTAGAAGAACTTTGAATTTTTATGAATAATTGAAATTATCAGGACAAAATAGGAAAGCTGATTAATTTGCAATTCTTTAATTTCTGTGATATTCTCATAAATCTAAGTGGGAATATTTCTTCCAAATTTAAAAAAAAAAACCTTAAGAATTTCGTTTATACTTTGTTTACTTTTTTGTTTGTTTGTTGTTTTTTTCCCGTGTTCTTATTTATTTATTATTTTGTTTCTTACTATCACCAGATTTATTGATAAGAAAAAAACCCTAATATGTAATTGAACTGACGCAAAATTAATTATTATGGAAATATTTTTTCTTGTTTTGTCAATATGAAAGATTTTAGGTGCATATGGAAAAGTTTCATCACGTAAAAAGGGAAGTAACTCTAACCAGAAATGATAAAATATTTTTTTAAATAAAATTCACTCTGATTATAAGTTAGTTAGCGACCGTAATCGAGGGTGACCCGAAGGCTCCCTTTTCGATAGCTACTACACCAAAGTGTAGGGGAGGGCGCTACTCCTTTCCTTGGATTGCTCCACTTTACCTTGATCCTTAACTTATAATGCTGAGTGTTAAGCAAGATAGAATCAAGTACTATTTTTGAGTCTTTGGTATGACTCTACCTGGGATTGAACCCATGTCTCCTGGCGATCACTGTAACCATTAGGGCTTTCGAATATATTGACAATTATAAGCTGTTTTTAAATTAATTACTCATAATATTTACAGTTAATATACTGATTATTTTTAAAAACGTTGTAGCTTATAGTTAAATGAGTTAATAGAAGACTTTGTTATGTTTTTGATTGATTGATTTTAACGGCACGTCAACCTGTCTAGTGTTATCTTATGCCTAGAAATTAGCATTTGACATTTATTGTATGTTCATATTTACCTTTTTTCTTTAGTTTTTCCTAAAGATGCTTTTTGCACACTTTTATATATTGGTGGGTTGAGTGTTTGTCTATGGCCCAGGAAACCGGGGTTCAATTCCAAGTTGAGTCATGCCAAAGACTCAAAAAATGGTACTTGATGCTGCCTTTCTTAACACTCAGCATTATAAAGTACGGATCAAGGGTAAACTGGAGCAATCCAGAGAAAGGAGTAGTACCCTCCCATTCACCTAGATGCAGTAGCTAATGAAAAGGGAGCCTTTGGGTTGCCCTCGACTACAGTTGCCAACTTTATTCACTTTAATTATTCTCATCTAATGCTTATAATCTTTAAAATCAATTTTAATGGCATGCAAACCTGTCTAGAGTTATTTTAAGCTTAGAGGTTAAGATATAATAAGTAAAAGTAAAGTTGGTAACCTTAGTCGAAGGTGACCCAAAGGCTACCTTTTCGGTAGCTACTGTAGGGAATGAATAAATAAATAAAAAATTAAATTTAAAAAGATAAATAAATAGATAAAAAGAAAACTATTAAATTTGAAGAAACTCCCAGAGATCTCTAACGGAAAAGGAGATGATGCATGCGTAAAAAGAAAAAAGGATTTCCTCTTGATAAAGGGAGCAAAGTATTCTTCCCTTTTCAGGCAGTGTCCGTCGAACCAACAACACCATTATGCTGTCTGGTGTTTTGGGCACCACGATGCGTCACAAGATGGAGCGTTGGTTAGTCCCTTCACCCAATAAATAAAGGAAAGTATAGAAGAAATATTTTCGTCTCTTATTTTTTTTCTATCTTTTCTTTTTGTATATTTCTTTTGGGACTTTCTTTGGGCACGGCATTGCACCAGCCAGTCAACGTGGGGTGAAACAGTGTAACCAAAATATGGAGTCAGATATTTATGGCAACACTGCCTTGCCCTTAGCCCCTGACCTTCAAAAGCCTTCAGATCCCACACTACTACACCAAGGTTTAGTGGAGGGTGCAACTCCTTTCCTTAGATTACTCCACTTACCCTTGATCCTTACTTTATAGCGCTGAGTACTAAGCAAGGAGGCATCAAGTACCATTTTTTATGTTATTTTATGACACAACCTGGGATTAAACCCTTGTCTCCTGGACCATTGTCAAACACTCTAATCATTAGGCCAATTGTTTCTTCAGTGTTTTTTTTTTTTTGCGCACGATTGCATTCATTATGATTAATTTTTTTTTTTTGGAGGTGCCCGTGGTGTAATGGTTATCATCGTAGGAAATGGACACGGCAACACTTGTTCAAATCTTGGATGAGACTGATAGCATTTCTCATAGCACTAATACCCTTGGGAAAGGTATGAATCCAATTATTCTCCCTCCAGCTATGGGTAAATAGTAGGGCAGACTAGGTTCTTCAGCCTTGGTGAGGCAACTAGTCTAGGAGAAGGAAAACTCTGAATTTAAACCTGTTAAACTCCACTTAAAAATTGACCTTGTGTCAAATCCTGCCCAAGCGGAGGGGTTGGTAAATATGATTATGATTAATTTTTAGACAGATCTATTTGAGCCATAGATGGGACCCTAACAGAGACTACCAATCCGGGTCAGAGTGGATTTGGGAGTAATGGCAATGAAGGGTTACTCCACTCTCCCCTGAACTGCAGAATTGGAGCCTCACCATCAGATACAATTAAGTGTCATACTCAAGACAAACCTGGTGGGGGGGAGATGGTAAGCCCCTCTGTACAGGGATACAATCAGTATATTCTCAGCTTCGCTTAATGTCTTTGGTTCAATGTAAAAGAAAAATTTGGGATTTAGTTGTTTTTTTATTTGGTTTTGTTTGTTTGTTCCACTGTTTATAACTTCTACAATGATAAAGGTGTAGTATCTGTG
This sequence comes from Sepioteuthis lessoniana, assembly GCA_963585895.1. Taxonomy (NCBI): domain Eukaryota; kingdom Metazoa; phylum Mollusca; class Cephalopoda; order Myopsida; family Loliginidae; genus Sepioteuthis; species Sepioteuthis lessoniana. Next base: position 49,933,428 of record OY757947.1, on the reverse strand, counting down.
CACTCTGCCTAAAAACAGTGTTGTTCCCTTGTACTACTGTCTAGGATCAAAAGAGTTGCTTATATTGGATTTTAAGTATTTCTCCCTATAAGCTTTCCTCTCATCAACGGATGAGATGAGGTAAAAAAAAAAGAAGAGTAGTGCCTGTTTCTGGCGGTTTTGATCCTGAGGCAGCACTTCCCAATTGTATAAAAAGTATGGGGTTGTAGTCTGATGCTTTCATGACACTGAGATTTATGTAATTCTGCCTCCATGAGAAAAGTACGTAAATAGATGTTAAATTAAAGAGTAGTATCTGGAATTTTATTTATTTTTTAGAATTATAAATCAGCCCAGTCCGTTGGGGCTGCAGAATACACTGATTGCATTTCTGCAGAGGGTAACACTCTCTCAATGATTGTCCTAGATATGATACTAAACAATCTGATAGTGAGGCTCCAGTAATGCTGGAGCTTTGGGGAATGTAGAGTACCCCTTTATTGATATTGCTCCCTGGTCCACTATGGTCTGGAGTGGTAGCACCTGATAGGGTCCTATCTATGGATTAAATAGAACTAAACAGTATACTAATGCTAAACTGAATTGTTTGAAATAGAACAATTTTTGACATTTAAACTGAAGTGGGTAGAGTGTTTGCCAATGGTCCAGGAGACCGAGGTTCTTGAAACCTCCTTGCTTAACACTCAGCTTTATAAGGTACATATCAAGGGTAAAGTGGAGCAATCTAGGGAAAGGAGTAGCGCCCTCCCCGACACCTCGGTGTAGTACCTATTGAAAAAGGAGCCTTCAGGTCGCCCTTGACTACAGTCACCAACTTACAACAACTTATGTTAGAATGAATTGTTTGAAATAGAACTATTCATATGTATAAAAATGGATTTGGCATTAAATAACCTACAATGGTTAATATGCCATAAAACTAAACCAAACCAAATCCCTTATATTTAATATATATGTATAAAGAGGGTTTGGCATTAAATAACCTACAATGGTTGATATGCCCTAAAAACCAACCAAACCAAATCGTATATATTTAATATATATGTATAAAGAGGATTTGGCATTAAATAACCTACAATGGTTGATATGCCCTAAAAACCAACCAAACCAAATCGTATATATTTAATATATATGTATAAAGAGGGTTTGGCATTAAATAACCTACAATGGTTGATATGCCCTAAAAACCAACCAAACCAAATCGTATATATTTAATATATATGTATAAAGAGGATTTGGCATTAAATAACCTACAATGGTTGATATGTCATAAAACACAACCAAACCAAATCATATATATCTAATATATATGTATAAAGTAGATTTGGCATTAAATAACCTACAATGGTTCATTTATTTGTTTTTAAGGAAATAGTACAGTTTACTAAACGAAACAGGCGTATTGGGTGGTTTAATGGTTAGCAAGCTAGACGAGTGAGTGTGAGTTTAATCGAGCACCCCAGTTGTATGGCCTTGAGCCACATCTAAGCAAAATGCTTAGTAAATTACCACACCGACCGAAATAATGATTGTCTTATTTGCATATTCCATATTTTAAAATGACCGGTCGTATACATAGACTTTCGTACATAAACAATTTTTTTCATTTTTGGGGAGAAATTATTTCGTAAATTATATAAGCAAAAGAAAAAGGAATTACAATTTTAGAAAATTATTGAACGAATTTATTCAAGAATATTTTTATCGCAATTATACGAAAATGTGGATCGATTCGTGAATTCGCGAGATTTAGTTGTCGACGTCACGATAAACGAGATTTCCTATCTCTCTTTGACCGGTCGGTCTGTAATAAAGACGCGTTTAGGGTAAGTATCAATTCCTTTTTGACTTTTTTTCAAATTGATCGTCTTTAAATATATTAAATTTTTTCATATATATAAGATAGAATACTAGTTCATAAAACATACGTATTAGATTTGTCTTTTAAGTGTTTGTTTTTATAAACAAATGTCATTTATTATTAAGGTTTAGCTAAATATCTCATACCGCGAGTCCGCCATGATTTTGGCTTCAATATGTAACACGTGCTTCAATATAAAATCTTTGACTTTTTTTTACCAATGAATTGGTTTTAAAATTAAAAAAAGACTCAGGAATGCCATTTATTTTAATGTTACAAATGATCAAATTTATTTTGATGCAAATTTTATTATCTTCAATTGATTAATAACATTTTTTTAAATTTTTGTACATATATAAGAAAATGACTATTTCACTTCTGTTCACTTGACTATTTTTTTTCCTTTCGATTATAAGAAAAAATATGACGATATTTTCTTTGTTTGTTATTAAAAATCTGGTTTTAATTTAGTTTGTTGCTCTTAAGAGGTGAAAATTTTAAAAAATGACTCAAATAAATGAAAATTAATTTTAATTTATGAAGATAAACTGTATGACTTGGTATTTGTGAGTAAATGAAATTATAAAATTAAGTAAAATTTAAATAAAACTCAATAATTCATCCCGAGAATTTTAATAGATTAAAAAAAAAAGTTATAAAATTTATTACGCCTAGTTGATGGATGTTTTTAAATATAAATTGATATTAAAAGAATTATTGGAATGAATTGAAAAATCATTTTACGAGAGGATTGTCTTTGAAAATTATCATCTTTTGAGACTTATTAACTATTTTTTAAAATTTAATTCAATTAAAATATTAAATTTCGTTTATTTCAAAATGCATGATTTAATCTTATGCATTTATTTCCTATAAACGTATTTTTAATCTGCAAATTTTAATGACTCGATTTTGTACTTGTATCCATAATGTTTAAAAGAAAAATTAATTATCCGATGATATTTCTAGTTTCAGTCGTTTATTACATTTTTTAAATTAAAATCTCCAAAAAATGAGTTAAGTCTTCAATTGGCCGTCCGGATTGAGGAAGAAAAAATGAAATATGGTTGTTTGGTTGGTGAATTTTAGTGACTTTTGATATTTAACTGTTTGTTAAAAAATAAATTGGGGCAGATAAATATTGCATTTCTATATATATCTGCTGAAATATTCTTTATTCATTAATATATTTCATAGAAGCATTGAACATCTTGATTAAATTTGAACTCTGACATACCCTCGTGGGGTACTGAACTGTCGCCTCGAAGTGATCGGGTTTGAACTCCAGTCAAGTTATTAGGTTCACTTATAGATTAATACTCTTTGGAAAGGCATAAAACCCTTTATCCCCCCTCAGTTATGGTTTAAATAGTGCCACTGTTGTTGTTCATCTACATAGATGGCTTTGGCATTAAATAACCCACAAAGGTTGATATACCGTTAAACAAAGAAATCAAACTTCGGGTTTACGAATTTTGTAGGTTTGAAATCTGACTTTTTTTTTTTTTTTTTTTTTTTTTTTTTTTAAGAACAAAAAATTAATAATTTTTGTCAGCATTTCAAAATTTGTATTGAAGACTTTGAGGTCAGGAACCAGAAAACATAACAAAGTTTCTTTTAAAATGATTTTTTTTAAAAATTCCTATTAAAAATGTAAATTAGTTTCATGGACTAGGATTTGAATAGGTTAAAGGTGAAAATAATGGTCACTTTTCTTTTTTCTTTTATAGCCTGGTTAAGATTTAGTTAAACCTATGCTTTTATTACCCCAAGCAGCCAGGGATGACCACTTCTACATTACTATTTGCCAAGTGTGGGCTACTCAGTTAGAATCAAACTCACTATCAAGTTGGCTAACTAGCTTGTTAACTATTATACCTCGTTTATATTGCATTATTATATATAATTTAATTTTTTAAAATATATTTTTTAACATGTTTATAGAATGTTGTACCTTTTTATTTAACAATCTGTAAAGGGGTTTAAAAAATGGTCATAGGGGGGGGTACTTCAGTGTTTTTAGGGGTTTCTTGTGGGGAGCAGATATGGCAATTTCGGCACTTCTTGCTCACATTTTGTGATCAGGATTGTATATTTTTCACTGGAAGTAGAAAATAGTTTTTTACATAATCTTGAATTGTCATATCGAATAAAAGAACAGAAAAAAAATCTACCAAAAAAATGATAAAAAAAAACTTAAACAATGATTTGAAATTTAATTATATATAAACTGCAGTTATTTTTGAGTTTAAAATTTGTGCTAATGTTTTAAAAAAAAAAAAAATTAAGTTCTCCATTTTATTTATTTTAGATATTTGTCCTTTGTGTCCAAAATCAACAAATATGGAAAGTTGGGATGAAGTCACCGCTCCTGCTCCTGAAATGCCTGAAATTAAATTGTTTGGAAAATGGTCTCCAGATGATGTTCAGGTCAATGACATCAGTTTAACTGTAAGTGTTTGTTGGTTTTTTTTGTTGTTGTTTTTTTTTTTTTTACATGTCTTCTATTTTAGGTGAGGGCAAAATTAAAAATTTATTATAAGTAAATAAAATAAATGTGAATATCAATTTAACTTTTTAAAATCATCATTCTTCCCCCCCCCCTCCTATAAAATTTGCAATCTATTCTAAATAGAGAATACTTTTATCAATATCCGTAATTAATATCTTTTCCCAAAGTATGCATGGCTCAGTTTGTCATATATTACACCACTGGACAAACAATGAAGACCACATAGATATATAAAAATATTATTTATATTTTTATTCTTCGACGGCAACATTTGTGTGAAGTAGGAATACAGTCAAAGAGACTTCACACATAGCTTTCTTCTGTGCCAGTGAACACACACAGGGAGCTGACAGGTTTGCTTGAGTGACCAGCGGATCTCTGCCTTCGGTCCAAAATTACAGATCTTATATTGTCTTTCAAGTCCCATGAACGTGCCTCTTCGCCCATGTATTTTCTGTTTGTGGCAGGTTATTGGAACTTGCATATGGAGGGGGGGGGTCTGGTAATTTGTTGATTTTATCTGCAAATAGAAATATGTCATTCTATCTATAGGCAATAAATCACATTTTTCTCTTTCCTATGAAACCACTTTGTTGATGTTATCTTGCGACTGCATTGAATCTGCTAAGTTCATCCACAACACACCATCGCCAGCTAAGCTAGTATATTACAAGTTGGGTGGGAGTGTAGAATAAACTGACTACAATCTTTGCAGAGAGATTAGACTCTCCCAACGAGTGTCTTGGATATGACACTTAACAATATGATGGTGAGGTTCTAGTAATGCTGACGCTTTGGGAAATGCAGAGTATCCCCTCATTTCCATCACTCCCAGGTCCACTCTGTCCCAGAGTGGTGGCACCTGAAAGGGTCCTATATCTATGGATCAAATAGAACTAAACTGTCTACTTATGCTAAACTGAATTGTTTTTACATTTGTGTAAATAAATGACTGATGTTTTTAATTAAATTGATAAATTCCAATAGGTGGAACCATTTAACTTTATTGACTAAACTGAATAATTTGAGATAAACTGTTTTTGACTTTTAAACTGTAGACTTATATTAAACTGAATTGTTTAAAATAGAACTGTTTTGACCTTTAAACTGTGTAAACAAAAAACTGTACTTTATATTAAACTGTATTGTTTGAAATTGAACTGTTTATATGTCTAAAAATGGATTTGGCATTAAATAACCTACAATGGTTGATATGCCATAAAACAAAACAAAACTAAAACTTAAGTATACAACACTGCCTCAAGATAAAAAGAATAACAACTATTGTTGTAGAGAATTTGACATATTTGGAACAACCATTAAACAAAGAAGATAAATTTTACCAATTGTTTCCTGGCATCTGAGGCGCCCCTGTTGCGGGAGTGCCAATGGGGCCGAAGGTATTTTTGGATTTTGCCAGATGCGTATGGGCTGCATCCGAAACCGCTTTTTAAAAGGCCTTGTGCCGTACTTGTCTGGTGGTGGAGCGGAGAACAAATAAAGTATGTAGAATCACCTCTTCAACAATAGACTGATAGTAACTGGGTTCTTTATACTCTATTTCTTTTCTTGTACATTTGTTCCGAGAATTAAAAAAAAATACCTCTTATCTCATGTGGATCTTTAATTATATCATTAAGATATTAATAGTAGGTTTTCAAAAATCTTTTTTTTTTTTTTTCCTGATGAAAAAAATGTTTCAACTATTTTGATTCAGATTTTCTATTTCATATTTATTGAGGTTTTAAAAAAAAATTGAAAAGGTAATGTTTGTTTCCTAAACATTAAGTATTTTGGGTATGACACCAAGCTGTATCCTCTAGTGTGTGAGACTCCAGTACTGGGGGAGTGTAGAGTAGTCCTTCATTACCATGACTCTCAGGTTCACACTGACCTCCTTTTTTAGGAACTCATTTATGGGTGAAGTACATCTATTTACAAATTGTTTATATTAGATAGGATTACCTGATATCATAACTGCAAAAATTCCCTAGCTTTCAGGCATAAAATAACTCTCAACAGGTTAACGTGCTTTTAGACTCAATCATTCCAAACATAAGAAACTTATTTTACTTTTTTGTTATTAGTAATAATGTTTAAATAATTTTTTTATTAGCAAAACTCTTATTTTAAAAGTGCATCTTATATAAGAATAGTACCACTCACTATAAAACCTTTTAAATGTAATTTGTATGTCAATACACATCTATATTTAACCCTTTCACATTATCAACTTAGATTGAAATTGATTTTATTAAAGTTTTTGTGTTGCTAATTTTTTACAAGTAAGCTCCATCTCTAACACTTATACTATCTCTTCTTTTCTTTTAATGGGAAATTGTGCTTAGAGTACAATATTTTGAGGGTTAAATGAAATTCAACAGTGGTACCAGTGGTAGTGAAAGGATTAAACACAATCCAGCATTGACAACACTGATTCTAAAAGGAGATGGTTTTTCTTATTTTGAAGATTTTAGTCTGGCACAATAGTTGTATTTCCTCTCAGTTGAGTATTCTTGCTGCAATTGATGAGTTGATCAGCTAGACATTCACCAATGGTCTTGAGTACTCTTTTGTTGGCATTACTCTCAGGTCCACTCTAACGCAGAGTGGTAGTATCTTTTGGGATCCTCATTTCTAGGTTAAATGATATAAAAATTATTAGTATTAGATAAGAATAGTTGAAACCACTTAACTGCAAATTACTTGTACCAAATTTTGACATTAAGTACTCCATGAGTGGTTGATATGCCTTTAAACAAATAAACCAAACTAACCTTTCCATCATATTTATCATGTGATTTGTTATCTATTTGCAACGGTGTATTACATATGCCTTGTGTAAACCTAGTCATCCAATTGGTTTTGATAGATTTTGTTCCCATCTCTCACACATGTGCTGTATTTTTTTCTATGAAAATTTGAATCGACCGAGTCTCTTACATCCACAAAAAAGCTGTTTTCTGTTTTTGAACTCTCATGTTTCACATTAGAAAGGACATTTTAAGTTTTGGAGAATGGCACAGCTAATTAACTTTCTTTTTATTTCCCTCTCATTTTTATATTACTGTAAATTGCAGCTTACAAGTCAACTTGACATATAATTCAACCTTGAAATTTTTTGCTCCAAATTCCAAATTAGACCTATATCTGCTGTATAGGTTGACTCCATCTAAACATATAGTAGACTGTTGTGACATTTATGGTGAGTGCATCAGCTGTTGGAAGCAGCATGTCATATTATAGCATTGATATAATACTTAATTTGTATTAGTTTTATTATTTTATATTAATCTCTGTGTGAATTTGTTAACTAAATAAGCTGAAAATGTTTGTAGTTGTCTTGTGAGGGTTTTGCTAAGTGGTGTATATCAATTGTTAAGAGTACTGTTTCTCTGGTTGATCACTCTCTGGTAGTAAAGGTTTGCATTTTAGCCCTGCAGCATAAGTCGACCCCTTTGTGTTTTTTTTTGGGGGGGGGGGGTCTTCCAGGCTTAAAAGGCTGGCTTATACACTGCAATTTATGACTTTTTTTTTTTGACTTTCATACATTTTTTAAAGTGAAGAAACAGAAGGTTTTATTTATAAACACACTTTTTTTCTTTACTTTCTTTCAGGATTACATTGCTGTTAAAGAGAAATATTCCAAATACCTTCCTCACAGTGCTGGCAGATATCAGTTGAAAAGATTCCGCAAAGCTCAGTGCCCAATCGTTGAAAGATTGGTCTGTTCACTTATGATGCATGGACGGAATAATGGTAAAAAACTGATGACCATGCGTGTTGTAAAACATGCTTTTGAAATTATTCATTTACTCACAGGAGATGTAAGTAAACCAAAATACTTATTATGATTTTGCATATTGTGCTTGTCTACTTATCCCCCTTGGGTACAGGGCGGGGATATTCTGAATAAGAACATTAATTTTATAAGTCCCAAAAATTCACTTTGAATTGTCCAGCAGGACACATGGCATAACGGTTATAGGCATTGGTTCCCTAAACTTCTGGAGGTTGCAGGTTCAATCTTCACTACAGGCGAGTAACAATACTTAACACTTGCACCCGGTTATGGCTATTCGAAGTTCTGTGACAAACACCTGAAGAAGGCCAAAGGACATATCGGCCGAAATGTTGTGGAAATAATAAAGATGAAGACAATAGTCCAAATACCCTTAATGATAAAAATCTTCGTCTCAGAACTAATATCCTCAGAACTCATTGGTTCTTTATCACACAAATAGACACTAATTTATATGTACTATACCACTTGTGACTTTAGTTAAACACAATATTTAATCTGATTCAAATCATACTTTCTTGCTTAAATAGCTCCTCAATTTTTTTTTTTTTCCATATTGTCACGTGATAGCCCACGGAGACGAAGAGGTAAGACTAATACTATCCTCCCGTGTTGAATTAGCAGTATCTAGCAGTCAAAAAGTGACCGTTAAGAGAGAATGTGGGTCACAGAGGGGATAAACAGATGTTGGTACTTGATGACCTCACCCAGGTCGCCGGACACCAAGGGGGAGAAGAGAGAAGCCAAATGATTGGCTGGGACCTCAAAACGGAAGTGGGGACCCCTTCCCCTCAGTGGAAGTAAATAGTAAGAAATTTAGTTTTTGAGCAGGGTTCGTAGCGGGCAGACGAACCATAGCCATTTTACTCCGGGTGGAAGACAAAAGAATTACTGAGACACGAAGGACCCCAGGACTTCAAGCCAGTGTAAAAAAATAGAACAAAGTCTATTAGCCCGTGAAAGAAGAAAAGATTCCCCAGTGGAACCCCGTCGAAAAAATATAAGATAAGTAACTTTGGGGCCATTTTCCTTTATACCCAAATTTCGTTTACCACTCTCTCTCTCTCAATTTGAAGAAAGAAGACAGAAGTCAAGAAAAGACATTTATATTCGTGGACTGTCCAATTATTATATGTTTTGACACTTTAAAAGTGTATATAACTGTAGTAAAGGAATTCATGTATTTTTGTTACCATGTGGTCTATGTTGTTATTTCATGCTTCTTTTCAGCTTCTATTCGCCTTATGTTATCTTGCTTAGAATTGTCCTATTAATTCCTAAAATATCACATGGGAAACTGGAGTTGCCGATTACTACAATATTAATATTATTACGACTAAGACCTATAGGCCCGTATTCTTCTGTTATCTAAGGGGGGAAGAAGTTTACCGGCCTGGTGGGTGTGTGATAGTGTGAAATTTGGAACCCCTTTGCCAGCGGCGGTCAGTCTGGCTCTAAATTAATCCCTCACGTAATATGCCAGTTCTTATATGCCTGAGAGAAAAAACTCTGAACGAGGATTTATTCCATAGGGGATCAAGTGCCAACCTGCCCCGTCTTCACACGTGTGAAAATAAAGTCCCGTTTTGGGGATTTTAGTCAATTTGCCATCACAACATGGATATCTAATTTTCTGATAAAACAGGGATTCTTCCAAGCTGTAGCTGTGACAGTACTATTGTATGGTTGCATCATTTGGACTAATGAAATGCTTTAAGAAAAAGCTTCATGCTGGAAGCAGCACCCTACAAAATAGCAATTGTACATCCCCTTACTCTTCATCATGCAAATCATCTAAGAAAGGCAAACAATACATGCTGGGCATTTAGGACAAGCGCTTGTGGATTCCTACACATGGACACACCCATGTTGGCTGACTAGCTACCAAGAGCAATGGCATTTGGAGAGAGAGAGAGAGAGTGTATGTGTGTCAGAGAGAGTCAGTCAAAGAAATCTGAGCTATCATCATGCCTCAATTTTTCTACATTATTCCAAACTATAAAAAATAAAAATTGTGTTCTTGAAAGATATTAAGTCATCATCAATAGACTCTTGTTTACTTTAGGTGAAAGGACATTTTTAGATTTTATATATTTATGACCAATCTTGAAATGTTTTGTGGCAAATGTACATTTAAAAAAATACCTCTTTTAATTTCATGTTATCAGCTTTGTCATTTGAAACACGATTGATCTGGTGGAATGTTTATACACCTGCTTCAGTATATCTCTACAGTCACTAATGAATAGATTGATTGTCATGTAGCTAGTTGTTATTCATCTAATATAATACAATAAGAGGAATTATAAAGAATAAAAATATATTTGGAAAATACCCACAGGATGTGCCATTATAGTTTTTTTTTTTTTTTTTTTTCTTTTAATGTGTGTGATGATAATATGAAAAAAAAATTCAATCTCTATTACAATATGATATAAATCAATAATTGGACTACAGCAATAATTATTAATTAACATGATAATAAATTAGATGAATCAGTTGTATAGTTTATGTAATTTACACCCCAAAAAGGAGGAAAGAAAGATGTTTATATTTCACTGCAGCTGAGCCAAGACTATGCCACTCTACATACTCATTTAATCAGGATAGTATGGGGAGAAAGTGAGAAATAATCAATGTGGGGGGGGGGCAAAACACCCCCAGTGGACAAACATTTATTTGTCTAAAATTTTATTTCAACGTTGACACATGCAGTAGTTTATAAAAATAATTTTTGCTATAATTTAAAGCTGAAATTTTCAATGCATAAAAAAAAAATTTTTTTTCTCAAGTGGACTTGCATCTTATTAGAATAGTGCAGACAAATGTCAAATCTAATTGTCAGGATTATTATTTATTAGCGTGCTCTTTGCCATAAATGTCTATAGATTTTTAGTGAATATGTTAGGCATGTTAATCTTTATAGTAAAATTACTCTGGGGTTTTAAGTTATGAAAGCCTCAAATCTGAATAAACTTGGAATTTATTTTTAGCCTCTTAATTAATGGTACAGAATGTTTCATATTATCAAAGTGCTTGGTGTATGGCATGCTTTAAAAAAAAAAAAAAAAAAAATTCTGAGTAAATCTTACACTGGTGCTAGCAGCCAAAAAATTCTGTGTATAAAAAGTCTTTTTGTTTTTATTCCTGAACCAAGTGATATAAATGTTGGGTGATTTTTATTAATGTATAACAAGTGTGTGTGCGCGCGTGCAAGAAAAAATGCTCAATGCCGCAAGAACATTTTCTAATTATGATGAACACTAAGAATCCATTACTTTTATATGTGATATTCACAATCATCAGATGGAAAGTCACATTTTCCTTCTGATATTGGTGCTCAGTAGATGAAAGTTAAATTAATAAACTTCTAGTGTTCATAATTTTCTTTACACACACACACACACACACACACACACACACACACACACTGAATAAAATAAAAATGACTAAAGTATATCATTACATTTAACTATTCAATTTATTTTGTCTTTGGCGTCAATTGTTTAGTTGTACTGAATTTTTTAATATCTTTGTCAATGGAAATGTGCTTGTTTTTGTTTTTTTTTTGTTTTTTTTTTTAAGAAATCAAACTTGGTTTGTTGGAAAATATGCTCTTTGTTTAGAGAAAAAAGTTTTATGCTTCTATAGTGAAATTTAATATTTTAGTAATTAAGGCATGTTTAATTATAAACAAATTTAGTGGAATTACTTTTATTTATTCTTTCTTTTTTTCTTAGAACCCTCTTCAAATTTTGGTTAATGCCATTATCAACAGTGGACCTCGTGAAGACTCTACTCGTATTGGTCGTGCTGGTACAGTGAGGAGACAGGCTGTTGATGTATCTCCCTTGAGACGTGTCAATCAAGCTCTTTGGCTGCTTTGCACAGGAGCCCGTGAAGCTGCATTCAGAAACATTAAGACCATTGCTGAATGTCTAGCTGATGAACTCATCAATGCTGGCAAAGTAAAAAAAAAAAAATTTTCTCTTTTAAATTTATTTCTTATTCATTTAACAATACCAGAAATCATTTTGTAAACAACTGAACCTCTTGGTATTAGTTGTTGTTTCAGCCTCTAATCAGTCCAGTGTGGAAACAAAAGCAATGGAAGGGGTCTCTTCTTTTTCCTCCTCCCTTATTTTTTATCCTTTCTTCTTCTTCTCTCTCTCTCTCTCTCTCATAAACTTGTTATGGGCTGAAAAAAAAAAAAAGAGGTTCAGTTGTAAACATCTTAGCATTTTTCTGCCTTTATATTTTTGTATTAAACATGAATTCTCGCTTTCATTTCTTTTCTCTCTTTTTACCAAAAATTTGTTCCCTTTATTAATTTAAAAAAAACTTTTATTGCAGGGTTCTTCCAACTCTTATGCCATCAAAAAGAAAGATGAACTGGAACGAGTGGCTAAATCCAATCGTTAAAAATATGGCTCGCTGCACGATGTGAAAAATAATAAACATGTTTTTCAAGTTAACTTTTTTGTTGTTTTATTTTTGTTTTATATGAACCTTTTTTTGCATCTCTTTGATGTAGGATAAAGGTTGGGTGAATTTAAGAGATTCTTAACTTTTTCTTCTCTTTCAAGATAAACTGACCAGCTATTCAGTTAAAACAGTGATTTTTATTTTTTTTTCTTTCTTTCTCTCTTTTAAAATAAGATATTTTGCAACACATTAAGTTTTTTTAGCCATGCCAAATATCAATGAATATATAATATATATATATATATATATATATATATATATATATATAAAAAATCCAATTTTAGGGAATCTAAAGTTTCATTACTCACAGGTTCACTTTGATGCAAAAGTGCTAGTACCTATTAGGATCCCATCTATGGCTCAAATAGAACTTTTCAGTCTTTTACAACAAATTATTATTTATATTAAATAAAATTTTTGTATAAAATAACAAGACTTTAAAACATTTAGTTGTGTGCAAACAAATGAACTCTAATTTATTTAAAAATATTTGTTTACAAAAATGCTAAATCTTCTGTGTATATATTATAAGTGTGTGTGTATGTGTATATATATATATATATATATATATATATATATATATATATATGATTTAGTATTAGATAGCCAAGGGTTGATATGCCATTGAACCAAATAACATAACAAATTGAAAAATCAATTGATAAACTAATTGACATGCCTAAGATAATTAGCAATATGCTAAATTGTTGCCTATTTTGAAAGCTCTATATAAAGCAATTTGTTGTTTTGGGACATTTTGTAACTTTTTTTTTTTTTTTTCTTAATGACTCGGTCATCTACAGTGAATGCGTAAATAATAATAATATATATTGCACAATATACGAAGTGAATCTAATTGTTAATATGTATTTGGCAGAAAGTAATATGTAAGATTTAAATGCTCTGAAGTAACAATTAAAATCTGGCTGAGCCAAACCAATCAGACACGCCTTAATAAGTTAAACGTATAATATGACATGATGGCTAACGTGCTGGACTGACAACGCAGTTGACAAGTTCAAACTCCAGTTGTGATACTGTGTTCACTTTCAGGTCAATATATTTTGGGGAAAGTGTTAAGCCCTCCATTCCTTCCACACCCAACTATGGCTTAAATAGCACCACTTCTATCCTACAGGAATAGCTTTAGAATTAATCCATAAAGCTTGATATGCCATTAAAACAAACCAAAGCAAGTATTTTATGTGAAAAACAATTTTGATTTAATCAATAATATTCCTATTAACAAATCTAATAAATCATACAACAATGACCGCTGAATAGTTGCAAAGATGTTGACCTAAAATTACTAATCTAATCCAATAATTAGTTATTTAATAATTCCACCTATTGGAATCTATAATTTCTTAAGTGTATAAAAATGAAGACCTTCAAAAATAATATCGATCCCTCTGACTATCACTGATAGTCTCATTCATTCATCATTCTTGGCAAGTCCTCTAGACGGCATCCAGTGTCTGCACAGATATATGTAAGTTTTTGTTAGCCAATGCTGAAGTTTCTGTGTATATACCTTTTCCAGTTCAAAATGGGAATAGTTCAGTTCAAAATGGAAAAATAATAAAAGTATAAATATAAAAAAGCTGCAAAGAGACAATATGGGGGTCCAGTTGTGATGGTTGTTGACACTGCCCCATGTCACTCAAACATTGAAGAAGAATTTCTAGGATGTGAAGTGCTTAGGTTAGGACCATACAGTCCAATGTTTAATCCGATTGAACAAGTATGGTCTTTAATCAAAGCTTACATCAAGCAGGAATTGGCTGCTAAAATTGTGAGTATTCTTGCAATGGAGAGAAGAGATGGCTTGTCAATTACTGAACAAAGGGCAAGAGCTTTGACTTCATTAATTGAGGAAGAATTGGGAACGGTTACACCAGAAGTATGCAATCGTTTCATAACTGGAATTCAATCTAAAATTCCGGCGGCTGTAGCATTAGATGTGTTCTAATAAATGACTTAAAGGATTTTTTTTTTTTTTTATATTATAAAATGTTAATTTTATTGCTAAAATAATTTATAAAATATTTTTTATATTTATACTTATAATAATTTTTCCATTTTGAACTGGGAAAGGTATAGAAGTTCATAGGAAAAGGTTCGTTATGATAAGTTCATCCTTCCTTTGAAATAAGAAGTGGCTGTACAATTGTTTTGTAAGGTGCTGCTTCCAAGAATACAGCATCTTTATGTAATTCCCACCTAGCTTTTTTAACGGGTTTTCTTTTTCAAAGTGATGAGACCATATAGTAGTACTGACATAGCTACAACTTGGAAAATCCTCATTTAAAATAATTAGATTTCCAAATGGTTTTTTTATATATATATATATATATATATGTGTGTGTGTGTATATAATTATTTTTAATTTACTGTTGGCATAGTATATTAATGCAGAATATTGTCTAATCAGTGTGGTTTGGTTGGCTTTTATGGCACATCAACCATTGTACGTTATTTAATGCCAAATCCTCTATATACATATATATTAAATATATATGATTTGGATTGGTTGGCTTTTATGGCATATCAACCATTGTAGGTTATTTAATGCCAAATCCTCTATATACATATATATTAAATATATATGATTTGGTTTGGTTGGCTTTTATGGCATATCAACCATTGTAGGTTATTTAATGCCAAATCCTCTTTATACATATATATTAAATATATATGATTTGATTTCGTTGGGTTTTATGGCATATCAACCATTGTACGTTATTTAATGCCAAATCCTCTTTATACATATATATTAAATATATATGATTTGGTGGGTTGGGTTTTATGGCATATCAACCATTGTAGGTTATTTAATGCCAAATCCTCTTTATACATATATATTAAATATATATGATTTGGATTGGTTGGCTTTTATGGCATATCAACCATTGTAGGTTATTTAATGCCAAATCCTCTATACATATATATTAGATATATATGATTTGATTTCGTTGGATTTTATGGCATATCAACCATTGTAGGTTATTTAATGCCAAATCCTCTATACATATATATTAAATATATATGATTTGATTTCGTTGGATTTTATGGCATATCAACCATTGTAGGTTATTTAATGCCAAATCCTCTATACATATATATTAAATATATATGATTTGATTTCGTTGGATTTTATGGCATATCAACCATTGTACGTTATTTAATGCCAAATCCTCTTTATACATATATATTAAATATATACAGTTCTATTTGACACTATCAAGTGCTACCACTCCAGACCAAAGTCGACCTGGTGGTCAAGGCACATTTCCCAAAGCTCCAGGACAAACTTCATCATCAGAATGGTTAGTGACATATCCAAGCCACTCATGGTGGTGGGGGAGTCTTACTTCTCTGTAGAGATGCAGTCTGTGTATTTTACAACCCCAGCCGCATGAGCTGACAAAATTTTATGGATTTTATTTTGGGTTCCCTATAAATAATTAGTAATGTCGCTTCCTGTCATTTCTCTGAGATTATTTAATTAATGATCGTTTAGTTTATCTGGTTTATAAAAATATGTCTTAAGTTGGTTTACTTTCAAAATATCACAATTGTTTTTGATCTTTTGGGTGAATGGTGGAAGAGTGTTGTTGAACATTGTTATGAAGGGAATGCAATTCATCTTCACTCGGATGTCTTGCATAACTATGGAGATAGCTTTCGTTATCTGGTGATCAATTAACATATGGTGATATCCCCACACTAAGTGGTAGTATCTGGTGATCGATTAATATATGGAGATATCCCCACTCTAAGAACTTGTATAAGTTTATTACTTTGAGCTTTTAGTTCTTGGTCGACTATGCAGATTCTCCTTATTCTGATCACTTGTGAGGAGGGCAGGCTGTCTTTGAGATGTTTGTGGAGTGAGAAGATCTGTAATGAAGGTTGAAATTTGTGTGGACTGTTGTTTGAAGTTGTCTGTTTTTGTTTATATATTCAGGTGTCTAAAAATCCAATTGAATATGTAGACTTAGTGGTCAAATTTGATCAAGTTGACACATCATATTTAGATTGATTTAGAAATCATTCAGTTTTACCTCTACACCTATGTATATGATATATATATATATCTAAAAGAGCCAGAAACTACCTACCAAGGTTTCCCCTAACAAATTAGATTTATAAAACTAGTTATAAAAATGTGTGTGTATATGTATGTATGTGTATATTTGTGTGTATGTATATGTTAATGTATACGTGAATATATATATATATATATATATATATATTGTGTATTTTATGAGAGAAGACAGTTTGTAAAATCAGATTGATGTATTTAGTGGCTATTAGCTTTCCTTAGTTGTGGTACAAAGCCAGATGTGTGGGGCACCCAGTGAGAATCCAATTCACTAGTTTTCTTTTGCCAGTCTAGCTTGTTAACCATTACACTACACATGGTCTAGCGTAATGAAATTGTTTTGCTTACTAAAAACATATTCTTGCAATACAAGAGTGAGGAACATGATATTTTTCTTTTTTTTTTTGTTTTTGATAAAAGGAAAAAAACATCTACCCATTATTTATTGTTTTATTGAATTATCACGTTTCTCTCCCTTGTATTGCCAGAATTTGTTTCACTTGCAAACCATCAATCACTTGCATTCATTTCACTTGTGAACCATCAATCTGATTTTCTAAGCAGTTTCAAGACTTTCGTGGTGAAAGACAAATTCAGCATTCCTCTTCCCACACCTAACTCTGCAGTACATTTTCTTGTTACCAAATCCGAAAATTCACCTGAAGTGCGAGTTGTAAAGTTGGCGACCATAGTCGGGGGTGACCGGAAGACTCCCTTTTCAATAGCTACTACACCGAGGTGTAGGGAAGGGCGCTACTTCTTTCCCTGGATTGCTCCATTTTACCCTTGATCTGTACCTTAAAATGCTGAGTGTTAAGCAAGGCAGCATCAAGTACCATTTTTAGAGTCTTTGGTATGACTCGACCTTGGATTGAACCCAGGTCTCCCAGACCATTGGCAAATACTCTAAGGACATAACTTCACACCAGAAGTGCCGTGACCATTGAAAAACTCACTGGAGTAGGTGTGTTGACTTATAAGGGAATTGTTGTTCATCTAAATTTCTGAGATGTGGTTTGATAATTTTTAGTACTTATAATCATTGGAATATTGTCTTCATCTTCATACAATATTTTGGGCGATATGTCCTTTGACCTTTAGGTGTTTCATATTGAACTCAAGAAGCTTTATTGCCCAGTCGGCTGGTGCAATAGAATACACTGACTGCTTCTCTGCAGAGGGGTAAGACCCCTCCAATGAGTGTCCTGGATATGACACTCTACAATCTGATGGTGAGGTTCCTGTAATGCCGAAGCTTTGGGGAATGCGGAGTACCCCTTTATTGCCATCACTCCCAGGTCCACTGTGGACGGGAGTGGTAGCACCTGATAAGGTTCCTATCTATGGGTTAAATAGAACTAAACTGGTTTCTTGACTTTACTGTTTTTTGCATTTAAACTGCGTATTTATGCTATACTGAATAGTTTAAAATAGAACTGTTTTGACATTTAAACTGCGTATTTGTGCTTAACTGAATTAAAACTATTTTGACATTAACTCCGTGTATAGCCAAGTCAGCTGGGGCTGTAGAATACACCGACTGCATCTCTGCAGATGGGTAAGACCCCCAACCCAACGAGTGTCCTGGATATGACACAAAACAATCTGATGGTGAGGTTCCAGTGATGCTGGAGCTTTGGGGAATGCAG
This sequence comes from Sepioteuthis lessoniana, assembly GCA_963585895.1. Classification (NCBI taxonomy): domain Eukaryota; kingdom Metazoa; phylum Mollusca; class Cephalopoda; order Myopsida; family Loliginidae; genus Sepioteuthis; species Sepioteuthis lessoniana. The sequence continues at coordinate 49,915,011 of OY757947.1, read as the reverse complement.
AGCACCCCTTTATTGACATCGCTCCCAAGTCCACTGTGGCCCGGAGTGGTAGCACCTATGGTTAAATTGAACTAAAATTCATACTTATGCTAAACTGAATTGTTTGAATTAGAACTGTTTGACTAAACTGAATAGCTTGAAATAGAAATGTTTTTGACAATTAAACTAAGTACTTATATTTAAACTGCATACATATGCTAAACTGAATTGTTTGAAATGGAACTGTTTTTGACCTTGAAACTGTACTTACTCTAAACTGAATTGTTTAATATAGAACTGTTTTGACATTTAATTGTGTGTAAACAAAATCTGTACTTATACTAAACTGAATTAGCTGAATTAGAACTGTTTGAATAAACTGAATAGTATGAAATAGAAATGTTTTTGACAAACTGTGTACTCATGCTAAACTATATTGTTTGAAATAGAACTATTTGCATAAAAATGGAATTGGTGTTAAATAACCTACAAAGGTTGATATGTAATAAAAATCATACAACCAAACTACACAGAACCCTTTATTTAATCTACGAGGTGAGATTGTTCTAATTTTATAGAGCCCTGTTATTACCAGCAAATGAGAAATATAGTATTCAGTAAACATTTATTAATAAGAGAATTGTCTTAAAACTAAGACTGCTACAAAGATTATATTCTAATTCAGTGGATGAGATACTCGTGGAATCAGGTCTAAAATTTAAGGAACCAAAAACTTTTTAACATTTATTCCCTCAAATTATAATGATTATTTTCTTGAATCCATACAACTGGGGGCTAATTATTTGTATTAGATTGGAATACTTGAAACCACACTATTGTGTGAAAATTATTGTGTGAAAATTATTTGTATTAGTGTTGTACAATGGCTCATACCATGTGACTTCCGGAATCTCAGATGTCATGTTTCTTAAGCAAGTTGGTATGTAAAGATCTCGGTCAGTAGTAAACTGACCGAGATCTTTACGTACCAACTTGCATAAGAAACATGACATCTGAGATTCCAACCTCAGACATAACACCCCCAGTGCGACACTTATAATATTAATAAAGTAAGTAAAGTTGGCGACTGAGGTCAAGGGTGACCCAAAGGGTTCCTTTTTTGATAGCTACTACACCAAGTTGAGGGTAGGGTGCTACTCCTTTCCCTGGATTGACCCACTTTACCCTTTACCTTATAATGCTGAGTGTTAAGCAAGGCGGTATCATGTACCATTTTTTGAGTCTTTGGTATGACTCAACCTGGAATTGAACCTAGCTCTCTCAGGCCATTGGCAAACACTCTAACCATTATGCCAATGTCTGGTCTCTGCCTTACCATGATAAAACATTTAGATTATACTACTTGAAACCATACAACCATGGGAAAATTATTTGTATTTGATTGGAATACTTGAAACTATATGATTATGTGCAAGCAAATGACTATTATTAAATAGAAATAATTTCTTGAAACCATGTAATTATTAGTATTAGATAGGAATACTTGAAACCATAAGACTGTGTAAATTATTTGTATTAGATAGGAATACTTGAAACCATAAGACTGTGTGCAAATAATTTCTGTTAAGGATACTAGATATCATATAAATGTGTGGGGAAAAAAAAATCTCTTAAGAAACAAGTACACATAAAATGAATACAATTTCCTAACCTCTTGACATAGCCTCTTTTTTTGGGTGTTTTCAAATCCTTTAAAGACATGAGGGATTTCATATAAATCTATGGCCAATTATATATGCCAATTATTATATATGTCTTCCAGGAGGTATATAAGAAAACTCAAATGTGTGTGTGCTTATCAATAAGATATATATGTATATATATAATTGGCCTAGTAGGGAGAGTGTTTGCCAATGGGCTGGGAGACCTGGGTTCAAAGCAAAGACTTTAAAAATGGTACTTGATACCACCTTGTTTAACACTCAGCAATATAAGGTATGTATTAAGGGCAAAGTGGAGCAATCCAGGGAAAGGAGTAGCGCCCTCCCCTACACCTTGATGTTGTAGCCATTGAAAAGGGAGCCTTCTGGTCGCCCTCAAATACAGTTGCCGACAACTTATATATATATATATATAATGATATAAATTAATCAATGATTATACACATATATACATAGACATCTGCAAACAGATTTTTTTTGTTGTATCACAACTCTTCAGTGTGGCTAGACACGTGAGATTCTCCAAGCTGGGATTGAAACCTGCCTAACTTTACGTCAGGCTGATGACATATCTCTCGGCCAAGCCTAAGACTCAATGTCAGTGAGGGAATTATCTCATATGTACAAAATTTTGTTTGTTTACATTTTGTGCTATCGGATGCCGGAGAGATCAATTCATTATGTGCATATATATATATATATATATATATAAAAAGGACATAAATAAATGATTATATAACGAATTGAGCACTCCAACATCCGATAGCACAAAATGCAAACAAACGAAATTTGAAACATATGCATTAATTCCCAAGCTGATGTTGAGTCGTACACTTGGCTGAGGGATACACACACACACATATATATATATATATATACATATATATATATATATTATAACAGTGTTGGTTGTCATTAAATCCCTTTGTGGGTATGTGTCAAACCAAGTGCAATATAATATGGAGAGTGCTGCATATCTCGGATAGAGCTATTGTATAATAATAATTAATAAATACATAAATCTAATATATATTTTTATATATATATATATATATATATATATATATATATAAAATCAATTTATTGATCAATAACATACACACACACACACACACACATATATATATATATATATATATATATATATATATATATATAAAATTAATCAATGATTGATGAATACACACACACACACACACTTATTATTGTCAGTGTTTAATGAATTTTTAAAGAAGCAAGAGTTGCCTCCCCTTGATCAAATGATGGGTGCTAATTTGAATGTAGATAAACTCTCTGCCCCTTGAAATTGCAGAATTCTAATCCAAGTTAAAATCAGAATTTCGAATCCCTCTTTACCAACCACGTTGGTTCACCCACTTGAAAGATTGGACAAACACAATCTTCCAATACAATTTACTTTATGAAGTTGTTCACAGAAATTCTTCCAAGCAGTAACCATGTCAGTGCGACTGTATGGTTGCACCATGTGAACTTAAACGAATTGCAAGGAGAAAAGCTAGATGGGAACTGCAAAAGGCTGCTACATGCTGTTTTGAACAATTCCTAGAAGCAGCACCCCTATAAAACAGCGGTTGTATGACCACTTACCTCCCTTCTCAATAACCATCCAAGAAAGACATGCAGGGCACTGCATGTAAAGTAAAGACGAACTCATGTGATATTCTCCTGTAAACTACTACACATGGACACACCAGTCTTGGCTGACTAGCAAAAACTTACATTCTTCAGCTCTGTGCAGACACTGGATGCCGTTTAGAGGACTTTGAAGAGTGATAGTCAATAGGGTTAGATGGCAAGAAAGAGTCAATGGAATCTGTGTTATTTGTACAACTTGATGATGAAGCTTAGTTTGGCACAAGGCCAAAAGTATGGGGTCATCCAGTGAGAATTGAACTCAATAAAAATAATTGATTGATTGCTTTTTTGTCTCATCAAATCTTTGCATTAATGTTGGCTCCTGCCTCGCTGGGGTTTTTGACTTGTTGGGGGGGGGGTACCCCACTATAAAATGGCTTGGTACCATATTTTGATATGATGAGATGTCAAATAAATACCATATCAACCCTTGTTGGGTTATTTAAAGCAGAAATCAGTCTTTTTTCTTTTTGCATGTTATGATAATTATTTATAATGATTGATTGATTTTAATGGCATTTCCACCTGTCTGGGGTTATTTTGTGCCTTGATTTGAGGGAATTGCAAACATTGTATATTTCTATAAAACATTTTTGGTGTAGTTTTTTTAAAGAAGTTTTTGCACACAGTGATACGATATCAAATATTCTTATCTAATACAAATTATTTAGGAACAAATCTATTTGACCCATAGATGGAGCCCTAATAGGTACTACCACTTGGGTTCAGAGTGGACCTGGGAGTAATGGCAATAAAGGCAGTGTCTCTAAACTGAACTCTACAGAACTGGAACCTCACCACCAGATATAGTTTAATCGCATGTCACTAAGGATTGTCTGCAAGCCAAACTTGTAAACCATTTTATTATGGGAACTGCCTTTGGGCTATATAAAGTTCAGCTTGATAAATATCAATATTAGAATCAGGGGATGATGAAAAGTTCTCGGACTAACCAGGTATGTTTAATATGTAGAATAGCATAGGTTGCTTCTTGGTTGGTTTCAGAACTTTTCAGTACCCTCTTGTAAAAACTTATGTTAATCTTAAGAACAATATATATTATGGAGCGTATCAATGTGCCCGAGATAGAAACGAGAATTTCAAGACAGACAGACCCTTCTCAAATAGAAGATCGGCACAACATAATTTTTTTATGTGTTACTATTTTTGTACCTTATCAAGACATCCCAGTCATATTATTACATTCACTTTTGGCCTAATCCTCTATGGATAGGTATGAAGTCTTTTGTCCCTCCCGGTATGGGTTAAATAGTATTACTGATGTCCTTCTACAAGGATAGCTTTGGGATTAAATAACCTACAAAGGACGATATGCCATTAAACAAACCATGCTCGGTCAGCTGGGAAGGTAGAATATGCCAACTGCAAAATGGGCGGAGTAATCTTTTTATAAGACTTATTTAGTTTCGTAAGTCATTCTAATTTAGATTAATATATCTTATTACATTAAAATTTAAATGCTCGTACCTTGAAAATGTTCATTTTTCTTGCTCTAATATTTTTAAACAGGTCTATTTAAGCCATAGATGTATTCTTAACAGCTACTACCACTTTGGGTCAGAGTGGACCTGGGAGTCATGGCAATGAAGAGGTACTTGATATTCTACAGATCTTTTGAATTAGATTCCCAGTATCAGACACAATTTAGTGTCATATTTAGGACACCCCTTATGGGGGGAATTTGGGGGTTTTACTTCTTGGTTGTACCGGCTCATTGGTCTAGTGGGTAGAGTGTTCGCCAATAGTCCAGGAGACCTGGGTTCAATCCCAGGTCGTGTCATACCAAAGACTTTAAAAATGGTACTTGAAACCTCCTTGCTTAACACTCAACAATATAAGGTACGTATCAAGGGTAAAGTGGAGCAATCCAGGGAAAGGAGTAGCACCCTCCCTACACCTCGGTGTAGAAGCTATTGGAAAGGGAGCCTTCTGGTCGCCTTTGACTACAGTCGCTAACTTTACTTTTACTTCTTGGTGGTGGGGGGTACCATTAGTATATTGGAAGCCCTTCTGACAGTGTTCAGTACAAAGTTTTGTAAAGTTTTTCATTTCCTTTAATTAGTATATATCAATCAAATTTAGATGAAACTAGTAAGTAAAAGTTTAAACTTTAGATTTTGATGTACAGGGTGCGGAAGTAAAATTAGGAATATTCTTGTATGATAATAAACGACTCTATTATAAAACAAGATTAATTTTAATTTTAAAAATAAACAACAAAATTAGAAAATAGACCCAAAACAGTAAATTTACTCAATATGGCTGCCATTTTTTTCAACTATTGCATCAACACTCCTTCGAAACAATTTGCCTGCCTTCAAAATAAATTCTTTAGACATTTTATTCCATTCCTCCACAATAGGAGTCTTAAGCGAACCAAAATATTTCAATGGGAAGTTGCATTTGTTTTGTTTTCTAAAAAACCTTATATAGCGTAATCAAGGGGGTTTAAGGTCTGGGCTTGATGGAGGCCATAAAGAAACTCTAATTATTACATAAATTTTTTTGGTTTGTCTTCAGCATTAAGCAACTCATAGATTTTTATCATTTCTTTTCTTGCTCACTCATATTGGGCTGAATCTTAATGAAAAATGGACTTAAATAATTGAGCTAATCATAAAAATTGAGATTTATTGCTTTTTTTTCAAAAATTAGACTAATCAGACTAAGAAAAACGTTTTAAAAATTATTCCATATTTTGCTTCTGCACCCTGTAGTAAAGGCATGAATCCAATCCTCCCTATTCCCTATTTTGCTTCAACACCCTGTAGTAAAGTCCCCATTGCGTTAGGGCTAAAGGGCAGGATTGCAAACTTAAAGTCAGAGAGTTTTTACTCCAGTTGTGCTGTTACATTCACTCTCAGATTATTACCCTTGGGAAAGGCATGAACCTCTGAATCCCTCAGCTATAGATTAAATAGCACCTCTGCGGTTCGATAACGATGCCATTACTTTAAATAACCCATGAAAGTTGAGATGCCATTGAACAAAAAATCAACTAAAGATTCATCAGCCCAGTCAGGGTTGGGGGGAGGACTGCAGAATACACTGACTGCATCTCTGCAGAGGGGTAAGACTTCTCCAAGGTGTATCCCAGATATTACACTAAACAATCTAATGGTGAGGCTTCAGTAATGTTGGAGGTTTAAGTAATGCAGAGTACTCCTTCATTGCAATTACTCCCAGGTCCACCCTGGCCTAGAATGGTTTCACCTGATAGGGTTTATTAGAACTAAACAGTGTACTTATGCTAAACTGAATTGTTTGGAATAGAACAGTTTGATCATTTAACTGTGCGTAAACAAATGTTTAACTGAATTGGTAGAGAATGTGTAACTAGTTAACTTTGTTGATTTATCTAATATGAATAATTTTGATTTAGCATTAAATAACCTACAATGGTTGATATGCCATAAAACCCAACCAAACCAAATCATATATATTCAATATATATGTATAAAGAGGATTTGGCATTAAATAACCTACAATAGTTGATATGCCATAAAACCCAACCAAACCAAATCCTATATATTCAATATATATGTATAAAGGGGATTTGGCATTAAATAACCTACAATGGTTGATATGCCATAAAACCCAACCAAACCAAATCATATATATTTAATATATATGTATAAAGGGGATTTGGCATTAAATAACCTACAATGGTTGATATGCCATAAAACCCAACCAAACCAAATCATATATATTTAATATATATGTAAAAAGGGGATTTGGCATTAAATAACCTACAATGGTTGATATGCCATAAAACCCAACCAAATCAAACCAAAGATTACTCACTACTGATCTTACAGCGTGTTTATAATTAAAGGGAGGTAACTGTTATATTCTTTGACTTGTAAGTCTTTTAAAAAGCTAGGCTACTTCATTAGGAGAGTCTAAAGTTTTGCAATATTTTAGTAACCTATTTGTTTTATTCTTCAATCTATAATAAAAGCAGCTGAGCATTTAAAGTAGCGGCCATCATAATGCCTGATCTGAAATCTGAAGACATCGTTCTGCAAGTCCTTAGATCCCACACTAATCACAGTTCTTGAAGTGATGAGTATAAAAAGTAACACTCCCCCAGGAGGCCTCTGAAAGAGTAATCTATGCCTGCCTGAAAATATGGGCTTCCTGGTGCCAATAAAAAGAAACCCCTTCTCAGATTCCAGTTCACACCTCAACCAGAAGGATGGCTATTTTACTTATTCTGGGAAAAAAACATTCCGCTCCACAAAATGGTTGTAAACCTGGAAATAAAAGTTGAATTTGAAAGTATCCCTGCCTCTTTTCTGTCATTCAATTCTTTTCAGCCTGAAAAACCAACAAAATCAGATAAGTGAATGGGGATGAATAGAAAAAGTAAGTGACCGACTTCATAACCTTTTCCAGTACACCCAAACTTCTTATACCCCATAAACTCCTTCACTGAAGCTTCTACCACCTTTTGGTTGTTAAAACATTGCAATTCTGGAAGTGAGATATGGATTGGAACAAAAGTTTAATTTGGTTGTGCTTTATAGCATATCAACCCTTGTAGGTTATTTAATGCCAAATCCTCTTTATACATATATATTAGATATATATGATTTGGTTTGGTTGGGTTTTATGGCATATCAACCATTGTAGGTTATTTAATGCCAAATCCTCTTTATACATATATATTAGATATATATGATTTGGTTTGGTTGGGTTTTATGGCACATCAACCATTGTAGGTTATTTAATGCCAAATCCTCTTTGTACAAATATATCAAATATATATGATTTTGTTGGGTTTTATGGCATATCAACCATTGTCGGTTATTTCATGCCAAATCCAGTTTATTCATATATATTAGATATATATGATTTGTAAACATTAGTCAACAAAGTTAAATAGTTCCACATTCACCAACAATTCAATTAAACATCAAACATTTGTTTACACACAGGTAAATGATCAAACAGTTCTTTTTCAAACAATTCCATTTAACATAAATCAAAGTTAGATGGTTCTAAACATTGCTATCTTTCACTAACATTTCAATTAAGCATCAGTCAATTATTTCCACCCAGTTAAATGCTCAAACAATTCTATTTCTAACAATTCAATTTAGCATAAGTCATTTGTTTGCACTCAGTTTAAATGTCAAACTGTTCTATTTGACCCATAGATCAGGTGCTTCTATTCCGAGTCAGAGTGGACCTGGGAGAACTGGCAACAAAGGGGTACTCCGCATTCCCCAAAGCTCCAGTGATACTGGAGCCTCACCATCAAATTTTTCTGTGTCACATACAGGACAGTCATTGGCTAGAGGTCTTACCCCTTTGTAGAAATGTAGTCAGTATATTCTCTAGCCCCAGCCAACTGGGGTGGGAAAGGAACAAGTCATAATCTGTGGGAGCTCTCAATCCAGACTATTTTCTAGCTGTGGCATCAGTTCAATTCCTTCAAGTTTCTCTGGTGTATATCCTAAAAAAACTTGACTTTGGAAAAATATCCCATTGCTTTTTTTCGTTCTTTGGTTTGGTTTGGTTTCTTTGTTTAATGACATATCAACCTTTGTAGGTTATTTAATGCCAAAGCCATTCTCCAAGAAGAACAGTAATGGTACTATTTAACCCATAGCTGGGAGAATAAGGGGGTTCATACCTTTCCCAAGGGTATTTGTCTGAAAGTGAATGTAATAGTGCGACTGGTGTATGAACTTGCTCACTATGATTCCGCGGTCCATCGCTTAACCATTACACCAGGAGGACACCCCCTTGCTTTTTTGTTTCAAGATGTCACCACTATGTTGGAAAGAAAATTTACCAAAACAAATGTTGTAATCTGAGATCTTGGAATTTGAAATATTTGTAGTCATATCTCTAACTGTTAGAGAAGGTTGTAGGATTTCCACATTTGAAAGAAATTGGCATCTGTGGTTAAAGTGAAACAGTTTTTTTTCTCTCTCCTCCAAATGGAAAAAAAGAGGAACATGCTTAGAACCAAGTGAAATAATACAAGGATGACTTAAAAGTCTTCCTTCTTCTTGACTGGTTGCCTAACAGTTGTAGACTTGTCTGTTATATCTTTCTTCATTTGTAGGTAAACTTGTCCATCGCTACTTATCTATAACAATCGTTAGAACAGTCAGACGTCACAAGTTTTAGTAAAATGACAGTGACAATCAGTTGTACCTTTTGGAGACCAAGTGTGACCCATCAAAGTAGTTTGCTACTACAACTAATTCAGATATATTAGTATACCAATACAATCTAGATCCTAGTTACAACAGTCACCAAGTCTATCCTATGACAAGGAGGAGTCAAAAGTCTTTCTTCTCCTAGACTGATTGTCTAACCTAGTCTGTCTTATTAGTAGAGTGAATCCAAAGTTTTTCTTCTCCTAGACTGGTCGAAGTTAAAAAGCAACGGGAGGTAAATTTCTGGGGAAGGAGAGAGAGAAGAGAAAAATAAGAAAAAAAGCAGACACATAGTTTACAGGATGGCCAGCAGACCTCTTGTGAGTCAGGCCAAAGCACTTGTTGTGGGTCAGTCAGTCATGGCTGAATGACTATGATAATTTGAAGCGACTAGAAAAAAAATCTGGGGGTCCAAAATCTTCTGTGCAGGTGTGGAACCACCGGAAACGGATATGTCCTCCTTCGTACACCGAGCAAAAGTAAGAAGATGATTTGGATTTGAAAGTTAGTTGGTTCAGAGATGTGAAGTGGAAAAATTGAGAGGACGATGTGAAGATAGTCAAAAAGTTGGAGCCCATATGCACAGCGGTGAGGACAGACCTTGCGAGGAAAGATGTCTGAGCATTATAAGATGAAACATGGAAGAAAATTCAATTGCTGTGTCTACTCTCTTTCTTTCCTCATGACATGTTGTTTCTCTTTGTCCAACTAACGCAGTCAACTCAATTTCATACTCTCTTTCTTTCTCCCAACGACTATTTAAAAAGTCTTCTAGCAAATAAAATTTTGTGTTCATGAACTAAGACAGAGTTTCTAGTGTTCATCAAATTTTCCCACAGTGAGAGGGTCCAGCTACCACTCAAGACATAGCGATACATCCATCAACCCGTTTGACAACGTCCTATTTAGTGTAGTAAGATTACAACCTTCTATTTGGTACTGTTATGATACACTGGTTGTCTAACCCAGTCTGTTTTACAGCTAGAATGAATCAAAAATTTTCCTTTTCCTAGACTGGTTGTCTAAACAAATCTGTTCTATTACAAGGCTGAGTCAAAAGATTTAAAATATCTGGGTAATGGGAAGTGCAATTTAGCTGCACCAAATTCTTTTGCTGAGGTCAGGAAGTTGAGTTGATTTTTTATCGCATATCAGCACTTGTGGGTTATTTAATGCAAATCTTGTTTTTGTTTATGATTGGTAAGGCAATAGTTTGTTGGTAATTTTATTCATAAATGAGTTGTTAGAGCTTATTTGTTTGCTCACAGTTAAATGATTTCAAGTATTGTTATCTAACACTAATAATTCTATTTAATATCAATCATTTGTTTGCACACAGTTAAATGGTTTCAATTATTGTTATTTAAGACTAATAATTTTATTTAATATTAATCATTTGCTTGCACACAGTTAAATGGTTTCAAGTATTGTTATCTAACACTAATAATTCTATTGAATATTAATTATTTGTTTGCACACATTTAAATGATTTCAAGTATTGTTATCTAACACTAATAATTCTATTAAATATTAATTATTTGTTTGCACACAGTTAAATGGTTTCAAGTATTGTTATCTAACACTAATAATTCTATTGAATATTAATTATTTGTTTGCACACATTTAAATGATTTCAAGTATTGTTATCTAACACTAATAATTCTATTAAATATTAATCATTTGTTTGCACACAGTTAAATGGTTTCATATATTGCTTTTTAAAATTAATAATTCTATTCATCAAGTTTTCCTATATAATATAAATTTTTTGCACACTGCTATATAGTTTCAAATAACTAATAATATTAATCTTGAGAAAATAATTGAACCTTTCTATTTGACCCATGGGCTTGGTGAATCTGGGAGTAATTGCAAGGAAGAAGTACTCTTCATTCTGCAGACCTCCAGGACTTGTGCCTCAATATCAAAGGCAGTTTGGTGTCATATGCTGGACACTCATTGGGAGCGTCTTACTCCTCTGCAGAGGTGCAGTCTGTATTCTACAGCCCCAGACGACAGGGTAGGATCAAGGTGATGAACCACACTGGACATTCAGATGTCGAGCACGCCTGATACTTTCGGAATGTTACTCAATGGATTTACTTCTATAGCTTAGAGACTTTCCAAAAGATATACGTAGTGCATTCAATAAGTTTCCAGACTTTTTTGTATAGGCATTTAAAATTGTCGAAGATTCTTGAAAATTCAGTATGTTATTGCTATACATCTTATGAGATGATTGACTAACTTTTATGATTTCAGGTTCAAATGAACAGCTACAGCAGCAATTGGAATACACCCTACTAAAACCTGATTGTCACAGCTGGTTAATTTCAAAAATGCAATCTGGACGTGAGGACACTTTAGAAAAATGATATGCAATAAAATTCTGTTTTAAACTTGGAAAAAGAAACATATTGAATGCTTCGGACTGATTTTGGAGCATCTTGCATGAATCGAACATCAGTTTTTGAGTGGCATAAGAGATTCAAGGAAGGCACGGAGTCTGTGAGGAATGATGAGAGTTGTGGGAGGAGTAAGGAAGTCAATACACCAGAGTTGATTGGCTAAACGATTAGGGTTAGGGTTACTATGTTGAGGTTTTAAGGGAGTTCAGGAAGAGATTCCTTGGGAAGAGACTAGCACTCTTCAAATCGGGTCAGTGGCATTTCCACCAGGACAATGCACCAGTTCACGACTCCATCCTTGTCACAGACTATTCGACCAAGTTGGGCATCAAGACAGTTCCTCACCCTCCCAATAATCCAGACATTGCTCCCTGTGACTTTTGGTTATTCCCTAAGCTCAGAGAATGTCGTTATGAGACAATTGAGGAGATGAAAGAGGCTGTGACGAAGGTCATTGACACGCTCACACAAGAGGACTTCCATGGAGCCTTGCAGAAGTTGTTGGAATGGTAAAACAAGTGCATTGCAGCCGGAGGAGATTACTTCGAAGGGGACAGGAGTTTACAATCAATAAAAGTGCCCATACGATAAAAGTCTGGAAACTTATTTAATGATCCTCGTATCTCAGAGCTGAACTAGAACAAATTATTAGTGATGTTCCTGGCTTCATTGGAGGTTTCAGGATTTTTCAGTATAAGACCCCAACACTTAGCTAGAATTTATCACTTTCCAGTTTGCTCAACAATAATCCCTGAGATCTCTCACTAAATCTAAAGCCATCTAGAAGATTTGGTTTCTTTGTTTAATGCCATATCAGCATTCATGGATTATCTAATGCAAAATCCATCATCCAAGGACAGTTGGAGTAATATTTAACCCATAGGTAGGGGAATAAGGGGTTCATGCCTTTCCCATGGGTATTAGTCTGAAAGTAAATGTTGTAGTATGTCTGGAGTACAAACTTGCTTATTAGGGTGTTGCAGTCAAGCGCATTAGCCAATATGTCATGGGGACTCCCCCCCTGATAAAGTGATGAAAAACCTATAAAACAAGAAATTTTTATGTATATCAATATCATTGCACTGGCACCTGAGGCTGTAGAATACACTGACTGCATCTATGCAGTGGGGTAAGACCCCCTCCCAACAAGGGTGTTTGATATGACTCTAAATTGCAGCTGATTGTGAGGCCTAAGTATTGGAGCTTTGGGGAATGCAGAGTACCCCTTCATTGCCGTTACTTCTAGGTTGTCTCTGACTCGGAGTGGTAGTACCTGTTAGGGTCACATCTATTGGTCAAATAGAACTAGTATCCTTGGTATGACACTAAACTGCATCTGAAGGTGAGGCTCCAGTCCTAAAACTTTGGGGAATGTGGAGTACCCCTTCATTGCTGTTACTTCTAGGTTGTCTCTGACTCGGAGTGGTAGTACCTGTTAGGGTCACATCTATTGGTCAAATAGAACTAGTATCCTTGGTATGACACTAAACTGCATCTGAAGGTGAGGCTCCAGTCCTAAAACTTTGGGGAATGTGGAGTACCCCTTCATTGCCGTTACTTCTAGGTTGTCTCTGACTCGGAGTGGTAGTACCTGTTAGGGTCACATCTATTGGTCAAATAGAACTAGTATCCTTGGTATGACACTAAACTGCATCTGAAGGTGAGGCTCCAGTCCTAAAACTTTGGGGAATGTGGAGTACCCCTTCATTGCTGTTACTTCTAGGTTGTCTCTGACTCGGAGTGGTAGTACCTGTTAGGGTCACATCTATTGGTCAAATAGAACTAGTATCCTTGGTATGACACTAAACTGCATCTGAAGGTGAGGCTCCAGTCCTAAAACTTTGGGGAATGTGGAGTACCCCTTCATTGCCGTTACTTCTAAATCCACTCGAACCAGTTGTGGCACTACCAGCCAGGATCCCATCTATGGGTCAGATAGAACTGTTTATACTCAAAACAATTTAACTGTGTGCAAATAAATCTATTAATGTTAGATAGCCATTCTTGAAACAATTTAACTGTGTGCAAATAAAACTATTAGTGTTAGATAGCAATACTTTAAACCATTTAACTGTGTGCAAAGAAATGAGCTCTGACTTTTTAAAAATGTTACCCACAAAATATTTGTTTACAAATTATATATATATGTATACATAGTGTAATATAATGACTGAGGGATGTCGTTTTATGCCTTTGGGTTTAGTTAGGCTGAGAACCTTTTGGCTCAGTGCATGGGTTACTTAGGTACAACATTAACACAGGTGTTCACGTGCGTGCACGGGCCCAGATGGGAAATGGGGCTACAGAGTGCGGGTGACGTCACGCACCGGGAGCGCGCGGAGGATTTTGGGGATTTTGAAAAAGTCAGTTAGTTGAGTTGAGTCCTGCCTCGGGAGAAGACGGTTGACTTTCACTTGCTCGTGGAAGCCTTGGGCAGGTGTCGCACGAGATGGGGGGGGGTAAGATAAAAAGCCAGAATAGAAAGAATGTGTATCTCTCTCCTTATGTCGAACAACCTTTAAACTCAAAAGTAATAAAAAGTTTCGTACCTGAACTAAGAAGTCGTAAGTGTTTTTCGTGTTTCGAGATTCCTATGTTCTATGTATATATATATGAGCATTCCATGTCCATTTCACATAGCCGTATCTACCTATGGTACAGTAGGATTTGGTATTAAATATCCTGCAAAACTTTATATGCCATAAAGACCAACCAACCAACCAACCAACCAAAAGTATGAAGTTCTTTTTTCCTTCAGGTATGGGTTTAATAATGCCACAGCTGTTCTTCTACAATGATGGCTTTAGCATTAAATAACCCATGATGGCTGATATGCCATTTTACAAAGAAGCCAGAAATCAATTCTTATCCTCCCTCCCCAGCTATGTGTTAAATAGTATCGCTGCTGTTCTTCTACAAGGATGGCTTTAGCATTAAATAGCTAAAAGAAATTTGATATGCCATTAAAACAAAAGAAAACAAACCAAAATATCTTTCAAAAAGGCTTGGGTTAAAGCATAGGTATTAACACCTGCTTCTTATTGATAATGTCAAACTTCTGGGATTTTCAAAATGGTACTCTTTCGATTGGAAGTTCAGCTGGCCACTGACTGGTTAGAGATGTAACACCGGTTTTAAGTCTGAAGATAAGATTGGTTCTTTGATATGAATATTTGTAAATAAGCCTCTTTTTGATATAAAACACATGCATTCGAATTTTTTTGTGTTTACATCCACAAGGCCAGAATCTAAGCAGTCAAAGGTTTGAAGGCTTTTTTGACTTAAAACAAAAAGAAACCTTACAGATAGATATCTTAAAAAATGAGCTTTAAAAAAAAAACTTTTTTTAAAAAAGAAAGCTCATTTTAAAAACTTGTGTAAATAATATTAACTGAAATATACAGCTTGATCAGAAACGTATTGGAAAATTGCTTTGTTCTCTAAGAGGTTATATATATATATATACATATATATATATATATATAGGTTAATATATATATATATATATATATATATATATATATATATATATATATATATATATAGGTTAAACTCAACATGAAAATAAAATAAACAAATAAATAAAAAAGTTAAATTACCGTAATTATAACTGACAGAAGAAATTTGAAAAATTAAAATAAAACGGAAATTCAATAAAACGATTAGGTAACTCCTAAATCTCGTCCCCCCTACACCCCACGTGTTTATTCTGGTTTAAATTTAAATTTAAATTTAATTAATTATCCATTGGGTCTGAAGAAGTCCTGTATTAATTTTTTCTTCATGTTTTTGGTTCACACCAGAAACTGAAAATATGGGATGGAAATAAATTTATAATCCTGAATTGATATAAGGTATTCTTCAATCCAGGAAATCCAGAGTTAGGAACAATTCCATCAGGACAAATGAGTTATTCAAATTTCGAATATTTCAATATTCCTGGTAAAGAGCTCAATGTAAATAAATTCACAGAGCAAATAATATTATTTCAAGATAAAAAACAATATTCAGTCACATTAGGATAATAAATTTATTTCGATCCTGTTAAGAGCATTGATATGAATCAAGACTCTAAAATAATTTTTAACAGGACTTCATCAGATCCAATAGGAAAATAAGTCCTGTTAAAAATTTATTTTAGAGTCTTTGATTCATATCAATGCTCTTAACAGTGACCGAATATTGTTTTTTTTCTTGAAATAATATATATATATGTTTAGGAAAGATAAATGGAAGAAAGATATCCATTTGGTGTGGATGAAGATTTATTTATTAATTATGCTGACACGTGTTTCGACTTTAAATTTGTGTGGACACTCTGTGTGAGTATATGTATGTATACAAGATGCATTCAATAAGTTTCCAGACTTTTTTCGTATGGGCATTTAAAATTGTCGTAGACTCTTGAAATTCACTATGTTATTGCTATACATCTTATGAGATGACTGACCAATTTTTATGATTTCAGGTTCAAATGAACAGCTTCAGCAGCAATTGGAATACACCCCTGATTGTCACAGCTGGTGAATTTCAAAAATGCAATCTTGATGTGAGCACACTTTAAAAGAATGATATGCAATAAAATTTTTTTTTAAACTTGGAAAAAATGCCACAGAAATGTATGGAATACTTCAGACTGCTTTTGGAGCATCTTGCATGAATCTAGCATCAGTTTTTGAGTGGCATAAGAGATTCAAGGAAGGCAGGGAGTCTGTGAGGGATGATGAGAGGTGTGGAAGGAGTAAGGAAGTCAGAACACCAGAGTTGATTGGCCAAATAAAGAATTTCATGGATAAGGACTGTTGTGTGTCTATAGAGACAATAAATGCATAGTTTGATGTCAGTGTGGGAACTGTACACACAACTATTCGCGAGGAACTGAAGATGCGGAAGATTTGAGCAAAGTTTGTCCCAAGGGTGCTCATCCTTGTCACAGACTATTTGACCAAAATGGGCATCAAGACAGTTCCTCAGCCTCCCTATAGTCCAGACGTTGCTCCCTGTGATTTTTGGTTATTCCCTAAGCTCAGAGAATGTCGTTATGAGACAATTGAGGAGATAAAAGAGGCTGTGACGAAGGTCATTGACACGCTCACACAAGAGGACTTGCATGGGGCCTTCCAGAAGTTGTTGGAACAGTACAACAAGTGCATTGCAGCTGGAGGAGATTACTTTGAAAGGGACTAGAGTTTCATGTGTGTACTATCAATAAAAGTGGCCACACAAAAAAAGTCTTGAAACTTATTTAATGATCCTGGTATATAAGATATTATTCAATCCAGTAAATCCAGAATAGGGAATATTTCCAATCAGGACCAATAAAATATTCAAAAATAGAATATCAAATTTACATAAATAATCCTGGTAAAGAGCTCAATGTGAATAAAATCAACTGAGCAAATAACTTTCTCTTAAAAAAAACTAACAATTGGTCACATTAATGTGACTGATTATTGGTTTTTTTTTAAGAGAAAAAAAAAAATATATATATATAGTACTGTAATACACAACAACTAATTTTTTTTTGAATTGTTAATTTTCTTCTTAACAATAAACTATAATTTTACTATTTCTAGTGGAGACGCTGCTTCCTAGGTAAGACAAATTCACTTACCTAGGAAGCAGCGTTGTATCAACCAAAAAGAATATCGACACGAGGTTAACAAAAGCATGGACAGCTATCAATAGGCTATTGATTATATGGAAATCAGACCTAACCGATAAAATGAAACGCAGTTTCTTCCAGGCAGCGGTCACATCGATACTGCTATATGGATGCACTACATGGACTCTAACAAAACGGCTGGAGAAGAAGCTAGACGGCAATTACACAAAAATGCTGCGTGCAATCTTGAACAAGTCCTGGCGGCAACACCCCACAAGACACCATCTGTACGGCCACCTGCCTCCTATCACGAAAACTATTCAAGTTAGATGAACCAGACATGCGGGACACTGTTGGAGAAGCAGGGACGAGCTCATAAGTGATGTACTCTTATGGACCCCCACACATGGCCGTGCAAAAACAGGACGACCAGCAGGAACATACATTCAGCAACTATGTGAGGATACGGGATGTTGTCCAGAAGACCTGCCTGAGGCGATGAACGATAGGGAAAAGTGCCGAGAGAGGGTCAGGGATATCCGTGCTACCAGCACGACATGATGATGATGATTAATCAAAGCAGATATTATTTTTATTAAATGCTACAAGATTACCATCTTAAACCAAAAATGTCAGTATATGATAGTCCAAAGTAAGTACCTCATAATGATGAATTTTATTTTTGGTTATAAAGTTTCAATGCTGTAGAGTTTGGTAATAAATAATACCTAATGATATCTGTTTGGATTATATAATATTCCACTAATAATGATTAAATTCATGGTAACCTTGGTTTAGAAGAAAATGAAGTTTTTATTTAAAAGATTGTTAGGGGTGTAGTTATTCATGGGCGATAGTGTAATAGTTAATAATATCTGTTTTGATTGTATAATGTTTGAGTAGAAATAAAATCTTGCAATGAACTAAATGAACTTTTTATATAAAGAATTGTTAGGGGTTCTTGTTATTTATGGGTGATACTGTATTTACAAAGTTTAGTCTGGCACATGGTCACTTATTTATGGGTGATACTGTTTTTATTTTTCTCTGTGAACAATATAATGTTTTACTTTTAAGAACGCCAAAGAAATTACGGTTAGCCCTGTGCATATATTTACCCAATCCCTCCACCATGAACAGGAGGACAATTTTAAAGTGGAGTACAGCTGATTTCAATTCAGAATTTATTTTCTCTTATAGCCGAGGCAACACTGCTATTTACCACTTGATGGGGAGAGATGAGTTCATGCCTTCCCCAAAGGCATTTGTAATCACGGTCTGCGTGGGTTACAATACACTGAATGTATCACCTGTAGGTTTGACTATGCACCTGGACTAAGAGACCCGAATGGTTCAAAGCCCTACTAAACTGAATGATAAAATATAATTAACGAAAAATGATTAATATAAATTAATATAAAAAAATCATTCCTTAATTATATAACAATAGTCGACCTGTAGAATAAAGGTTAAGTTTAAAGTATCCTTGTCTTTGCTTTTTTATTTCAAGTTCATTTGCAGCTTGAGCCAACCATAAAAGAACAAATTAATAGTGTAACAAAAGAAACCAAGGAGTCAGATACCAAAAACTACAAAGTCATCCCATAGAACCCTGTAATTAACCAAACTAAAACAGATGACTACCAACAACCTACTAACCAATGAAATAATAACAACCAAACTTTATTAAGCCCATAGGTATGACTCTAAACTGTATGTAAAGATGAGGTTCTAGTTCTGGAGATCTGACAAGTGTGGAGTACCTCCTCATTGCTATTACTCCCAGGCCCACTCTGATCCGAAGTGATAGTGCCTGTTAGGGCACCATGAATGTATCAAATAGATCTGGTTTAAAATTATATTTGATTGGATCATGTTGTTTTGTATACTGGCTCGTACCACGTGATTTCTGGTATCGCGGAAGTATAAAAGACACCGTGTTACTCCAGCACAGCAGACAGAGACAGAGGAGCTCTAAAAGACGTCGGTCAGTAGAAGACAAACTTCGGACATAACACCTACAGCAAGAGACTTATAATATTAGTCGGACTGTACCACTTGAGTTAATAAATAATTAATTCTGTTTCACTGTGTGTCGTTTCCTTACCACGATACAGCATGTTGAAAAAAAAAACCTTTTAAGAAACAACTGCACCAAAAATGTAGATATGAACGAATAGAGAATGCAATTCCTTAACCTGCTGGCATGAAATAACCCTAGATCCTATTTACCAACCCCTCCGCTCGGGCAGAATATGACAAGGTCAATTTTTTAAGCAGAGTTCAACAGGTTTTAATTCAGAGTTTTCCTTCTCCTAGACTAGTTGCCTCACCAAGGCCGAAGAACCCAGTCTGTCCAACTTTTTACCCATAGCTGGAGGGAGAATAATTGGATTCATACCTTTCCCAAGGGTATTAGTGCTATGTGAAATGCAATCAGTCTCGTCCATGAAATAACCCTAGATAGGTCAACATGCTGTTAGCATCAATTTATCATTCTAAAGGCTTTAGTGTGATGTGAAATAGAAGAGGCATAGAAAGAGAGAGAGAGAGAGAGAGAGAGAGAGAGGAGGGATTAAGAGAAAGTCCTGGGCTTGAACTTGGCTTGCTGGGTCCATTTCCCATTGACATTATCCATAAAGCCTGAGTCAGCTCAGCGTATTTGATTCCTGACCAGAATTCTGTCAGCAGTTCTTATCATTAGCCAGTTTTGTCTAAATTTTCTGTTTAAAAGTTGGAAAACAACCGATGAGGAATGGTTGATGATAAACAGGATAAAGAATTTGGTATGAATGCTATTCTTTGAAAGATCTGGCATTAGAGAAAATAGAAACATATACACTGGTTTACAAAAATCAATATTCTACAATATTCTTGATTCTTTTTCAAATGAGCCCATTGCTTTATAATTTGGGTCTAGAATACTCAGATTGTATCTCCTGCCGACAGGCCTAGATCTTCTCAAAAAAAGTGTGTTCCGAGTATGACACCCAACTATATTTAGTTGTGAGACTCCAGTTAGGGAGCCCAAGGGGGTGTAGATTAACCGTTTGTTGTTTTTACTCCAAGTTCCACTCAAATCTGGAATGGTAATACCTGTTTGGGTCGCATGTATGGGTCAAATAATTCTGAAAATTATTTGCATTCATTCATCTTCATTTTCATAGTCCATAAAAAAGTTTTCAAAGAAATTAAAAAACACCAAAGGAGGAGATGTAGGTCTGTAAAACATTGTAAATGCTTGTTAGTGGTGGATCATCTACAGGTGTCGTGGAACTGCAGCACCCCAAATTTCCTCCTGATCAGTGGCGGCTCATCTATAGACACTGTGGAACCACTATACATACATATATATATATACGAGGATCATTAAATAAGTTTTCAGACTTTTTACATATGGGCACTTTTATTGATAGTACTCACATGAAACTCTAGTCCCTTTCGAAGTAATCTCCAGCTGCAATGCACTTGTTGTACTGTTCCAACATCTTCTGGAAGGTCCTATGGAAGTCCTCTTGTGTGAGCGTGTCAATGACCTTCGTCACAGCCTCTTTCATCTCCTCAATTGTCTCATAACGACATTCTCTGAGCTTAGGGAATAACCAAAAGTCACAGGGACCAAGGTCTGGACTATAGGGACGGTGAGGAACTGTCTTGATGCCCATATTGCTCAAATAGTCTGTGACAAGGATGGCGTTGTGTACTGGTGCATTGTCCGGGTGGAAATTCCACAGACCCGATTTGAAGAGTGCTGGCCTCTTCCCAAGGAATCTCTTCCTGAACTCCCTTAAAATCTAAACATAGTAACCCTAACCCTAATCCATTGGCCAATCAACTGTGGTGTATTGACTTCCCTACTCCTCCCACGTGTCTCATCATCCCTCACAGACTCCCTGCCTTCCTTGAATCTCTTATGCCACTCAAAAACCGATGCTCGATTGATGCAAGATGCTCCAAAAGCAGTCTGAAGCATTCCATAGGTTTCTGTGGCATAATTTTTTCCAAGTTTAAAACAGAATTTTATTGCATATCGTTCTTCTTCACGTCCAAATTGCATTTTTGAAATTCACCAGCTGTGACAATCAGGCTTTACTAGGGTGTATTCTAATTCCTGCTGTGGCTGTTCATTTGTAGCTGAAATCATAAAAATTGGTCAGTCATCTCATAAGATGTATAGCAATAACATACTGAATTTTCAAGAGTCTACTACAATTCTAAATGCCTATACAAAAAAGTCTGGAAACTTATTGAATACACCACACAAACACACGCACACACACACACACACACATATATATATACTACCAGTCAAAAGTATTTGGCCACCCTCAATAATTTCTATTTCTTATCCTAAAAGTTAAACACAACAATATTGTTATCCAGTATACAAAATACAAGTCTACTTCAGTTACGTTGACCTTAGTACAACCAGATAGCTTGCAAAATTGATTTGAAGGCATTTTTTTTAGTATTGAACATGAATAAAACGTTTTAAAAAATATATTATACCACCACTTGAACTCATATTAGATTATTTTGTGTTGATTTGCTGCTAGTTAGATACGACCTGTTTTCCCTATGCTGCAGAGGAGAATTTCATCTGAGTCACCAGCTTGCATGACAGAAAGCTGACTCCTTCAAACATCACAACACAACTGGACGAATGTTGTGAAAAAAATGTGTCGAAATCCACTGTGAGGATAAAACTTGGTTAAGCTGGTCTATATGGTAGAACTGTTGTCAAGAAACCACTGTTGAGGAAGGCTCCAGAGGGCCAAGGCATTCAAAAATTGGACAATAAAGAAGTGGAATAAAGTTTTTTGAACTGTCGAATCAACATTCGAAATCTTTGGGTCAAACAAGAGGGTCCTATGTGTGGTGAAGAGTTGATGAAAGAGCTGAAACCCCCTGTATCACACCAACCATAAAGCATGGAGGAGGCTCTGTTATGGTGGAGTGGGGTGAGGGGCTTTTGTCATTTGCAAAGTTGGGGATTGGCACCAAGTGAAGGGCAAATTGAATCAGATTGACTATCACAGCATACTGCAGCATCATGCGATCCCATCTGGAACGAGGCTTGTATGTCAAGTAGTTGTACTCATGCAAGATGGTGACCCAAAGTATGCTAGCAAACTCTGCCAGGGGGTACATTAAAAGCAAAATGGAACAGCACGTCCTTCAACAGATGTCTTGGCCAGCACAATCAGCTGACTTAAATCCCATTGAACAAGTATGGGATGAAATTTATCGAAAAGTCAGAGCTAAATGACCCACAAGTGGGGCTCACCTCCGCCAACTATGGGAAGAACTCTTTTCAGTCTTCCTCCAGTGTTTGGTGGAAAAAATACCGAGAATCTGTGAAGCAGTTATAGCAGCTAAAGGGGGTCATTTTGATGAATCAAACGTTTAACGATTATTTTGTGTTTTATGGTTTAATTTGTACTTCATGTCGTTCAGGAGACTTGCATTTAGTTTAATAAATAAAATCATTGTGGTGCTTAATTTATTTCATTAAAAATAACAATTTTAGGACGAGAAATGAAAATTTTTGTGGGTAGCCAAATACTTTTGATTGGCAGTGTGTATATATTTATATAAACATATATATATTGAAAATATAGTGGACGACCATAGTTGAGGGTGACCTGAAGGCTCCCTTTTCAATAACTACAACATCAAGATGTAGAAGAGGGTGCTACTCCTTTCTCTGGATTATTACACTTTACCCTTAATACCTACCTTATATTGCTGAGTGTTAAGCAAGGAGGTATCAAGTACCACTTTTTGAGTCTTTGGTATGACTCGACCTGACATTGAACCTGGGTCTCTTAGGCCATTGGCAACTCATAGCTGAATAAAAAAACAGATGGATTCATGCCTTTTTCAAAGGTATTAGTGAAAAAGTGAAATACAAACAGCCTCATACAGGATTTGAACTCAGTTCACCACTTCCATTTCTTATAATGATGACCGTGATACTAAGTAAGCCTCTTCTAGTCATGTAGGCAAACAAACAAATCTAGCTGAAGGTAAAACATTCAATTCAACACCAGGCAGAAGATGATAACGATTCCAGCCATAAAAACATACTTGCTACAAAACTGTAGCATCATCAACATTATGAAATAGAGACCCATGTTACATATAGAAGACTAAAAATTTCATCTGGTCTAAAGCTTATTTTAGAGTAAGTAAAGTTAGCAACTGTAGTCGAGGGTGACCCGAAGGCTCCCTTTTCGATAGCTACTACACCAAGATGTAGGGGAGGGCGCTACTCCTTCTCCTGGATTGCTCCATTTTACCCTTGATCCGTACCTTATAAACCACTCCCACTAAACTTTGGATTATGTTTTAACATGTACAGAAGATATTTATGATGAGGAAAGTTCATATCAAAGTATCTATTTTGTGCACAGAGAATAAACTCTGCTAAATGTTATTGTGTACGTATATGTATATCTGGCTAGTTGTATGTATTTATTTGATTGTTAAGTAAGGAGGCATCAAGTACCATTTTTTGAGTCTTTGGTATGTCTCAACCTGGGATTGAACCCAGGTCTCCCGGGCCATTGGCGAACACTCTAACCATCATGTCAATGTCTGGTTCGTTTTATAGGATTAGATATATTATTTATCAAATGATCCTCATAAGTTTGAAGAGAAATTAATTTACAGCAATTTGATAGCAGTTTCTTAATTCTTTCTGGTGAAAAACTTGTTTTGTAGAATTGGAGATTTTATTTATCAAATAACCCTTGTGATTCATTTTGATACTGTGTTCATTCTTCTTTCCAATCTAAAACTTGTTTTGCAAGATTGAAAATCTTATTTATCAATCAACCTACATACTGTAAGTTTTATACTCGGACAGTTAGACACTTGAGTCATTCTCATTTGTCCTGATTAAAAGCCAAAATCCATGATTGTATAGTATGGAAGTTTAAAAAGAAAAAAAAAATTGTAGGCAGTTATTTTTGTTTATAAAATTTTTTTTGTCCAGTCTTGTATTGCTTTGTCTCAGTAATTTTTACTGACAGATATTTTGGAGGAATGAAATGTGTGTGAACATATTCAAGTCAACGTCCTTCTTCCTGTTTTGATTGACAGACACAGTCCAAATGTCAGGGCAGAGGACATTGGGAAATGAGGTTTAAAATAGCAAAAGGTTTCTCTGTGCTGACATACAATGGTAGATGTGTGAGAATAAGCAGTCAGAATCTAGGGTTATGATGGGCAACCCACTCCCCTAAACTTTGGATTATGCTTTAACATATACAGAAGATATTTATGACGAGGAAAGTTCATATCAAAGTGTCTATTTTGTGCACAGAGAATAAACTCGGCTAAATGTTATTGTGTACGTATGTGTATATCTGACAAGTTGTGTGTATTTATTTGATTATGTGTGTCTTGGCATGTGTATGCCTCGGTTCTTCTTCGTCTATGTTGGTATGTGTTTATTAGTGTATAAAAAGATTTGTAGTTGTAGATATAAAATTTTAAGAATTTACTCAGTAAATGACTTTTTTTCTTTTAATCTCTTGTGCAAATTAGAAATTAAAAAAAAAAGTTTCAATTAGGTCACAGGCAATTATTACTGAATATGCAAGTAGTTTGATCTGGAAAGCAAGGAGGAATAATATTGGTCTGAATTACCCAGGCTTGTCCGTTTGTTTTATGTGTCAAATTATATTGGTTTCCAATTATTCATTTTTTACCCTAAAGCACTTTAGTCTTACATTTTGCAACAGGCTTGTTGGCCCAGTTGGTACAGTGTTCACCAATGATCCGGAAGACCTGGGTTCAATGCCAGGTCGCGTCATACCAAAGACTTTAAAAATGGTACTTGATACCTCCTTGCTTAACACTCAACATTACAAGATACGTATCAAGGGTAAAGTGGAGCAAAGCAGGGAAAGGAGTAGCCCTTACCTATACCTCGGTGTAGTAGCTATTGAAAAGGGAGCCTTCGGGTCGCCCTCGACTAAAGGGAGACAACTTTACTTACTTTACTATTAATATTCTTGCATATTCTTCTATTCGTTTATCAACCTTCAAAAATCCAGTTGGCTGGGGCTGAAGAATATGCTGTTTGAATCTCTGCAGTTGTTAGGTTCTACTCAGAAAGATTATAATAGGAGTACCATTTGCATCTTATTTTATGTACTAAATGTACTAATGATTATGGGACATTGATAGCCATGGACTACTACATCTGTCCCATAAAAGTTGTTACATTTGCATTTTAATTTTATGTATTAAATGTACTAATGGTTATGGGACATTGATAGCCATGGACTACTACATCTGTCCCATAAAAGTTGTTACATTTGCATTTTAATTTTATGTACTAAATGTACTAATGATTATGGGACATTGGTAACCATGGACTACTACATCTGTCCCATTAAAGTTGGTACATTTGCATTTTAATTTTATGTACTGAATGTACTAATGATTATGGGACATTGGTAACCATGGACTACTACATCTGTCCCATTAAAGTTGGTACATTTGCATTTTAATTTTATGTACTAAATGTACTAATGATTATGAGACATTGGTAACCATGGACTACTACATCTGTCCCATAATTGTTGATACATTTGCATTTTAATTTTATGTACTAAATGTACTAATGATTATGGGACATTGGTAACCATGGACTACTACATCTGTCCCATAAAAGTTGTTACATTTGCATCTTAATTTTATGTACTAAATGTACTAATGATTATAGGACATTGATAGCCATGGACTACTACATCTGTCCCATAAAAGTTGTTACATTTGCATTTTAATTTTATGTACTAAATGTACTAATGGTTTTGGGACATTGATATCTATGGACCACTACATCTGTCCCATAAAAGTTTGTACATTTGTATTATAAATTTCTAATACTAAATGTATCAACTATTATGGGACAGAAGTAATATCAACTATGAAATATAAGTCAATTAGAATTAAAAGACTCCTGATGAAAAATACTACTTCTGTCCCATAATAGTTGATACATTGAGTGTATGAAATTTGTATGCAAGTGTAATGATTATTGTGGGTCAGTGGTGAAATTTTTATAGCTTTTAATCCTAAATTATTTTTATGTCTCATAGCTAATATTATTTCTGTCCCATAAAAATTGATACATATTTCTGTCCCATAAAAATTGATACATATTTCTGTCCCATAAAAATTGATACATATTTCTGTCCCATAAAAATTGATACATATTTTTGTCCCATAAAAATTGATACATACAGAGAATGAAATTTATATGCAAATGTAACAATTATTATGAGACAGATGTAGAATTTTTATATCATGATTTTTTTTTATCCTAATTGAATGTTACGTCTCAGTAAATATTACTTCTGTCCCTTTAAACTTGCTATGTTTTGTGTATTAATTTAAATGCAAATGTAACAATTATTATGGGACAGTATATTTTTTCACTTGACCCTTTGACAAGAAGCGTAAATTCTAAGAATCTGATGAGTGTTTTCTCTGCTTCAATAAACACTAAATTGGTTCCAAGTAAAGAATCTCCCAACCTCTCGATCTAATTTTGGTTCTAATCATTTTCCAGTCATCAGTCACACCATTAACATCTGAGGTGACAAAAGAAAGTGCTAACTTTTCTTCTAAACACAAAATAAATTCATTCTTGTCAGGAAATGGCAGAAAAGTTGAACTTCTTATTTTCTCTTAAACCTTTTTGTTATATATATATATATATATATACAGGGTGTGGAAGGAAAATATGAAATAAGTTTTAAAACATTTTTTTAAAAGTCTGATAAGTTCAATTTTTGAAAAGAAATGCTATAAATTTCAATTTTCAAGATTTCATTAAAATTCAGCACAATATGAGTGAGCAAAAAAAGAAACGACAAAGAA
Source organism: Sepioteuthis lessoniana (assembly GCA_963585895.1). NCBI lineage: Eukaryota > Metazoa > Mollusca > Cephalopoda > Myopsida > Loliginidae > Sepioteuthis > Sepioteuthis lessoniana. Next base: position 49,887,584 of record OY757947.1, on the reverse strand, counting down.
TCTATGATTTGCTTGATATCAAAACCTAATCGAATTTTCTTTGTCTACCATATACAAAGCAAAGAAAATTTTTTACAGAAAAAAAGCCTTTTAAGCAAAAGTGGGAATGGAGGATTGACTAAAAATGAAAAGAAGGTTTTTTAATTGCTCTCACTACAGCGTTTAAGAAGAACCCCACAACATCAATAAGAAAGCATGCTAATGAATTGAAAGTCCACAAAAAAACTGTCAGGACAGCAATTAAACAAGGTTTAAACCCAGATCTTAACCCCTTGATTACGTTATATGGGGCGTTTTAGAAAACAAAAGCAACTTCCCATCCAAATATTGGTTCATTTAAGACTGCCATTGAGAAGGAATGGAATAAAAAGCCTGAAGAATTTATTTTGAAGGCATGCAAATTGTTTCAAAGGTGTGTTGCTACAATAATTGAAAAAATGGTGGCCATATTGAGTAAATTTACTGTTTTGTGTCTATCTTTTTATCTGGTTTATTTTTTAAAATTAAAATTAATCTTGTTTTATAATAGAGTCATTTATTATTAAACTAGAATATTGCTAATTTTGCTTCTGCACCCTATATATATATATATATATATATTAATTTTGTCAGTTGTTATTTTATTTATTCAATTATGTTTAACTTATTATTTTTCAGTGTTTTTATTTATTATTTTCCTCTGAGCAAATTTTAGCTGGTGGTCTTTCATTGGAGTCTGAGTGACAGCAAGTCTCCTCAGGTTTCCAGGACTCTTCTCAGTATTCTGATCTCAGCAATGCTATAGACTGGATGGTCTTGATTCTCATACTGATTTCCAATCCCTCCAGCCTCTTCTTCGAGTTCTGAGTGCACTGATTGCAATCAGTATTACCTTCATCTTCATGTTTGACAGCTTTTTTAACTCTCACGCAAAGTCCAAGTATTTATATCGATTTGCTTTCCTTTATTTTCACTCAATGATCAATTGGAACTTATTGTGAGTTTCTCAAATGAAGGCTAGTTGATAGACCATCATTGCAGATATCAGCCAAGCAGAAGGATTAAAATTAATCAGATAAATTGGATGAAATATATTTGCAAGACCTGAACACAAGTATATACATGGTTTTCAATGAATTCTACTCCTACAAAAGAGATATTGGCATAAATATATATATTTACCAACCCCTTCACTCGGGTAGGATATGATACAAGGACAATTTTTAAGCGGAGTTTAACAGGTTTGAATTCAGAGTTTTCCTTCTCCTAGACTAGTTGCCTCACCAAGGCTGAAGAACACAGTCTGTCCTACTATTTACCCATAGCTGGAGGGAGAATAATTGGATTCATACCTTTCCGAAGGGTATTAGTGCTATGTGAAATGCAATCAGTCTTGTCCAGGATTTGAACTTGTGTCGCCGTGTCCAATTCCTGCGAATTCCACCTCCACTTTTGGCATAAATATAAATGACTTTCTGGTGCCTTACGAATTTTGTATCAGAAATGACAAAAATTTGGTATGACCCTCCCTGATGTGATGCAGGGGGTTTGTGTTAAATGTAGCAAACTTGTCAGAGGAAAATCAAAAATTAGCAAGGACAATGTATGTGAGTCTCATCTATACAACAATAAAAGAGAGATTAAAAAAAAGTGTTTTCTGATGTATCGTCACAGGAACACAAAAATGTTTCTCTTGTTAAAGAAGAAGTGAAAAAGATTAATTTTAATCGTTACAAGAATACCAACAAAAAGAAATGTTATCAAGGAAGAAATGAAGTGAATCTCTCTGATAAACAAGGTAGACTAAAACACTTTTTTGAATGTAATTCTGCTAAACATTTTGCATGGACTGAGATCCATGCAAAATGGATCTCATTTTGCCTCGTTTAATGTGGATTCACATTATCGAAACGCTATAAATGACTCAAATATAAAAATATCTAAGCTTGTGAGATAAACACTTCATACGGTTGTGTTGGATTCAGCCTATTCTCAGATTGTTGCTGGAAAACTGTGTTTGATATTTTCTTTGACATGTTAAATGACTGAGATAAACGTTTAGTAAAAATTACGAGAGGCATACAATAAGTTTCCAGACTTTTTTCATATGGGCATTTAAAATTGATGTAGACTCTTGAAAATTCAGTATGTTATTGCTATACATCTTATGAGATGACTGACCAATTTTTATGATTTCAGGTTCAAATGAACTCTACAGCAGCAATTGAAATACATTCTACTAAACCCTGATTGTCACAGCTAGTGAATTTTTAAAAATGCAATCTGACACTTTAGAAGAATGACATGCAATAAAATTCTTTTAAACTCGGAAAAAATGTCACAGAAAACTATGGAATGCTTCAGACTGCTTTAGGAGCATCTTGCATGTATTGAGCATCAGTTTTTGAGTGGCATAAGAGATTCAAGGAAGGTAGGGAGTCTGTGAGGGATGATGAGACGTGTGGGAGGAGTAAGGAAGTCAATACACCACAGTTGATTGGCCAATGGGTTAGGGTTAGGGTTATTATGTTGAGGTTTTAAGGGAGTTCAGGAAGAGATTCCTTGGGAAGAGGCCAGCACTCTTCAAATCGGGTCAGTGGCATTTCCACCAGGACAATACGCCAGTCCACAACTCGATCCTTGTCACAGACTATTTGACCAAGATGGGCATCAAAACAGTTCCTCAGCCTCCCAATAGTCCAGACGTTGCTTCCTGTGACTTTTGGTTATTCCCTAAGCTCAGAGAATGTCATTATGAGGAGATGAAAGAGGCTGTGATGAAGGTCATTGACACGCTCACACAAGAGGACTTCCAAGGGTCCTTCAAGAAGTTGTTGGAATGGTACAACAAGTGCATTGCAGCCAGAGGAGATTACTTCAAAGGGGACTAGAGTTTCATGTGAGTACTACCAATAAAAGTGCCCATACGAAAAAAGTCTGGAAACTTATTGTATGCACCTTGTACTGAATCTAAAAGGACATTTTGTTTTGGTCATGGAGTGGAAGTAAAGGCCATTAAGATATTCAAATTTCTTGTAGCTATAGGAGGTGTAAGAGGTGTTAGAGCGTATATTACGACTGACATAGTAAAAATTATTCACCTTTATTATGGAGCCATACATCTATGAAAACGGCGGGAATGCTGTTTGATCTAAAAAAATGACAGCAGTAGGATTTTAGGCCGATATATAAAATTACAAAGTACCATATCTGGACATTAAAGTCTTCCATTGACTAATATGCTTTTGGAGGTTGAAAAACTGGTGAATGTTGGGCTACACTGTGAGACCTTAATATGTTTGAGAGTGGAGAAAAGAAGGAGGGCTGAGAAAACTTATGTCCCTCGTATTTAAAAAAAATTAAGTGACATCAGCAGATATGTCACAACATTCTTCTTGGGACCATCTCTTAAGTCAAGTGCCCAGACTTGAAACAATGTCAGTGCATGAGAATAGCATTAATAAGTAATCAGAAATAGGTTAATTAAGTGTAATGAAGCGAAGATCTTGTTAAGAGGAAGCAAAATAAAGATGGCTGATATGCCGAGAAGTTTTTGTGTTAATACAATTCATCATAAATCTTCGGTCTTTTTTGATAATCTTGTGTGTAACATATAAGCCACCTTCCCACCCCTAATCAAATGTAGACATGTTTGTTTTGAGTGCAGATGCTGAGTAAAGGCCAGGTAAGTTAGAAGGTGCACGCAGCTGCGGTTTGTACATGAATGTCTCGAGAGCATCCAATGAGCAAAGAGAAGAGGGAGGCTGCATTGATGTCACGCTACGGTTGGCAAAAGAGTTAAGTTTGGGGATCAGTGACCCCCTGGAGTCGGGCAAAATGCAACTCCCTCCCCTCCCACCGCCGGCTGTCAACAGATACCATGATAGCAGTTTAATAGTTTACTCTCTCGCTCTCTCACTCTCACTCTCACTCTCTCTCATTTTGCTTCTCTCTCTTCCCTTTTATTTCTTTCTGTATCTCCTTGAGTTTCTCTCTCATTTACTCTCTCTTTCTCTCTCCTTTTGTTTCCCTCTCTCAATTTTTTCCTTCTCTCTCTCTCTTACTCTCACTCTTGGTCTATCTCTCTCTATCTCTCATTTTACTTCTCTCTCTCTCTCTCTCTCTTTCTCTCTTTCCTTTTGTTTCTCTTTGTATCTCTATGTGTTTCTCTCTCATTCGCTCTCTCTTTCTCTCTCCTTTTGTTTCTCTCTCTCTCTCTCTCTCCTTTTGTTTCTCTCTCTCTCTCCCTCAATTTTTCCTTCACTATCTCTCTCTTCTTTTGCTTCTCTCTTTTTCTCACTCTCACTTTTTGCTTTGTCTTTCACTTCCCTCCTTAAACCCAATCTCTCCCACTCTCTCTCCTTTTGTTTTCCCCCGCTTTCTCTCACTCTCTCTCTCTCCTTTTGTTTTCCCCCTCTTTCTCTCACACTCTATCTCTCTCCTTTTGTTTTCCCCCTCTTTCTCTCACTCTCTCTCTCTCTCTTTTGTTTTTCTATCTCTATCCATCTGGCTCTCTCTTTCTCTCTCCTTTTGTTTCTCTCTCTCTACCCTCTATCTCTCTTGCTCTCTCTCTCTCTAACGCTCTCTCTCTCTCATTTTTCTTCTTTCTCTCTTCTTTTGTTTCTCTCTCTCTACCATCTCTCTCTCTCTCTCACGCTCTCTCTCTCTCTCATTTTTCTTCTTTATCACTCCTTTTGTTTCTCTCTCTCTCCCCTCTATCTCTCTTGCTCTCTCTCTCTCTCCCGCTCTCTCTCTCTCTCATTTTTCTTCTTTATCACTCCTTTTGTTTCTCTCTCTCTCTGTTTCTCTTTCTTTTTGCTTCTCCCTCCTCTTTGGCTCAACTCCCTCTTTCTTCCAAACAATCTTATCCTATCTCCCACTCTCTCTTGTTTTTTCCTCACTACTCCTTCTTTGTGCATAGTTCCGTATTCTCCTCTCTCACTGTCTCCTTTTTCTTCTCTCTCTCTCTCTATCTACTTTTGCTATGTCCTTCTCTTTCCTTCTTTCTCACTCTTTGCTTTGGCCTCTCTTTCTCTCTCTCTCTCTCTAACTCTCTTCTCTCTTACTTCTCTCCTCTTGCATCATCTTTTTCTTTTTAGTTCCCTCTTTCAACCCTCTTTTTCTTAACCACTCTCTCTTCCACTTTGCACCCATTTTACCTCTCCTCCTTTGACCTCTTCTCTCTCTCTCTCTCTCTTAAATGAGTGAATATCTATCTTCCCAGGCTTAGGTTCAAGTAACCATTCTTTTTTCCCACTGCACCCAGTAAAGGATTGTTAGTGTCAATCTTTGATGCCTTAAGCACCCTTGAGCTATTTTTGGCACCATCTCAAACAATTTTCCAATAAAAAGTTAATTTTCTTCTGAACCAAAAATGCTCAGATTTTATTATTTCCAGTGGAACATTATACCATTAAAACTGTTGTTATTAGCTATTACTTATGACCAAACTCTACAGCATTAAAACTGTAACCAAAAGTAAAATTGCATAAATTTAGATATAAGGGGTGTACTTAATTTTGGTCGGCTACATATACATAAAATCATGAATAGATAACTAAGTCTTTTCATATCTATCTATCTATCTATCTTATCAAGATCTTTTTCTCTCTCTCTTTCTTATCTATCTATCTATCTATCTATCTATCTATCTTATCAAGATCTTTCTCTCTCTTTATCTATCTATCTATCTATATATCTATCAAGATCTTTCTCTCTCTCTCTTTCATATCTATCTATCTATCTATCTATCTTATCCAGATCTTTCTCTCTCTCTCTCTCTCTCTCTCTCTTTCATATCTATCTATCTATCTTATCAAGATCTTTCTCTCTCTCTCTCTCTCTCTCTCTCTCTTTCATATCTATCTATCTATCAATCTATCTATCTATCTTATCAAGATCTTTCTCTCTCTCTCTTTCATATCTATCAATCTATCTATCTATCTCAAGCTGTTCATTACTTATTCATTTTGACCACCCCCCGCCACTCGGGGAGGATATGACACAAGGTCAATTTTTAAGCGGAGTTTAACAGGTTTAAATTCAGAGTTTTCCTTCTCTTAGACTAGTTGCCCCACCAGGGCTGAAGAACCTAGCCTACCCTACTATTTACCCATAGCTGGAGGGAGAATAATTGGATTCATACCTTTCCTAAGGGTATTAGTGCTATGTGAAATGCAATCAGTCTCGTCCAGGTTTGAACTCGTGTCGCTGTGTCCATTTCCTACGATGATAGCCATTACACCATGGGCACCTCCATTTCATTACTTCTCTCTCTCTCTCTCTATCAATATATCTTATCCAGATCTCTCTTTCTTTCTTTCTTTCTTTCTCTATCTATCTATCCAGATCTCTCTCTCTCTCTCTCTCTCTCTCTATCTATCTATATATCATTGTTCATATCTATCGATTTATTCGGCTGAGACTATAGAATTCTCTGAATACATATCTGCACAGTGGTAAGACTTCCCTAATGCGCGTTCTGAACATGACACTTACATATCTAATAGTGTGGCTCCAGTCTTAGAGCTTTAGGGAATATGAGGTACCCCTTCATTGCCATTACTCCGAGGTCCACTCTGACACTGAGTGATAGTACTTGCTAGGGTCCCATCAATGGGCCAAATAGAAATAGTTAATCATTATTATGTTTGAAACCATTGAACTGTGTGCAAATAAAACTATTAGTGTTGGATAGCAATACTTGAAACCATTTTACTGTGTGCAAATAAAACTATTAGTGTTGGATAGCAATACTTGAAACCATTTTACTGTGTGCAAATAAAACTATTAGTGTTGGATAGCAATACTTGAAACCACTGAACAATTAACTCATCAAACAATACTATTAAACGTCAGTCATTTTTGGTATCAGAGTTTCAATGCTGTAGAGTTTGGAAATGAATAATACCAAATAATATACATTTTGATTGTATAATGTTCCTATATATATATATATATATATATATATATCGGCCCATTGGCATAGTGCTTAGAGTGTTCGTCAATGGTCCGAGAGGCTGGGGTTCAATCCCGGGTCAAGTCATATCAAAGACTCAAAAACCCGTGCTTGATGCCAACTTAGTTAACCCAGCATTATAAGGTATGGATCAAGGGTGAGTGGAACGATCTAGGGAAAGAAGTAGCGCCCTTTTCAACATCTCGGTGTAGTAGCTATTGAAAAGGAAGCATTTAGTTCGTCTTCGACTATGATCGGCTAACTGACAATTTATTTATATATATATATATATATATATATATATATATATATATATCGACTTTAAAATGAATAGGTCCACAAGGGGATTTATTTTTAAGTTATTTATTTTTCTTCAACACGTGTTTCTAGTGTTTCACACGTTCTTCAGGTAGTTACAATAGTTGATGATGGTGTTCTTTTTGGTTTATGTAGTGGTGACTGTTTTGATAAGGTGTTTTTTTTTTTAATTCCAGGATTTGTGTCTGAGAATTTTCAGATCGAGTTAATTGTTCGTGACGAATTTTCGTCTCTTCTTTTCTTCTTTTTTTTTCCTTTTAATAAGAGTATTTTCTGTGTGTTTGTGTCTGCATAGGCGCTTGTGTCCATCTATGTATATATACTTTGCTTTTTATTTCATTATTATTCCCTTAAATAGTCTATGATGGTTGAAATGCCATAAAGTTCATTAATCTTTCTCCTTGAGTTATTGTGTGTGTACATGTGTGTGTGTGTGTGTGTATCGGGGTGTGTGTGTCGGGGGTGTTGATATATATGAATCACAACTCTTCAGTATTGCTAGACATGCAAGATGCTAGAAGCTTAAATCAAAACCTGGTTGACTTTTACACCAGCCGGATATTCTACTGCACATATATATATATATATATAGAGAGAGAGAGACAGAGAGAGAGAGAGAGAGAGAGAGAGGGAACACCCTCCTGTCTCTCTCTCTATGTATATATATAGAGGGAGAGGGAGAGAGGAGGGTGTTGTTGTAACAGCTATCGTAATATATATATATATATATATAGAGAGAGAGAGAGGAGGGTGTGTTTGTGTTGTAACGGTTATCGTAATAGGAAATGGACACAGTGACCCGAGTTCAAATCCTGGACGGTTTTGTTTTTATTTCACATAACACTAATACCCTTGAGAAAGTTATGGGTAAATAGCAGGGCTGATGGGAATCTTTAAATCTTTTTGGTATGGCAACCAGTCTAGGAGAAGGATAACCCTTAATTCAAACTTTTAAAACTCCGCTTAAAAATTGACCCTGTTTCGCATCCTGCTCGTGCGGAGGGGTGGATAAACATGCGCATGCGCGTGCACGCACACACACACACACACACACATATATATATATATATAATCATTATCCTCTTCATCAAGGTATGCTGACAGCACAGATCCCTTTGATTCTCTCTCGCCATCCGTCTCTATCAGCCACCGTGTGCTCTAAACGGCATCCTATGCCCGCACAGAGTTGATGAATGTTAGTTGCTAGTCGGCCTTTACCTAAATTGTATATTTCATCGTTTTCATGTTTTACACACGTGGTCATTTGTTTAAATAGTTTTTTGTTTACACGCAGTTAAATGTAAAAACAGTTCTATTTCAAACAATTCAGTTTAGTATGGCAGCAAAGATAAATGGTTCTAAGTATTGCTTGGTATCATTAAAAATTCAACTAAACAGTCATTTATTTTCAGACAGTTATATTTCTTATAATTCATATCAACTAAAGTACAATTTTTTGTTTTCACATAGTTAAATGTAAAAACAGTTATATCCCAAACAACACAGTTTAGCGTAAGTACACAGTTTAAATGTCAAATTGTTCTCTTTGATCTATAGATAGGGTCCTATCAGGTGCTACCACTCCGGGCCAGAGTAGACCCAGAAGCAATGGCAATAAAAGAGTACTCCTCGGTTTTCATTGGCACTGATACTGCACTCTGATCCCGGGCAAAACAATTCTGTTTGAGATGACAGTAACTCCGTTTGCTACAAAATAGCGTATAGCACGATCTTTGAGATTCAGAGTAAGAAGAAAATAAAGTTGATCCCTTGATAGTTTTCAACAGCTGAGGAAACGGAATTATTTTTAGAAATGTATTTGGTTACACACACTTCTCATTCTAAGATTGGAATTTTATTTTGATTCTGACAGTCTTGAATGTGCCGTTGAAACAGCCATTAATAAAAACGAATTGTCATATTTAAAGATGTCAGCAAAATATTTTAGAAGAATAATTGGAAAAAGCAAAATCTCCGTCACAATTCCTCATCTACCGTTGCATATGTTTTATGGTAGGGTTGTTAAAATAATATTTTATAACATTTACACTCAATTATCTGGTTTAGTTTCTTCATTTAATGGCATATCAATCTTTGTGGGGTTGTCAATGCCAAAACTATCCTTGTAGAAGAATAACAGTGATAACCTATTATTTGTGTGAGGCGGGTTGTAGTAACATCTGAAGCAATTTAGAGTCATAACAGGACACTCCTTTTAGTGAAGGAGGTCTTACCCCCCCCCAGCAGGGGGATACAGTCTGTATATTCTAAGTATAACCGATAGGTCATAAAAGAAACAAAAAAAAAACAAAAGAAATATTACTTAAGTGAACACTTATCTATGTGTTGGTCTAAATGTCTTGTTTGTTTTTCTTATATACATATTTCTGGTGGTGCCCGTGGTGTAATGGTTATCGCTGTAGGAAATGGACACGGCGACACGAGTTCAAATCCTGTTCGAGACTGATTGCATTTCACATAGCACTAATACTTTTCGGAAAGGTATGAATCCAATTATTCTCCCTCCAGCTATGGGTAAATAGTAGGGCAGAGTAGGTTCTTCAGCCTTGGTGAGGCAACTAGTCTCGAAGGAAAACTCTGAATTCAAACCTGTTAAACTACACTTAAAAATTGACCTTGTGTCATATCCTGCCCGAGCGGAGGAGTTGGTAAATATATATACATATTTCTGGTTCTTTAGGGTTGTTGGTTTAAAAGGGTCGCTGATACCACAGATCCGGGTCAGTGTTGAACCGGGTGTAATGTCAATGAATTGACTGGGGCTATAGAATACTTCGACTGCAAATCTGCTGAGGGGTAAGAATCCTTTCCCGAAGAATATCCCGTATATGACAATAAACTACAGCTGTTGGTGAGGCTTAAGTCAGAAGAACAACTTCGTTCCCATTACTCTCATGTTCATTCTGACCTGGAGTGGTTGTTTCTGTTAAGATCTAATCTATGAGCCAAAAAGATCTGTTTGAAAATGATTTATATTTGATTGCTTGTTGGTTGGTTGTTTGGGTTTTATGGCGTATCAACCTTTGTAGGTTATTTAACGCCAAATCCATTTTTACGTAAATAATCTGTTCTATTTCAAACAATTCAGTTTAGCATAAGCATGCAGTTTAAATGTAATTTGATTGTGAAAAACATTTCAATTTCAAGCTATTCAGTTTAGTCAAGCAGTTCTAATTCAGCTAATTCAGTTTAGTATAAGTACAGATTTTCTTTACACACAGTTAAATGTTAAGACAGTTCTATATTAAACAAATCAGTTTAGTGTAAGTACACTTTCAATGTCAAAAAACAGTTCAATTTCAAATAATTCAGTTTAGCATAAGCACGCGGTTTAAATGTAAGTAAGGTTTAATTGTCAAAAACATTTCTATTTTAAGCTATTCAGTTTAGTCAAACAATTCAGTTTAGTATAAATATGCCGTTAGTTCTATTTAACCCATAGGTAGGGCCCTATCAGGTGCTACCATGCCGGGCCAGAGTGGACCACGGAGCAATGGCAATGAAGGGGTGGTCTGCATTCCCCAAAGCTCCAGCATCACTGAAACCTCATCATCAGATTGTTTAGTGTCCAGGACATTCATTGGGGGTCTTACCCCTCTGCAGAGATGCTGTCGGTGTATTCTACAGCCCCAGTCGACTGGGAAAGTATTTGATAGGACTATGAGTAAAAGAAAAACCTCTTAAGAAACAGCTTCCCAAAAAATGTAAATATACATGGTGCGGAAGCAAAATGTAGAATTATTTTGAAAACGTTTTTTTAGTCTGATTAGTCCAATTTTGAAATAAACGTGATAAATCTCAATTTTCATGATTAGCTCTATTATTCAAGCACTTTTTAAAATTAGAATTCAGTCCAACAAGAAAAATAAAAACGACAAAGAATCTATGATTTGTTTCACGCCGAAACCAAGCCAAAGTTTCTTTGTCTACTGTATATAAAACAAAGAAAATTTTTTTTTACAGAATAAGAGCTTTTTAAGGAAAAGGGGGAGTGGAGGATTGACCGAAAAAATGAAAAGAAGGCTTTTTAATTGTTCTCGCTACGGCATTTAAGAAGGACCCCACAACGTCAATAAGAAAGCATGTTAATGAATTAAAAGTCCAAGAGAAAACTGTGAGGACAGTAATTAAACAAGATTTAAGCCCAGACCTTAACCCCTTGATTACACTATATGGGACATTTTAGAAAATAAAACAAATGCAACTTCCCATCCAAATATTGGTCCGCTTAAGACTCCTATTGAGGAAGAATGGAATAAAATGTCTGAAGAATTTATTTTGAAGGCATGCAAATCGTTTCGAAGGCGTGTTGATACAATAAATGAAAAAAAAAAATGGCGGCTATATTGAGTAAATTTACTATTTTGTGTCTATCTTTTTATCTTGTTTATTTTTAAAAAATTAAAATTAATCTTGTTTTATGATAGAGTCGTTTATTATTATACTAGAATATTTCTAATTTTGGTTCCGCACCCCGTAGAATTTTTGATTTTCCGATTTTTAATGAAATTATTATTGGGAAACTGATAAATATGACACTATATACAAACTTAGCTCTGCGTGAGAGCATGTATGTAGGTGCTGGTGTATACATGTGTATGGTTGTGGGTTGAACACGTGTGTGTGTATGTGTGTGTATGCGTATGTGTGTATATATTTGTCTCCCTACAGGAGCCGAGACATATTTGGATTGGAATCACTAATTCTTCCCTGCTAGTATAAAACACAGATGTCACATAAAAGTCGATGAACGACTTAAATAATTCTTTATCACTCCTTTCAGGGTCACCTGGAGCTTGTTTGCTACCATTTCTTTTATGTCCAGACTTGGGTGGTCGAAAGCCAGGAAATGGGAATGTTCTACCCACTGCAACTAGAAGAGATAAGAGACTGACGTGGAAGGTACATAGATGCAGAGGGTCAGTCTGCTACTAGAAGGGGTAAGAGACAGATGTAGAGGATATATAGCTAGAAGACAGATGGACCACAGATCCAGAGATGGGCTGAACCAACAGATACAGAAAAGATGGGATAACAAGAGAATGGAGAAATGAGACAGACAGACTTGCAGATAGGCTGAGAAGTTTTTAGTTGAAAGATTTCCTTGCTAAGGGTCACACTAACTTCTTCCTCTCTTAAAAATTTATCCAACTTTTTGTTTTCATCTTGTTCTTTCCTGATGGGACCATCTCGGACTCTTGCATTTTGAATCGACCTCCAAAGAACCAACCTACATACATGCTCTCACGCAGAGCTAAGTTTGTGTGGGGTGTCCTCGTGGTGTAATGGTTAAAGCGATGAACTACGGAATCGTAGTACGCGAGTTCGTACTCCAGTCGCGCTATTACGTTCACTTTCGGGCAAATACCCTTGGGAAAGGTATGAACCCCCTTATTCTCCCTCCAGCTATGGGTAAATAGTAGGACGGACTAGGTTCTTCAGCCTTGGTGAGGCAACTAGTCTAGGAGAAGGAAAACTCTGAATTCAAAACCTGTTAAACTCCGCTTAAAAATTGACCTTGTGTCATATCCTGCCCGAGCGGAGGGGTTGGTAAATAGTACCTCCAAAGAACCAACAAACATAATGAAGGGTTAGACAAATACCCGACCGAAGATTTTCATTCAACAAAGTGCATGGCTCGTTCGTAGATTTTCACATAAAAATGTAATATAAACAAAATAAAACAACCATCTAAACTTATTACTGTAAATATGAATTTAAATTTCATTATTGCAAAATATATATTAAATTAACCGAAATGGAAGTATTTAATGCGATTTTCATATTTATTTAACTGTCTTCAAACCAGGTTAAGAGTTAATAGCACATCAACCTTTTTGGGTATTTAATGCCAAAGCCACCCTTGTTGAAGAACAGGAGTGGTTCTATTTCACCCATTGCTTGATGGATTAAGGAGTTCATGCCTTTCCCAAGGATATTTATCCAAAAATAATTGCTTTAACGCGACTGGAGTTCAAATATGCTTACTACGATGTTAGCACGTTAGCCACGACACGCCGAGAACTACCTCTACCCAAAACATTGCAATATAGTGGTGTTTGATATAATAACCTGGAAATGACCCTGATGTCATCGACTGTTGGGCAATGAAGTGCAGATGTCATTGAAAACGCTTTGATAGTATGGCATGGCAATTTGTATAGGAGAAGCAAAACACTGGATTCATACCAGTCGTAGACCTGGAGAGGGACGGCCTCGACTATTCCAGTCCCAGAAAAGCTACACGAGCAGCGCCATATGATCAAACCAAAGAAGGTGAGCGAGATATTTCTTCTTTTTTATGATTGTTTTTTTTTAATTTTTAATTTTATGTTTATTTCATAACCATATTTATGGGTGAGGGAGTTCCCGTAGGGTAGTGGCTAGAGTAGTGGAATTCAGTCTCAAAGTAAGCGAGTTCGAACTCCAGTCGGGCTATAACATTCATTTTCGGACAAATACCCTTAGGAGAGGTATTGATTTCCTTATCCCCATCTGTATGGGTTAAATAATACCACTACTGTTCTTCGACGAGGATAGCTTTGGCATTAAATAACCCACGAAGGTTGATATGTCATTAAATAAAGAAACCAGGAATCAATCTTTATACTCCCAGCAATGGGTTAAATAGTATCAGAGCTGTTCTTCTACAAGGATGGCTTTGGCATTAAATAACCCACAAAGGTTGATATGTCATTAAACAAATAAACCAGAAATCAATTCTTATCCTCCCAGCTCTGGATTAAGTAATAGCACTGCTGTTCTTCTGAAAGGGTTTCTTTGGTATTAAATTACCCAGGAAGGTTGATATGCCATTAAACAAATAAACCAGAAATCAATTCTTATCTTCCCAGCTCTGGATTAAGTAATATCACTGCTGTCCTTCTACAAGGATGGCTTTGGCATTAAATAACCCACAAAGGTTGATATGCCATTAATCAAATAAACCAGAAATCAATTCTTATCCTCCCAGCTCTGGATTAAGTAATATCACTGCTATTCTTCTGAAAGGGTTGCTTTGGTATTAAATTACCCAGGAAGGTTGATATGCCATTAAACAAATAAACCAGAAATCAATTCTTATCCTCCCAGCTCTGGATTAAGTAATAGCACTGCTGTTCTTCTGAAAGGGTTTCTTTGGTATTAAATTACCCAGGAAGGTTGATATGCCATTAAACAAATAAACCAGAAATCAATTCTTATCCTCCCAGCTCTGGATTAAGTAATAGCACTGCTGTTCTTCTACAAGGATGGCTTTGGCATTAAATAACCCACAAAGGTTGATATGCCATTAATCAAATAAACCAGAATCAATTCTTATCCTCCCAGCTCTGGATTAAGTAATATCACTGCTGTCCTTCTACAAGGATGGCTTTGGCATTAAATAACCCACAAAGGTTGATATGCCATTAATCAAATAAACCAGAATCAATTCTTATCCTCCCAGCTCTGGGTTAAGTAATATCACTGCTGTCCTTCTACAAGGATGGCTTTGGCATTAAATAACCCACAAAGGTTGATATGCCATTAATCAAATAAACCAGAATCAATTCTTATCCTCCCAGCTCTGGGTTAAGTAATATCACTGCTGTCCTTCTACAAGGATGGCTTTGGCATTAAATAACCCACAAAGGTTGATATGCCATTAATCAAATAAACCAGAAATCAATTCTTATCCTCCCAGCTCTGGATTAAGTAATATCACTGCTGTCCTTCTACAAGGATGGCTTTGGCATTAAATAACCCACAAAGGTTGATATGCCATTAATCAAATAAACCAGAAATCAATTCTTATCCTCCCAGCTCTGGATTAATAATAGCACTGCTGTTCTTCTGAAAGGGTTTCTTTGGTATTAAATTACCCAGGAAGGTTGATATGCCATTAAACAAATAAACCAGAAATCAATTCTTATCCTCCCAGCTCTGGATTAAGTAATATCACTGCTGTTCTTCTGAAAGGGTTTCTTTGGTATTAAATTACCCAGGAAGGTTGATATGCCATTAAACAAGTAAACCAGAAATCAATTCTTATCCTCCCAGCTCTGGATTAAGTAATATCACTGCTATTCTTCTGAAAGGGTTGCTTTGGTATTAAATTACCCAGGAAGGTTGATATGCCATTAAACAAATAAACCAGAAATCAATTCTTATCTTCCCAGCTCTGGATTAAGTAATATCACTGCTGTCCTTCTACAAGGATGGCTTTGGCATTAAATAACCCACAAAGGTTGATATGCCATTAAACAAATAAACTAGAAATCAATTCTTATCCTCCCAGCTCTGGATTAAGTAATATCACTGCTATTCTTCTGAAAGGGTTGCTTTGGTATTAAATTACCCAGGAAGGTTGATATGCCATTAAACAAATAAACCAGAAATCAATTCTTATCCTCCCAGCTCTGGATTAAGTAATAGCACTGCTATTCTTCTGAAAGGGTTGCTTTGGTATTAAATAACCCAGGAAGGTTGATATGCCATTAAATAAATACACTAAACCAAACCAAACCAAACCAACCGATCTGGACTTTATTGGTCCTCACAGCATGTGGAGCACGTGTCAGCTTTTCCGTTCTAAATCGCCATATAGCTTTAAAAACCCTTCAACAAAAATTTATAAAGTCACACAGAGTGGACCATCAGCATCATCTCTCTACCACTTCTCTTTCTCTCTCTCTCTCTCTCTCTCTCTATATATATATATATATATACTTTCAAGAAAAAAACAATATTCAGTCACATTAGGATAATAAATTTATTTCCATCCTATTAAGAGCAGGATGGAAATAAATTTATAATCCTAACGTGACCGAATTTTGTTTTTTCTTGAAAGAATATTTGCTCTGTTTTATCATTTACATTGAGCTCTTTACCAGGAATATTTAAATATTCGAATTTAGAATAATTTAATTGTCCTGACGGAATTGTTCCCAACTCCGGATTTACTGGATTGAAGAACACCTATACGTGGGGCTTTCAATAAGTTTCCAAACTTTTTTGTACAGGCATTTAAAATTGTCGTAGACTCTTGAAAATTCACTATGTTATTGCTATATATCGTATGGGATGACTGACCAACTTTTGTGATTTCAGGTTCAAATGAACAGCTACAGCAGCAATTGGAATACACCCTACTAAAGCCTGATTGTCACAGCTGGTGAATTTCAAAAATGCAATCTGGATGTGAGGACACTTTAGAAGAACGATATGCAATAAAATTCTATTTTAAACTTGGAAAAAATGCCACAGAAACGTATGGAATGCTTCAGACTGCTTTTGGAGCATCTTGCATCAATCGAGCATCAGTTTTTGAGTGGCATAAGAGATTCAAGGAAGGCACAGAGTCTGTGAGGGATAATAAGAGGTGTGGGGGGAGTAAGGAAGTCAATACACCACAGTTGATTGGCCAAAGGGCTAGGGTTACTATGTTGAGGTTTTAAGGGAGTTCTGGAAGAGATTCCTTGGGAAGAGGCCAGCACTCTTCAAATCGGCTCAGTGGCATTTCCACCAGGACAATGCACTAGTCCACAACTCGATCCTTGTCACAGACTATTTGACCAAGATGGGCATCAAGACAGTTCCTCACCGTCCCTATAGTCCAGACGTTGCTCCCTGTGACTTTTGGTTATTCCCCCAGCTCAGAGGCTGTCGTTATGAGACAATTGAGGAGATGAAAGAGGCTGTGACGAAGGTCATTGACGCGCTCACACAAGAGGATTTCTATGGGTCCTTCGAGAAGTTGTTGGAACGGTACAAGTGCATTGCAGCCGGAGGATATTACTACGAAGGGGACTAGAGTTTCATGTGTGTACTATCAATAAAAGTGCCCATACGAAAAAAATCTGGAAACTTATTTAATGATCCTCGTATATATATGAATATATATATATATATATATATATATATATATATATATATATATATATAAGCTCTATCACCGATATTGAACACTTTTTTAATTTATCACGACGTTACATTAAATATCATATATAAGTAGCCGGTTATTAAGCGCAGCTCAGTTCGGTACAAGGGCAAAATATGGAGCACCCACTGAAAATTAAATACTCTAAAATGGTCTGCTATATTTTATACATCAACAGATTTAATTGACTCCAATAAAATCTTGTATTCCATCTGAAGACACAGTCTTGTGAAAGGACGGTTGAAATAAACTTATAATAGAACTCATCTAAGTTTTACTTAAAACTATATATATAGTGGGTAGAGTGTTTGCCAATAGTCCAGGAGACCTGTGTTCAGTCCTAGGTCACGTCATACCAAAGACTTTAAAAATGGTACTTGATACCTCCTTGCTTAACACTCAGCAATATAAGGTACGTATCAAGGGTAAAGGGGAGCAATCCAGTGAAAGGAGTAGCGCCCTCCCCTACACTTGGGTGTAGTAGCTATTGAAAAGGGAGCCTTCTGGTTGCCCTCGACTACGGTCGCCAACTTTACTTTTCCTATATATATATATATATATATTGTTTTATTATAGTAGAAGAGCTAAACCTTTACATTGTAACAATTGAGTCCACACTCCAGTCGTTCACTTTTAGACCAATAATCTTGGGAAAAGTATGAACCCACTTATTCCCATAACTATTGGTTGAATAGGAACACAACAGTTCTTCTACCAGAATGCTTAGGCATTAAATAACCTACGTAGGTTGATATGCCATTAAACAAAGAAAGCAAACCATATATAATGACGTTAGGATAGGTTATTTGGTTTAAAGGCCTACCAACCCTCGATGGTTATTTAATGACAAATCTTGTTTATATATATATATATATATATATGGAAGTAATTAATGGAAAGATATCCGACAGTATGGAGAAAAATTGAAAAACAAAGTAATCCAAAGTGATGAATTTATTACAAAGGAAACGTTTCGGTTTTAGTGAACCTTCATCAGGACTTTAAAATGATGAAACAAGTGTTGATAGAACAACGATCGATGTTCGATAAAATACAAAAACAGAGCGAGGAGAATATATACAAAGATCATGTAACTATCCAATCATTCAATCAGTCTTCTTTTTCGAAATTCTATCACGTAATTGACACAGGCAATGATTTTAAACAAAAGGAAACAATTTTCTTTTCTTTTCTTCTTTTATAGGAAATTATTTACGGGGTCACCTTTTATGTGACCCGTGATTGGCTGAAAAACAACCAATCACGGACCGCTATCAGCACATCTGCTGTACCACTACACGTGTGCGCGTTCTTCAAACTAACATCCTTTTTTTTACCTTTTGACACCAACGATGTAACACGGAATCTTGACTGCTGACGAAACAGACTACGAGTTAGCGTCCATGTGGCGCACTACATACGAGGACGGTCATCCCATGAGAGACTCTACGCACATGGGGGCCCAAAATTCCCCTTCTTCAAAGCTTTGAATTTGTACGGACTAGCCACCAAAACTACATGGAACTGAAAAAACTGTTATCAAGACAAATGCTATAGTTTAGTCTTCAGAAAACACTTCTTTTTGCAATTTTTCTTCTTTTCTTTATCTCTTTCACTGAATATAAACCCTTTTTCGTTCAACCAAACTGTTGTCTTGTTCCTTTTTTCTTGTCTCGACTCGTCCCGTGCTGCAGTAAGCCTTATTTTTCCTTACACTGCAGATATTGATTTCGTCTTATTCTTAACGGGTAAAATCCCAACATTTTTTAGTCCGTGGTATCTCTTATTGGTTCCATTTGTTTAACATCATTGCCTGTGTCAGTCACATGAAAGATTTAAAAAAAAAAATCAAAAACAAAACAAAACAAAACAAAAAACAAAACAAAAAACAAATAAACGCTGATTAATTGATTGAAGGGTTATATGATCTTTGTATATATTCTTCTCCCCTGGTTTTTGCATTTCATCAAACATCCATCGTTTTCTATCAAGACTTGTTTCTCCATTTTAAAAGTTCACTAAAGCCGAAACGTTTTAACATCGACTTTCCATCGTAATAAATTCTTCACTTTTGGATTACCCTGTTTTTCAATTTTTCTCCACACACACACACACACACACACACAATAATAATAATAATGATAATAATAATCTAAGTGAACATAATTCATTCGTTTGCGCAGTCATATATCTTCCAGCCTTATTATCTAATACGAACAATTCAATTTAATATTAATAATTTATTCCCCGACCGTTGGTTTCAAAGTTCAATTTGATTCATTGATAGGGCCTTAACCGGTAACTACCACTCAGGATCAAAGTGGACCTGGAAGTAATGGTAATGAAAGAGTATCTTCACTCTCCAAAGCTCCAGGACTGGAGCCTCACCATCATATGCAGTTTAGTGTCATACCAAGAGCAACATATATTATGAGTCAGTGTGAATGAGTGTTCGGAGAGTGAGTGAGTGAGTGAATACGACCGTGTAAGTGAGAGTGAGAGCACCTGTTTTTTTTTGTTTTTTTTTTCTCCCACTTCCTGTTATGACTTCTCAGTTACACGCTTAATTATTATTTATATCACTGCAACTGCCACAACCCCCCCCCACACTACCACCACCACCAACACAATTGATAAACATACTTATGTGCTGGCAACATGAAAACGCCTCTCGACTTGCGTTCAACATCGAAAGACTTGCAAATCCCTACCACCACTACTAAAAAAAAAAAGAAAAAAATAAAGAAAAAAAGACGACAATAAAACAATTGTCGAATTATTTGCGGGAATCATGTCGGTGGCTTGACAACACATACTTCTTACTACTCTCATCCACGTATCTGAGATGGTTAGAAAAAAGGGGGATCAGTTTGGCCTTAATTAAAGTAATAAATTAATCCCTCACTTTTTTTGTCTTTAGCAAACTATTTGAGAGGAGGTTTCCGTAGCGTAATGGCTAGTGCTGGACTGTAACCTCGAAGTTTACGAGTTTGAACTCCAGTATCACTAATACTATTAGGAAAGGCATGAACCCCCGCATACCCCCAGCTATGTGTTAAATAGAATCTCTGCTATTCTACAAAGATGACTTTGGCATTAAATAACCCAGGAAGGTTGATATGCCATTAAACAAAGAAACCAGAAATCAATCATCATTCCCTCCCCCAGCTATGTTAAATAGTATCATTGCTGTTCTACAAGGACGACTTAGGCATTAAATAACCCAGGAAGGTTGATATGCCATTAAACAAAGAAACCAGAAATCAATCATTATTCCCTCCCACAGCTATGTGTTAAATAGTATCACTGCTGTTCTTCAAAAAGGATGACTCTGACATTAAATAACCCAGGAAGGTTGATATGTCATTAAAAATTAAGCAACAAAACCAAACCAACTTTGTAATTATATTCCAACTTTGATTCTTTGGAAGAACAGTTTGATAATGCTTCCTCTAAGCTGCAGCGGCTGGACTGGCATACACAAGAAAAAAGTGTCCTAGGTATGACTCGAAACTAACAAATGGTGAGGATCGAGTTCTTGAGATGTGGGGAGCGTAGAGTATCACTCTGTTGCTATTACTCCTTGGTCCACTCTCATTCGGAATAGTAGTATCTGTTAGGGTCTTCTGTTAGGGTCTTCTTCTTGAGGAGAGAAGTTTAGAGAATCTGTGACGCATTGATACTTGATTCTTCTGTTAGCAGCTCATCCAAAAGTGGGTTGTCGTCATGGTGTGATGGTTAAAGCGATGGACTGCGGAATCGTTGTAAGCGAGTTCGTACTCCAGTCGCGCTATTACGTTCACTTTCGGGCAAATACCCTTGGGAAAGGTATGAACCCCCTTATCCTCCCAGCTATGGGTTAAATAGTACCACTACTGTTCTTCTCGAGGGATGGCTTTGGCATTAAATAACCTACAAAGGTTGATATGCCATTAAACAAAGAAACCAAACCAAACCATCATCCAAAAGGTGTCTCACTGGTTCTACAGACACTGGTTCAGTTTGGTTAGGCAAGGGGTACTCTGCATTCCCCAAAGCTCCAGCATTACTGGAGCCTCACCGTTAGATTGTTAAGTGTCATATCTAGGACACTTGTTGGGGGAGTCTTACGCCTCTCTAGAGAAGCCGTTGGCGTTAGTATCAATTTTTCTGAAATACTGTACTATGGGGATTTTTATGAGCCTCGAAAAGCCCGGTTTATTCCTACGTTTTGTAAAAGAATAAACCGTACTTCAACAGCAGTAGGGAATTGGTGACAGCTTTTGAAGAAAGGAGACGAACGACTTTTAGTGCAACAAAATTTATATACAACAACAACAACAACAATAAACAGGGTTTTACACCAAATGGAACAAACAACGAATATGTAAGAGTTCACAAAAGAGTTCAAGATTCCAATAGATGGTAGGGTTTTGTAAGGTTTGTAAGGTTTAGTTGTAAGGTTGTTATAAGGTAAAGGTTTAAGGTAAGGTTTGGTAAGGTTAGGTAGGTTATGTGAAGGTTTAGGTTTTACAGATAAAATGCCTGCTGGAACTTAGCCGTGTGTCCTGTTCCTTTTAACTCAGCACGTGCGTTCGTCGCTCTTGGGTCTTGGCTGGTGGAAGGTACCAAATACGTTTGCCGTCAAGGGCTGTTTCGAAAGGACCTGTTGCTAACAACGGTGGGAGAGGAAGTAAGAGGAAGAATCTCCAGTGGAGCTCTTTTTTATAATGGACGCCACGTGACCCCAAGGGGCTGCTGATATTCGGTGAAACAGTATCACCAGAATTTCTACAGTACATCTCAAATGTGCTCCCAGGTCCACTATCTATGGGTTAGGACTACAGTGTGTACTTGTGCTAAAATGAATTGTTTGAAATAGAACTGTTTATATGTATAAAATGGATTTGGCATGAAATAACCTACAATGGTTGATATGCCATAAAACCCAACCAAACCAAACTAAACCAAACCAAAAACAAAATATGAATTTTTCTGTAACACCCTCAAATGACATATTTTTAAATACCACACACACACACACACACATATATATATATATATATATGAGTGTGTGTGTGTGTGTGATGCAATAATAATTATACAGTTGTTTAATACTTTGATTGAGAGTTGGTTGAATTATTAGTTAACTAAATGATATTGATTTTTTTAAACACCCCCCACACCCACACACACACACACCCACACACACATCTGTATATATATATATATATATAATCCATGCAGTAGCAATGATATAGTTGTTTGATAATTTGAAAGTTGGCCAAATTATTAGATTACGAAATATCAGTTTTTCTGAAACACTCTGAATATATATATATATATATATATATATATATACGTGTGTGTGGGTGTATATGTGCATGTGCGCATGTGTGTGCATGTATGTGTGTGTGTGCATGTGTGTATGTGTGTGTGTGTGTGTGCGTGCGTGCGTGTGTGTGTATGTGTGTGTAGCAGTCTGTAGTCTAACATATAGTTATTAACTTGATTTTGATCTGAAATTTTCACTGAATCAAATTGAGGCTTTCAGAGAACGCCTAGCAAATATAAACGCATATTCCCGAATTAGACTGCAGTGACCAACCAATAATATTACCTTAGCTGACCATCAGCCCAACAGAGAAAGTCCACAATTAATTGACCGATAGCAATAGTATTTCTTACTGCTTGATTGCTTCACTAGAAAGCTCTTTACTTTTCTAGTTTTGTATTTGGCCTTCATAACCTTAACAGTTACTTAAAGACTGGCATCTACGCATTTGACAGCTCTCAAACTACACCACAATCCAACTTTTTCATTATTACATTCTACTGCCAGCTAGACATTTCTAGATATTTCTAGAGTTATATTTATGTGTGATATTATGAGTTGAGTTAGTGACGTGAAAATTAGCAACAAAATTGAATTGCAACACTAGTAAAAGTAAACAAATAAATGAACAGAAAATCAAATAGATATTGTATCGGAAGAAGCCCAAAGCAGACCCGAGCCACTGGTAATAACGCGAAACAAAAAGGTGAACTAGTTTGTAGTGACCAGAGAGGCGATTTAGACACAGAAGATGGAAGCGGTTGTTGGCGGTTCCAAAGACAACAGATTGATAGGCGAGAGTTCGTGCCGCATGTTGGGTTGTGGGGTGCAGTCCAGTCTCTCAGATCTTTTTTTTTTGTTGTTGTTTTTATCTTTGTTCTTGTGACACTGCCGAGATCCGGGCACCTGCACTGTGATTTGCAGCTGTAGAGGGTAGCAGCGTGGGTGACAACGCATCCCAGCAAAATATGCTATGGTGCACAGAGTATGCACAGCAGCAGATGCACGGACGGCACTCGAAGCAGTTATGTCACGTATATGGTTGAGAAATAGATAGATAGATAGATATATAGAGAGAGATAGAGTAAAAAAGAGAGACAGAGTATACATATTACCAGATGCACGGACGGACGGGAGGCGAGGAGGTAACGTCACATGTGTAGATAGATAGATAGATAGATAGAGAGAGAGTCAGAGGAATACATATTCTTGCCAAGCCTGGAAGATATATATATATATCAATATATTGCTGGTCTATTGACAAATAGGGTAGAGTGTTCGCCAATGGTTTGGAAGACCAGGGTTCAATCCCCGGTCGAGTTATACCAAAGACTAAAAAAAAAAAAAAGGTACTTGATGCCTCCTTCCTTAACACAAAGCATTAATGGAGGTGCCCATGGTGTAATGGTTATCTTCGTAGGAATTGGACACGACGATACGAGTTCAAATCCTGGACGAGACTGATTGCATTTCACATAGCACTAATACCCTTGGGAAAGGTATGAATCCAATTATTTCTCCCTCCAGCTATGGGTAAATAGTAGGACAGATTAGGTTCTTCAGCCTTGGTGAGGCAACTAGTCTAGGAGAAGGAAAACTCTGAATTCAAACCTGTTAAACTCCGCTTAAAAACTGACCTTGTGTCATATCCTGCCCGAGCGGAGGGGTTGGGTAAATATTAACACAAAGCATTATAAGGTACAGATCAAAGGTTAGTGGAAAAGAGTAGCACCCTACTTTAACTTTCAGAGTTGTAGCAATTAAAAAAGGAGCCTTCAGGTCGCTCTCAACTTTGGTCGGCCAACGTATATATATATATTGAGAGAGAGAGAGAGAGAGAGAGAGAGAGAGAGAGAGAGAGAGAGAGAGAGTAGAATAGGGGTATAGGAAGACAATAAATGATTGTTTTTCCTTGGATTTGTGGGCATGTTTTTGGATATCACGTGTCCGTTGGTCATGTCAGAGTTTGGCGTTCTTTCTATTCCTCTTTTGGTTCCTATTCTTTGAATTGATAAGATCTTTGTTTGTAGCATTGCTCATTGAACAGGCTTAGTCTCACCACCCGGCAAATGACGTTTATTTTTTACCTCAGTATTGAAATGTAAAGCCATTGAATGAAACATTGGAGACAAGTTAGAATTTTCATCATTAGCCACACCTAACCAACTTTTTTTACACCAATTCTAATTGGTGCTTTTCCACTGAATTCTGAAGGACAACGAGACTCCTCAGGTTTCCAGGATTCTTCAAAGTATTCTTGTAGATTTTTTAATCAGTTCTGTGACCTAGATGGAATTGGTTTTTCATCTGGTTTTAGTCTCTATTCTTTGGGAACCGATCCAGAGGCTCTGACAATAATTAGTATCACAGTCATCTTCATATTCTGAAAATTTCTCTGCTCTCTGGAAATATCCAGGTACAGGGTGTTTCAAAATAGACGTGACCCATTAATATGATAATGATTAATTACTGAGACAAGCATAATGGTGGTTATCTAATTGGTAGGTTCTTTGGGTTTTATGGCATATCAACCTTTGAAGGTTATTTAATGCCAAATCTATTTTTATGTAAATAATCAGTTCTATTTCAAACAATTCAGTTTAGGATAAGTACAGTTTAAATGTAAGTACACAGTTTAATTGTAAAAAACATTTCTATTTCAAGCTATTCAGTTTAGTCAAACAATTCCGTTTAGCATAAGTATACCGTTAGTTCTATTTAACCCATAGATAGGGCCCTATCAGGTGCTACCACGCCAGGCCAGAGTGGACCTGGGAGCAATGGCAATGAAGGGGTGCTCCATATTTCCCAAAGCCCCAGCATTACTGGAACGTCACCATCAGATTGTTTAGTGTCATATCCCGGACACTCACTGTGTGTGTGTGGGGTCTTACCTCTCTGGGCAAGTGGTCATTTGGAACATGTCCAGTAAAAAATGCATCCTTTGAGCTAGAGACATCAAATTAATGATTCTTTTAATTGTTATTATACCAGCTTCCAGGACAGGCAATCTTTTTTTGAATTTCTTGTCTCAGTATTAAAACATTATCATATTAATGGGTTGCATCTATTTTGAGACAGTTTTCAATGATTTTGTCTCCAAATAAGTAGTGATGCAAAATATTTTTTTCGCTCTTTTCATTGTGATCAAAGATTAATAGTTGTTATAGGAAACTATTTTCAAATCTGAACCAAAAAAGAACACAACGTTATTATTAGTTGAGTTACAAGACGTCACATGGGTCCTATGTATATTGAGACACCCTATAGCTTTTACTTTCTTTCATTTTTATTAAATATCCTGTGTTATTCATTTATTTTATCTACCCCTCCACATGATGTGAACAAGATGAGATATAAGGAATATTTAAGTTGAGTTCAGCAGGTTTAAATTCAGAGTTTTCCTTCTCAAGGTTAAAGAGCCCAGTCTGCCCTTCTAATTATTGAAAGCTGGAGGGAGAATAACATCCACTGTGTTATTTAAGCTTATCTTGTCTTTCCTTCCATTTATTCAGTGTGAGTGTTTCAGCGGATATACTAAAGCCAATAAATTTGGATCTCGATGAGTGGGGAATCGACTTTAATATCTTCTCTAGCACCAACCGAGCAATTATGGATATACTAATGCTAATATTGGCCCTCGGTGAATGGGGAATCGAGTTTAATATCTTTCCTAGCACCAACTAAAACAATATGGATATACTAACGTTAATATTGGACCTTGATATGTGGGGACTTAACTAGATATCTTTCCTACCTCCAACCAACCCAATACAGATATACTAACGTTAATATTGGACCTTGATATGTGGGGACTTAACTAGATATCTTTCCTACCTCCAACCAACCCAATACAGATATACTAATGTTAATATTGGACCTTGATATGTGGGGACTTAACTAGATATCTTTCCTACCTCCAACCAACCCAATACAGATATACTAACGTTAATATTGGACCTTGATATGTGGGGACTTAACTAGATATCTTTCCTACCTCCAACCAACCCAATACAGATATACTAACGTTAATATTGGACCTTGATATGTGGGGACTTAACTAGATATCTTTCCTACCTCCAACCAACCCAATACAGATATACTAATGTTAATATTGGACCTTGATATGTGGGGACTTAACTAGATATCTTTCCTACCTCCAACCAACCCAATACAGATATACTAACGTTAATATTGGACCTTGATATGTGGGGACTTAACTAGATATCTTTCCTACCTCCAACCAACCCAATACAGATATACTAATGTTAATATTGGACCTTGATATGTGGGGACTTAACTAGATATCTTTCCTACCTCCAACCAACCTAATACCGATATACTAACGTTAATATTGGACCTTGATATGTGGGGACTTAACTAGATATCTTTCCTACCTCCAACCAACCTAATACAGATATACTAACGTTAATATTGGACCTTGATATGTGGGGACTTAACTAGATATCTTTCCTACCTCCAACCAACCTAATACAGATATACTAACGTTAATATTGGACCTTGATATGTGGGGACTTAACTAGATATCTTTCCTACCTCCAACCAACCCAATACGGATATACTAATGTTAATATTAGACCTCAATGTGTGAGAAATCAAGTTTAACATCTTCCATTGCTCCAGCCAACAAAATACGGATATACAGGGTGGAACGATAAATTGTCCTAAAGAAAACAACACTCCAGCTTTATTTTAAAACTTTTATTGAAAAAATCAATTTAGGTAACTTGATTATGTAGTAGAGCTGACATCTATTCAATGTAGCCACCTTCAGCCTCAATCACCGCCTCGATACGGATCCAGAACTGGGAACATGCCTTTTCCACAAGCGCCGGCGGGAGTTCAGCGAATACTTGGTGGATGGCGGCGGTCAGGCTGGCTTTGGTGTTATGGGAGGTCATGTTGGTGATGTTCTTGACATATGACCAAACAAAGTAGTCCAGCGGGTTCAGGTTGGGGAAGGAGGGGAAGCCAGTGAGAGAAGGGTACAAAGTCGTAGCACTCCTTCTGAAGCCAAGCCTGGGTCCTGCTGCCACACCTAAGGTTTGCCACCGGCCACCTGAGTGCACCAGGGGATCACCACACTCTTCAGCACATCCAGGTACACATTGGTGTTGACTTTCAAGCCGACTTCGAAGATGTGAGGTGGTATGATGTGGGCTTCTCTTGAAAGCACACCATAACCGTAGCCGGAAACTTTGTTTTTATCACCCTGGGCACGTCCCTGTTATTCATAGCAATCCAGTGATTTGCATTTTGAGGGTGCTGGCAATGGTCCTGTTGTCATAACTTGGATCAGTAGAGAGCATGAGTTGTACTGCGGTGCATCTCCGATCTCACTCATTGAACATTGTGTTACTTTCAGACATGATAGAAGGTTCCTATCACTCTTGGGATTTGTACACAACTGGCCAACTAGTAGATGGTCTGCAACAAAAAAAGAAAACTGGTTTTTATTAAACGGAAATGGAATCATGTTGTCTTTTCTAGGGCGACAATTTTATCGTTCCACCCTGTACTAATGCTAATATTGGACCTCAGTGAGTGGAGACTTGACTAAATATCTTCCCAAGCACCAACTAACCCAATATGGATATATTAATGCCAATATAGGATGTTAATGAGTGGGGACTTAACTAGATATCTTCACTTTCTCCAACCAACCCAATACGGATATACTAATACCAATATTGGACCTTGGTTCGTGACGATTTGACTAAATATCCTACCAAGTACCAACTTATTATGATATACTGGTAACACTTCTATCAGTGGCAACATGCTGACCAGATTATCATACTGTCTGCTTGAATAGCAGAGGAAGAAATGGCAAGAAAATAACAATGAGGTAGAATTTACATAGGGAAATATACAAGAGAGTTCTTTTTCCTTATATAAGTAGATTTGACATTAAATAAATTACAATGGTTGATATGCCATATAACCCAACCAAACACAATCATATATATTTAATATATATGTATAAAGAGGATTTGGCATTAAATAACCTACAATGGTTGATATGCCATAAAACCCAACCAAACACAATCATATATATTTAATATATATGTATAAAGAGGATTTGGCATTAAATAACCTACAATGGTTGATATGCCATAAAACCCAACCAAACAAAATCATATATATTTAATATATATGTATATAGAGGATTTGGTATTAAATAACCTACAATGGTTGATATGCCATAAAACCCAACCAAACACAATCATATATATTTAATATATATGTATAAAGAGGATTTGGTATTAAATAACCTACAATGGTTGATATGCCATAAAAGCCACCCAAACAAAATCATATATATTTAATATATATGTATAAAGAGGATTTGGCATTAAATAACCTACAATGGTTGATATGCCATAAAACCCAATCAAACCAAATTATATATATTTAATATATATGTATAAAGAGGATTTGGCATTAAATAACCTACAATGGTTGATATGCCATAAAACCCAATCAAACACAATCATATATATTTAATATATATGTATAAAGAGGATTTGGCATTAAATAACCTACAATGGTTGATATGCCATAAAACCCAATCAAACCAAATTATATATATTTAATATATATGTATAAAGAGGATTTGGCATTAAATAACCTACAATGGTTGATATGCTATAAAACCCCAATAAAACCAAAGAAAATTTTATCCAACAGAAATTTTCTCATCTACAAATTTTTAAAACACAATTTATTTTTCTTGTTCAAAAAGAAAGCAATAAATTCTTTTAAAGATAGTTTATCACTTTTCTCCCTCCAGAACTAGAGCCTCACCACCAGATGCAGTCAAGTATCCTATCCAGGAGACACCACCTTTTTTTTGTGATTGGATTTGTCACTCTGCCTGAGAGACAGTTAATGTATTCTAAGCCCCACAAACAGAGCGAATATGAATTGAAATAAGAATTGTAATGAAAAATCGAATGCAATAGTAGCTTAACTTGAAAATTTATTGAAATATACAACTGTGGTCAATTAAGGTGGAGATATCTTAGTATATATAAACTCAAAAATGGTACTTCATACCTCCTTGCTTAACACTCAACATTGTAAGGTACAGATCAAGGGTAAGTGGAGCAATCCAGGACAAAGTGTAGCACCCTCTCCTACACCTTGTTGTTTTAGCTATTGAAAAAGTATCCTTTTGGTCGCCCTCAACAACAGTCGGCCAGTTTAACATATATATATATATCTGTAACGCAAAGGAAGAAAACTCAATGTACAGTTACCATACTGTCATAAATTTATTTCAACAAATTTTTCCAGCCTCTTCAGAGGGTGTACAAATATTGCAGAGAAACTAATGAATATTCTTATATATAAAAAAAACTGAAAAAAACAAAAACAAGTGAATAAAGAAAAGAATAAATAAAAAATAAAAGATGAAAAAAATAAAAAATTAACATGGCTGATTCAGGGGGAGACAACTATGATTGACCTGTAAAGCATTAGAATCAATGCATTATTAGCTACTGGGCCATTGGTCTAAGGAGTAGAGTGTTCACCAATGGTCAGGGAGACCGGTGTTCAATCCCAGGTCAAGTCATACCAAAGACTCAAAAAATGGTACTTGAAGATGCCGCCTTGCTTAACACTCAGTATTATAAGGTAAGAATCAAGGGTAAAGTGGAGCAGTCCAGGGGATGGAGTAGCGCCCTCCCCTTCGCCTCAGTGTAGTAGCTATTGAAAAGGGAGCCTTCGGATCACCCTCGACTAGGGTTGCCAACTTACTTATTAGCAACAGTAAATAACTTATTAAAAAAATAATTATTTGTTCTGTTTATGTAGAGTTTGGCAATGAATTCTTTGAAGACATTTTCAGGTATGGCTTTGTTTTTAAAGACCTTTTGTTGCAGGAAGCATTTATGATGCTTGAAAAATCTGCTGTCGGTTGTCGGGCGAGGTTCAGTGAATAAGGTGGAAGAGGTAGAATTTTTTCCCTAGTTTGTTTAGCTTTGGCAGTCATTTTCAAGACTTGTGGTCTGGTGTTGTTGTTGTGGAGGAGAATCAGCCATTTTCTTTTTCATTTTATTCTTGTCATAACAAGTCAAGTGACAAGATTATTGTTTTTGTTATGCATATATTTAATACCTGAACCATTGCAGTGCAAGTTGATTTCTTTTTACGCAGTTTTTTTTATGAAAATCTTTCTACTAATCATGATGGATGACAGCTGGATAATTTATAATGATTAATGATTGAATACACACCCAATATTCATAAAAATAATAAAAGACGTTTCAATTTTCAAAAACAATCATTTTTAATGCATTTTCATATTGAATGAATTTTCAGTTGATTTTTATTTTATAATTCTTTCTCACAAGTAATACCAAATATTTTACATTGGAAATGATTTTTACTTTAAAAATGCATTGGAAATCCTTTTTACTCTAAAAATGCATTAGAAATGATTTTTATTATAAAAATGCATTGGAAATGATTTTTACTATAAAAATGCATTGGAAATGATTCTTACTATAAAAATGCATTGGAAATGATTTTTACTATAAAAATGAATTGGAAATGATTTTTACTATAAAAATGCATTAGAAATGATTTTTACTATAAAAATGCATTGGAAATAATTTTTGCTATTAAAATGCATTGGAAATGATTTTTACTCTAAAAATGCATTGGAAATGATTTTTACTATAAAAATGCATTGGAAATGATTTTTACTATAAAAATGCATTGGAAATGATTTTTACTATAAAAAAGCATTAGAAATGATTTTTACTGTAAAAATCCATCAAAAAAGCCAATCTATTTCTAAAGTTTTTCTCGTAACTGTTTTGTTATCTAGAAAAGACAAATAAACTTGTTTCTATTATTGCTACTGACTAAACCTTTAACACTGATAATCTAATTTCTTGATAAAAGTAGTTTATATGTTAAAATAATCATAAGTTGTGATTAAATAAATGTATTTCTGTGTGGGAAGACGTTTTTTCACTGAAGAATGTTTTTGTTTTGCAAATGGAATCAAATAAATAATCTTGTATAAAATGAAATCGATTTTTTTTTTACTTGAAACTAAAAGATGTCTTTTAACATTTGTTAGAATGTTGGGTGTGTATTCAGTCATCAATCATGATAAATTATCTAGCTGTCAGTCACCATGATTACAAGAAAGATTTTCTCAAAAGATTTAGAAAAAAAGAAGGATGATGGTAAAACTTCAAGTATTACATATATGCATTAAAAAACCAGTAATCTTGTCAGTCAACAACAGAAATAAGGTTGTTTATCATGAGAAAGAAGAAAACAAGGAAAATAGCTGGTTCTAATGCATTTTTATAGTAAAAATTATTTGCAATGCATTTTTATAGTAAAAATCATTTCTAATGCATTTTTATAGTAAAAATCATTTCTAATGCATTTTTATAGTAAAAATCATTTCCAATGAATTTTTATAGTAAAAATCCTTTCCAATGCATTTTTATAGTAAAAATCATTTTCAATGCATTTTTATAGTAAAAATCATTTCCAATGAATTTTTATAGTAAAAATCATTTCCAATGCATTTTTATAATAAAAATCATTTCCAATGCATTTTTATAATAAAAATCATTTCAAATGCATTTTTATAGTAAAAATCATTTCAAATGCATTTTTATAGTAAAAATCATTTCAAATGCATTTTTATAGTAAAAATAATTTGTAATGCATTTTTATAGTAAAAATCATTTGCAATGCATTTTTATAGTAAAAATCATTTCCAATGCATTTTTATAGTAAAAATCATTTCCAATGCATTTTTAAAATAAAAATCATTTCCAATGTATTTTTAAAATAAAAATCATTTCTAATAAATTTTAAAAAAAGAATCATTTCTAATGCATTTTTATAGTAAAAATCCTTTCCAATGCATTTTTAAGATAAAAATCATTTCCAATGTATTTTTAAAATAAAAATCATTTCTAATAAATTTTAAAAAAAGAATCATTTCTAATGCATTTTTATAGTAAAAATCATTTGCAATTCATTTTTATAGTAAAAGTTATTTGCAATGCATTTTTATAGTAAAAATAATTTCCAATGCATTTTTATAATAAAAATCTTTTGCAATGCATTTTTATAGTAAAAATCATTTTCAATGAATTTTTATAGTAAAAATCATTTTCAATGAATTTTTATAGTAAAAATCATTTTCAATGAATTTTTATAGTAAAAATCATTTCAAGTGCATTTTTATAGTAAAAATCATTTCCAATGCATTTTTATAGTAAAAATCATTTCTGATGCATTTTTATAGTAAAAATCTTTTGCAATGCATTTTTATAGTAAAAATCATTTTCAATGCATTTTTATAGTAAAAATCATTTCTGATGCATTTTTATAGTAAAAATCATTTCAAGTGCATTTTTATAGTAAAAATCATTTCCAGTGATTTTTTAGAGTAAAAATCATTTGCAATGCATTTTTATAGTAAAAATCATTTCTGATGCATAATTAAAATAATTAGAATAATTATCATTTATAAAATAGATAAGAACTTCACTCATACTACTTGTCATTTCCAGGTCATTTTTGTAGTAACTTTAAATTTAATGAATATGCAGATTTTTTTTTAAAAAAGCAAGAAAAATATTTTTCAGGATAGTATGTTATATATTGTGTTACTCGTTTTTCTTAAAATCAAAAACATTTGTCCTGAGGATGGCTCTAGGGTTACATGCTTAATGTTTTTCTATTGTCATTATTTAATTTTATATTTTCATACTTAAAACAATTTTTAATAGACTGCTTTTGAGTGTAAGCAAATTTAAAGTCGATACACCTGTTGGCATAAATAATAAGTAATAAATAAATTTTCATTCACACTAAATACATATTGTTCTTCCACTTATCTTATCTACATATCTGTCTCATTCATTTCATTGTTCTCTCACTTACACACACACACACACACACACACATATATATATATATATATATATATATATATATGAGAAAATATATATATAAAAATTTTATATACAAAAACTGCTGGAAAAAAAAACAGTTTTGCTTCCAATAAAGTCTTCATCAGATGATGACCCTGGGTTCAGGTATGGTTTCAGGCCGGAAGTATCATTACCACTAACCCAGTGTGCCCCAGCAGTATCTCACAATACTATCAGACTTTATTGGATGGTGTTTGATCAGTACGAATGCCATATCCATTCAGATGCAGTTACAGTCTTGTTTTGAATCTTTATATATTCCCTCTTCTCTGCTGGTGAAAGACCGAGTTTGGTTGATAAATCTAGATAACTTTCTTTGAATTAACTGACCAAATGATGAGATCTGGATGCTGATGAGTAGATGTTATTTCTGTTGGAAAAGCGAGTTGCCAATCTATATATATATATGCAGGATTTGATATTAAATATCCTACAAGGGTTGAGATTTCATAAATTACAGCCAGCTTACCAACTATCTAATTTGTACATTTAATATATATCTATCAATCTATCTATCCACACACACACACACACACACACACACACACACACACACACACACACACACACACACATATATCTATCTAATTTGTAAGCAAATGATTTACGTGGTGCTTTCAATAAATTTCCTGACTTTTCTTGTACAGGCATTTAAAATCGTTGTAGACTCTTGAAAATTCACTATGTTATTGCTATACATCTTATGAGATGACTGACCAATTTTTATAATTTCACGTTCAAATGAACAGCTACAGCAGCAATTGGAATACACCCTACTAAAGCTTGATTGTCACAGCTAGTGAATTTCAAAAATGCAATCTGGAAGTGAGGACACTTTAGAAGAACGATATGCAATAAAATTCTGTTTTAAACTTGGAAAAAATGCCACAGAAACGTATGGAATGCTTCAGACTGCTTTTGGAGCATCTTGTATGAATCTAGCATCAGTTTTTGAGTGGCATAAGAGATCCAAGGAAGGCAGGGAGTCTGTGAGGAATGATGAGAGGTGTGGGAGGAGTAAGGAAGTCAATACACCAGAGTTGATTGGCCAAAGGGTTAGGGTTAGGGTTACTATGTTGAGGTTTTAAGGGAGTTCAGGAAGAGATTCCGAGGGAAGAGGCCAGCACTCTTCAAATCAGATCAGTGGCATTCCCACCAGGATAATGCACCAGTTCACAACTCCATCCTTGTCACAGACTATTTGATCAAGATGGGCATCAAGACAGTTCCTCACCGTCCCTATAGTCCAGACGTTGCTCCCTGTGACTTTTGGTTATTCCCTAAGCTCAGAGGCTGTCGTTATGAGACAATTGAGGAGATGAAAGAGGCTGTGATGAAGGTCATTGACATGCTCACTCAAGAGGACTTCCATAGGGCCTTCCAGAAGTTGTTGGAATGGTACAATAAGTGCATTGCAGCCGGAGGAGATTACTTCGAAGGGGACTAGAGTTTCATGTGTGTACTATCAATAAAAGTGCCTATGCGAAAAAAGTCTGGAAACTTATTTAATGATCCTCGTATATGTAAATATTTTTATCACTTAGAGTATTCAGACTATTGTCTTCATCTTCATTGTTATATTTATAACATTCCGGCCGATGCCTTCTTCAGCCTTCTTCAGGTGTTTCATGTCAAACTTAGGTGCCCACACAGAACTTTGAACCAAACTTTATATTTAATCCACTGGGGTAGATTATCCTAATTCTTTTAATCATAACTGGGAACAATCTACTTCAGTGAATAATTTAAAGGATTTGATTCAGAGCTCTGTGTGGGCTCCCAAGTTCGACATGAAACCCCTCTGAAGAAGGCTGAAGAAGGTATTGGCTGGAACATTATGAATGTAACACTGAAGATGAAGATAGTAGTCCGAATACTCTAAGTGACAAAAATTATCACGCTCTATCTCAGAAATTTTGACAAGTAAAAATTTTTGTTAGGAAACAAATTTGAGATAAAGGTTAGAAGACAATTTACGTTCACAGATGTATTCAGCCATGTTAGCTGTGGTTGTAGAATACACTGATTAGATCTCTGCAGAGGGGTAAAAACCCTGCCTCAATGATTGTCCTGGATATAACATTAAACAATCTGATTGTGAGGCTCTAATAACTACAGGAGCTTTGGGGAATGTAGAGTATCCCTTCATTGATATCACTCCCAGGTCCACTCTGGCCCAGAGTGGTAGCACCTTTCTATGGGTTAAATAGAACTGCTTGATATTTAAACCGTGATTAAACAAATGTTTTATGCTAGATTGAATTGTTAGAAATAGAACTGTTTGATCATTTAACTGTGTGTATCTACAAAATGTGTTTACAAATCATATATTCAATATGTATGTATAAACCAGAATTGGCATTAAATAACCAACAATGTTTGATATGCCATAAAAAACCCAAACCAAACAGATGCATGCTTTGTTGTTCATTTTGTTTCATCTAAGTAAGGGCTGAAGTGGAGTGTTGCAGGTCAAATGACCACCAAGTACCTGAGCCACTGGTCACTCATTATAGTCCCCAAGCACTACATGTCACCACCCATAGGCAACCAGTAGCCCTATTAGGAAGGGTCTTATCCCTCTGTCTGGGTGTAGTCATTATTCTATGACTCCAGCTTTCAGGAGAGACCTCAGCCAAAGGTTTAATAACGTTTCAAATCTCTTTTTAGTAGTGTTCTGTGCTAGTTGGTTGGTTGATACCTTTTTTATGGTATATGAACCCTTGAAGGTAATCTAATACCAAACCCTCTTTACATATATATATCAAATATATATGATTTAGTTTGGTTGCATTTTATGACATATCAACTCTTGAAGGTTATTTAATATATATGTATAAAGAGGATTTGGCATTAAATAACCTACAATGATTGATATGCCATAAAACCAAACCAAACCAAATCATATATATCTAATATATATGTATAAAGAGGATTTGGCATTAAAGAACCTACAATGGTTGATATGCCATAAAAGCCAACCAAACCAAATCATATACATTCAATATATATGTATAAAAAGGTTTTGGCATTAAATAACCTACAATAGGTTGATATGCTATAAAACCTAACCAAACCAAATCATATATATTTAATATATATGTATAAAGAGGATTTGGCATTAAATAACTTACAATAGTTGATATGCCATAAAACTTAGCCAAAACATATCATATATATTTTATATATATGTATAAATAGAATTTAGAATTAAATAACCTACAAGAGTTGATATGCCATAAAACTTGACCAAACCAATCTTTTGAGCTCTAGGGAACGTGGAGTACCCCTTCAGCAGATTGTTAAGTGTCATATCCAGGACACGTGTTGAGTGGGGGTCTTAACTCTCTGTGGAGATGCAGTTAGTATATTCTCAAACCTCAGCCAACCCAGGTGGTACTGCACTGAGTCTTGATTGTCAAGGTTAAATAAAAACAACGTTGGGGTTTTATTATTATTTTTTTTAGTATTTTCTACTGGAATGGGAGTTATGTTATCTTAGAGTTGAGAGGCCCGAGGTAAGATCTCAATTTTATTGGCAACAGGTTTCTTACTACAAATGTTATTTCCTCTATGACATATTAACATCTGGTTGTCTGTGATCCGCCAAGGGGATGAACACAAGGAGAATGTAGGTCCAGAAATAAGCAAGAAAGAGTTCATGCCTCACTTGACAAAGTCTGTTGGGCCCACGTAGTCAAGTATTTTGTAATCAGAAATATGATTTAAAGTTAGTGCATTAGTATGTTTTTCAGAAAAGGACAGCACTCAAGAATATTGTATATGTTTTGCAGACGAGATAAAAAAAAATCATACTTCCTATATATATATTGCCATCCACAGACAGATCTGTTTCGTTCTATCAGAACTCTGAAGTGTGACTAGACAGGCTAGATTCCCGAAGCTGGGATTGAAACCCAGTTGACTCAAACACCAATCCAAAATTCTACCACTCAGCCACGAGGAAACCAGCGAAAGCGAAGGAAATTAAAACGGTTATGAATCACAAATTATTATTGTTTACATATATCCGCTCAACGGCTACCGAGAGCTCGATTCATATGAAGAGCCTTGCATATACGCTAATGGCAACACAATTACTTCATTCGCTAGAGAGCTCAACCCTACAGGGGTAGGGGAGCATATATATATATATATATATATATATATATAGCAAGTATGATTTTTTTACAATGCACCTTTCTGATACAAGTTCCATAGCACAGCATTTAAAAAAACATTAAAACCCAACAACAGAAGTACGGAAAATTCTCACCGAAAACACAACAATATTAGAATATTAAAATAACAAACAAAAATTACAGATTCTCGAAGCACTACATATTAGAAACATGCAACCCAAAATTAACAGAATTAATTTTCAAACCAGTGCTAATGATGTCTTTAGCTACTGACACTATTTATAGAACAATTTTAAAAGTAAACGCTACACACTGCAACAGCCCAGATGTTCTTCTTACAAAGTAGTCATGTACATACAAAAGTTGCATCACTTTTGTAATACATCCTTCCCTGATGATGGCCCGAAGACGGGCAGAAGGTACTTGGGAAATAAACAATTATGGAAAATATATCAATCAATTCCTGCCGAATACTATAAAAATCAATACGGCAATATGAAAGGATCAACAAGAAGATATTTAGTCAGAAAATGTCTATTATATTCAACGAAATTTGCATATATATATATATATATATATATATATATATATATATATATATATTGTTTTAGGTTTCTTTGTTTAATGGCATATCAACCTTTGTAGGTGATTTAATGTTGAAACCATCCCTCGAGAAGAACAGTAGTGGTACTATTTGACCCATAGCTGGGAGGATAAGGGTGTTCATACATTTCCCAAGGGTATTTGTCTTAAAGTGAACATAATAACACGACTGAATTTCAAACTCTCTAACTACAATTCCGTAGTCCATCGCTTTAACCATTACAACACGAGGACACCATATTTCAACAGTGTATGGTTGTCACTATCTCATTTGGTAGATTTGTGGCAGACCAAATGCAGTATAATTTAGAGAGTGCTCAATATCTGTGATAGAACTATTATATAATACGATAATAAATAAATATATATTAGTTTTTATGTATGTTCAGCAGCATGGATGCTTATCCGCGACCGCTGGTTTCATGTTAGCTTTATATGACAATCATTAGATTGAGAAAACTTTTTTTCTACTTGATAATTGTCGTATAAAGACAGCATGAAACCTGTGGTCGCAGATAAACATCCATGCTATTAAATATACATAAAAACTAATACATATTTAGGATTATATTAAATTGTATATATATATATATATATATATATTGCGGAATAAAAAATTATTTAAAAACATAAATCAGAAAAGTTCCCATCGACATATATATATATATATATATATATATATTCTGGAATAAACAAATATATATATATATATATATAGATATATATATATATATATATACATATATATAAACAAATATATATATATATATATATATATTCTGTAATAAACAAATATATATATATATATATATATATAAACAAATATATAGATATATAAAAACAAATATATAGATATATATAAACAAATATATATATATATATATATATTCTGGAATAAACAAATGGCATATCAACCTTTGTAGGTTATTTAATGCCAAAGCCATTCTCCGAGAAGAACAGTAGTGGTACTATTTAACCCATAGCTGGAAGGATAAGGGTGTTCATACATTTCCCAAGGGTATTTGCCTGAAAGTGAACATAATAGCGCGACTGGAGTACGAATTCGCTTACAACAATTCCGCAGTCCATCTCTTTAATCATTACATCATGAGGACACCCACACCAATCAGGAGATCAGAATAAAACCTAAAATGATGAGAAGGGTTCTTATCTTTTTTTCGAGTGTGGGTCCTTATCCTTCTGCAGGGGATACTTTCAGTATATTCTATGTCTCGCCGACGGGCCAATGCAATATCTGCATTGATAACAACGTAATTGCAAAAAGAGATTGTATATCAATTGAAGGAAATGAGTGTTTGGATTCTACCACAGCGCACAGGTTTCATCTGTATGTATGTCAATGATGCATTTTTATTGTAAAACTTTTTTTCAATGCCTATTTATCATAAAAAATAATTTCTAATGCATTTTTATAGTAAAAATCATTTGCAATGCATTTTTATAGTAAAAATCATTTCCAATGCATTTTTATAGTAAAAATCATTTCCAATGCATTTTTATAGTAAAAATCATTTGCAATGCATTTTTATAGTAAAAATCATTTGCAATGCATTTTTATAGTAAAAATCATTACCAATGCATTTTTATAGTAAAAATTATTCCCAATGCATTTTTATAGTAAAAATCATTTGAAATGCATTTTTATAGTAAAAATCATTTCCAATGCATTTTTATAGTAAAAATCATTTCCAATGCATTTTTATAGTAAAAATCATTTGCAATGCATTTTTATAGTAAAAATTATTTCCAATGCATTTTTATAGTAAAAATCATTTGCAATGCATTTTTATAGTAAAAATCATTTGAAATGCATTTTTATAGTAAAAATTATTCCCAATGCATTTTTATAGTAAAAATCATTTGAAATGCATTTTTATAGTAAAAATTATTTCCAATGCATTTTCATAGTAAAAATCATTTGCAATGCATTTTTATAGTAAAAATCATTTCCAATGCATTTTTATAGTAAAAATCATTTCCTATGCATTTTTATTGTAAAAATTATTTGAAATGCTTTTTTATAGTAAGAATCCTTTTTAATGCCTTTTATATTCTTGTTTCTTTTGTTTTTTGATATGTAAAATCATCTTTTGGCTTTACGTGAATATACTGATATTGTAATTCCAGTTTTATAATGAACACACCCAATAAACGACAGCATAGAGCATGGCCACTATCAAGAACCGACTCCACCTTTCTTTTTCATTTATTTGTAAATTCAAATTCAAAGAGAATAATCTTACTCTTTCTTCCATTAGCAATCTTTATTCTCCTGGCTGCGTACTTGCACCCTGATGTTCTAATAATGGAACCCAGCTCTGTGTACCCTGGGTGGGATGAAAGTTACTTTGGTATTAAAGCCAATCAACAGCCAACAGTCTTGAAGAGTTTGGACCAGTATCAAAATTGTCTTCAAGAATATCTTCCAACATTATGCTTATTTCTAAAATAAATTCCATTCCTGTTGCAAGTGATGAGAAACCACTCACACACACACACACACACACGCACACATATGAAATTACATACATACGCAACCCTTTCAGCAAGGTTTAGAATACACTGACTGTATCTACCATGGAAAAATAAGACTCCCCACTAAAAAAAAAGTGTCCTAAATTGTTCTGGAGATGTGGGGAGTGTAAAGTACTTTTTCAATGCTATCACTCCCAGATCCACTTTGACCCAAAGTGTTAGTACTTGTGAGGTTGCTAACTCTTGGTCAAATAGATTGGTTTAAAAATTACTTAAAGTCGATTGGACGGTGTGCAAAAAGAAAAAAAAACTCTTATGAAAGAACAACAACAAAAAATGTAAATGTGATTGAACGCTGTACATGATTCCCTGTTAATCATAAAATAATCCCTGATGGGTTAATATGTTATTAAAATCAATCAGTCATACATACATACATACATACATACATACGTGTGTGTGTGTGCATGTGTGTGTGTGAGAGAGAGAGAGAGAGAGAGAGGAAAGAAGAAAATTTTTGGGATAATCACATTGATAGGTTTTGGAAGTGGTCTAATGTTATCTGAAGTCAATTTCAGAGCCGTAGCCCAGACACGCCCCTGCGGCGGCTCCAAAAATGCCTCCAGCCCACCAAAAAGGTTCCTCAGGCACCAGGCGATAAACCTAGCCCCTCCAAGGAGGGTTAGAGCCTTGAGGGGACAGTCCCCTGAGGCTTGAGGATGCCGGTCAAGGCGCAACTTGACCGTCTGCCACCGAAGCCAGGATCCACCAGACCAGATCTGTGTACTGACAAACATAGCAGGCTGAAGTGCGTCCCGATAAACGGTGTTACAATGTGTGAGTTAAAAGAGTGAATTCACCTCTTACTCTTGCGTGCCTACTGTATAACTTCCCCTGCTACTTCCGAGTGCTCCTGCTGCTTCCGAGTACACAATGTTGGGGGATAACTTGTACTTTTCATAAGGTAGGACCCTGAGAAGTACTACCGCTTTGAGCCAGAGTGGACCCAGCAATGCTGGCTATTTCTCTTCCTCTTACTCGTCACGTAGAATCTGTTTATGTCATCGTTTGGATGTAAGTCTAATGCATTGTCATCTAATTTTGCCCAAGTTATTCCCTTGTCCATTTTAAGAAGGGTCCAGAATATCTTACAGAAGGAATTGATGAGATTTCTACTTTAGAGTTTTCTTTCGCGGAGTTTCCTTGTTCTTCTGAGGTACTCCTTCTTTATTTTTTCTTCCATCTCTGTTTGCTTGATGGTGTCAGCTACTAACATTCCCAGGTATTTGTCGTTTTATTTTTTTCCAAGTGTTCTGCTGTTACATATCGACTTTTGATCGACTGGTTAGTCAGGGATTTTAGAACAGGATATTGCACCTGTGTAAACAGGGGAAAGCAGAAATGAATCACATGAATTGAGCGGGAAGGTTAATTGTGTGAGCGTCCAGAAAATAAAATAAAATAAAATGCGGAAGTTTTTGGACCCAAAACAAAGAGGGTCAGGCAGTTAGTTATTCGGAGAGCGGCCAGCGAGTAGATAGTTCAGCTGGAAGAGGGCCATGTTGCCCTCCGGCAGAGAACCGGCTATATATCGAAGAAGCAAAGCTCTGAATATGTCTGTCTCGACGAGGTGTCAAATCATAGCACTCCTCCGTCTCTCTCTCTCTACCCCCCCCTCTCTCTCTCCCATACACTCAATCATCACAACGTTTCGAATAACGAGTTCATATTTCTAATACACAAGTGTTGTTGACAACTTTCTCTCCTTGCACACAGCATTGCTATTTTCTTGATTGGGTAGTTGCATTTCTTCCATCGTTTTTTTTTCTTCATTATAAGCATGGCAAAACTTTCAATACCAAATTCCATGTGTGTTATTTTTCGTCCTCATCTTTGTTGTTGTAAGTCGTAACACATAGTATCGGCCGCTGTATCCTCCGATATTCTTCAGGTGTTCCTTTGTAGCAGAAAGAATTTCGCATTTTTGTTTGGCGCGTAATTTAATTCGACCGTTAGGGTCAACGCATAATTTCACCCAATCAGGATGACTTATCCTATTTATCCCGGAGCATCTTTCCGGGCAGCACAAACTGGAGAAATCTGCCAAACACTCTCTCTTTG
Source organism: Sepioteuthis lessoniana (assembly GCA_963585895.1). NCBI lineage: Eukaryota > Metazoa > Mollusca > Cephalopoda > Myopsida > Loliginidae > Sepioteuthis > Sepioteuthis lessoniana. The sequence goes on along the minus strand of OY757947.1, from coordinate 49,844,710 downwards.
GTTGAACGACTTCGTTCAGTGCAGACGTCTTGCTGTCTGCTCTTGAATAGCAGCAGCAGCAGCAGCCTGAGGGAAGCTCTAATTTATGGACCCCTTGTGTCTATTTCTCTTAGGCCAAGGGATCCCAGTTGAATATGAATTAGATAAATTCAATACGCCACACACAGGAACAACTTTACGTCACCCCTAAAATTGGCTGTATCGACTGCAATGCAGAATTCCGCTCCGACACGTAGAGACTTCAACTCTGGGCAACATTTTCTGGAGACATTCACGCTTCTCCCCGAAACAACCAGAGCCACAAACTCACGGTGACTTCAACGTTTCTCTCCTCAAACAGCAAACACGACTTTTGCTACACTATGGCGGACATATCTCCCTCGCACGTCCAACAACACGCGCAGCTTTCTCCACTTCATAACAACTTCATTTCGTTTCCTTACTTCTTTCCTTCCTACGAGACTTGCAGCATAAGCGTAAACCCTTTATTCCATGCTGCCATTAAAACCCTTCATATAAAAGCTAACGGCATCTTCGTCTTCTTCATTCTCATTTATTTTAAAAACAACATTTAGCGAGGGAATAACACACACGCAAGAACACATTTCTTTGCTAAAAACCATAACAAACATTTTTATCGCTAAACCTTGTTTATATAGGTATGGAAATGATTCAACCTGTAAAATCATTTTAAAAGTTTGTCTGTTGACAGTCAAACAATGAAGACAACAGTCCGAGAAATAACACATAAAATATTGAACACCAAGCTTCATCTAAAAATTCAGACAGATAAAACTAAATTCCATTCCTATTGTAGATTCCAGTTGTTCGTATAAATGTTTCTTGTTTTTTTTTTTTTCATCTTCGGTAAAAATCTTAATATCATCCCTGTACATGAAATGGTTTATTTTTTCTTGCGACTTTACGAATCTTACGCGCCTTTACATATTCTTAGAACGTAATTCAGTGGCATTATTGTTATAAGAATAGTCAAGGTGATAATGAATAACCCTGGAAGATGCCTCTTGGGATTTTTACCTCTTTTAGAGTTTGTATTCCCGCTGCTAGTTTAATCCTCTTTTGTTAAGACTTTTAGTCTCACTAAATATTCCTTTGCTAGTCAGAATGCCAAAAATATTGCTGCTGAGAAGGCATTTTGTGTACTTGAATTATTATAAACGAAATCTTAACTATCGTGTAACGGAATTTTCTTAACGTATTTCGGGAAATAACCACTGTTTTGTCAATATATCTATGACTGGTACAAGAAATTTGAAAGGAATAGGATGTTTGGACAACTGTAAAAGATGTTTGTGTAATGGTAAAAGATATTTGTGTAACGGTAAAAGATGTTAGCGTAATTGTAAAAGATGTTTTGCATTGCCGTAAAAAATGCTTGTGCAAGGGTAAAATATGTTTGTGTAGCAGTGGGAGAAGTTTGTACAATGGTAAAGATATTTATGTAGCGGCAAAAGATATTTGTGCGATGGTAAAAGATATTTGTGCAGTGGTAAAAGATATGTGTGCAACGGTAAAAAGATATTTGTGCAGCAGTAAAAGATGTGTGTGCAACAGTAGAAGATATTTGTGCAAAGGTAAAACATATTTGTGCAACGGTAAAAGATATTTGTGCAATGGTAAAAGAGTTTGCACAACGGTAAAAGATATTTGTGCAACGTTAGAAGATATTTGTTCAATGGTAAAAGATATTTGAGCAGCAGTAGATGATATTTGTGCAGCGGTAAAAGATATTTTGCAGTGGTAAAATATATTTTTGTGCCGCGGTAGAAGATATTTGTTCAGTAGTAAAAGATATTTGTGCGACGGTAAAAGATATTTGAGCAGCAGTAGATGATATTTGTGAAGCGGTAAAAGATATTTGTGCAGCGGCAAAAGATATTTGTGCAACGGTAGAAGATGTTTGTGCAGCGGTAAAAGATGTTTGTTCACCGGTAGAAGAGTTTGCACAACGGCAAAAGATTGACCTTGTGTCACATCCTACTTATGGTGGAGACGCTGAGTAAATTCATTCTTTTTTCATCGATAGGCAACCACACACACACATACACACAAACTCTCTCCCTCTCTCTCGCACACACACACAAACTCTCTCTCTCTCTCTCTCTCTCTCTCACACACACACACACACAAACACACACATATATATATATATGTATTTTCCCAATCCCTCCGCAAGGGTAGGATTAGACACAAGGTAAATCTTTAAACGGAGTTTAACAGGTTTGAATCCAGAGTTAACCTTCCAAAGTTAAAGGGCTCAGTCTGCCCTACTATTCACCCATAGCTGGAGGGAGAATGATTAGATTCATACCTTTTTGAAGATTATTAGTAACGAAAACAAAGATAGACATAAGGAGGTGTAGAATGTCAGTTATACTATATAATTGCACCACTTGGTCTCCTAACGAAGCGCCAAGATAAAAAGCTCGATGGCAACTACACAAGGATGCTGCATACTTCTTTTAACAAATCCTGGAAGCAGCACTCTACAAAACAGCGGCTGAACGGCCATTTACTTCCCATCTCACGAACCACCAAAGATATACTAGTCACTGGGGGTAAAGTAAGGGCGAACTCATAAAAGGCTTTCTCTTATGGACTGTTACATATAAACACATCACTGTTGGCCAAAATTACATTCATTTGTGTGCGGACAGTGGATGCTGTCTAAGGGGTTACTAAGAGCAATGACCGATAAAAACGGATGGTAAAAATAGTCAAATGAATCTATGTTGTTGGCATGTCTTGTTGATGACAGTGAATTTCAATCTAGCAGTCCTGATTACGAAACCCACGAATTAATAATCAGCATTTTAGATTTCAATCTTGCAATCCTGATAAAGATACACACGAAATAATAATCAGCATAATCGATTTCAATCTAGCTGTCCTGATTACGATCCTCACGAATTAATAATCAATATAGTCGATTTCTATCTAGTAGTCTTAATTACGATACCAACGAATTAATAATGATCATAGTAGATTTCAATCTAGTAGTCTTAATTACGATACCCACGAATTAATAATCCGCATAGTCGATTTCAATCTAGCAGTCTTAATTACGATACCCACGAATTAATAATCAATATAGTCGATTTCTATCAAGTAGTCTTAATTACGATACCCACGAATTAATAATGATTATAGTTGATTTCAATCTAATAGTCCTGATTATGATACCCAAAAATTATAAATCATCATAGTAGAGCCAGGTGTTATTTGGTTGGCTTCGATTCCTTTCTTTAATGGCATATCAATCTTTCTGGGTTGTTTAATGCCAAAGCCATTCTTGAAGAAAGAACAGCAATGGTACTATTCAACCCATACTTTGGCAGGGATAAATGATTCATGCCTTTCCCAAGGGTATTTACCCAAAAGTGAACAAGCCTAATTGGCTGAGGCTGTAGAATACACCGACTACATCTCTGCAGATTAGTAAGACCCCCTCCCCCGATGAGTGTCCTCGATATGACATTAAACTATTTATGCAACCATAAGTCTGCTGGTGACAAGAAGACAATGTCATGATTCAAGTACAAAAGAAATAATATTAATAATAATATAAGACGAGACACGACTGGGTGGGAAAGGTGATCCACTGGGAATTGTGCAAGAAGTTTAAATTTTACCATACGAACAGATAGTATGTGCACAACGCAGAACCTGTCGTAGAAAATGAGACGGACAAAATTCTTTGGGATTTTGAGATTCAAACGGATCGCCTAATCTCGGTCAGACGACCAGACCAAGTGATAAAGTCAACAAAAACAAACAAAAAAGAAAACCTGCCGAATAGTGGACTTTGCCTTTTCGGTTGAAAAGAGCGATAAGTGCCAAGACTTTGTTAGAAAACTGAATAAAACTTGTGAACATGAAAGTGACGGAGATACCGATTATAAATGGCGCACTCGGTACAGGCACCAAAGGATTGGTACAGGGAGTGGAAAACTTGGAAATAAGAGGACGAATAGACACCATCAAAACTACAGCATTGTTGAGATCGGCCATAATACTAAGGGGAGTCCTAGAGATTTGAAGAGACTTGCTGTCACTCAAACTCCAGTGGGAAACCATGGCTAACGCCGGGGTGAAAAATTCTCAAAAGAGTAAAATAACAATAAAGTAAATCTCTTCTAATAGCAGCTAAAAACAATGCCATAAGGGCTAAATATGTTAAAACAAACTAGCATAAAAGAAATACGAGAGTAAGCATGACTGGATGGGAAAGGTGTTCCATTGGGAACTATGCAAGATATTAAGATCTGAATATACTACCAAATGGTATACGCACAATCCAGAATTCGTCCTAAAGACGGAGATGTATAAAATTCTCTAGGACTTTATGATACAAACGGATCCCCAAATCCCGGAGAGAAACAGACGTTGTGTCAATTTACATAGGGAAAATGATGGAAATTACCGTTCCTGCATACCACAAAGTGAAAATAAAAGAAAGCGAAACGATTGACAAATACTTGGATCTTCTAAGAGAGCATAAAAAGCTGTGGAACATGAGGTTGACAGTAATACCAATCACGGTTGGTGCACTTGGAACAGTTCCCAAAGGCTTAGAAAAATAAGTGAAAGAATTGAAAATCGGAAGAAGAATCAAGACCATCCAAACTACATCATTGTTAACATCACCTAGAATACTGAGAAGAGTCCTGGAGACCCGAAGAGACTTGCTGCCACTCAAACTCCAGTGAAAAATCTCTATCTCGCGTTGGCATGAAAAATTCACAAAGGGTGAAGGGGAAGTATCCGTAGCGCAGTGGCTAAAGTGCTGGACTCGAAGTAAGCGTGTTCTAACTCCATTCGCGCTATAATGTTCACTTTCAGACTAATGCCCTTGGGAAAGGTATGAACCCTCTTATCCCCACCAGCTATGGATTAAATAATATAAGACGACTAGGATGGCTTTGGCTTTGAGTAACCTATGAAGGTTGATATGCCACCAAACAAAGTAAACGACCCTTTCTTAATGTGGAGCCCCCTAAGTGTTGTGGTTAAAGTGTTGGATAGCGAAATCGCAGTGAGTAAGTTCGATTTCCTGTCGAGCTATTATATTCATTTTCGGGTTAATACCATTACAAAAGGCATGAACCCACTTATACGCCCACCTATGAGTTAAATAGTACCACTAATGGTTTTTCTACAATAATTGCTTTGGCATGAAATGACACATGAAGGTTGAAATGCCATTAAATAAAGACACCAGAAATCACAAAGTAAAATTATAGCAAATTGAAAAAAGTGGCATGTTAAAACTACCCCAGTTCCAGTAATAGAGGGAGCACTGGGTATAATTAATAACGAGACAGATAAACACATTAATAAGAAATCTAGCAGTGTCGGCCTATAATGAAATACAAAATATTGCATTTTGCGGTACTGCACATCTCCTTATGAGAGTACAAATAATATGACTAAAATGTCACCCAAAAGAGGCTGCAAGAAACAGGTTGAATACATATAATTACTATCTTCCCTCACCCATGAAGAATCGTAAAAAAACATTGAAAGTAAAGCTGAAAATTAAATAATAATGAAAATGAATGTTAACTGTTTATTGTGCTGAGGTGATAATGAAGATGATAATGATTGCTCGTGTTATGACATCTTACTTAAGGGTAGCTATTAAATATCTACCCAGGCAGTTTCTGTTGTCTGCCTGACACTAAAAACCCTTGTGTACAAAATTCCATGCTTGACGTTGATTGACAACCAAACACTTTTACTAACAATTCATTTTTTGTGCTGATGACTTGCAAAAACGCAGCACCAATTGATCTTAAGAGTGCAAAAACGTTCTTTCATATCACGATCTAAAAAAACAAAAAACAAAAAAAAAAACAAACAAAACAAAACAAAAAGCAAAAGAAAACAAAAACAAAACAAAACAAAACAAAACAAATAGATAAGACACAAAACAAAACAAAACAGAACAACAAAAAAGCTGAATGATAAAATAACTAGTACACATGCGCAGTCGTCTGCTGTCTAAAGCAAGAGAATATTTGCACTCTTTCAGTAAAAAAGAAAAAAAATATTTACAATATTTCTGAATCAGACTTTGATACAATCAGCCAGAGGGTATATTATTCATTTATCTAAATGAATTTCCGTCTGTCATTATTATTAATAACTTTGTCTAGTATTATCCTTCATCTTTCTAATTCTATTTGCTTTGTCAATGATTATTATTAATAACTTTGTCAAGTATTATCCTTCATCTTTCTAATTCTATTTGTAATGTCAATCAGTATTATTAATAATTTTGACTCGTATTATCCTTCATCTTTCTAATTCTACTTGCTTTGTCAATCAGTATTATTAATAATTTTGACTCGTATTATCCTTCATCTTTCTAATTCTACTTGCTTTGTCAATCAGTATTATTAATAATTTTGACTCGTATTATCCTTCATCTTTCTAATTCTATTTGCTTTGTCAATCAGTATTATTAATAATTTTGACTCGTATTATCCTTCATCTTCCTAATTCTATTTGCTTTGTCAATCATTATTATTAATAATTTTGACTCGTATTATCCTTCATCTTCCTAATTCTATTTGCTTTGTCAATCAGTATTATTAATAATTTTGACTCATATTATCCTTCATCTTTCTAATTCTATTTGCTTTGTCAATCATTATTATTAATAATTTTGACTCGTATTATCCTTCATCTTTCTAATTCCATTTGCTTTGTCAATCAGTATTATTATTTGAAACTTCTTGTGATGCTTCTTGTATTTATCGGCGTTAAAAACAATGACGTCATTATTTGAATAATATCTTCATATTTCTTGAACCTCTTGTTTGACCAACAGTTAAACTTTAAAAAGGATTTTCCTGGTTAAATCTTTTCCATACCCAGATAAGCAAGAGGCACCCGAAGAATGCCAGAGGATACAGCGGCTGATACGTTGTGTTACAAATAAAAACAATAAAGATGAGGACAACAGTTCGAAAAATAACACACAAAATATTGCTCGAATCCGAAGAATGCCTGAGGATACAGCGGCTGATAAGTTGTGTTACTAATAACAACAATAAAGATGTGGACAACAGTTCGAAAAATAACACACAAAATATTGCTTGAATAAATCTATTTAGAAATTAAAAATAAAAGAATTAAAAAAAATAGAACTCCGAAGAAACAACAACAAAAAATAAAAATATGTATAATGAACGCAATTCTCAAACCTCTTGGCATAAACGATCAATCATATTATTAGCAGCTTTTTTTTTCAGTCCATCCAAAAAAGTCAAAAATTGAAAATAAAATTCCATAAGCTGAAAACTTTTATTTCTGTCGCAGCCTCATGGCATGGATAAGAAAACATGTTTGAATATTCAAATCTATTCTTTAAAAGTCTGTATGAATAGTGTCTACATCTGTGGATCTATCTATGTCGTTTTTAATTCATGTAACCCCAAGAAATGGGACATTTCCCGGGGTAGGGAGGCGTATGATATTAGGTTGGGAACCTACTTAAAAAAAAAAGGAAATGCGATTATTCTTAGGAAAAATGACTGTTTAATCGCCACCTTTCCCGGTCAGACAGTTGTAGGATACGTGACATGGTCCTTGGGGGCCATATGGTCCCAGGTTAGGAACATATTAAAAAAAGAAAAAAGATATAGTAATGTTTTTTTGGGGAAAAAAAAATGTCGGTGGAAAATGGCCACCCGTCCCGGTTGGACAGCCGTCGGATATGTGACAATGTCCCGGGGGCCATATGGTCCCAGGTTAGGAACATACTTAAAGAAAGAAAGAAAAAGAGAAAAAGAAAAGAAAAAAGAAACAAAGAAAGAAATACTAATGTTTTCAGGAAGCACCCCCCCCCAAAAAAAAACCAATGTTGGTGTAAAATGGCCACCCTTCCCGGTCGGACAGCCGTAGGATATGTTACATTCGTGCAGAAAAATCTTTCACTTGAACTTGACTCAATGTCGGAGTGAATAACAAACAAAAGACTCCCTAAAAGTACCCTTAATCTGTTAAGCGGCGACCCCGAGGCTCCCACTATTATTATCTAGGCCATTGCTCCTTCACCGGTGCCTTCTCGGCTCGAGTTTATCCATTGATCAAACTGATAACATTTTGACCCACTTCGCTTATATCACCTTCCAAACCAGTTGACTCACTTATCTAAATATTAACTGATTATTATCACAAAAAAAAAAAAATGATTTTGAGCCCAGATCAAATAAATGAGATTATGCATTTTAAACGGATGATTGTACTGAATGGCTTGCTTCAAAATGCACCTTGACCAACAATTTGAGCAAAAATAACTAGTCACCTCCCACCACGCACACCAGCCGACTCTCTACCCCCATTTCAACTCCCAATACTTTATTTCATTAGTTTACCTTGTTTGTTGGATCAAATTACTACTGTCTGTAAGCTAACTCTTTCTCAACTGACTAACACTTTCTCAGGATGAGTGTGGGGACAAAAAAGTATTTTTGGTATGTATCTTACCGGTAAAACGATGGGCAGTGGTTGATTCTCCAGAGGAGGGATTTATCCGATTTCCCACCAAATTAGATTTGGCATAAGTGTGGTGTTGAAAGATCGGGATCCACTCGAATCGAAATGTGTGTAGCCATCACATGGAAGATTCCCCTTTAGGGGCGCCTCATACGATAAACTTACTAAGCTTGCAACAAATCTAATATCACCCACCCAGCGAGTACGGAGCTTGGGCCTGCCCGTGAGCAGGTATTTGCAATGAGGATATCCTTGAAGCTAAATATAACGCATGATTTTAATGGTATGTTAATCTGTCTCGGGCTATTTTAGATCTTGAGATTGAAGAATAATGTTCACTGTACGTTCATATTGACATTTTTTTGTGTTGTTTCTTTTGATATTTTTTTTTGCACACGGTCCTATCGAATACAACTGACTTTTAAACAGATTCTGTTCAGAGTTGACCTGGAAGTAATGTCCCTAGATCTCCTGAGTCGGAGCCTAACCATCAGATAGATTATTCATTTTTTAACATGCATAGGTCGACCTAATATCATGCATTTTTAAAAATGCATAATATTAGGTCAACCTTTACGTTAGACTAAGTTTCATACCTCTCGGCCACCAAGCGGACCACGTTGGCTAAGGGAATTTTTAAGGTATTTATTTAGCAACAGCAGCAGCAGACTTTGTTCACATTTTTTATACCCTATTGGCTACCAGAGTGCTCAATTCTTTCGAAGAGCTTTGCATTACGCTAGCGGCGGCCAGCAATTCCTTCGCCAGAGTGCTCAACCCCCATGGGGGAGCGTATATATTGTCATCCACAGACAGACTGTTTCGTTCTATCAGAACTCTTCAGTGTGGCGAGACACGCAGGACGCTCGAAGCCGGGATCGAAACCCGTCCAACTTTACGGTAGACTAAGTTTCTCGGCCACCAAGCGGACCACGTTGGCTAAGGGAATTTTTAAGGTATTTATTTAACAACAGCAGCAGCAGCCTTTGTATACATTTTTTATACCCTATCGGCTACCAGAGTGCTCAATTTTTTCGAATATATATATATATATATATATAATTAATCGTCGGTAAATTCATTGGATGATAGATTTGTCGCAGGTAAATTATTTGTGACTAAATTCAGAATTTAATCATTGCTTTTAAGAATTAAGTGAAGAGCGAAAGGTTTAGGGAAACCCTATGTTATAAAAACAATTAATCTGATACGATGGATTTAACTGCAATAAATTTACCATGCGATGAATTTACCGACGATGAGTTCACGGCGATGAATTTACCCATAATCTTTAAAAATATCTGTGTTTTGGAATAGGGCCAGGTAGAAGGAGAAATATCGGGCCCATAGATTTTTCTACTGCTTTCCTGTAGAAAGTGGAAACGGTTTTCAAAAGAACCTAAACAAAAGGTCTCTGTTTCCACTTCTTGGCATATTTATATGTTCTCCATACTCTTAATAGCACAACCTACAGAACATTATACTCGTGGAATCTTTCAAGGAGGTAACGGAAAAGAACAAGTGTAAATAAAAACATGCAAAGGAAATTTGTATGTAAAACGAATATTACAGGTCACACCCAGACAAGATTCTACAGGTATCACTTTGTGGCGAAAGCTTTGGACCAAAAACAGACAGGTTTGATTTCTAGGGTCTAATCAACAAAGTGATTTATCTTATCATAAAAGAAAGTAGGCTTTGTTTTGAAAACAGAGTAAATTGCTTATCTTTCAAGATACTATAAACATGGAAACATTTTGTATTTCCTGGAAGATATAAACACCTACAATATTATTTAGCAATTCTAAGAAATTAGGGAAAACTTCTCGTGGC
>OY757947.1:49799351-49831851 GCA_963585895.1 Sepioteuthis lessoniana | reverse complement strand
TGACTGCGGTGAAATTCTTTTTAGTTCAAATCTATTTATTTATTTTTATTTTTATTTCTTAAACAGTAGATAATATATATATATATATATATATATATATATATATATATAATATTTCTCCTTACTCGACCAAATCCATTTTAAATAGCTACAATATATTCCATCTTTAGTTAATATTTTCCACATATATCATAATTTTTATGCTGTGGAGGTTGTATGTAATTTTGGTTATTTCAGTAGATCTGCATTTATACTTTACGGGTATTGCTCTCTTAATTATTCCCACCACAAATAAAACACAGAACTTTACAATCGCGTAAAAGAAATGGAATAGAACACAACTAACATTAAACAACAAACAATTTAATATGCATATAACAGAATATGAAAACAAACAAAATACATGATGTGTAAATGGCCTTTTGGAAAATAAAGTTTGACAAGAAGAAAATAAATTTATTTAAAGATGTGTGTATGTTCATGTTAACGGGGTCCGTAAATAAGTTGTTCTTACTTACATTAAGTTCATAGCGGGTTTTATGATTGTGGCGACAGCGTGTCGCGTTGATGAAAGAAAGTTTGTCGGGTTTTTCTTTTGAATGTGATTCTCGGCCATCTGAAGAGAGGTCATGAACTTTAGTTGAGGAAGGAAAGGAATTTGTCGGACACAATATCGGCTACTGCTTTACTGGCTTAGTGGCTTGTCTTCATCTGTGTCTTCGTTTGTGTGTAAGCTTGTGTCTTGTGTGTATGGCTCCCTAACTCTGTGTTATTTATATCCTACAGGTGGATCAAAGAATCATCCTAAAATTTTGGCGCGTAGACATTCATTGACCAATCAGATTTGTATTTTACTATTTTATTTTCGAGCCTAAATATTTTCTGTTAGTTCACTTCCGATCCTAATTTTCCAGAATGTTCTATTCTATGTTTTTAGCTGATTGGTTGAAAAATATAAAAATGTAATTTAAATGCTAATGCGGTTTTGATCCTAAATTTCTAGAATGTTCTTAAGTATGTTTTTATTGCTTATTTTAAAACTAGAAAAAATGTGTATCCCATAATGCTTTCTACTTTTTTTTGGTACTTCTGACTCGAAATCTTTCTCGATAAACAAACGTAACCTAAATTCTATACAATATTCCTAATAAGTCAAATGATATTATTTAAAACAACAAACACTGATTCGCCAATTAAACGGCCAACTTTTTCTTATACAAATTTCCCCCTAGGTTTTTGTATTTTGCATTTTTAAACATCCATCGTTGACTTAAAATCGTTAATATCACCCCTCATGGTCCTGATGATGGTTCAGTAGAACCGAAACGCTATTGTGTCGACCGCGCAATAAATCTCTCCTCCCACTTGGATCGTAATCAATTTTTCTACACACACATATATATATATATAGTTGAATAAAGAAATCGTTTACAAATGTTTTACCGGCCAGTAAAGCCGGATCAAACCTAAAATAAACGAATGTTTACTCACTACTCAGTGGCAGAGTCACTAATGTGAGTTTCACGCATTTAAAAAAAATATCCTTAAATGACATCTGCTACAAAACAAACAAAACCTTATGAAATGAATAAAACTGGCTATAATAAGTGGGACACAGAAAGGTGAATGAACATCTATTAATTTTAGACACACACACACACACACTATATGTATATATTATGGGGATTTTTTATAAGCCCCGAAAAGCCCGGTTTATACCTACGTTTTGTAAAAGAATAAACCGTACTTCAACAGCAGTAGGGAATTGGTGACAGCTTTTGAAGAAAGGAAGACGAACGGCTTATAGTGCAACAAAATTTATATACAACAACAACAACAATAGGGCACCTCTGGTGGTGTAATGGTTAGCAAGTTAGACTAGCAAACCTACACGAGTGAGTTCGAGTCTCATTGGGTGCCCCATTCATTTGGCCTTGTGCTAAATCGAAGTAAAGACCTTCGTAAATTACTACAACAACAATAAACAGGGTTTTACACCAAATGGAACAAACAACGAATTGAAAGAGTTCACAAAAGAGTTCAAGAATTCGATAGGTGGTAGGGTTTTGTAAAGTTTTTAAGGTTTAGTTGTAATGTTGTTATAAGGTAAAGGTTTAAGATAAAGTAAGGTTAGGTTTGTTATGTGAAGGTTGTAAGGTTGTAAGGTTTTGTGAAGGTTTGCAGATAAAATGCCTGCTGGAACTTAACTGTCTGTGTGTCCTGTTCCTTTTAACTCAGCATGTGCGTTCGTCGCTCTTGGATCCTGGCTGGTGGAAAAAGGTACCAACTACGTATGCCGTCAAGGGCTGCTACGAATGGACCTCCTGCTAACAGTGGTGGGAGTGGAAAATAGAGGAAGAATCTCCAGTGGAGCTCTTTTTTTATAATGGACTCCACGTGACACCAAGGGGCTGCTGCTGTTCGGTGACACAGGATCACCAGTTCCTTAACAAAATTTCTACAATATATATATTGGGTTAAATCATGTATAATTTCCGTTTTTTAAAAGCTAGTTGTAATATGAGGAACCAGAAGATTTTGGGTGGTGGTCATTATTTTATCTTCTTTAGTTTCGTAGGTTGTGGGTATTTAGGTTTAAATATCTGACTTCATAGCTTGCTTTACCTCTTTTCCTCATTTAATTCGTTGGCTTCTTAGTCTAAAGAAAGCTGCAAAAGAATTACTGAAGGAAGGAAGAAAAGAAATTAAGATACCTTTCAACTTTATTTTTGGGTTTTATACAGCTTTTCTGTTGTGATGAGATGTCTTTCTGGACTATCAGAGAACAGTCGCATCTTCCAAATAAGGCGTTGAAATTCACTAATCGTTTTTGGTGGGTGATAAGTCTAAAGTCAGTGTTTTTAGTCGTGGATGATAAGTCCTGTCAGTGGTTTTAATAAAATCCCCTGCTGGAGGAGACAGTGTCTTACACCAAGTACGGGACTTAGGAGGACATGTGAGCTGCCTCCTCGCAGCCGAAGGAAAAAAAAAGTCAGTTTAGTATCAAAGGTAACGCTGAAGTGAGTTTGAATGTCTACTTGTGCGAGAGTGAGTCAGCGTGCCGCTCAGCGGACACGCGGTTTTCTCCACCAGCGGCAGGAGAGAAGGAGGTCTTTCCAATCCAAGTGGTCACTGCTGAATGAGAAAGAGTTTATTTCTCGTGCCAATAAGTCTGTATTCAGACATGCACAGATTTCTCTTCCTGTCAGAGGCTTCTGGGAACTGCTACACTTTTGGATTTTTTGTAACCACAACATTTCAAAGTTCTAACGTTTAAAATCCGGAAATTACCTTGACAAAGAGTGGAAAGAATTGTGACAGCTGAAAACTCAACTACAAATAATATTATGTTCTTTTTTGTTTCAGAATTGAAAATAGTATATTATAACAACTAATAATCCTTAATCATAATGCCTTGGACAAGAAAGGAAAAAATATTTTGCGTCATTACTAATTTGGAGACAAATCGTGGAGCTTCACAAAAGAAAAGTTATGCTGTGTATATGGTTGGGTCAACGCAGTATTATTCATTTTAACTTTTTAAACCGCTATCAGACACTCAATACTGACCTATACTTTCAACAGTTGCAATGGGTGCATGATAATCTTTTCAGCTACTTAATTTTTTCCACATAGCTATTGGTTATGCATTTTAGCCAGCAAAGAACAATACAGCAAATAAAAGTGTTATTTCGAAAGAAATGCTTACTGCTTATTTCCACGAATTATATACCAACATTGTTTGATAGAGCAAGTTTTCAGTGACCAAACAATATCTTCTACTTCATTTCTACCATTGATAGTAAAAGGTTTGCACTATAAGTAACGCCATCTATTTGTTGCAATGAATAGAATGAACACTATAACACCATTGGATAGAGTAAGTTTTCAGCTATAAAACCCTTTTTTTTTTCACATATCCAACACGAAGTCTGCATGTTCTGTTTGCAAAAGGGTTGCTTTGAAAGTAATGACTTAATTTCCACAGAAATTACAGGGTATCTCAATATACATGGGTGCCATGCGACTGCCAATAACTGTAATAATAATAATAATGATAATAATGTGTTCTTTTTTGTTTCAGAATTGAAAATAGTATATTATAACAACTAGTAATCCTTGATCATAATGCCTTTGACCAGAAAGGAAAAATATTTTGCGTCATAAATAATTTGGAGATAGATGGCGGAGCTTCATGAAAGAAAAGTTATGCTGTGTATATGGTTGGATCAACGCAGTATTATTCATTTTAATCTTTTAAACCGCAATCACATACTCAATCACATACTCAACAGTTGCAATGGGTGCATGAAAATCTTTGAAGAAAATGTCCTGCAGTAGTTACTAGGAGAAACGTTGCGCTTCTCTATCATAACCGAGTCGACATTCAGCTAGAATCACACAGAAAAAAATATTGGATTTAGGCTGGTGTCTTCTACCCCACCGACCATGCACAACAGATTTTGCACCAACTGATTCCATCTTTTCCCTTCTCTACAAAATGCTCTGAGTGACAAAAAATATTCCTAAGAAGATCAAATGAAAACGTTTCAAAAACAACGAGAAGGTAATTATTGCTTATTTGAAAATCAAAAATCGTTTGAAAAGAGAACATGATATCATCATCATGTCGTGCCTCCAGCACGGATATCCTTGACCCTCTCTCGCTACTCCTCCCAATCTTTCATCGTTTCCGGCTGGTCCTCAGGGCTATATCCCGTATCCTCACATAGCTGCTGTATGTAGGTTCGAGCTGGTCGCCCTGCTTTAGTTCGTCCATGTGAAGGGGTTCATAGGAGAACATCACTTATGAGCTCGTCCTTGCTTCTCCAGCAGTGCCCTGCATGTCTGGTACGTCTAACTTTGATGGTTTTCGTGATGGGAGGTAGGTGACCGTACAGCTGCTGCTTTGTGGGGTGCTGCATCCAGGACTTGTTCAAGTTGAACATAATATACTGTATTATTTTATACAATTTTATATTTGCCCAGTCGGCTGGGGCTGTAGAATACACTGACTTCACCTCTGCAGAGGGGTAAGACCCCCCCACCTAACGAGTGTCCTATTTATGACACTAAACAATCTGATGGAGCTTTGGGGAATGCGGTGTACCCCTTCATTGCCATCGCTCCCAGGTCCACTCTGGCTCGGAGTGGTCGCACCTGATAGGGCCCTATCTATGGGTTAAAGAGAACTAACAGCATACTTATGCTAAACTGAATTTGTTTGAGTAAACTGAAGAGCTCGAAATAGAAATGTTTTTGACAATTAAACCGTAATTACATTTAAACTGCGTGCTTATGCTTAACTGAATTATTTCGAATAGAACTGTTTTTCGACATAAAAACTGTATTTACACTTAACTGAATTGTTACATATAACTGCTTGAATAGTTTGAAATAGAAATGTTTTTGACAATTAAACAGTGTACTTATGCTAAACTGAATTGTTTTAAATAGAACAGATTATTTACATAAAAATGGATTTGGCGTTAAATAACCTACAAAGGTTGATATGCCATAAAAACTAACAAACCAACAAACCAAACAACTTTATATGCAATCTATCAGTTGGAAGTTTGTAGTCGAGGGCGACCCGAAGGCTTCTTTTTCAATAGCTACTACACTGAGGTATTGGGAAGAGTGCCATTAGTTTCCCTGGATTTCTCTACAGGATTGCTCCAGTAGATCGCTAATAACTCAACAAATAATTTTTAAATACAAAGAACTCAGAGTACAACACTCTGCATATGGAGACGCCTTTTTACACCCGTCCTTCCCTCACTCTCATATAAACCAATATGGTCGTTTGTTTACTTCCGGTCCTCGAATAACGTCTTCACTTCTCGAGAGTATCAGGGGAGGTAACTTGCATGTCTTAACAATAATAATATTGTGTTCTTTTTTGTTTCAGATTTGAAACTATTAATCCTTGATTACAATGTCTTGAACAAGAGAGAAGAAAATATTTTGTGTCACTACTTATTTGGAGAGAAATGAAAATTTACTAAGCTTTTTGCTCAGATGTGGCACAAGGCCATATGAAAGGGGCACCCAATGAAACTGGAACTCACTCGTGTAGGTTTGCTAGTCCAGCTTGCTAACCATTATACCACCAGAGGCGCCTTTATTTGGAGACAAATGACTTGAAAAGAGAACATGATATACTGTATTATTTTTATACAACTTTATATGCAATATATCAGTTAGCCTCTGGTAGTTTCCCCGGGTTGCTCCACTTACCCTTGATACGTACCTTGTAATGCTGAGTATTATGCTAGGAGGCATCATATACCATTTTTTTGAGTCTTTGATATGACTCAATCTGGGATTGAACCTCTGTCTTCTAGATTATTGGAGAATGGTTTGACCAGCACTTATTAAACAATTTTTATAGACCCTTATTAATGTCAACTAGTATTTCTTTCATCTCAATTTGGATTGCTTAATATACCCTAGTAGTACTAGTAGTAATATTATTTTGAATTCTTATTATCATTAGATGAAGTATTGTCAACCATTATTCATTTTTCACGAGGATTTCTTTCTTCTCACTTCAATGGGTTTATTTACACAAGTGGTATCATCATCATCATCATCATCATGTCGTGCCGTTAGCACGGATATCCCTGACCCTCTCTCCCCATTTCTCCCTATCATTCATCGACTCTGGCAGGTTTTCAGGGCTACATCCCGTATCCTCACATAGCTGCTGTATGTATGTTCGAGCTTGTCTCCCTGCTTTTGCTTGGCCATATGCAGGAGTCCATAGGAGTACATCACTTATGAGTTCGTCCTTGCTTCTCCAGCAGTGTCCTGCATGTCTGGTTCGTCTAACTTGGATAGTTTTCATGATGGGAGGAAGGTGGCCGTATAGTTGGTGCATCGGCTAAAGTGCTGGGCTGCGGCCTCAAAGTTAGCAAGATCAAAATCTAGTTACTCTATTACATTCATTTTGAAGTTAATGCCCTTGGGAAAGATAAGAAACGACTTATCACTACCCCCATAGTTATAAGTAAAATCCTACCATTACTGTTCTCCAATAAGGATGGCTTTGGCATTGAATAACCCATAAAAGTTGATATGCCATTAAACAAAGAAACCATCAAATACTTTATTTATACTTGTAGAAGTAGTATCAGCAGTAATATCTTGAATTATTATTATTAGACGAAACATTGTTAACCATTTCTTTTCACAAGAATTTCTTTCATTTTAATTTTCAATTGTTTTGTATGCACAAGTAGTATTAATTCTAATATTTCCTTGATGTTTTTTTAAATAATTAGATGAAGCAACTTAAGCTTGAATTAACTTTTGACTTGCGAATTTCTTTCATCTTAATTTCTCTTGGTTTTAATTACAAACTTTTCTTTGAGCCTAAAAACATTGATGCAAGTAGTCACAATAATCAAGTTGCTCTCAAATACGAGGTGCATTCAATAAGTTTCCAGACTTTTTTGTACAGGCATTTAAAATTGTCGTAGACTCTTGAAAATTCGGTATGTTATTGCTATACATCTTATCAGATGACTGACCAATTTTTATGATTTCACATTCAAATGAACAGCTACAGCAGCAATTGGAATACATCCTACTAAAGCCTGATTGTCATAGCTGGTGAATTTCAAAAATGCAATCTGGATGTGAGGACACTTTAGAAGAACGATGTGCAATAAGATTCTGTTTTAAACTTGGAAAAAATGCCACAGAAACGTATGGAATGCTTCAGACTGGTTTTGGAGCGTCTTGCATGAATCGAGTAACAGTTTTTGAGTGGCATAAGAGATCCAAGGAAGGCAGGGAGTCTGTGAAGGATGATGAGAGATGTGGGAAGAGTAAGGAAGTCAATACACCAGAGTTGATTGGCCAAAGGGTTAGGGTAACTATGTTGAGGTTTTAAGGGAGTTCAGGAAGAGATTCCGTCGGAAGAGCCCAGCATGCTCAGTAGCATTTCCATCAGGACAATGCACCAGTCCACATCTCCATTTTTGTCACAGACTATTTGACCAAGATGGGCATCAAGACAGTTTCTCACCCTCCCTATAGTCCAGACCTTGCTTCCTGTGACTTTTGGTTATTCCCTAAGCTCAGAGGCTGTCATTATGAGAGAATTGAGGAGATGAAAGAGGCTTTGACGAAGGTCATTGACACGCTCACACAAGAGGACTTCCATGGGGCCTTTCAGAAGATGTTGGAACGGTAGAACAAGTACATTGCAGCCGGAGGAGATTACTTCGAAGGAGACTAGAGTTTCATGTGTGTACTATCAATAAAAGTGCCCATACGAAAAAAGTCTGGAAACTTATTATATGCACCTCGTATAAATATGAATATATGTTTCACAATGAGAGAATTGGCCAAGTTTTACTTTTCTCTGAAAGCATGTGTTGAAACCATTCTTACCAGTAAAATATATTATGTATTTGTTTTTCTTGTTAAGTTATAACGATGTCAATTTTTATTGTTACTGTATCGCACATGTTTTGGGCTGAAACCAGCTTCTCATTCTTAAAATCAGATCAAAGATCCAAAAAAAGCATTCTTGCACAATGTTAAGAAAGGAATATTGGTCAAAGAAATGGGTGAAGGAATTTTTGAAGAGAAGAAAGAATTCCATGGATGTTGATTTTTCAATGAGGATCAGGTCGAAGAAACAGTGGAAAACATTTTCTTTTTTTTTCTTTTTCTTTTTTTTCTTTTTTCATTGCTGATATGAAAACATTTGGGGAGTGTTATGAGATTGAAACATAACACTTCTTTATTTCTTGCTTTTTTTTTAGGTTTTGAGTTGTAATTTTTTTTTTTTACTTTTTATGTCAGGAAGTCTCTGTGGTACAATGGGTAAAATGCTGGAGTGTGAAGTAAGTTCACTATAATGTTCACTTTTGTACTAATGCCCTTTGGGAGAGGTATAGACTCCCTTATTGTCCCCTCCCAGCTATTGGTTAGATAGTACCACTACTGTTCTACAAGTATAGCTTTGGCATTAAATATTCCATGAAAGTTGATATGCCATTAAACAAAGGACCCAAACCAAACTAAACTGAACACTTTTTGTATCTGATGGTTAAATAAGAGAAAACACTTTTGGGTTTGGCTGGTGGTAGGGAGGGTATTCAGTTGAGATCCCGATCACCAAATTCCTATCTTAACCAGGCTAGTCAGCTGGGGTTGTAGAATATGCCAACTTCATCTCTATGACATTAAGCCATCAGATGGTGAGGCTCCTGTCCTGAGTTTTGGGGAATGTGGAGTACCTTTTTAATACCATTACTCCCAGGTCCATTCAGACTCAGAGTGGTAGTACCTGTTAAAGTCACATCTATGGGTCAAATAGAACTATTAAATCATTTTCTTTACTTGAAATCATTTAACTGTGCGCAAACAAATGAGCTCTGGCTTGTTTTAAAAATGTTACCTTCAGACTCTTCATTTGCAAATCATATACATTTAATTTATATATATAGATGTAAAAGCCGTATTTGGCATTAGATAACCTACAATAAAACACAACCAATATTGACATTAGTATTTCCAATGATACTCTAAGTTTGAACAAAAGGGAGGAAGCCAAAATAATCTCATTTATACGTAGAGGAACATTTAATACATACATGATATACACAAAAGTAGCATCAATAAGAATACACAAATGTCTCCTAAGTGATAGAATATGCACTGATTGTTCCATGAACAAGCAGTATATGAAAGGAGGACAAAATAGGAAAAATCTTACTTGATGATAGAGAATAGAATATACTACTTGGCCATATTGTATCAGGCTGGAGAGATGGCCCTATTGTTCAAAGAATAGACGAAAAATTTGGTTTAGATGGTTTTTAGCCTCTTTATGCATATATATTAAATATATATGATTTAGTTTGGTTGGCTTTTATGGCATATCAACCATTGTAGGTTATTTAATGCCAAATCCTCTTAATACATATATATTAAATATATATGATTTGGTTGGGTTGGGTTTTATGGCATATCAACCATTGCAGGTTATTTAATGCCACATCGTCTTTATACATATATATTAAATATACATGATTTGGTTTGGTTAGGCTTTATGGCATATCAACCATTGTAGGTTATTTAATGCCAAATCCTCTTTATACAAATATATTAGATATATATGATTTGGATTGGTTGGGCTTTAGGGCCTATCAACTATTGTAGGTTATTTAAAACCAAATCCTCTTTATACATATATAAAGTAGCACCCAACCTGAAATATAGGATTTATTGTGTTTATTAAATTGTGCTCAGCCAGAAATATTGGGTTTATGGTGTACAGTAAAATAGTGCTGAGGCTGAAATATTGGGCTTATGATTTATAATAAAACCATGCTCATCCTGACTCCAGATATAAATATTGGGTTTATT
The DNA here is from genome assembly GCA_963585895.1 of Sepioteuthis lessoniana. Taxonomy (NCBI): domain Eukaryota; kingdom Metazoa; phylum Mollusca; class Cephalopoda; order Myopsida; family Loliginidae; genus Sepioteuthis; species Sepioteuthis lessoniana. The sequence continues at coordinate 49,821,462 of OY757947.1, read as the reverse complement.
TTCGGCACAAATTGGGCCCATGGTGTGTAACAAAATATCCTTGAGCTTGAAATTTTGAGCTCCTGGAATCAAAGTGTTAATGAGTGTCAGCTTGAATCACAAAACAGCGGGTTTGTTTGCACTTAAAGTGAATTCAAAAGCTTAACTTAAGACTGGAGCAATTAGTCAAGGATGAAGTGAAAATGCAAGATTTGGTTTCTACTGACAAATTCTATAACATCTTTTCAGATACATATATATATATATATATATATATATATATATATATATATATATATGTCTGTGTATATAGAATAAACATCAATTTTCAAAGCAGAGACAGCCAACACCCCAAACCGAAAGCAGATGGAAAAATGTTTCGGCAAATTAATCCTGGTTTTCTTCAGGAATGGAAAGTCAAATATATTAATTCGTTTGTATATTTTTTTGGGGAACATTTCCAGGTTGTTTTTTTTTCAGGTAAAACAAAGATTCCTAACTTTCTGTCTGACATAAGGGTATTCTCGAATATTGTGCCAAAATTCACCCAAGCAATACATCTTATCAATAATAGGGACTTCATTATGGAAGCAACAAATTTATTAAAAAATATTTTACAGATTCTTATGTCGCTATTCTTTGAAGGCCTTGTGTTTTTTCATCTCAATTCATTTTTTATATTGTGGGATTTATTTCCAGTTTTTCACAGATATATCAAAATTAGGATTTTTAAACTCAGAATTGACAGACATTGGTGTATATATGTATATATATATATATACATGCATACACACACACACACACACACACACACACACACACACACACACACACACACACACACACACACATATATATATATATATATATATACAGATATATATATATACATATATATATATATATATATATATACATACGTATATATATGTGTATATATATATATATGTATATATATATGTATGTATATATATATGTATGTGTATATATGCATACATATATATATATATATATATATATATATATATATATATATATGTCAGTTGAAAGTAGACAGAGTCAAAGGTGCTTGGTTATTTATTTTCTTGCTTATAGCAAGTGCTATAAATCTAAAAATGTATAGAAAAAAAACACAAGTTCTTCAAAGGAGGATTTGATTTGTGAAATTATTTACCAATGTCAAACATTTCGGATTTTAGACCTTTATCAGGGGTGTGTACATTATTATCAATTATTTCAATGTGTGTGTGCTGGTTTTTGTTTTCTTTTTGAATATTTGAACAACATGTCAGCCTGTCTGGGGTCATTTTATGCCTAGAGGTCAGGGTATTGCATTCATTGTATGTTTATATTCACCTGTTTTTATGTAAGGTTTTTTAAAAGTTTTTTTGCACACACTTATAATTCTATTTAATAATATTCATTTGTTTGTAGATAGTTATATGATTTCAAGCAATTAATAATAATTATTAGATGCCATTAACTTTTTTTGATATAAATAATTTACAGTTTTAGGGTATCAAGTATTTGAAATCTAATGCTAATAATTCTGGTTGGTCAGTTGGTTGATTGGTTGGTTGAATGATTGTTTGATTGAAGTAGGTTGGTTGGTTGATTTGTGGATTGGTTGATTGGTTGATTGTTTAGTTAGTTGATGGGTTGGTTGGTTGCTCGCTTGCTTAGTTGATGGATTGGTTGGTTGGTTGACTGATTGGTTGCTTGGTTGTTTGTTACTTTCTTGGTTGGCTGATTGGTTGATGGATTATTTAGTTGGTTAATTGTTTGTTTCTTTGGTTGGTTGTTTGATTGGTTAATTGCTAGTTTGATTGGTTGATTGGTTGATTGTTTGGTTGGTTGTTTGATTGGTTGCTTGGTTAATTGGTTGTTTGGTTGAGTAGTTGGTTGGTTAGTTGATTGGTTGTTTGGTAGATTGGTTGGCTGTTTGGTTGGTTGGTTGGTTAGTTGTTTGATTGTTTTTTGGTTGATTGGTAGATTGGTTGGTTGGCTGGTTGCTTGGTTGATTAGTTGTTTGCTTGGTTGGCTAGTTGTTTGCTTAGCGCATTGTTTGGTTGGTTGGTCGGATATGTCGTTACCTGATTAAATGGCTAATTGCTTAGTTGGTTTGTTGATTAGTTATTTGGTTGGTTTACTGGTTGGTTGGTTGGTTGATTGGTTGTTTGGTTGGTTGATTGGTTGCTTGGTTAGCTCATTAGCTTGTTGATTGGTCGGCTAGTTGATTTGTTTGTTTGGTTGGTTGATTGGTTGGCTTGTTGGTTAGTATATTGGTTGATGGGTTGATCAATTGTTTGGTTGTTTGGTGATAGCATTCTGTTTTCTAGAGATATATTTCCTTTAGAAGATATTGATTTTAGCGTTTTACATTTTTTCCATAAACTTCAGCTCCTTGCCAATATTTCATTCACTGTTTTTTTTTTCAGACAGATGGATTGAGAAAAGACGGTGAATCAATTTAGAAAGAAAATTAAATTGATTTTTTTAGACTTTGGTAACATTTTTGGGTATTAGCAAATTTGATCAATGCTTTGCTTAAATATACGAAATGCACAAAGTGTTGATAAATCTTAAAAATTACAGATCACTTCTGACTAAGACTGTTTCCATTCAGAATCAGATTGATTGATTTTAACGGCATGTCAACTCTTCCAGTGTTATTTTATACCTAGAGGAAGAGAACTCAAATTGATTGTATGTTCATATTTACATTTTTTGTGTTGTTGTTTCTGAAAAATTTTTTGGTTATGCAATATCCAATATTACATAAGGTTACATGATATCAAATATTACATGAGGTTATGTGATATCAAATATGATGTAAGGTCATATGATATCAAATATTAAATGAGGTTATGTGACATCAAGAATCTCATAAAGCTATGATATATCAAGAATTACATAAGTTATATGATATCAAATATTACTTGAGGTTATGTGATATCAAGTATTATATATTCCGATCTAATACTATTCTAGATATGGCACCTAACTGCACCTAATGGTGAGGTTCCAGTTCTGGAACTTTGGGGAATATGGAGTACTCCTTCATTGCCATTACTCCCAGTCTCAAGTCGTAGTACTTGCTAGAGTCCCATCAATGGGTCAAATGGAACTCCACTCTGTTGGCTGGGGCTGTAGAATTGATTGACAACATCTCTGCGGTGGGATAAGACTCCCCTGCCAACAATTGAACTAGATATGACACTAAACTATCTTATGGTGAGGCACCAGTTCTTGGGCTGTGAGGAATGTCGTGTACTCCCCCCATCGCCATAACTGCCAGGTCCACTCAGAATGGTAGTTCCTATTAGGATCTCATCAACTATTGATAGGAATATTTGATAAATAGAATGTTAAATAGCAATACTTGAAACCGTTTAACTGTGTGCAAACAAATGAGCTCTATTTCATTTAAAAATAAAGTTACAAACTATTTGCTTACAAATCATACGTATAAACAGGATTCAGCATTAAATAATTTTTTGATGCAAGTGTCTTTGGGTATTTACTAAGGTTAGCACTCAGATCTTAACCAGACACTCCAGGGACTGACACTTTAAACTTTGGTAGAATATACACAGATATCATGTTATGATTTTTGGCAGAAGTTCCAGAGAATGACATTTTGAACCTTGGTAGAGTGCACAGATACTACACTCTGATCAGATCTTTAGCAGAAGTTCCAGAGAGTGACATTTTGAACCTTGGTAGAGTGCACAGATACTACACTCTGATCAGATCTTTTGCAGAAATTCCAGAAAGTGATACTTTGAACTTTGGTAAAGTGTATAGATACTACACTTTGATCTTAGGCTGAAGTTTGAAAGAGTGACAATTTGAACCTTTCTTGGTAGAGTGCACAGATACAACACTCTGATCTGAGGTAGAAGTGTTTCTGAAAATAATTTGGTTATTTCTAACGGAAACTTTGCTTCAACTGAATACCAATATTTCTGCAGCTGTGACTGGATATTTAAATGCGTGTGTATTTCAATGATGCCAAACACAAATTAAAGCTACATTTCTCTCACTGTTGTAGCCGTCACTTTTCAGTAAACTAAAAAAGAGTCGAAGCGGATCACTCTTAAAAGTGGTTGCATTTACATATTTTTATTCTCAATTTCTTTCTTTTTGTTGTTGTTAGGATTAAATATGTCAATCTCTTGGGGAGAGTTTAGATAACACAGTTCTCACCAGATGAATTTGTAATGAGACATGAAGACGTTGCCTTGGCAACATCAACAGTGGGAGTTCATCTCAAATAGTATCTAGATATGCATTAGTATTTCGGACGCCTCTGGTGGGGTAATGATTAGTAAGCTAGACAAGCAAACCTTCACGAGTGAGTTCGTGTCTCATTGGGTGCCCCATTCATATGGCCTTGTGCCACATCTAGGCAAAAAGCTCAGTAAATTACTACATTAGTATTTCAGTATAAATCCATGTTTATGTACACATTCATAAATAAATCGTAGACACTAAAACTTCTTTAGTAATACAACTATATATATATATATATATATATATATATATATATATATATATCATCATGTTGTACCGTTGGCATGGATTTCCCTAACTCTCTCACGCCATTCGTCTCTATCATCTATCGCTTCCGGCTGGTTTTCTTGACTAAACCCTATGTCCGTACAGATCTGTTGTGGAGAAGTTCTAGTTGGTTGTCCAACACTTGTGTGAAGGGGTCCATAAGAGAACGTTACTTATATGTTCATTCTTACTTCTCCAGCAGTGTCCCGCTTGTCTTATCCGTCTTTTTTGGATGGTTTTAGAGATGGGAGGTAGGTAGTTGTACAGCTGCTGCTTTGAGTGGATGGAAATCAAACCTATCCGATCAAATAAAAGGCATTTTTTTTTCAAACAGCGTGTCAATTCTACTATATGGATGCACCACTTGGACACTGACCTAGCGTACAGAGCAAAAGTTCGACGGGAATTGCTCTCGAATGCTACGGGTCATATTGAACAAATCCTTGAAGCAACATCTCACGAAACAACAGTTGTATAGCCACCTACCTCCCATATATATATAACTGGCTCATTGGCCAAGTGGGTAGAGTGTTCGCCAATGACCCGGGAGACCGGAGTTCCATCCCAGGTCGTGTCATACCAAAGACTTAAAAAATGGTACTTGATACCTCCTTGCGTAACACTCGGCATTATAAGGTACGTATCAAGGGTAAAGTGGAGCAATCCAGAGAAAGGAGTGGTGCCCTGCCCTACTCATCGGTGTAGTAGCTGTTGAAAAGGGAGCCTTCGGGTTGCCCTTGACAACAGTCGCTAACTTACTCACTTATATCCCTACACACGAGCTGGATGCAATACAAGGTTTAACAGGTTTGAATTCAGAGTTTTTCTTCTAGACTGGTTATCACACCAAGGTTTGAGATCCCAGCCTCCCCTACTAGTTAACCATAGCTTGAGGGAGAATAATTGGATCCATATCTTTCCTAAGGGTATTAGCAGTACGTAAAATGCGAACAGTTTCGTCCAGGTTTTGAACTTGTGTAACTGTGTCCATTTCTCACGGCAGTAATTATTATAAAATCCTGCCTATATATATATATATAGGCAGGACTTTCTCTTTAAATCAAACACCTCCTAAAATAGAAACTGCACGGCCACTTGCCTCCTATCTCACAAAGTATCCAAGTAAAATGAACAAGATACGTTAGGCACTGCAGGAGAATTAAGGCCGAACACATAAGTAATGTTCTCAAAAAAATTAGTACATATGGACATGCCAGTGTTGGCTGACTCACAAGAACTTACTTATATCAGCTTTGTGCGGACACTGGATGCAACCTAGAAGACCTGCTAAGAGCAATGGATGATAGGAATGGATGGTGAGAGAGTGTCACGGGACTCCATGCTGTCAGCACGATTTAATGATGATAATGGGGATGATTATCATTGTAGATAGAAACTTTTAACTTTTTATGTACAAGCGTCATTCAATAAATAAGGTGAATTTTGCCTCAGGAGTTGGCAATAGAAAGCAATGTGTACAGTTGCATCTTTTTCAATGAAATCAATACTAATGAATCCTTTCATGTCCAAGAAGACTGACAGCATGACCTTCTTTATTGAAATGCTGCGCTCGGAACTTTTTCTTTGGCGAAGAGTCAGTGTGTTTCCATTCCATGGACCCTTTTTTCGATACACCTTCGGTTGAACAAACACATGTTTAGTCCATTTGTAAACATTCTGTCCTTGCGGTGTAATGGTTAACGCACAGGACTGCGGAATCATAGTAAGCGAGTTCGAACTCCAGTCGCGCTATTACGATCACTTTCGGACATATACCCTTGGAAAAGGTGTGAACCCGCTTATCCTCCCAGCTATGTGTTGAATAACATCACTGCTGTTCTTCTAGAAGGGTGGCTTTGGCATTAAATAACCCATGAAGCTTGATATGCCATTAAACAAAAAAACTAAATATCACACATTCTTCTGCCTTTTGAATAGCCTTAAAACAAATATTTTTGTGCGATTGAAATAATTTTTGCTATAAATTAATTACAGGCAATGTAGACTTTATGTTTATGGAAAAAAATACTAAAAAATTTTTTTTTTTAAATTTCCCCTTATTCAAGGAATGACCCTCATATATACGAGGATCATTAAATAAGTTTCCTGACTTTTTTCGTATGGGCACTTTTATTGATTGTACATATATGAAACTCTAGTCCCTTTCGAAGTAATCTCCTCCGGCTGCAATGCTCTTGTTCTACCGTTCCAACAACTTCTGGAAGGCCCCATGGAAGTCCTTTTATGTGAGCATGTCAATGACCTTCGTCACAGCCTCTTTCATCTCCTCAATTCTCTCATAATGACAGCCTCTGAGCTTAGGGAATAACCAAAAGTCACAGGGAGCAAGCTCTGGACTATAGGGAGAGTGAGGAACTGTCTTGATGCCCATCTTGGTCAAATAGTCTGTGACAAGGATGGAGTTGTTGACTGGTGCATTGTCCTGATGGAAATGCCACTGACCCGATTTGAAGCGTGCTGGCCTCTTGCGACGGAATCTCTTCCTAAGCTCCCTTAAGACCTCAACATAGTAACCTTAACCCTAACACTAACCCTAACCCTTTCGTCAATCAACTCTGGTGTATTGACTTCCTTACTCCTTCCACATCATCCCTCACAGACTCTGTGCCTTCCTTGAATCTCTTATGCCACTCAAAAACTGATCCTCGATTCATGCAAGATAGTCGAAAAGCTGTCTGAAGTATCCTATACGTTTCTGTGGCATTATTTTCCAAGTTTAAACAGGATTTTATTGCATATCGTTCTTCTAAAGTGTCTTCATGTCCAGATTGCATTTTTGAAATTCACCAGCTGTGACAATTAGGCTTTAGTAGGATGTATTCCAATTGCTGCTGTAGCTGTTCATTTGAACCTGAAATCATATAAATTGGTCAGTCATCTCATAAGATATATAGCAATCTCGGCCTTGCAACATAGAGCCCATATGGCTATGATTACCAAAAAAATGCAAGATTACCCCCCCTCAAAAAAATCCCCCAACGCTGCAAAAATATAAACATTAACTTGTAGTGTATGCGATTCCTTAACCCCGAGGTGGGAGGTGTCCTCCTCGTGGTGAAATGGTTAAAGCGATAGACTGTGGAATCGTAGTGAGTGAGTTTGTACTCCAGTCTCACTATTACGTTCACTTTCGGGCAAATACCCTTGGGAAAGGTATGAACCCTCTTATCCTCCCAGCTATGGGTTAAATATTACCACTACTGTTCTTCTAGGAGAATGGCTTTGGCATTTAATAACCCACAAAGGTTGATATGCCATTAAGCAAAGAAACCAATCTTAACCTCAAGGCATAAAATAACCCAGACGTGTTGACATGCCATTAAACTCAATCAATCAATCTGAAAATAGGATCAAGGATTCTTTCGTGTTTTTAGCCGATTTAAAAATAAATATAAATCATGAACCACGGTCCTTGTTTTATTATACTAAATATGAAAAATTAGATAAGTTTTATGAGTATATGTTATTAAATCTATACATAAAGCGGTTTATTCTATCAGGGGAAATAGGTAATATGTATGAGGCAATATATGATATGAATCTGTCATAATGTAATTGTTGATATGGTTTTGGCAGAAAATAATATGCAAGATGTAAGATGGTCTCAGATATAGGTAATATCTTTGAGGCAATATATGATATGAATCTGTAATAATGTATTTGTTAATATCTTTTTTGGCAGAAAATAATATGCAAGATGTAAGATATAAGTGATTTCAGGAACCAGATGACAAGTAATACACCGATTGAAACCCTGCAGTGGGGTAAGGCCCCCCCCCTGCCAACGAGTGTCCTGGATATGACACTAAAAAATCTGATGGTGAGGTTCCAGTGATGCTTGAGCTTTGGGGAATGCGGAGTATCCCTTCATTGCCATTGCTCCCAGGTCCGCTCTGGCCCGGAATGGTTGCACCAGATAGGGCCCTATCTATGGGTTAAATAGTACTAAACTGCATACTTATGCTAAACTGAATTGTTTGAAATAGAACTGTTTGACTAAACTGAATAGCTTGAAATAGAAATGTTTTTGGACAATCAAACTGTGTACTTACATTTAAACTGCGTACTTATGCTAAACTGAATTGTTTGAAATGGAACTGTACTTACACTAAACTGAATTGTTTAATATAGAACTGTTTTGACATTTAACTGTGTGTAAACAAAATCTATACTTATACTAAACTAAATTATTTGAATTAGAACTGTTTGATTATACTGAATAGCTTGAAATAGGATTGTTTTTAACATTGAAAGTGTACTTATGCTAAACTGAATTGTTTGAAATAGAACTGTTTTGACATTTAACTGTGTGTATAGAAAATCTATACTTATACTAAACTGAATTGTTGGAATTAGAAATGTTTGACTGAACTGAATAACTTGAAATAGAAATGTTTTTGACAAACTGTGTACTCATACTAAACTGAATTGTTTGAAATAGAACTGATTATTTGGATAAAAATGGATTTGGCATTAAATAACCTACAAAGGTTCATATGCGATAAAAACCAACCAACCAACCAACCAACCAACCAATTAAAAAGAAAAACAATTATCGGATAAAGGTTATAATTGATAATATATATTATATAATGGATATACGATGGGAATCTGTAATAATGGGACACTTAATACGTATTTGGTAGAAAGTGATGTACAAGCGATGGAAGATAGAGAGGGGTGGCGAGAGAGGGTCAGGGAGATCAGTGCTGATGGCGCGACATGATGAGGATGAATGTACAAGATTTAAATGCAGCAAGATAAAAGATGAATAATGGTCTACAGGTAAAATCTGGCTAATGCAAACCAAATGAAAAGCTAAGGTAAATCAAACCTATCATATCTATCCTTTCTGACTGAGCATTCAAGACAGAAAATATAAAAGTAATTTTTTTAGGATAATGATAATAGTAGGTATATCTTTCTACATTCTATAAAAGGGAAATATATCCAGTAAAAAGCAAACGTTAATAAGTAAGAGTTATAATCGATAATAAGTAAGGGTTATAATAGGTAAGAAGTAAGGGTTATAATCGATAATAAATAAGGGTTATAATAGATTATAAATAAGGGTTATAATAGGTAAGAAGTAAGGGTTATAATTGGTAAGGAGTAAGGGTTATAATAGATAATAAGTAAGGGTTATAATAGGTAAGAAGTAAGGGTAATAATAGGTAATAAATAAGGGTTATAATAGTTAAGAAGTATGATGCAATATCTGATGGGAATCTGTTATAATGTAATAATTAATATGTATTTAGCATAAAATAATATGCAAGATGTATGATAATCTCAGATACACCAAGTAAAGGGTAAACAATTATATGGGAAAGGGTTATAATAGGTAATATGTATTATATATATATATATATATATATATATATATATATATATATATATATAAGTAAAGTAAAGTTGGCGACTTTATTCAAGGGCGACCCGAAGTCTCCTTTTTAATAGCTACAACACCGAGGTGTAAGAAAGGGCTTTACTCCATTCCCTGAATAGATCCACTTAACCCTTGATCCTTAACTTATAATGCTGAGTGTTAAGCAGCATCAAGTACAATTTTTTGAGTCCTTGGGATTGAACCCCAGTTTCTAAGTACTCAATTTTCTTAGATAATCTTTTCTATAATTTTGTTGGTGTGAAAAAACCCATACAAAACAAAAAACAATATTACACAAACTGATATCAGGGAAAATTCCATGAAAAAAAGAACAGACGAAAAACATATGTACCACTTGAAAATAGTCAACCAATACAGCAATGCCTAGTCAAAAGAAAAAGTCTGAGAAAAATCTAGGTATAATCCAGATGGTACTACACAAACTGGTCACCCGGAAAAAAATTCCATTACAAAAAAAAAACAAACAAACAAAAAAACTAAAAGCATATGTACCACTTGAAAATAATCAAGCAATACCGCAATGCCTAGTCAAAAGAAAAAGTCTGAGAAAAATCTAGGTACAATCCAGATGGTACAATTTGCAAATAAAAAAATACTACACTAACTGGTCATCCAGAAAAAAAAATTCCATTAAAAAAGAAAAAGAAAAAAAAAGAAAAGACTAAAAGCATATGTACCATTTGAAAATAATCAAACAATAACGCAATGCCGAGTCAAAAGAAAAAAAACACCAACAGAATTCCTTAAGCTAAATATAAGAGTGCTCAATATGCTAAGTAGAGAAAAATATAAACTCCAGCAAAGTCAGAAAAAAACTAGCGAGGTTTCACCTAAACGGATCATCTGGACAATTCCGAAATGTTCCGATGGTCCGTTTAGGTAAAATCTCCATAGATTTTTTTCTGACTCTGTAGAAATTCATTCATGTAAATATTGTCACACACAGACAGACTGTTCGTTGTACCACAACTCATCAGTGTGGGTAAACACGCAGGACGCTTCAAGCTGGGATCGAAACCTGCATAAGTTTACACAAGACATGGCATCTAACCGCTCAGCCATTTCAACGACATGTGTCAGCTCAGGAATTATAACATATTTCTATTAGTTTCTGTTTGTTTATATTTTGCGCTATCGGATACCAGAGTGCTCAATTCGTTAGAAGAGCTTTGCATTACGTGGTTGGCAGGCGTTAATTCCTTCGCCAGAGTGCTCAATCCCCGGGAGAGGAGTATATATATATATGTATATATATATATATATATATATATATATATATATATATAGTATTATTCGGTCCAGTTAAACCAGAGTTGGGAGTAATTCCTTCAGGACAAGAAAATCATTCAGGAGCTGAACATTTAAATTTTCTAGGTGGAGAGCTCAATGTAATCATTTACAGAGCAATATTTCTTTAAAGAAAAAACCAAAGACCGGTTATTTTAGGATTATAAATTTATTTCCATCCTGTTTTTCAGTTTCTGGTGTGAACCAAAAACAAGAAGAAAAATACAACAGGACTTCTTCAGATCCAATGGATAAATAAAACAGAATAGACACGTGGTGGGGGGAAGGGAGAAGAGATTAAAAGAGTTACCTCCTCGTTTTATTGAATTTCCGTTTTTTTTATTTACCTATTTATTTTATTTTCAAAATTCTTCCGTCAGTTATAATTATGGGGATCTGTAATAATGTAATTGTTAATGTGTATTTGTCAGAAAGAAATACGCAAGCTGTAAAGATCTAATTGCTCTCAGGTAAAAGATGATCAATGAATTAGTAAATATAAAAATAAATAAGTTTTATGAGTAAATGTCGTTAAATCTATATATAAAGAGGCTTATTCTATAAGGAGAAATATGTAATATGTATGAGGCAATATATGATGTGAATCTGTCATCATGTAATTGTTGATATGGTTTTGGCAGAAAATAATATGCAAGATGTAAGATGCTCTCAGATACCAGATACCAAGTAAAAGGTAAACAATTATATGGGAAGGGTTAAAATAGGTAATATGTATTATATAATGAATATATGATGGGAATCAGTAAAAAAAAATGTGATACTAGATACGTATTTGACAGAAAGTAATATACAAGATGTAAGAAAAGTAGAAAAAACAAAATAATACAAAATTTGATGAATTTATTATGAAAGTCGACGTTGAACGTTTCGGTTATAATAACCTTCTTCAGGACTTTAAATTCATGAAAAGTGTTAAAATAACAATGGATGTTTGATGAAATAGCAGGAGAAAAGAAAATGTATTCATAACAGTATATTCAAAGTTCTTATTTATGAAAATATTATTACATACGGGAATGACGTTTGAAATTTGTTGAGTTTCTAAGGGATATAACAGAAGACGATAGAAATAATGATAGAACATTTTTGAAATATATATATATATATTATGGATATCTGTAAAAATGTAATAGCTAATATGTATTTGACAGAAAGAAATATATAAAATGTACAGATCTAAGAAATATATAAAACGTACAGATCTAAGTGCTCTAAAATAAAAAGGAATAATGAATTCTAGTAAATATAAATAATTAAGTTCTACTCGAATTAAATCTATTTATAAAGTGATTTATTCTATCAGGGGAAATTTTGGAACATTTTTCTTTTAATGGCTCTGTAATCTGCAGAGAATGGATAAGTGAAAAGGTAAAAAACTAAAGAGCAATATATAATTGGTTGGTTGGTTTGTTTGGTTTTATGGCATATCAACCCTTGTAGGTTATTTAACGCCAAATCCATTTTTATGTAAATAATCTGTTCTATTTAAAACAATTCAGTTTAGAATAAATACACAGTTTAATTGTCAAAAACATTTCCATTTCAAACTATTTAAGCAGTTATATGTAATAATTCAGTTAAATGTAAATACAGTTTTAATGTCGAAAAACAATTCTATTTCAAATAATTCAGTTAAGCATAAACACGCAGTTTAAGTGTAAGTACGGTTTAATAGTCAAAAACGTTTCTATTTCAAGCTATTCAGTTTACTCAATTGATTTTAGCATAAGTATGCTGTTAGTTCTATTTAACCCATAGATAGGGCACTATCAGGTGCTACCACTCCGGGCCAGAGTAGACCTGGGAGCGATGGCAATGAAGGGGTACACCGTATTCCCCAAAGCTCCAGTACCGCTGGAACGTCATCATCAGATTGTTTAGTGTCATATCCAGGACACTCGTTGGGGGGGGGGTCTTACCCCTCTGCAGAGATGGTGTCAGTGTATTCTACAGTCCCAGCAGACTGGGCAATATATAATTGGTAAAAGATACCATGTAAAAGCTAAGTAATAACAGGTAGGGGTTAAAATAAGTAATATATAAAGATCTAAGTACTCTAAGATAAAAGATGAATAATAAGTTAAAGTAAATATAAATAATTAAATTTTACTAGTATATGTCGACTCTTGCCAACGGAAGATACACTTGGAGACACAACAGTGTGATCCTATTTACCAACCCCTCCGCTCAGTCAAATTTTAAACGGAGTTTAACAGGTTTGAATTCAGAGTTTTTCCTTCTCCTAGACTAGTTGCCTAACCAAGGCTGAAGAACCTAGTCTGTCCTACTATTTACCCATAGCTGGAGGGAGAATAATTGGATTCATACCTTTCCCAAGGGTATTAGTGCTATGTGAAATGCAATCAGTCTCGTCCAGGATTTTGAACTCATGTCGCCGTGTCCATTTCCTACGACGATAACCATTACACCACGGGCACCTCCAACAGTGTGATGGACGAGCTGGTCAGAATTATACGGAACTTGATGATGCCTGAGTCTGTAGCAGAAGGAATTTTCGTATGTTGGTTTGGCGCGTAATTTAATTCGACGCACAATTTCACCCAACCAGGGTGACTTATCCTATTCAACCGGATCTCCTTTCCGGACAGCAGAAATTGGGGAAGCTGCCAAACACAGCCCTTTTCGCAGAACGACTTGGTTCTGTACAGACGTCCCATCTGCCTGCTCTTAAATAGCAGCAGCAGCAGCATGGACACATGAGGGATCCTATCTAATTTATGGATCCCTTGCGTCTATTTCTCTTAGGCCAAGGGATCCCAGTTGAATATGAATTAGATAAATTCAATACGCCACACATAGGAACAACTTTATTTCACCCCCAAAATTGGCCATGTCGATTGCGATGTCTAATTTCGCTCCGGCACCTAGCGACTACTTCACCTCTGGGCAACATTTTCTGGAGACATCCACGCTTCTCCCCAAAACAACCAGAACCACAACTAATGGTGACTTCAACGTCTATTTCCTCAAACAGCAAACACGACTTTTGCTAAAATACGGCGAACATAATCCCTCGTACGTCCAACAACATACGCTGCTATCTCAACCCTCTCATAACTCCATTTCGTCTCTTTACTTCTTTCCTTTCCCACGAGGCTTGCAGCAAAAACGCAAACTTTATTTCCATGCTGCCATTAAAAGCTTTCATAAAACATTTCGACTTCGTACATCTTGGAACTTCTCTCTCCTTTATTTACCTTTCACTCTTAGCGAGGAAGTAACATAACATCAACATATACTAAGCAACAATAACATCTTCCCGCTAAAAAGTGATCAGGGGAAATTTTGGAACATTTTTCTTTTAATAGGTCTGTAATTTACAGTGAATGGATAAGTAAAAGGGTAAAAAAAATATATATAAAGATCTAAGTTCTCTAAGATAAATGATGAATAATTAGTTAATGTAAATATAAATAATTAAATTTTACTAGTATATGTCGACTCTTGCCAACGGAAGATACACTTGGAGACACAACAGTGTATTGGACGAGCTGGTCAGAATTATACGGAACTTGATGATGCCTGAGTCAAATAAGTCCACCAAGAAATTTGTTACTGGGGGGGGGGGGCAAAATATATGTCGGTTCAAAGAAATGGACTTATCATCGAGATATACCCGGTCAAAATCTTCTTAGATTAGGTGACAATTGGAAGGTATCAGCAGACCTTCCTGACTGGCGTAATGATTACCCGAAAATAATATCTAGCAAGGGTCTGCGACCAGACATTGTTCTATTTTCGAAGGAGAACTCAAAGATCATCCTGGTAGAATTAACAATACCATTTGAGAGTCGACTAGAACAAAGCCACGTTTACAAAACAAGCAAATATGAAGATCTTAAAAGAGAACTGGAAAAAGAAGGGTATAGCGTTACCGTTAAAGCAGTGGAGATTGGAGTAAGAGGCTTCGTTGCAGGCACCCTCTACCAATTTCTGGGACAAATTGGTATCAATCGGTGTAATAGAAGCAAAAGTATGAAACGCCTCACAGAAATAACAGAAAATTGTTCAATGTGGATATGGAATAAAAGAAACGTCCAGTGGAACATTTCAAAATAAACACGTCATAGCATCACCTGCTCGCGAATGCGCAACAATATTCTAATAACGCAAGCAGATTTGAAAATTTACATTTCGTCGTTAAACGTTGATTTGATAGGATGTTTTAATGAGGTTTCATGTCAGTAAGGGGGGGGGGGGCGATGTGCAAATAAAACCGTAGAGAGGAAGGCCCCTGAAACGGTGCACATTCTCTCCTGATGACCCTAAAACAAGCATGGAGTTAAAACTGCTCGGTGGAAATGAGAATTACTAAAGGAACATTTTCTATCCGCTCATTTTCTAGTGAGTTTCTGTTACTTGGTAAGTAACTTGTTTTTTGTCGTTAAATCTATTTATTTTATCAGGGGAAATTTTGGAACATTTTTCTTTTAATGGCTCTGTAATCTACAGTGAATGGATAAGTAAAAAGGTAAAAAACTAAAGAGCAATGTATAAAAAGTAAAAAAAAAAAACCCAGGTAAAAGCAAAGCAATAACAGGTAAGGGGGGTGTCCTCGTGGTGTAATGGTTAAAGCGTTGGACTGCGGAATCGTAGTACACGAGTTCGTACTCCAGTCGCGCTATTACGTTCACTTTCGGGCAAATACCCTTGGGAAAGGTATGAACCCCCTTATCCTCCAAGCTATGGGTTAAATAGTACCACTACTGTTCTTCTAGGAGAATGGCTTTGGCATTAAATAACCTAAAAAGAGTTGATATGCCATTAAAACAAAGAAACCAACCAAACCAAATTAATACCCTTGGGAAAGGTATGAACCCCTTTATCCTCCAAGCTATGGGTTAAATAGTACCACTACTGTTCTTCTAGGAGAATGGCTTTGGCATTAAATAACCTAAAAAGAGTTGATATGCCATTAAACAAAGAAACCAAACCAAGAACAGGTAAGGGTTATAATAAGTAATATAAAGGTAGCAGAAAAAACATCATCCAAATAAGTGAATTTATTATGATGTAAAATCGACGTTAACGTTTCGGTTTCAGTAACCATCATCAGGACTTGGATATCAAAATAGTTCACATAGCGATGGATGCTTGCTGAGATGACAGGAGCAACGGAAGTCATAAGACACGTTCTTATGACTTTTGAATTATGAACACTATGTGCGCGTTTGTGTATCTTTTCGTTGTATATTTCTCATTTGCTCCTGTCATCTCAGCAAGCATCCTTCGCAATGTGAACTATTTTGATATCCAAGTCCTGATGATGGTTATTGAAACCGAAACGTTAACGTCAACTTGACATCATAATAAATTCACCTATTTGGATTATGTTTTTCTGCTACCTTCATATTGTCGAATTTTAATCCATATTTACTTTCAATAAGTAATATTTATAGATCTAAGTGCTCTAAGATAAAAGATGAATAATGAGATATAGTAAATACAAATAATTTATTTTTTCTAGTATATTTCGTTAAATCTATTTATTTTATCAGGGGAAATTTTGGAACATTTTTCTTTTAATGGCTCTGTAATCTACAGTGAATGGATAAGTAAAAAGGTAAAAATCTAAAGAGCAATGTATAAAAGGTAAAAAAATACCAGGTAAAAAATTAATGAATATAGGCACGTGTTATGAAAGGTAATATGTATTGGTCAATATATGATGCTGTGGCAGAAAGAAAGAATTTCAAATTATTATTTAGTGCGGGAATTGTTTTGGCTGTTGGAGTTTCGAATTTATATATTTCATCCAATGAGAATGATTGATGCCATTCTGCCCAGGTCACCTCCCTGGGGCAATATAAAAGGCTGGGTAACGTTCCATCGACCTCTTCTCTTCCTCACTTGCTAGCATCAGGACAGACCAGCCTTAACGAGAGAGTGCATTCTCTCTCTCTCTCTCTCTCTCTCTCTCTCTCTTACCCGGGCCGATTCAAGCACAGATGTCATGATAAAAACCCCAGATAGAAAATTGAACTGGGATGTGAATGACGTCATGCCCGGAAGCGATGGGCAGAGAATTTTGGTGATTTTTGAAAAAAGCAGTTAGTTGAGATTTGTCTCTTGGCGAGACGAGTGGAGATTCGAATCTGAGCGAGGCGAGTCCAGTGGGGCTACGGGATGTGCCGCGCGTTTGTTGGGTCAGATGGAACGGTCAGCATAGTAAAAATTGTGTCTCTCTCCTCATGTCGAAAACCTAAAAGTCAAGAAGGTAATAAAAGTTTCGTACCTGAACTAAAGAAAGTCGTCTGTGTTTCGAGTATTTCGGGATTCCTATGCATATGAACATTCCTCATATTCGTATCTTGGTCGTATTTTTGGTCCTATATTACATATGGACTGAATACAGAAAATATATTTAAAAACATATTCTTTTTAGGCTATGATAATATCTGACATGCCTTTTCAGATTTTGTGAAAAGACAATGGTATGAGATTATATAACGATATTTCAAGTTGTGTAAAGTTGCGAGCACAGTGAACCATTCACAAATCAGCCAAGGGTGTGAGCGGAGTGAGGCTGTAACAAAGTCACCAAGCTGCCTTTCTAACAAAGCCGCACTACGAGCGTCGAATTCACGAGTCAATTCATAAATAAATCATTAATAATTGTGCTATTTATTGCTTTATCTCTGTAGGGTGACAATAAAAAACTGTCTCCTTTTCAGAGTGGGTTGGTCGGTTGGGCACCTCATGGAATGTCTCATGACAGTCGCAGAAGATCATTCTTACCATCTTTTGCTTCTGTTCTGATGCCCTCATCTTCCAACGCTACTTTCGGTTGAACCAAGTAGTACACCACCAGCAGCAGCAGCAGCAGCAGCAGCAGCAGCAGCAGCAAAGAAACGGCATCGGAGCTCTTCTGTAGATAGTTCGAAGGATGAGCTACCCAAACAAAAGAAAAAAAAAGGATCTACCGAGATAAGGGTAGACGTATATATGGTAGACGCAGATATTCTGGAGAGGAAAAACCAACCACCGCCCCCCACCCCAACTCAAAATCTTAACGATCCTCCACAATATCAAAGAAGTGGACAGTGGAAATGTAGAAGACCCCACGGACTTTCCAGGAGCGTTGGTACTTTTAGAGATCAGAGAGGACCGAGGTTCTGAAGGAGTTATGAGCATGATTGGAGAAACCACACAGGCACTGGGCCCACTTTCTCTTCTTGTTACAGGGGAAGACATGATGAAATATACATGGTGGGGTCTCTATTTATTAGCATCCTTCCCTTTCTAGGTCACTAAAACAAAGGCTTCCGGGAAATATCAGGGGTCTCACGCATGACAGGAACATCGATAAAGTGAAGAGCTTTGGCTGATGAGCTAGGCACTCGGTGTCCTGATTCCTGACATGTTCAGTTCAGGGACCCAACTCCTGTAATGTTGATAATAGATTTAAGGTTAATAATTTTGAATACTCACGCACTGAGTTCTGACTCGAAGTGTCAATTTCTTTTTCACCTCTGCTCCGCGGAGGGGGATATTTATTATTTATAGGAAACCCACTTTGATTCCAACTTCAGTGATACTGTCAAAGGTATACCAACCTTTTTCAGCCTACTTTGACGGTTGTTCTAGAAGGATCTCCTGGCTTATAAGTGGATATGTTTTCTTATTTCACGACTTTTTTTTCCGACGCATTTACCCCTTTGTGAAGTCATGAAAGCAGCTGGTTTTAGTGGGAGATTGAAACGTCATCCTTGATCCCAACATAGATCAAGGGAAGCTAAACCGGTTAAACAACTTGGATGCAAGATACTTCCGAGACTTTGCCGTGAGATTCGATCTCGTAGACAAATTCGACCACGTTGACAAATTCAGAGAAAAACACCCAAGTTGGGTAGAATGGATTTGAACCGGTAGGAACGCTTTGAGTCAGCTTTCTACTGAGTATTAGTTCAGAGAATTGATTTAGATTTATTAGTTGGTCCAAGT
Organism: Sepioteuthis lessoniana; assembly: GCA_963585895.1. NCBI lineage: Eukaryota > Metazoa > Mollusca > Cephalopoda > Myopsida > Loliginidae > Sepioteuthis > Sepioteuthis lessoniana. The sequence continues at coordinate 49,802,216 of OY757947.1, read as the reverse complement.
TTTGAATAGTTAAAAAATCACGACTACAGACTTGTTTATGTCTCAATTGTGTAAAATAAGGTTAAGTTGTCTGGTTACTGAAATTTCAGCGCATCCTTGTTAGATGAGAAAGATTTTCAGGGCCGGGTGCTATAATTGGGAATAGTTAGTTGCTTGGTTGGTAGTTTTGTTTTATCAACCTTTTTCTGGCCATTTGAACCTGAATTAAATTTCAAACAATTCAGTTTAGTATAAATATAGTTTTTTGTTTACAAACAGTTAAATGTCAAAACAGTTCAGTTAAATGTCTAAACGGTTATATTTCAAACGATTCGATTTGGCATAAGTACACAGTTTAGTTCTATTTAAAAACAGTTCTATTTCAAACAGTTCAGTTTAGCATAAGTATGCAGTTTAGATGTCAATTTACAGTATGCAGAGATGCAGTCTGTGTATTCTACAACCCCAACCGACAAGTTAAGAAATGGTGGGCAAAGTTAAAAGATAAAATTAGATCCTTTGCTCCCAAGTAAAGTAGACGTTTTAGTTTCGTTTTATGGCATATCAACCCTTGGAGGTTATTTAATGCCAAATCCTCTTTATACATATATATTAAATATATATGATTTGGTTTGGTTGGGTTTTATGGCATATCAACCATTGTAGGTTATTTAATGCCAAATCCTCTTTATACATATATATTAAATATATATGATTTGGTTTGGTTGGGTTTTATAGCATATCAAATACTGTAGGTTATTTAATGCCAAGTCCTCTTTATACATATATATTAAATATATATGATTTGGTTTGGTTGGGTTTTATAGCATATCAAATACTGTAGGTTATTTAATGCCAAGTCCTCTTTATACATATATATTAAATATATATGATTTGGTTTGGTTGGGTTTTATAGCATATCAAATACTGTAGGTTATTTAATGCCAAGTCCTCTTTATACATATATATTAAATATATATGATTTGGTTTGGTTGGGTTTTATGGCATATAAACCATTGTAGGTTATTTAATGCCAAATCCTCTTTATACATATATATTGAATATATATGATTTGGTTTTGTTGGGTTTTATGGCATATCAAATACTGTAGGTTATTTAATGCCAAGTCCTCTTTATACATAGATATTAAATATATATGATTTGGTTTTGTTGGGTTTTATGGCATATCAACCATTGTAGGTTATTTAATGCCAAATCCTCTTTTTACATATATATTAAATATATATGATTTGGTTGGGTTGGGTTTTATGGCATATCAACCATTGTAGGTTATTTAATGCCAAATCCTCTTTATACATATATATTAAATATATATGATTTGGTTTGGTTGGGTTTTATGGCATATCAACCATTGTAGGTTATTTAATGCCAAATCCTCTTTATACATATATATTAAATATATATGATTTGGTTTGATTGGGTTTTATGGCATATAAACCATTGTAGGTTATTTAATGCCAAATCCTCTTTATACATATATATTGAATATATATGATTTGGTTTTGTTGGGTTTTATGGCATATCAAATACTGTAGGTTATTTAATGCCAAGTCCTCTTTATACATAGATAATAAATATATATGATTTGGTTTTGTTGGGTTTTATGGCATATCAACCATTGTAGGTTATTTAATGCCAAATCCTCTTTTTACATATATATTAAATATATATGATTTGGTTGGGTTGGGTTTTATGGCATATCAACCATTGTAGGTTATTTAATGCCAAATCCTTTTTATACATATATATTGAATATATATGATTTGGTTTGGAGGGTTTTATGGCATATCAACCATTGTAGGTTATTTAATGTCAAATCCTCTTTATACATATATATTGAATATATATGATTTGGTTTTGTTGGGTTTTATGGCATATCAAATACTGTAGGTTATTTAATGCCAAGTCCTCTTTATACATAGATACTAAATATATATGATTTGGTTTGGTTGGGTTTTATGACATATCAACCATTGTAGGTTATTTAATGACAAATCCTCTTTTTACATATATATCAAATATATATGATTTGGTTTGGTTGGGTTTTATGACATATCAACCATTGTAGGTTGTATAATGCCAAATCCTCTTTATACATAGATATTAAATATATACGAGTGTGAACATCTTTTTTAGATAACATTTTTAATCGAACCCAAGCTCATTTTTTGCACACATTTAATTGTATATATATACGATTCGTAAGTGAATAGTTTGTTGGTAAATTCATTTTCCAATGAGGCAGAACTGAGTTATTTGCACGCTAGACTTACAATTGTTTCTACACAACAAAATGGTTTCTATCATTGTTATCTAACAGTAATAATTCTGTTAAATGCTAATAATTTGTTTTCACATAGTGAAGTGGTTACAAGTATTGCTATTTAACACTAATTATTCTATTCAAAATCATTCATTCGTTTACACGCAGTGAAATAGTTTCAAGGATTGTTATCTATCACTGACAATTCAATTAAACAGTTTACTTACAGTTAAATGAGGGGGTGTCCTCGTGGTGTAATGGTTAAAGCGTTGGACTGCGGAATCGTAGTACGCGAGTTCGTACTCCAGTCGCGCTATTACGTTCACTTTCGGGCAAATACCCTTGGGAAAGGTATGATCTCCTCGTTGGAGATGCAGGGATGCAGTCGGTGTATTCTACATCCCCAGCCAACTGGGCTGTAATGGTTTAGCGTCATATCTAGGATGCTCATTGGTGAGGAGTCTTACCCTTCTGTAGAGACGCAATCGATGTATTTTATAGCCCCAATCGACTGGGCAAAATAAATAAGGTAAACGACAGTAAATAACTGTTACTATGGCCAAGTAATTAGATGTAGTCTTAAAGGCGACTCCTCATCCCTC
>OY757947.1:49769351-49796851 GCA_963585895.1 Sepioteuthis lessoniana | reverse complement strand
TTTCAAACTGATCTATTGGACCCATCGATTGGGTATTAACAGGTACTACCGCTCCGGGTCAGAGTAGACCTGGGAGTAATGACAATGAATGAGTACTTCACACTCAGTAGACCTCAAGAACTATAGCGTCACCATTATTACAAGAGTGTTTTATTATTGGTGGTGTAGGTTGTAGGTGGCCGGTAAATCGTTGAGTTCTGACTTCCATATCTGTCTTTTTCTTCTTCTTCTTATCCCATTCCATTGTTGTCTTCTTTTGTCTATGAGAAGCACTAAGAGAATCAAGACTGGAAGGAAAGAAACCAGGGTACTTTTATACTTAAAACTTTATTTTGGGGTTTAACGACTGTTCTGTGGTTAACGGATGTTTTCCTGAACCAGTAGAAATAGTCGTGCCTCCCAGATAAGGTGTTAGAATATATCATTCTCATTTTCGGTAAGATAAGTTTGGAGTTTGTCTAGTAGGTGTGTCCAATGAGGTATGTTTAGCAGAGACAGCTACTAACAGGAGACAAAAACTGCTGCGAAGATCGAACTCGGTAAGCACGTGTGTTATCGTGTTAGCAGCCTAGAGAAGGAGGTCCCTCTAATAGCAGTAGTGAATACTTACGAAGAAAATTTCTCTTTTGGCCCCAGGAAGCCTTCTCTTTTCAGGCATGCTCGGTTATCGCTTCCTTTCAGAGGCCTACCGGGAAACAGCTACTTTTTAAATTTATTTTTTAAAAATCCCTATACTATAAGATGTTATTAATGGTATTCTGCAGTTTTGAAATTTTCAATTTACCACTGAATCTGCGTCCTGCCAATGAAAAAAAGTGTTAATGCCAGTTCGCAGAGACTAAGGTGTACGTTGGTAAAACTCGATATAAGCCAGTTTAGTTGTTAGCGTTGGGATACATAGGTTGCGCACCAGGGAATGATCATCCCGATTGAGGTTGAGCTGGCGTGGGGTGGGTATTATGTTGAAAGACCCCCCCCATGATCCGACCAAAAACATAATTGACGACGCCACCCAGCGCCCTTTAATTGAACAGGTATATTTCAAACACTTTTCCTAAGCTAGAAATATGTATTTATATAGTGTGTAGCAGAAACAACTCCCACCTGTGTGGTACAAGTGAACCTGGGCAACTGGTAATGGTTGCTCTATCTAGCTTATGTCTTACCATCTTATTTTCAGTTACGATCAGTTATAATGATGGTGAGGATAGAATCCCAGAGGCTTGGACCGGTGAACATGGTGCTGTTAAACCGTTTTTTAAGATTTATTTATTCGAATAGAATTTTTAACTATTAGCAATATCGATATTCTATCCGGAACAGTATCATTCCAACGTAATAAGAAATGAGCACTAAAATCTCTCTGTGTAACAATTATCTGAAAATTAGAGGGCAATATATTAGCTAGATGGAGCTACCATTGCCACTTGCCTAAGTTCACTTGCACTACATAGGTGACAGTTTAAAATGAGGGAGGCATTTCTGTTTCAGTCTGTATATGCATTTTTTTAAAAATTACGTACAAAAAGGACCTAAAACATTTTTAATGCTTCTAAAATGTGTCACCCGACACGACTCGACTCCCACCCGTGCAGGAAAGGTTTGGGAACTACGAAATGAACGGGTGTTGCTCATCAGTCGAGTTGCGAGGAAATTTTTACAGGAATTCCCACGACTTTGCTCTCAGCATAAGAAAACAGAAACATTCTCATCGCAGAGAACAGACTTCAGTCTGTCATATGCGACCCCCAGCGTCCCTATTCTATGACATCGACCCATGAATCCGAGCGTAGAACATGCCTTTCCCTAACCCTTTCTATTTGAATTCCATTTCTTCAGTAAAACGATGCCAAGTTTATATCTCGCAAGTATTATTTTGATATGTTTTTTTTTTATGGCTTACAAACCCTTCGAGGTTAGTCAATGCCAAATCTTGTCTGAACACACACACACACACACACACACACACACACACACACACACACATATATATATATATATATATATATGTATAAAACAAATAAATGGCATGTAACATTTTTAAACGAGTCAGTTAAATGGCTTCAAGTATTGCCTTTTCATGTTTGCATACAGTTAAATGGCTTTAACTATTACTATTTAGTGTTTGCTCACAGTTAAACGGTTCCAACTATTGCCATTTCATGTTTGTAAACAGTTAGATGGTTTCAACTATTGCTTGCTAACACTGATAATTGAATTTAATATTAATCATTTGTTTGTACAGCAAAATAGCCTTTGGTAGTGATGTGTGTTTATAATTCTGTTTCAGTCTGTCATATGCGACCCCCACGTCCCTATTCTATGACATCGACCCATGAATTCGAGCATAGAACATACCTTTCCCTAACCCTTTCTATTTGAATTCCATTTCTTTAGTAAAACGATGCCAAGTTTATATTTCGCAAGTATTATTTTGATTTGTTTTTTTATCATATTTACCAACCCCTCCGCTCGGACAGGATATGACACAAGGTCAACTTTTAAGCGGAGTTTAACAGGTTTGAATTCAGAGTTTTCCTTCTCCTTGACTAGTTGCCTCTCCAAGGCTGAAGAACCTAGTCTGCCCTATTATTTACCCATAGCTAGAGGGAGAATAATTGGATTCATACCTTTCCCAAGGGTATTAGTGCTATGTGAAATGCAATCAGTCTCGTCCAGGATTTGTTTTTTTTATGGCCTACAAACCCTTCGAGGTTAGTCAATGCCAAATCTTGTCTGAACTCACACACACACACACACGCACACACACACCACACACACACACACACACACACACACATATATATATGTATATATATATATAAACAAATAAGTGGCAAGTAACATTTTTAAGCGAGTCAGTTTAAATGGTTTCAAGTATTACTATTTATTGCTTGCACACAGTTAAATGGTTTCAACTATTGTTTGCTAACACTAATAATTGAATCTAAAAATAATTATTTTTTGTACAGAATTAGATAGTTTAAAGAGGGGTTATTTGGTCAAATGGTATATCAACCCTTGAGGGGTTATTCAATGTTAAATCCTATTCATATTCTGTTTTATGCCACTACAGCAAAATAGCCTTTGGAATGTGTGTTTGTTTATCATTCTGTTTCTCGTCGTCTGAGTTTATTTTTGCCACAAGCTTGTTGGATTTTTATGTGAACCTGTCTGTGTGTTTGGTCTAAATACTGCGTAAATATTTTCTTTCAAAACATAAGCAAACAGTATAAATTTTTATTTTTAGTCTATACGAACCGGATAAAAAATTAAACAACTGTTAAATTTAGCGGATACAAATTCTTCAAAAGTCAGTGCGGATTCTAGTGGATAGAGTGTTCACCAATGGTCCTGGAGACCTGGGTTCAGACCCAGGTCGCGTCATACCAAAAACTTTAAAAATGGTACTTGATACCTCCTTGCTTAACACTCAGCAATATAAAATAAATATCAAGGGTAAAGTAGAGCAATCCAGGGAAAGGAGTAGTGCCCTCCCCTACACCCCGGTGTAGTAGCTATTGGAAAGGGAGCCTTTTGGTTACCCTCGACTAAAATCGCCAACTTTACTTTTTTATTGTCTTTAATTGAAATCATTTTGAGATGGGGCCTCTTAATCTGAGAATTATTATTTCTTTTTTTTTAGATAACAAATATGGAAGGCAGTAATTACTGGGGATACGGTTACAAGACTCAGGATTCCTATCCGCGGTCGCGGTTAATCACCTGAAGAAGGCCAGAGGTGAAATTTGACCGAAACGTAGTGAAGAAGAAACAACCACATATGAACGCTTCAAATGCTGCTTATATATATATATATATATATATATATATATATATATAAGGCTATATATATATATATATATATATATATATATATATATATATATATCATCATCATATCGCGCTGGTAGCACGGATATCCCAGGCCCTCTCTCGCCACTCCTCCCTATCGTTCATCGCCCTAGGTAGGTCTTCAGGACAACATCCCGTATCCTCACATAGCTGCTGAATGTACGTTCGTGCTGGTCGTCCTGCTTTTGCGGATCCATAAGAGTACATCTCTTATGAGTTCATCTCTGATTCTCCAGCAGTGTCCTGCATGTCTGGTTCGTCTAACTTGAATAGTTTTCGTGATAGGGGGCAGGTGGCCGTACAGTTGGTGTCTTGTGGGGTGTTGCTGCCAGGACTTGTTCAGGATTGCACGCAGCATATATATATATATATATATATATATATATATATATATATATATATATATAAGGCTATATATATATATATATATATATATATGTGTATGTGTTTGTGTGTGTGTGGTCTAAAAGACCTGCCGGAAGCGATGCATGATAGGGACAAATGGGGGGGGGGAGATAGAGAGAGAGTGATAGAAATCTGTGCTAACCGCGCGACATGATATATATATATATATATATATATATATATATATATAATTTGTAAATGAATAGCTTTTAAGTAACATTTTTAAACGAGTAGATTTTTTTGCACACAGTTCAATGGTTTCAAATATTGCTAACTAATATTAATAATTCCATTTTATTTTAATCAATTTTTCATGTATTTGAATGGTTTCAAGTATATTAACTTATTAAATAGTTGTATTTGACCAATAGATGTGACCCTGATAGGTGCTTTTTCTCCGGGTCAGAGTGGACCTAGGAGTACTTGTAATGATGGTGTTCTCCATATTTCCGAAAGCATCAGAACTGGTGCCTCAGCTTTGGATAATTTAGTGTCATATTGAAGACATTCATTGGGGGAATCTTACTTCTCTTCAGTCGGCATATTCTACAGTTCCAGCTAACTGGGTTAAATGTGTCTTGGAGGAATACCAATGACGTAATGCCTAAAGTGTTGGATTGCAGCCTCGAAGTAAACGTGTTCAAACTCCAGTTGCGTTTTTATTCCGTACATCGTATGTTTATACTTACGTTTGTTTGGCAGGTTAAGTTTTTTGCCGATGGTTATATGATATAAAGTATTCTTATCTAATACCAATAATTTTGAAACAGAGCTATTTGACGCATAGATAGGACTCGAATAAGTGGTACAACCATTCGGGATCAGAGTGGAATTGGGAGTAATAGCAATCAAAGGGTAGTCAGTATTTCTCAGATGTCCAGAACTGGAGCCTGATGGCTAGATGGAGTTTAGTGACATACCCAGGAAACCCTTTTTAAGAGGGGGTCTTATTCCTCAGCAGGGAATACAATCAGGAAATTCTAAGACCCACCGATAGATGGCGTTTAATATCATATCCAGTACACGGTTCAATTTTGGATGTTGAACTTCAAAGATCTGAAGTAGTCCTCGTAGCGGTAATGGCTAAAGCACTGAACTGTGGTCTCAAAGTAAGCGAGTTCGAACTGCAGTTACGCTGTCGGTTCATTTTCGGTTGGTTGGCTGGTTGGTTGGTTTTATGGCATATCAACCTTTGTAGGTTATTTAACATCAAATCCTCTTTATACATATATATTAAATATAAATGATTCTGCTTGGTTTGGGTTTTTATGCAAATAATCAGTTCTGTTTCAAACAATTCAGTTTAGCATGAGTACACATTTTAATTGTCAAAAACGTTTCTATTTCAAACTATTCAGTTTATTCAAACAGTTATAATTCCAACAATTCACTTTAGTATAAGTATAGATTTTGTTTACTCACAGTTAAATGTCTAAACAGCTCTATATTAAACAATTCAGTTTAGTGTAAGTAGAGTTTCAATGTCAAAAACAGTTCCCTTTCAAACAATTCAGTTTAGCATAAGTAAGCAATTGAAATGTAAGTACATAGTTTAATTCTTAAAAAACATGTCTATTTAAGCTATTCAGTTTAGTCAAACAGTTCTATTTCAAACAATTCAGTTTAGCATAAGTATGCTGTTAGTTCTATTTAACCTATAGATAGGGCCCTATCAAGTGCTACCATTCCGGGTCATAGTGGACCTGGGAGCAATGGCAATGAAGGGGTACTCCGCATTCCCCAAAGCTCAAGCATCACTGGAGCCTCACCATCAGATTGTTTAGTGTCATATCCAAAACACTCATTGAGTGGGGTCTTACCCCTCTGCAGAGGTGCAGTCGGTGTATTCTACAGCCTCAGCCGACTGGGCAAATCATTTTCGGACTAAAACCTTTGGAAAAGGTATGAACACCTTTATACTCCCTAGCCATTGGTTAAAGTCACTTCTGTTCTTCTACAATGATGGCTTTGGCATTAAATAACCTATTCGGCCATTATAACTCGTTACACATAATAATTTAAGATCCGTTAAGTGTTACCTCCTCCTAGCAGCCGTTTCTAGCAGGAGTACTAATCCTTAAATGGTCACCTGTCGAGAGACTTCCTGTTTAATTCTTTTCTCGCCAGATCTCAACAAGACAAGACGTAGATTCCACTTTGTCAGTGTTATAACTGTAGAATATGGACCAAAACGGTAAAAACCTTTTTAAGTTTTACATTAGCGTCACCAAAATTTTACCTCATAATTTACGATTACACCGTCCTTTTATGGATATTTAGACAAGTACCTTTTTCTCTGTAACCACATCGTGACAATTTCCTGTAAAAATGTTTGATCCTTTAAACATGGTGTCTGTCATACGTTAGTAATATTTCTTCTTAATATCATTCTTCGTTATTGTAAAAACTCTGTTAATTCAGTAACTATTAGTTTATTTCCTCCTTAGTTACTGTGTTAGATAATTCATGTTAGCATTATTACTGGTCTGCGCCTGCTCTTTGTGTAATTTCGCCAGCTCCCACGACATTGTCCTAGTTAGTTGTTAATACTCAAACTAAGCCCTCAACGAGCCCGTTTATTTGCAGTATTCTTTCCTTTTAAACTTATTTGCGAATTTTTTTTATTTCTGTTTTTACTCTTTCGACGATGAATAAAACCTGTTAGGACCATCAATTCGTCTTCAGAGTCTTTACAGTGAGGAAGTGTTTAACTTACTGCCTTAAAGACAACGCCGACTTTTCGAGGAAACTAGGATAGTCTACACGGGACGCGATTATGACAGTTTGTTTTTAATCAAACGAATCTTAAATTCTTTTTTTAAACAAATTTCTGCAATAGGATAAACAAAACACAATTCTTTTTTTCTTACACTACCCTTCGAAAATCCATTACACTATTAGACATTCGTAATGTATTTCTCTAGTCTTCTAAGATTCACATCAATCTCTTTTCTCTTTGGGTAATAAGCCCCTTCTGAACGATCTCGGACCCATATTGGGTTACAGTGAGCGAGTTAGAATTCCTATCGTGTGATTACATTCACTTTTGGACTAATTTCTTTTGGAAACTGTATGAAACCCTTTATCCTCCGCAGCCATATTGGTTAGATAGTACCACTATTGTTCTTCTACAAGGAAGGCTTTGGCATTAAAAAAAAAAAAAACAAATGTTGATATACCATTAAATAAAGAAACCTGAAATCAATCCTTATTTGTGTAGCAAGGATTTTCTAGATCATCGGCAAACATGTTATTGTTCTGTAGTTGCTTAGAATAGTTTCTTTTTTTCTGGACCACAGTAGTTATTGAGCTAATCTGCCGTGGATAGATGTGAATATTCTGAACTAGAATCCATGGCCTGATGCCAAAGCAAATTCCTTCTGTGTTTCACATTGTGAATTGAGATATACATATATACCCTACACGTCCAAAGCCACTATTATGGAAGAACAACAGTGATACTATTTAAGTCATAGGTTTAGGGATAATAACATACCTTTCCTAAGGATATTAATCCGAAAGTCAGCGTAAGAATCACGACTGGAGTTCGAACACAGGAAATTTCCCGAATAACACAAAGAATACTGCACAATACTTAAACGTACGCGGCACGCCGCTTGGCATTTGTTCCGGGTGGTCGTGTTTGCATGCTACGACCCCTTGGCCTCTGGAGGCTGCCATTCCAACTCTTTGCCAGCTCGCACGGCTAAGTTTCTTGCTTGGTGCCTGAGGCGCCCTAAAAGGGAACTGCCGACGGATCTAAGAATTTTTACCTTTTCCACGCATGAGTCTTGATTTGTGCTCGGCTCCCACCATAAAACAGCCTTGTGCCATATTCTGACAAGGCGGAGGTCAGATACTTAGAAACACGAATGACCTATTCTTGCATACAGTAATACATTCTAAAAAAAAAGTCAGACAAGTGGGAAAAATACATCGATGGCATAGATTCTTGAAAGAGATATGATTCATCTCGAAAGAATGATTTATGACATTCTTTTTTTTAAAAGTTATATCGATGTATTTCAAACTTCTAATGTTTCAAACGCAACTGGAAATGACCTAATTAAAAATTGCCCTCATCAATCAATCTTATTTCAGTAACGAAAGAGTGTGCATTATAATTTAATTTATGATCTCATTCTCCTAAAATAGACAAACTGAAATTACATATTTGACTCGAAATGTCGTTTGCCCAGTCGGCTGAGGCTGTAGAATACACCGACTGCACCTCTGCAGAGGGGTAAGACCCCCCCCTAACGAGTGTCCTGGATATGACACTAAACAATCTGATGGTGAGGTTCCAGCAGTGCTGGAGCTTTGGTGAATGCGGAGTAGCCCTTCATTGCCATCGCTCCTAGGTCCACTCTGGCCCGGAGTGGTAGCACCTGATAGGGCCCTATCTATGGGTTAAATAGAACTAACAGCATACTTATGCTAAAATGAATTGAGTAAACTGAATAGCTTGAAATAGAAACGTTTTTGACTATTAAACCGTACTTACACTTAAACTGCGTGCTTATGCTTAACTGAATTATTTGAAATAGAACTGTTTTTCGACATTAAAACTGTATTTACTCTTAACTGAATTATTACATATAACTGCTTAAATACTTTGAAATGGAAATGTTTTTGACAATTAAACTGTGTACTTATGCTAAACTGAACTGTTTTCAATAGAACTGATTATTTACATAAAAATGGATTTGGCGTTAAATAACCTACAAAGGTTGATATGCCATAAAACCAAACAAACCAAACCATCGAAATGTCGTGGAGGTTTAAGAATAATAAAAACGCTACAAAAACAGCCAAGGAAATTTCTAGTGTTTATGGTGGAACGATAAAATTGTCGTCCTAAAGAAAACATCACTACAGCTTTATTTTAAAACTTTATTGAAAAAAATCAATTCAGTTAACTTAATTATGTAGTAGAGCTGACATATATTCAATGTAGCCGCCTTCAGCCTCAATCACCGCCTTGATATGGATCCGGAACTAGGAGCATGTCTTTTTCGGATGGCGGCGATCAGGCTGGCTTTGGTGTTGTGGGAGGTCATGTTGGTGATGTTCTCGGCGTATTACCAAACGAAGTAGTCCAGCGGGTTCAGGTCGGGGGAGGAGGGGACCAGCGAGAGAAGGGTACAAAGTCGTAGCACTCCTTCTGAAGCCAAGCCTGGGTCTCTTTAGACTTGTGGGCCAGGGCCGAGTCCTGCTGCCACAACCAGGGTCTGCCACTGGCCACCTGATTGCACCAGGGGATCACCACACTCTTCAGCACATCCAGGTACACTTTGGTGTTGACTTTCAAGCAGACTTCGAAGATGTTAGGTGGCATGATGTGGCCCTTACTTGAAACCACACCAAAGACCATAACCGTAGCCGGAAACTTTGTTTTCATCACCCTGGGCACGTCCCTGTTATTCCTGGCAATCCAGATTTGCATTTTGAGGGTGCTGGCAATGGTCCTGTTGTCATAACTTGGATCGGTAGAGAGAATGAGTTGTACAGCGGTGCATCTCCGATCTCGCTCGTTGAACAATGTGTCACTTTTCGACATGATAGAAGGCTCCTATTGCTCTTGGGACTTGTACACAACTGGCCAACTAGTAGATGGTCAGCAACAAAAAAAGAAAACCGATTTTCATTAAACGAAAATGGAATCATGTCGTAGTCATTACTGACTGCCAAATCCGAAACTGGTTTTCAAAGTTTCTTTCTGGTGATACATCACTGAAATTGATCCTTTGGGGCTACGGAATATTTTGTCGTTGTTGGTTATTAATTTGGTTTGAAGTTTTGGTTTCTAATATCTGACTCCGATAATTTCTTCTTGCCCCATCTGAATTCGTTGGCGTCTTCTTGTCTCTGAAGGCTGCAAAGGAATTACTGAAGAAAAGAAGAAAGGAGGCCAAAATACCTTTTATATTTTTGACTTTATTTCAGGGTTCAACAATCATTCTGTGGGTGAGGATATCATTCCTGAATCCAAATAAAATGGTTGCGTCATCCAGACAAGGTGTTAAAATGTGTTAGTCGTCTCCGGCAGTTAATAAGTTCAAATTCAGTGTGGTCATGTCCAGTGGTGCTTTCGTGTTGCTTGCTTCGACGTGTTGGCTCGCTAGCAACAGGCGCAACCCACATGCGAAGCCCAGGAGAAAGTCCTTTACGTCTGAAGGGTTCTGCAGAAGTCAGAGCAAATCTCTCTTTTTCGCAGGGACGGTTCCTTTTTTAGCGCATACATTGCCCCACTTCTCGCCAGTAGCTTCTGGGAGTTTCTGTTTTCTTAAATTTATTTTCATCATCATCATATCGTGCTTGGAGCACGGATATCCCTGATCCTCTCTCGCCACTCCTCCCTATCGTTCATCGCCCTAGGTAGGTCTTCAGGACAGCATCCCGTATCCTCACATAGCTGCTGAATGTATGTTCGTGCTGGTCGTCCTGCTTTTACGCGGCCATGTGTGGGGATCCATAAGAGTACATCTCTTATGAGTTCATCTCTGCTTCTCCAGCAGTGTCCTGCATGTCTGGTTCGTCTAACTTGAATAGTTTTCGTGATAGGGGGCAGGTGGCCGTACAGTTGGTGTCTTGTGGGGTGTTGCTGCCAGGACTTGTTCAGGATTGCACGCAGCAGGAGTCTCATCAAATCTAGTCAAGATGCTTTAAGGGAAATGATGGGAAGCAATCCGCGCCAGAGGTACTCGAAAATAAGCACTTGACCTCAACACATCCCAATCCCAGCCCAGTAGAATACGCCGAATGCATCTCTGTTGATGGGTAAGTGATCCCAACGATGATCCTAGATATGACTCTTCACCATCTGTTAGCAAGGATCTAGTCCTGAAGCTTAAAGGAATGAGGAGTACCCCTTAATTACTATTACTCCGATTCCATTCTGACCCGGAGTGGTAGTACTCCTTAGGGTTCAATCTAAGGGTCAAATAGAACTGTTTAATCGTTTACTATACTTGAAATAATTAAACCGCGCGCAAACAAATAAGCTTTGGCTCATTTTAAAATGTTACCAACAAACTATTCGTTTATATATATATATATATATATATATATATATATATATTATTTCAATATATATATATATATATATAATTTCAAGAAAAAAAAAAAAACAATATTCGGTCAGATTAGGTTGGTTTCTTTGTTTTAATGGCATATCAACTCTTTTTAGGTTATTTAATGCCAAAGCCATTCTCCTAGAACAACAGTAGGGGTACTATTTAACCCATAGCTGGGAGGATAAGGGGGTTCATACCTTTCCCAAGGGTATTTTGCCCGAAAGTGAACGTAATAGCGCGACTGGAGTACGAACTCGCGTACTACGATTCCGCAATCCATCGCTTTAACCATTACACCACGAGGACACCCCCGGTCACATTACGATAATGATTATCAATTTTAATTCTAGCATGTCATCACTTTTTTCTTTGAAAGGAACCAAAACTCCTGCCGTTAATGACAAGACTTCTTTAACCTTGTTTACCATTAACAACAGGGGTTTTGGTACCTTTCAAAGAAAAAAGTGATGACATACTGAAATTATAAATGATAATTTTGTTAGAAATGGTTGAAATTTGGATATGTATTACTGTAATTGCAAAATTGTTAATTTTATTGGTTTTGTAGTTGTCTTAATCTGAAACAAGAAGGGATCGGAACTAGTCTTACATGGGTAAAGGTTATACATAGCTGAAATAGATTTCGTTTCTCCCTCCTCTCTCTCTTTCCTTTGACTATCCCTCCTGTCTGGTTGTATTTTATTTTATTTTATTATTGGATCTGATGAAGTCCTGTTAAAAATTATTTTAGAGTCTTTAATTCATATCTATGCTCTTAACAGGATGGAAATAAATTTATTATCTTAATGTGACCGAATATTGTTTTTTTCTTGAAATAATATTATTTGCTCTGTGAGTTTATTTACATTGAGCTCTTTAGCAGGAATATTTAAATATTCGAATTTGAATAATTTATTTGTCCTGACAGAATTGTTCCCTACTCGGGATTTACTGGATTGAAGATTACCTTATATATATATATATATATATATATATATATATATATATATATATATTAAATAACCAACATGGGTTCATATGCCATAAATTCCAACCAACCAACCAACCAACCAACCAACCAACCAACCTTCCAATCCACAATCTGTCGCCACTTGAAAAAGATAAGAAAAGTGAGCAAGTTGGGCGTTTGCCTTTCTCATTTTCTTTGCGGGAAGAATAAGGAAGATTGGATATCTATAGTGACAAATTTTATATCAATGTTGTGAAATGACAAATTTCTGAAGAATATCAGAACAGGAGGCAAAAAATAGGTCTTTTATGACCAGACCTAACCGATAAAATGAAACGCAGTTTCTTCCAGGCAGCGGTCACATCGACACTGCATGGACGCTAACAAAACGGCTGGAGAAGAAGCTAAACGGCAATTACACAAGAATGCTGCGTGCAATCTTGAACAAGTCCTGGCGGCAACACCCCACAAGACACCAACTGTACGG
This sequence comes from Sepioteuthis lessoniana, assembly GCA_963585895.1. Lineage (NCBI taxonomy): Eukaryota > Metazoa > Mollusca > Cephalopoda > Myopsida > Loliginidae > Sepioteuthis > Sepioteuthis lessoniana. The sequence goes on along the minus strand of OY757947.1, from coordinate 49,784,058 downwards.
CCACCTGCCTCCTATCACGAAAACTATTCAAGTTAGACGAACCAGACATGCAGGACACTGCTGGAGAAGCAGGGACGAACTCATAAGAGATGTACTCTTATGGATCCCCACACATGGCCGCGCAAAAGCAGGACGACCAGCACGAACATACATTCAGCAGCTATGTGAGGATACGGGATGTTGTCCTGAAGACCTGCCTTGGGCGATGAACGATAGGGAGGAGTGGTGAGAGAGGGTCAGGGATATCCGTGCTACCAGCGCGACATGATGATGATGATGATGATGATGATGATGATGTTCAACACAAACGGTAGTGGAATGATTTGGATGGGAATCCACAGCCTACCACAAAGGCGGAGCTTCATGAAAGACAAGTTATGCTGTGTTTATGGTGGGATCAACACAATATTATTCATTTTGAGTTTTTAAACCTCAATTAGACACTCAATGTAGACTTATATTCATAACAACTGCAACATGTGAATGAAAATCTTTTAAGAAAATACCTTTGCACTCACCCAAAAAAGGAAACGCTGTGCTTCTTAAGATAACGCAAAACCTCGTTCAGTAAAGAATCACGCAGGAAAAATATTGGATTTAGTTTGGTCTATTTTACCCCATCCATTTTTTTCACCAGACCTTGAACCAAGTGATTTCCACCTTTTGCGTTTTCGATAAAATCTTCAAAAATGTTCTGAAGAAGATCAGGGGAAAACATTTGTTGAAAATGTCTTAAGCTTGTGAGGATCAAAGAAATTACTCGAAAAATAGCAAGTAGATGATTCACAAGAATGGAGAATATACTTTAATTAAATTAATTCATGAACAAATCATATTTTTACTAAAACAGCAATTATTTGTGACTCACCCTCCCCCAAATATCAAAATGTTCCTATCTATCTGTTTGCCCAGTTGGTTGGGACTGTAGAAACACCAACTGTCCCTCTGTTAAGGAATAAGACCCCCCACCACCAACGAGTGCCCTGGATATGATACTAAACAATCTGATGGGGAGGTTCCAATGATGCTGGAGCTTTGGGGAATGCAGAGTACCACTTCATTACCATCGCTCCCAGATCCACACTGGCCCGGAGTGGTAGCACCTGATAGGGTCCTATCTATGGCTCAAATAGAACTAAACTACGTACTTATGCTAAACTGAATTGTTTGAAATAAAACTGTTTTTGACTTTGAAACTGCGTACTTACACTAAACGGAATTGTTTGAAATAGAACTGTTTTGACATTTAACTGTGTGTAAATAAAATCTATAACTATACTAAACTGAATTGTTTGAATTAGAACTGTTTGATTAAACTGAATTGCTTGAAATAGAAAGGTTTTTCACAATTAAAATGTGTACTCATGCTAAACTGAATTGTTTGAAATTGAACTCATTATTTGTATAAAAATGGATTTGACATTAAATAACATACAACGGTTGATATGCCATACAATCCAAACAACCAATCAACCTATCTGTCCATTTATGTATGTATGTATGTATGTATGTATGTATGTATGTATCTATCTATCTATCTATCTATCTATCTATCTATCCGTCTGTCAGTCTATTTATCTCAGTCTGTTTATACCACAATCAGACACCCAAAGCAGATTTATAATCTCAACAACTACAACGTGTCCATAAATATCTTCTATGAAAATGTCTCGCACTCATCAATAGGAGAAACATTGTGCTTCTCTCTGATAACACAAGACCACATTCAGCAAGAATCACGCCGGAAAAAATATTGAATTTAGGCTGGTTCGTTCTATCCCATCCATAATATTTACCTGACCTTGCGGCAAGTGATTTCCATCTTTTTCGTAATCTACAAAATGTGAATAAGAAATAAGTTTCTCAAGAAGATCAGGTCAAAACATTCACGAAAAAATTCTTGAGCAGGAAACCAGTTGAATTTTACTTGAGAGGAATAAAAAAGCTATCTGATGAATAACAAGACATATATATATATTTACCAACCCCTCCGCTCGGGCAGGATAAAACAGGATAAAAATTATTAAAATACAGCTATGATCTGTTGAATAAAACTATGATTTGTTCGCCCGTGTGTGTACATGTTGGGAAAGTCTATTGAGTCAATGTGTCCATAGTTGGCCGAAGTAAAGAGGATAAAAAATTGACTTAACTTACATACATATGTATGCGTGTGTGTGTATATATGTGTGTGACCGTAAGTATGGGCCTTTTGTTTTCTTAAGTCTACACGTGCGTTTTTTTTATAATCTTTGGCGACAACGTGTCGCGTTCTACTAGTTGGCAAAAGAACGTCGAATACTTCTTCGCCCTGTGTCCTGTGTTCGTTGTCTTCTGCTGTCTGTCCTTGCTTCTAGTAGTGGAATATCTCAGTTAATTAAATTCTTCGCTGTTTATACTTTTTGTGGAAACTAAAGTGAATCAAAAACCGGATTTTATTTAGTTTTATTTCGGGTCCTAAAATTCAAGCGCGCAGACATTTCTTAACCCATCAGATTTATTTATTTTGGAGCCTAAATATTTTTCTGTTAATTAGTTTCTGAGCCGAATTTTCTAGAATGTTCTTATTCTGTGTTTTTAGCCGATTGGTTGAAAAATATAAAAGTGTAACGTCAATGTTAATGCGATTTTGATCCAAAATTTCTAGAATGTTCTTATCTATGTTTTTGGGGTTGATTATTTTAAGGCTAAAAAAATGTGTTCCGTATATTCACGCAAAGTTTTCTTAAATATATTTGATTGTTTTTCATTCCCCCATGAAAGTTTTGTAATTTAAATGTGACAATATTGAATATTTAAATACGACTAAAAGGAGAAATATATTTGGTGCAACTTTTTATTTTTCATTTTTTCGTGTATCTTTTTCACTGAATGATATTTTTGGTATGGAACTTAGTTGGAATTCTTTAAGTGGAAATAACCTTCTTTAATGGATGATATTAAGACATTTACCAAGAATGAGAAACCCTTACACGAACTATTGGAATCTTTAGCCAAGATATAAGAATGGAATTTGGTATTAAGAAATGCGCAATACTTTATATCAAACTTCTCATCATCTCGACTTAGACACCCCTCAACATCAAGAATCAAATTAACCCCGACCAAAAAGAAAAAAAAAAAAATAAACAAGACCATACAAACAGTTACCTAGTCGGCTGGGGGTGAAGAATACACCGACTGCACCTCTGCAGAGGGGTAAAAATCCTCTGACGAGTGTCCTGGATAAGACATTAAACAATCTGATAGGGAGGTTCCAGTAATGCTGGAGCTTTTGGGAATGCAGAGTATCCCTTAATTACCATTGTACTCAGGTCCACTCTGACCCGGGGTGGTAGCACTTGATAGGGTCTTATCTATGGGTCAAATAGAACTAAACCGTGTACTTATGCTAAACTGAATTGTTTGATATGGAACTGTTTTTGACATTGAAACTGTGTTTAACTATGTGTAAACAAAATCTATACTTATACTAAACTGAGTGGTTTGAATTAGAACTGTTTGATTAAACTGAATAGCTTGAAATAGAAATGTTTTTAGCAATTAAACTGTGTACTCATGCTAAACTGAATTGTTTGAAATAGAACTGATCATTTGTATAAAAATTGTGCAATGAGGTATCAAGTACCATTTTTAAATTCTATTATATGACGGGACCTGGGATTGAACCTAGGTCTCCCGGACCATTGGCGAACACCCTACCCACTAGGCCAATGAGCCGGTACTTGATCCAAAGTAGTAGCACCTAAAAGGTTCCAATCTATATGTCAAATAGAACTGTTTGACATTTAAAATGGGTGCAAACAAATTACTTGTAGTAAATTATGTCGTTATAAATTGAACTGTTTGATCATTCAACAGTGTGTAAAAAATGATTGATGTTTAATTGAATTGTTAGTGATACATAGCAATACTTGGAACCATTTAACTTTGTTGACTTATACTAAAGTGAATTGTTAGAAATAGAACTGTTGGATCATTAAACTGCATGTATCTACAAAATCGGTTTACAAATCATATTTGCTCGGGTAACTTTCCCGGGCAATATAAAAAGCTGTGTAAACGCTCTCTCAAGCTCTTCCTCGTTCATTCTAGCAGCAGAACAGACCAACTTTTAATACGAGTGCGCATTTAGTTTATTATTTAATAAATGTGTAAAAACAGAATTTGGCATTGAATAACCAACACTGTTTGATATGCCCTAAAACTAAGTCAAACCAAACTAAATTAATCTTCAGTAAAAATCTAATGAATATCTAAGTAGTCTCTCTGGTGAGATATCTGAATCATTTTTAAATGGAGGAATTCAGAAGTATGGAGTACAGAACGAGGCACAACGCATTACAGGGAGAAATAACGAGAAAAAGATGAACGAAAAGAATTCGCCCGCATAGAGGTATGCTTCGGTTATTTGGTTGAATAACAAGGTTATTTAATGCCAAATCCTATCTATGCATATACATAATTTGTAAACGAATAGTTCGTAGGTAACTTTATTTTAAAACGATTTAGAGCTCATTTGTTTGTACGCAGTTAAATGGTTTCAAGTATTGCTATCTAACACAAATCATTCAATCTAATTCTGATCTTTTGCTTGCATACCGTTTAATGGCTTCACGTATTGTTATTTATTAGTGGTATTTCTGTTTATCAAATATTCCTAATACAAACAGTTTCCACATAGCTTATAAGGCTTCAAATAGCTAATAATAATCCCTTGTAAAAAAATTGGTTCGTTGGTTTGTTGGGTTTTATAGCATTTCTGTCCTAATGGGCTATAATGTCAAATCGACTCATAAGTGATGTACTCCTATGGACCCCCACACATGGCCGAACAAAAGCAGGACGACCAGCACGAACATACATTCAGCAGCTATGTGAGGATACCGGAGGCGATGAACGATAGGGAAAAGTGGCGAGAGATGGTCAGGGATATCCGTGCTACCAGCACGACATGATGATATATATATATATTGTAGCAGAAAGAACTAATTTCAATTTATCGTCAGACCACCATGAAATCACGTGGTGTCTTATATTTTCAAATTCATTGTCTGGCGCGGGAACTATTTTGGCCGTTGATGTTTCGATTTATATTTTCGTCCAATGAGGATGATTTATGCCATTCTGCTCGGGTAACTTTCCCGGGCAATATAAAAAAGCTGTGTAAACGCTCTCTCAAGCTCTTCCTCATTCATTCTAGCAGCAGAACAGATCAACTTTTAATACGAGTGCGCATTCAGTTTTTGGACCGTTGTTTTCTCTAAAGATCATTCCTTTATCCTTCATTCACACCTTCTAGACCAACTGGTCCGCGAAGTTTCAAGTTGGATGCTTTATTCCCGCTCCCAAATCCGCAACTGCTTTCTTCCCTTTGTACGACTCACAGTACAGGTTATCTCTCAAGTTGACATTAAAGTTTTGGGAACTCAGCAATAATGTCGACTCATTTGTTTTACTCCTTTTCTTAACCTAACAAGGCACCCCCCCCAAGAATTTGCCTTTGTTATAATATATTTATATATATAGCACAAATGTAAGCAAACGAGAGTTGATACATGTGTTAATCCTATTTACCAACTCCTCCGGTCGGGCAGGATATGACACAAGGTCAATTTTTAAGCGGAGTTTAACAGGTTTGAATTCAGAGTTTTCCTTCTCCTAGACTAGTTGCCTCACCAAGGCTGAAGAACCCAGTCTGCCCTACTAGCAACACTGAAGAGTTGTGATACAACGAAAAAGTCTGTCTGTGGATGAATACATATATTAAATGAATAGATTGTCTTCAAGAAGTAAATGGTTGGTTTGGGTGTTCTCTTTGGGGTTTTTTTTTATTGTGGTGACTGTTTTGATAGGGTTTGTAGTTCTTTTTAGTTCCAGGGTTTGTGTGCTTGTGAATATCCAATTCAAGTTAAATGTCTGTGACAAACTTTTGTCTCCGCAGATGCTATTTCCCTGTATCATTTTTTAGAAGAGTGTATCTTGTGAGTTGGCTTGGGTGTTCGTGCCCACGTATATGTATATACTTTGGTGGGGGGGGTCCTTGTTTACTCTTCTTCCCCTAAATAATATATGATTGTTGATATGCCATATGCCATGATATGTGGACCTATTTTGTGATTCGAATAACCATGACCAGAAAATTCGGCGAACACTTCTGCGCGACATACGGATACACTGGACAGCTGTTTCGACCTTATTAGGTCACATCAACAGTGTATCCCGTGAGCTCTATGACTGGAGATCGAACCAGCGACCACAGATTGGCTCAGTTGTACCATTTCGGCTCTGCAATCTGGTAATTCAATTCACAATATGAATTGTCTACTTAAAAAAAAAAAGAAGATTCGTGGACCTATTTGTTTTAAAGTAATTCCTATTTTTCTTGCATTTGACCAACGAAAAATATTTCATATATATATATATATATATATATATATATATATATATATATATATATATATATATATGATTTGGAAACGAATAGTTTATTTATAACATTCTGAATAAGCTAGAACTTATTTGCTATCAAACATGAATAATTCTATTTAATGTTAATCATTTATTTGCACACAGTTAAATGGTTAAACAGTTCTATATGATCCATAGATGGGACCCTAACAGGTACTATCGTTTCAGGTCCGAGTGAACCAATGAGCTATGGAAATGAAGAGACACTTTAAACTCTCTAAACTCTGAGACTGGTGCCTCACCATTAGATGAAGTTTAGTGTCATACCCAGGATAGGGTTTCAAGTTTTGTTACCTAACTCTAACAATTCTATTTAATATTAATTATTTGCTTGCACACAGTTTAATGGTTTTCAAGTATTGCTATCTAACACTAATAAATCTATTTAATATTAATCATTTGTTTGCACACAGTTAAATGGTTTCAAGTATTCCTAACACTAATAATTCTGTTTGATATCAATCATTTGTTTGCACACAGTTAAATGGTTTCAAGTATTGTTATCAAACACTAATAATTCTATTTAATATTAATCATTTGTTTGCACACAGTGAAATGGTTTCAAGTATTGTTATCTAACACTAATAATTCTATTTAATATTAATCATTTGTTTGCACACAGTGAAATGGTTTCAAGTATTGTTATCTAACACTAATAATTCTATTTAATATTAATAATTTGTTTGCACACAGTGAAATGGTTTCAAGTATTGCTATTTAACACTAATAATTCTATTCAATATTAATCATTTGTTTGCACACAGTGAAATGGTTTCTAGCTGTATAAAATGAAGTTTACTTATATCAAAGCTAAATTCAATCAGGCACAAGTTAATAGCAACAGTGGGCCATGTGTTTGTTTGTTGGTTGGTCATTCTGTTTTACGGCGTATCAACCCTTTTCGGGTCATTTAACGCCGAATTAAGTCATTTTGATAAAAAGTTTCAAACAATTCAGTTGAGTAAAAGTACAGATTTGTTTTTTTATACATATGAACAGTTTTATTTTAAACATTTCAATTTAGCATGAGTACACAGTTTAAATGTCAAAAACAGTTCTATTTTAAACATTTCAATTTAGCATGAGTACATAGTTTAAATGTCAAAAACAGTTTTATTTTAAACATTTCAATTTAGCATAAGTACACAGTTTAAATGTCAAAAACATTTTTATTTTAAACATTTCAATTTAGCATAAGTACACAGTTTAAATTTCAAAAACAGTTTTATTTTAAACAATTCGATTTAACATAAGTACACAGTTTAAATGTCAAAAACAGTTTTATTTTAAACATTTCAATTTAGCATGAGTACATAGTTTAAATGTCAAGAACAGTTTTATTTTAAACAATTCAGTTTAGCATGAGTACACAGTTTAAATGTCAAAAACAGTTTTATTTTAAACAATTCAGTTTAGCATGAGTACACAGTTTAAATGTCAAAAACAGTTCTATTTTAAACATTTCAATTTAGCATAAGTACACAGTTTAAATGTCAAAAACATTTTTATTTTAAACATTTCAATTTAGCATGAGTACACAGTTTAAATGTCAGAAACAGTTCTATTTTAAACATTTCAATTTAGCATAAGTACAGAGTTTAAATGTCAAAAACATTTTTATTTTAAACATTTCAATTTAGCATGAGTACACAGTTTAAATGTCAAAAACAGTTCTATTTTAAACAATTCAGTTTAGCATAAGTACACAGTTTAAATGTCAAAAACAGTTTTATTTTAAACAATTCAATTTAGCATGTGTACACAGTTTAAATGTCAAAAACAGTTCTATTTTAAACAATTCAGTTTAGCATAAGTACACAGTTTAAATGTCAAAAACAGTTCTATTTTAAACAATTCAATTTAACATGAGTACACAGTTTAAATGTCAAAAACAGTTCTATTTTAAACAATACAGTTTAGCATAAGTACATAGTTTAAATGTCAAAAATAGTTTTATTTTAAACAATTCAGTTTAGCATAAGTACATAGTTTAAATGTCAAAAACAGTTCTATTTTAAACATTTCAATTTAGCATAAGTACAGAGTTTAAATGTCAAAAACAGTTCTATTTTAAACAATCCAATTAAGCATAAGTACAGAGTTTAAATGTCAAAAACAGTTCTATTTTAAACAATTCAATTTAGCATAAGTACATAGTTTAAATGTCAAAAACAGTTCTATTTCAAATAATTCAGTTTAGCATGAGTACACAGTTTAAATATCAAAAACAGTTCTATTTCAAACAATTCAGTTTAGTATAAGCATAAGTATAAATTTTTGTTTACACAGTTAAATGTAAAAACAGTTAATTTCAAACAATTCAATTTAGCGTAATTAGTTCTATTTGACCCGTAGATAGGACCCTATTAGGTACTACCACTCCGTGACAGAGTGGACCTGGGAGCGAAGTACTTTGTATTCCCCAAAGCTCCAGCATTACTGGAGCCTCACTATCAGATAGTTTAGTGTCACATCCAGGACACTCGTTGAGGAGGGTCTTACCCTTCTGTAGACATGCAGTCAGTGTATTCTACTGCTGCAGCCGACTGGGCCGTGGGCTACGCGCGTGCGTGTGTGTGCGTGAGAGAGAGAGAGAGAGAGAGAGAGAGAGGGAGAGAGAGAAATGTTGGTTAGGTGGTTGGTTGGGTTTTATAGCATATCACTCCTTGTGGGTTATTTAAAGCCAAATCCTATTTATACATATATCAAATATATGATTTGTAAACAAATAATTTGTAGGACACATTTTCAAATTAGCCAGAGCTCATTTGTTTGTACACAGTTATATGGTTTGGTTTCTTTGGTTTAATGGCACATCAAATAAACTTGTAGGTTATTTAATGCCAAAGCCATTCTCCTAGAAGAACAGTAGTGGTACTATTTAACCCATAGCTGGGAGGATAAGGAGGTTCATACTTTTCCCAAGGGTATTTGCCCGAAAGTGAACGTAATAGCGCGACTTGAGTACGAACTCGCTTACTACGATTCCGCAGTCCATCGCTTTAACCATTACACCACGAGGACATGGTTATATGGTTTCAAGTATTTTTATGTAAACTTCAAAGAAGAAGAATTTACTTTTCCAACTGATCACAAAGTCAAAATAAAGATAATTAAAAAAAGGAGATAAATACTTAGACCTTGCCGGAGGGCTTATAACCATGAAGTTGGAAACCTCAGAACAACCTCAAAAACAATCGAAAAGAGACTCGGAGAACTGGAGATCCAAGAAAGAATTGAGACAATTCAGACTCCAGCATTGGGAAAAATCAGTTCGGATACTGAGATGAATTTTAGAGAGCTGATGAGACTTGCTATAATCCAGACTTCAGTGAAAATCACGATGTTAAAAATAGTGGGAAATACTCGTCCCCAAAGGATTGGTAAGGGGACTGGAAGAGTTAGAAATCGGAGGACGTGCCGAAACCATCCAAAGTACAGCATTGTTGAAATCGGCCAGAATACTGAGAAGGGTCCTTGAGAGTTTAAAAGACTTGCTGTCACTCAACCTCCAGTGAAAGACCCTCAGCAAACGCTGGTATGACGAGAGAAACAGAATTTCTCCTAATAGCAGCACAAGACAACGCCGCAAGAACCAATCATATCAAAGCCAGCATAGACAAGACGCAACAAAATAGCAAATGTAGACTATGCGGTGACTGAGATGAAACCATCAGTCACATAATAAGCGAATGCAGCAAATTAACGCAGAAGGAATATAACACTAGATATGATTGGGTCGGCAAAGTTATCCACTGGGAGATGTGCAAGAAATTTAAATTTGACCATACAAAGAATTGGTATATGCACAACCCAGCACCTGTCCTAGAAAATGACACACATAAACTCCTATGGGACTTCGGCATACACACGGATCACCTAATCTCGGCCAGAAGACCAGACTTAATATTAATCAACAAAAAGAAAAGAATTTGCAAAATTGTAGACTTTTCTGTCCCGGCTAACCACAGAATAAAACTGAAAGAATGTGAAAAGAAGGATAAGTACCTCGACCTTGCTAGGGAATTGAAAAAAACTGTGGAACACGCAGGTGACAATTATACCAATTGTAATTGGTGCGTTTGGAACAGTAACTAAAGATTACTAAAGAGACTAGAGGACTTGGAAGTTGGCGGACGGGTGGAGACCATACAAACGACTGCATTATTGAGAACGGCCAGAATACTGAGAAGAGTCCTGGATACTTGAGGAGACTTGCTGTCACTCAGACTCCAGTGAAAAACCATCGGTTAACGCTGATGTGAAAAGCTCTAATGAGAGAATAATAATAATGTGGAAATTTGTTTTTTTGCACATAGTCCTATTAAATATGATTTTGAAAAACCTATTTGGCTAATCGATGTACAACAGGGTGGGCCTGGGAGTAATGGCAATGAAGAGGTACTCCACACTCTTCAGATCTCCAGAACTGGAGCATCGCCATCAGTTTAATGTCAAACCCAGGATATGTGGATAATTGAAAACGTTGTTTTTTTTTTAATGTAAATGTTCCGTAAAAAACATTTTAAGAATTGAAGATAATGACAGAAACTTTTATTTAGATGGTAACTGAAAACATTACATTCCAGTATATATATATATTCACACACACGCACGCACACACAAACACATACACACACACACGCATAGATAGATAGATAGATAGATATTACAGCAGGCATTTCCTAAGTGGGATATTCTGGACAAATAGCCGAAAATGTTGCAATTAAAATTTAAACATGGCTGAATGAAATATGCCTTTGAGCAGTAAGAAAGTTCGCGTCTGGTTTATTATAAAACAATTCTATTCGCGACCCCCTGCGACTTAAGGGATGGCTCCCCAACCCACAATACCCTGGTGACAGCTCTGGTTCCACAGTTGTCAACGGCTCTCCTCTGGGTAAATCTTTTTTATGTGCATTATTTTTTCACGGTACATTACTGCTGCATATCTTGACGCCATTATTTTGTAATGACTGAATTAGGTTAATAAAATGCCTAGAAAAGGCACTTTTCTGTGGAATGACAATTGGCAATATTGGTGTCGTATATGCCAGAGACGATATTGAGTCATGTTCCTATTCACTATGGTCCAATATCAACATCAATACGATGGCGAGTCGAAAGTTTTGCAATATTTTGGTAACGTGAGGCACAATTCGTCAATTCTGAAAGTTTTTTGCCAAGATCGTGAAAGTGACGAACTGCACTGGACTGTAAAATGCCAAGCTCGCCTGATACTCTCAGAGTGTTACTCACCCGATTCGTTTTAATGGCTTGAAGAACGGCATCGGAATACACGGTTTTAGACCTACTTGACTTTGCTTGATCGTCGAGGTCAAATTTCTTCACTTGTAAGAAAATATATTAATCATAGAGTAAATATTCTCCAATATTTACATTACAAGAAAAAAAAAAGTTCATGTATTCAATGTATTAATTTGCGTCTTTAAAAGTTTATCAATATATTTTGTGTTTGTAATAGATCTTCCTATGAGTATGTCACTATGTAGAAGAGAAAGTGTATTTATACGCCAATATGTAAGCGGACGCAGCTAAAATATTCATCAGCAGGGAAATAGTAGTACTAGCCAGTATGTAAACAAAACATTTTTGTTCAATTCAAAATGATTAAATGCATTCTTGAAGGAACAGAATGTTAGGTTTTAATTCAAGAGAAAAAAGTCGAAAGGTTCGTGTAGATTTACTGAATGAATCTGTAAATCTACCAAAGATTTATTTATTTCATTGCTTATTTATAAGATTGAGGTAAAACTCGAAATTAATTTTTAAAAAGTTGACGATTTAGCTCTGAGTCAAATTTTGCCCAGTCGGCTGGGGCTGTAGAATACAGAGACTGGACTTCTACAGAGCGGTAAGACCCCTCCCAACTGGGTGTCGTGTATATGACACTAAACAATCTGATGATGAGGTTCCAGTGATACTGGAACTTTGGGGAATACGGAGTACCCCTTTATTGCCATTGCTCCCAGGTCCACCCTGGCCCGGAATGGTAGCACCCGATAGAGCCCTATCTATGGGTTAAATAGAACTAACTGCATACTTATGCTAAACTGAATTGTTTGAAATAGAACTGTTTGACTAAACTGAATAGCTTGAAATAGACATGTTTTTGACAATTAAACCGTACTTACATTTAAACTGCGTGCTAAACTGAATCGTTTGAAATTGAACTATTTTTGACATTGAAACTGTATTTACACTAAACTGAATTCTTATATTTAGAACTGTTTTGACATTTTACTGTATTAACAAAATCTGTACTTACGCTAAACTAAATTTGCTCAATTAGAACTCTTTGAATAAACTGAATAGCTTGAAATAGACATGTTTTTGACAATTAAACCGTACTTACATTTAAACTGCGTGCTAAACTGAATCGTTTGAAATTGAACTATTTTTGACATTGAAACTGTATTTACACTAAACTGAATTCTTATATTTAGAACTGTTTTGACATTTTACTGTATAAACAAAATCTGTACTTACGCTAAACTAAATTTGCTCAATTAGAACTCTTTGAATAAACTGAATAGCTTGAAATAGAAATATTTTTGACAATTAAACTGTGTACTCATGCTAAACTGAATTATTTGAAATAGAACTGATTATTTACATAAAAATGGATTTGGCGTTAAATAACCGACAAAGGTTGATATGCCATAAAACCCAACCAGCTAACCAACGTCTGATACTAATTGATTAAAAAATGTATTTTTTAAATGATCTCAGTGGGAAAAGAGTTTATTTAGTTATTTGGGGTTTTGATCCTTCAAATTTTGCGCGGCAAGTCGCATATTGTCGTCTGCGAAATCTCCAAGAAATTGTAAAACTAGCGGGTAAGCTCCGATTGGTAAATAAATGTGAAAATACAGATACAAAAATGATAGTTTTTCGAGGCTATTTTTAAAAAAATATTTTTTTAGTATGGATATCAGTTGATTTTTCCATAGGGTACAAAAATCGTAAATATTTTATTTGAGTTCGTTGGTTTAGAGAAGTGAGCTTTAGGTTTCAGTGAAGAGGCGAGAGACGACGTTTAACACCGGCGTGAAGTTTTTCTACTCATTAACGAAAAAAGACAAAAATGGCATGTTTAAATTGTTCAAGAAAATGAAACTCAATGTACGAAGACGAATGAGAACGAGATCGATTATAGGATTAAGGTAAAATTAATCATGATTGTCCTTTCCTGGATCAGCCACCTATATATATATATATATACTTACCAGGAAAATTTTAAATATTCATGCTTGAATAACTTCTTGTCCTGATGGAATTACTCCCAACTCCGGTTTAACTGGACCAAATATATATATATATATATATATATATATATATATATATATATATATATATATATATATATAAGGAAAGTTGTAAGTTGGCCGACCGATGTTGAGGGCGAACCGAAGGTTCCCTTTTCAATAGCTACAATACTAAGATTAGCGGTGGGCGCTACACTTTTCCCTGGATTGTTCCACCTACCCTTGATCTATAGTTAATAATACTAAGTGTTAAGCAAGGAGGTATCAAGTTCAAATTTTTAGTCTTTTGTATAACTCGACCAGGGATTGAACACCGGAAGTCAAGCTATTTCCTGGTTTGTTTATCATTACAGATATTGACCGGTGACCGTCAACAGATACGACTCATACAAGTTTATCTTCCTGTCGGGAGATTATCTTGCCGACTATTACTTCTTGATCCCAACTGAGTGCATTGCATATTTGGCCTTGTGCCAGACGACTCTAAGATTGGTGAAGATGTCTTGAGGGAGTCTTGCTGATTCTGCCATCTGTCTGTTAAATAGAATTGAAGAAGTGACAATGGCTCACGGCTTCTACTTGTGTTATGTAGTAGGCCTTGTTCTCTGGGATTTTATTGACGGCCGAACAAGTTGAATCATTACTAATTAGTGTTTACCCTGGAGTTTAGTCATGTTTGTGGCAGGCTCATCAAGCAACCATATGTGCTACTTATCTGTCCTATTAACAGTAAGCTATTTTAGTGGCCAAGATTTAAAGTTCAGAAAATGAACTCACTTTCCAGTTAAGGCCGTCCATATATTTATTCTGGTGTCATATTAAATTCATTAATTATAAAAAGTGTTTTAAAAATATGTTAACATTTCTATGAGAGTCCCTTTATGATATAATGATTTTAAACTCTCTATCTGTTCACCGTCACTGTCAACATTATTTAAATCTTCTAC
>OY757947.1:49749351-49766851 GCA_963585895.1 Sepioteuthis lessoniana | reverse complement strand
CCGTATTTTACTTCAAAATTGTTTTATTTTATTTTCTGTCTAAATATTGGTTTATTCTTGTCCATTCTCCACCGACTTGTTGGTAGGATTTTCTTTCGTTATTTTAAAAGCCCTGTTTTGTTTCTGCTGTTTAACTCTGTCCTGGTATCTTTTGAGACAACCTTCTTTCATCATTATCTTCTGGGAGGTGTCCGTGGTGTAATGGTTATCGTCGTAAGAAATGCACATGGCGACACGAGTTCAAATCCTGGACGAGACTGATTGCATTTCACATAGCACTAATACCCTTGGGAAAGGTATGAATCCAATTATTTTCCCTCTAGCTATGGGTAAATAGTAGGGCAGACTAGGTTCTTCAGCATTGGTGAGGCAATCTCGGAGAAGGAAAACTCTGAATTCAAACCTGTTAAACTCCGCTTAAAAACTGACCTTGTGTCATATCCTGCCCGAGCGGAGGGGTTGGTAAATATGATTATCTTCTTAGTTATTTTATCCGGTGATAATGTTAGACTTGTTCGCTGCTTTTTTTTTCCAGCGCACCCTAGCGTGTTTTTCCTTCCTTAGTATTTTTGCTTGTCGCAGTTTCTTTATTGGTCCTTCTAACCGAATTTTTCATCCAAGTTTTGTATATCTGTTAAGGTTCCTTTGGGGATTGCTTAATTTATAACTAACTAGTCTTGCTCCTGTGTAAATTAGCTCTTTTAGATCAGTGATGTTGTCCGTCGGGATATTTTATTTACGTTTTCGTTTTCTACCTTGACTTTTTTCCCGTCTTGATGACTAAGGAATCTTAACGTCGTCTTTTTTTTCTGTCATGCTTTTCTTTATTAACTCTTATAGGACTTACACTCCTATAATTTATAATGGGCGGTATGCCACTTGTTTCCGAAACAAAGATGGCGGACGCACGCAAATATTCAGTCTCGGTAAACTATTGGCCAGGAGAACCACGTGATCAGTGTTTAAAACTACGTCCTCATTTGAATTTCGTCCCGCGTTTTTTGGAGCCGATTCCAAGACACGTATTTTCTATAAATACTTCGTCTTCAAACACGCTTCCCCTTTTTCACATTTTCACTTGCAGGGCTAACACACTCTCTCCAGTGTGACTTCCAGAGAGAATACTATCACTCTCTCTTTTTCACCAACAACCGTCAAACGCCACAAAATGGATTAGCCATGCAAGCATTCCTTTCCTCAGGATACCTTGTCTATGAGACTTTTCCAGCCTCGAAAACAGCAATTGCGTCGAACCACAGAAAGAAACGAACATTTAAAAATACGTAGTCAACATGCATAGGACACTTTGTCATTTAGTACTTTTGTAGTTTTAGTTGTGTTAGACACACACACACACATACAGAATATTTTCACGAACGGTAATAGAACCATAGTAATATTTTAGATGTTTTCATTGTATGAATTGTTAAGATGTAAATTTGTTTTGTTTATGCCGCTTGTTTTGAATGTTCCTTTTTGTCTGCGCCGTTTCATATCATTACTTCATTTACTACATTTGTCTCCATGTGTCTATTTTGCCTTTTTCCAGACATAACATACCACTAAGCAAAACATATACTAAACTACAGCATAAATTTTGGGGGACCAAACATATCTACCAAATAACATGTCCCTCGTGGTGTAATGGTTAAAGCGATGCACTGCGGAATCGTAGTACGCGAGTTCGTACTCCAGTCGCGCTATTACGTTCACTTTCGGGCAAATACCCTTGGGAAAGGTATGAACCCCCTTATTCTCCCTCCAGCTATGGGTAAATAGTAGGACGGACTAGGTTCTTCAGCCTTGGTGCGGCAACTAGTCTAGGAGAAGGAAAACTCTGAATTCAAACCTGTTAAACTCCGCTTAAAAATTGACCTTGTGTCATATCCTGCCCGAGCGGAGGGGTTGGTAAATAGTACCAAATAACATGTCCCCATACACTCTATAATTTTTCTGTCTTGTGTTAATATTTATATTATGGTTTTGGGTTCTGTGAGAATTTGGTTTTCAGTATTTTGTGTTTCAATTCGTATAGTAGCTTCTTCGTGAGCATTTTCTTCACGGTTTACCTGTCAATCTATTTTTAATATCTCAAGATCAGAAATCCAGGAACTCTCTTTAAAATCATTTCAACTTGGTCAGTAAGTTTTTTGGGTTTGTTGTATTAAATCCACTGGATTCAGTCCAAATTTCGATCCAACTTTTTCTATTCCCTCCTTGTGCCGGATTGCTCTTAAAACAACAGTGAAGGGCATTTTTGTTGTCTTCTCAAAGCCATTTTTTTCCGTTGGTGTCTCAGCTGAATTATTACTTTCCTTGTTTATATTTACCAACCACTCCGCACTAGAGGGATGTGACACAAGGTCAATTTTTAAGCGGACTTTAACCGGTTTGAATTCAGAGTTTTCTGTCTCTTAGACTGGTTGCTTAAACGAGATTTAAGAACCCAGTCTTTCCAACTATTTATTCAACAAGTCCTGGAAGCAAACCCCACAAAGCAGCAGCTGTACAGCCACATACCACCCATCACGAAAACTATAAAAATTAGACGAACCAGACATGGGGGATACTGCTGGAGAAGTAGGGACGGGCTCATCGGTGATGTACCGTTGTGGACCCCGAGCAAAAGCAGGGCGACCAGCTCGAACCACATACAGCAGCTCTGTGTAGATACGGGATGTAACCCAGAGGACCAGCCGGAAGCGATGGACAATAGGGAGGGGTGGCGAGAGAGGACCAGGGATATCCGTGCTGATGATGGAACATGATGATGATGATGACGATGTGACATAAGTTCAATTTTTGAGATGAGGTTTAATTCTGAGTTTTCCTTTTCCAAGACAGGTTGCTATACCAAAACTAAAAAGCCCAGCCTTTCCAACTCTTTACCCCTAGCTAGAAGGAGAACAGTTGGATTTTCCCCGAGAGTATTAGCGCTATGTGAACTGAAAACAGCTTCGACCAGGACTTTAACTCTGGTCGCCATGTCGATTTCCAACGACGATAAACATTAAACCACGAACACCTCTCACTTTGTTCATTGTTTGTGTTCCTGAAATTAGAACAGCCAGTATTTGCAAGATGCCGATCGGTACATTCGTGCTAGTTATCAAGCGAGCTCTTAATTTGACACTCAGACCTGTCATCTGAGTCCCATGTTGATTTGAATTTAAATTTGTCATTTTTCATGGGTGATAAATTGT
Source organism: Sepioteuthis lessoniana (assembly GCA_963585895.1). Classification (NCBI taxonomy): domain Eukaryota; kingdom Metazoa; phylum Mollusca; class Cephalopoda; order Myopsida; family Loliginidae; genus Sepioteuthis; species Sepioteuthis lessoniana. The sequence goes on along the minus strand of OY757947.1, from coordinate 49,763,648 downwards.
AGCTATATCGGGCCCAAGGGTTGATAATTGTCTATGCTCCAGCCACAGATGTGATCTGGTATTCTTCCAAGGAAGAAAAACACTTTAGCGAGCCACAGAAAAATAATTATATATATATAAGTAAGTAAAGTTGTCTCCCTTTAGTCGACGGCGACCCGAAGGCTCCCTTTTCAATAGCTACTACACCGAGGTGTAGGGGAGGGCGCTACTCCTTTTCCTGGATTGTTCCATTTTACTCTTGATACGCACCTTATATTGCTGAGTGTTAAGCAAGGAAGTATCAAGTACCATTTTTAAATTCTTTGGTATGACGTGACCTGGGATTGAACCTAGATCTCTCGGACTATTGGTGAACACTCTACCTACTAGGCCGATGAGCCGAGTGCATATATATATATTATCATCCACAAATAATTCAGTTGTATCACAACTCTTCAGTGTGGCTAGACACGCAGGACGCTTCAAACTCGGATCGAAACCCACCCAACTTTACGTTAGACTTAGTACCTTACCGCTTAGCCTGCAGACGACATACGTCAGCTCGGGAAGTATAAGACATTATATATTAGCTTTCGTTTGTTTACATTTTGTCTTACCGGATACTAGAGAGCTCAATTCATTAGAAGAGCTTTGCATCACGTGAGTGGCAGCCGTTAATTCCTTCGCCAGAGTGCTCAATCTCCGGGAGGGGAGCGTATATATATATATATATATATATATATATATATATATATATACTTACGCCTCTAAATTATGTAAGTATAGTATAAGTCAATTATTATTGTACTCCTTGCGAGTCTCTCACACCAGCAGTCTATGCTTTACCTATGCGTATGTTGATATCACTTTCAGTTGACGAGATATAGCTACCAAGGTATATGAACTGGTCTTTTAATTTCAGAGACTTGCCATTTAATAGGGACATGTTATCATCTTGAAAACACATGATCTCTGTTTTATTATTTCATTTGTTTGTTTGTTTGGTTTTCTTTTTTGGTTCTATGGCAAATCAACCTTTGTAGGTTATTTAATGCCAAATCCCTTTTCATACAATAAATAGATCTATTTCAAATAGTTCATTTAAGCATAAGTACACAGATCAATTGCCAAAACATTTTTATTTCAAGCAATTCAGTTTAGTCAAACAGTTCTAATTCAAACAATTCAGTTTAGTATTAGTACAGATTTTGTTTACGCACAGTTAAATGTCAAAACAGTTATATTTTAAACAATTCAGTTTAGTGTAATTACGGTTTCAAAGTCAAAAACAGTTCTATTTTAAACATTTCAGTTTAGCATAAGTACACAGTTTAGTTCTATTTGACCTATTGATAGGACTCCATCATGTGCTACCACTCCGGGACCAGAGTGGACCTGCGAACGATGGCAATAAAGGGGCACTCCGCATTCCCCAAAGCTCTAATATTACTGGAGCCTCACCATTAGATTGTTTGGCATCATATCTAGGACACTCGTTGAGAGGGTTCTTACCCCGCTGCAGAGGAGTAGTCGGTGTATTTTACAGCCCTTCCCCAGCCGACAGGACAACTAGCTAATAGGTCACCTTGGGTGGCCATTGACTTCAAAGTTATGTGTGTGTGTTGTAAGCTTTTAGCCTTACCGAGAAAGAAAAACATAGCCGAACATTTTTGTTGTAATAAAACTGCCACTTATGAACTAAGAAAAACTAAATCAGATTTTTTAAAATTCTATAAGAAGTGGTGGGGTTGCCGTAACAAAAATGTTTAATTATTCTCTTTTTTTCTGGGTGCGGCTTTGAAAATTTTGAACAACGTTCATATCTGTGACGGCATTGAACCAATGTGGTTTAAGCCGGTCCCTTCCGTCCGAAATTGAACGTAATAGCGCCACTGGTATTCGAACTCACTCACTACTCTGCCGCAGTCTTGCACGTTAACCACGACGCCATTGGGGATTAAACTGGGCTCTCTGCAGATTATTTGATTTGGTTTTTATGCATTAAATGGATTTGGCATAAAATAATCTACAATGCCAAATCCATTTTTATACATATGAACAGTTCTATTTCAAACAATTCAGTTTAGCATAAGTACAGTTTTTGTTTACACACAGTTAAATGTAAAAACAGTTGTATTTCAAACAATTCAGTTTAGCATAAGTACAATTTTGTTTACACACCGTTAAATGTAAAAACAGTTCTATATCAAACAATTCAGTTTAGCATAAGTACAATTTTTGTTTACACACAGTTAAATGTAAAAACAGTTCTATTTCAAACAATTCAGTTTAGCATAAGTACAGTTTTTGTTTACACACAGTTAAATGTAAAAAAAGTTCTATTTCAAACAATTCAGTTTAGCATAAGTACAGTTTTTGTTTACACACAGTTAAATGTAAAAAAAGTTCTATTTCAAACAATTCAGTTTAGCATAAGTACAGTTTTGGTTTACACACAGTTAAATGTAAAAAAAGTTCTATTTCAAACAATTCAGTTTAGCATAAGTACAGTTTTTGTTTACACAGTTAAATGTAAAAACAGTTCTATTTCAAACAATTCAGTTTAGCATAAGTACAGTTTTTGTTTACACACCGTTAAATGTAAAAACAGTTCTATTTCAAACAATTCAGTTTAGCATAAGTACAGTTTTTGTTTACACACCGTTAAATGTAAAAACAGTTCTATTTCAAACAATTCAGTTTAGCATAAGTACAGTTTTTGTTTACACACCGTTAAATGTAAAAACAGTTCTATTTCAAACAATTCAGTTTAGCATAAGTACACAATTTACATGTCAAAACATTTCTATTTCAAGCAATTCAGTTAAGTCAACAAAGTTCTAATTATTACTATGTATCAGTAACAATTCAATTTAACATCACTCATTTGTTTACCCGCAGTTTAAATGTCAAAACAGTTCTAATTCAAACAATTCAATTTAGCATAAGCACACAGTTTCGTCCTATGACCCATAGATTGTACCCTATCATGTGCCACCACTCCGGGCCCGAGTGAACCTGAGAGTGATGACAATGAAGGTGTACTCCATATTCCCCAAAATTCTAGCATTACTGGAGCCTCACCATCAGATTGTTTAGTGTCATATCTGGACACTCGTAAGGGAGTCTTACCCCTCAGTAGAGAAACAGTCGGTGAATTCAGCAGCCCCAGCCAACTGGGCTGGTTGTTTAGTATCATATCCTTGTCGGGGATTGCCCAGTTGCCTGGGGCTGTCAGGGGATTGCCCAGTTGCCTGGGGCTGTAGAATACACTGACTGCACCTCCGCAGTGGGGTAACACCCTCCAACGAGTCTCCTGGATAGGACACTAAACAATCTGATGGTGAGGTTCCAGTGATACCGGAGCTTTGGGAAATGCGGAGTACCTCTTTATAGTCATCGCTCCCTGGTCCACTCTGGCCCAGAGTGGTAGCAGCAGATAGGGTCTTATCTATGGGTAAAATAGAACTAACAGCATACTTATGCTAAACTGAATTGTTTGATTAAACTGAATGGCTTGAAATAGGAATGTTTTTGACAATTAAACCGTACTCACATTTAAACTGCGTGCTTATGCTAAACTCAATTATTTGAAATAGAACTGTTTTTTGACATTGAAACTGTATTTACACTAAACTGAATTATTTTAAATAGAACTGTTTTGACATTTAACTGTGTGTAAACAAAATCTGTACTTATACTAAACTGAATTAGCTGAATTAAAACTGCTTGACTAAACTGAATAGCTCGAAATAGAAATGTTTTTCACAATTAAACTGTACTAACATTTAAACTGCGTACTTATGCTAAACTGAATTATTTGAAATTGAACTGTTTTCGACATTGAAACTATACTTACACTAAACTGAATTGTTATATATAACTACATGAATAAACTGAATAGTTTGAAATAGAAATGTTTTTGACAAACTGTGTACTCATGCTGAACTGAACTGTTTGAAATAGAACTGATTATTTACATAAAAATGGATTTGGCGTTAAATAACCTACAAAGGTTGATATGCCATAAAACTCAACCAACCAACCTTGTCGGAGGAGTCGTACCCCTCTGTATAGAAGCAGTCGTGTATTCTGCAGCCCCAGCCGACTGGGGGCTACTGTAGATTATATTAATATAATGTAGCCATAGATAGTCTATAGGTGAATTTAGGAAATAAGATTTGGAATAATGACACAAATCCTTTTTGAATAATTTTGTTGGAATGAGATACATCTACAAAGAACTCTTCATCATCATGCCCGTGGTGTAATGGTTAAGGAGTTGCCCGTGATGTAATGGTTATCGTCGTAGGAAATGGACACGGTGACACGAGTTCAAATCCTGGACGAGGCTGATTGCCTTTCACATAGCACTAATACCCTTGGGAAAGGTATGAATCCAATTATTCTCCCTTCAGCTATGTGTAAATAGTAGGACAGACTAGGTTCTTCAGCCTTGGTGAGGCAACTAGTCTAGGAGAAGGAAAACTCTGAATTCAAACCTGTTAAACTCTGCTTAAAAACTGACCTTGTGTCATATCCTGCTCGAGCGGAGGGGTTGGTAAATAGAATCTTGTCGTGCCACCAGCACGGATATCACTGACCCTCTTTCGCCACCCTCTCTATCGTTCATCGCTTCTGGCAGGTCCTCAGGGCTACATCCCGTATCTTCACAGAGCTGCTGCTTGTAGGTTCAATCTGGTCGCCCTGCTTTTGCTCGGCCATGTGAGGGGGTCCATGGGAGTACATCACTTATGACCTCGTCTCTGCTTCTCCAGCAGTATCCTGGTTCGTCTAACTTTGATAGTTTTCGTGATGGGTGGCAGGTGGCCGTATAGCTGCTGCTTTATTAAACAATAAAGAAATAACATTAGCTTAATTCATTTTTTTTTATTTTGAATGAATTAGATATAAAGAACACGTCATAACATGTCATACTTTTGTATTTATTTATTTACTTAAGATAATCAGAGTAGAAAGATTGTGCAGGGAATTTGATGAATACTTGATTTTTTAAGTTGATATGACATGATCCAATATGGCAGACTGTATTAGATAGTATAATCATTACTATTTTACTGGATAATTTGGGTGGCCATTAGAATCAATGTCATGCGTACGAGTTTGAAGTTGTAAACCACACCCAGAAATAAAAGCCACTGCTGAACATTTTTCTTATGGCAACACACTACCTCTTCTTATAAAATAAGAAAAACTAATTCAAATTTTGTTCTGGTTCTTCTACGCGTAAATTCTTTCGAATCCTCGTATCGCCACTGTTGTGGTCTTCAGGTAAGACCGGTGGAAGAACAACTCAAACAACGGGTGATAGGTGAACGTTATTGTATTAACAGAAAAAGGAAGTCATACAAAGGAAGTACTAGCCGTTCTCGGCTTGCAGTCCGTCTGTCAAATGTCTTCTTTATTCCCATTTGTGTACATAAATGGAAGGCACAAGGCTTTGAAGTTTGGGGGGGAGGGGAAGGAAGCGGTCATTCTGTTCTCTATGTTCTAAGGGGACCTAGCTAGCCACATTCGCCGACCCATTCAGCAGTACAATATATAACCATTCATCCATCGCCATATGCGCAGCAATCACCAAAATACCACATTTGCTCTATGAAGAAGTCCTACTTAAAAACCCCGAGAGTAATGAATGATTTTATGTCTTCCCTGAGCGAGCTAAGCGCGGAGAATATGTTTAGGTTGGACGAGTCCATCTTTGGGGTATGGTTGGATATGTCCCCATAACAGATTTTTTTAAATTCTATTAGAAATAGTAGCGTGTTACCATAACAAAAATGTCCAGCTACGCTCTTTTTTCTGTGTGCGGCTTAGAAATTTTTGATAAACCTTCGTATGTGTGTGTGTGTGTGTGTGTGTGTGTGTGTGTGTGTGTGTGTGTGTGCGTGTGTGTATGTGTGTGTGTGACGGCATTAATCTGAGTTAAACACATGTATTTATGTGTAGAGTTTCTTATAGATTGGTGTTTGGGGGTGGCCTCCAGCGCCTTTCGTATAAACAGGTTTGAATTCAGTTTTTTTTTCTTTCTCCTAGACTTTCTGAGGCTAGTCTGTCCTACTATTTACCCATAACTGGAGGAAGAATAGTTGGATGTATATCTTTCCCTGTTTTTTACAGCATATCAACCATTGTTGGTTATTTAATACAAAATCCTCTTTATAAATATATATACATTAAATATATATAATTTTTAAACATAAGTCAACAAAGTTAAATGGTTCCAACTATTGCTATGTATCAGTAACAATTCAATTAAACATCAGTCATTTGCTCACACACAGTTAAATGTAAAAACAGTTCTATTTCAAGCAATTCCATTTATCATAAGTCATTTGTTTGAACAGTTTAAATGTCAAACAGTTCTATTTGACACATAGATAGGCCCTTAACAGGTGCTACCACTCCGGGCCAGAGTGGATTTGGGAGCGATGGTGATGAAGGGGTACTCCATATTCCCCAAAGCTCCAACATTACAGGAGCCTCATCATCAGATTGTTTAATGTCATACCCAGGACACTCGTTGAGGGGGTTTCTTATCTCCCTGCAGAGACTCAGTCCGTGTATTCTACAGCCCCAGCTGACTGGGCCACTGATTGTTTAATGTCATATCCATGACACTCGTTAACCAGATTACATCAAACCTAACCTTATCATAACATGATTGAAATGGCTGATATAAAAATGATAAACTATCAAGTTTTTAATTTAAATGAATTACTCTCTGGATATTCAGATAATGTTGGAGGTGACTTCCAAAAATGTATTCTAAAAAGCCATTTTATGACTGAGAATATGTTTTAATCCTAAAAAATGCACAGAGAAAATGCCTTCTCAACAGCTATAGTTTTGACATCATGGCTGTCAATGGAATACCTTTTTAATCCCCACAGAATATCAGATAATGTTGGGAGATATTTCCAAAAATGTGTTCTAAAAATCCATTGCATGACAGTTAGAGAATGTGTTTTAATTCTAGAAGATGCTATACATCTCAACAACTCATCCCAGCACCCATGAGAGGAGTTTGGATGTATTAATACGGAATTAGCTAGGTAACCTTTTCACAATATAGCTAGTTGAAGCCCAGAATTTTAATCATATCCTTGACTTTCAAAAACGATATCTCTTGAAGATCAAGTTTGTTCTCCTACAATCAGTACCTCTAAATATGACATACCACCACTCCGGTTCGCCTCGGGTGGGTCGTATTGAGCTGTCTGTCTGGTTCAAGGGGGCCTTTCCCTTAAGCCATACATACTTTGCAGGCTGTGTTCTTAGCTTGGCACTTAAGGCATCCTAATATGGAAAATGCTGAAAGGACTGTTGAATAGTGGCTCGTACCACGTGACTTCCGGTATCGCGGAAATATAAAAGACGTCCTGTTTCTTAAGCACGAGAGATTCTGCAAGATCTCGGTCAGTAGTAAGACTAACTTCGGACGTAACACCCACAGCGCGAGACTTATAATTTTTGTTGGACTGTATCACTTCAATAAATACGAGGATCGTTAAATAAGTTTCCAGACCTTTTTCGTATGGGCACTTTTATTGATACTACACACATGAAACTCTAGTCCCCTTCGAAGCAATCTCCTCCGGCTGCAATGCACTTGTTGTACCGTTCCAACAACTTCTGGAAGGCCCCATGGAAGTCCTCTTCTGTGAGCGTGTCAATCACCTTCGTCACAGCCTCTTTCATCTCCTCAATTGTCTCATAACGACAGCCTGTGAGCTTAGGGAATAAGCAAAAGTCACAGAGAGCAACGTCTAGACTATAGGGAGGCTGAGTAACTGTCTTTAAACCCATCTTGGTCAAATAGTCTGTGACAAGGATGGAGTTTTGGACTGGCGCATTGTCCAGGTGGAAATGCCACTGACCCGATTTAAAGAGTGCTTTCCTCAACATAGTAACCCTAACCCTTTGGCCAATCAACTCTGGTCTATTGACTTCCTTACTCCTCCCACACCTCTCATCATCCCTCATAGATTCCCTACCTTCCTTGAATCTCTTATGCCACTCAAAAACTGATGCTCGATTCATGCAAGATGATCGAAAAGCAGTCTGAAGCATTCCATACGTTTCTGTGGCATTTTTTCCATGTTTAAAACAGAATTTTATTGCATATCCTTCTTCTAAAATGTCCTCACGTCCAGATTGCATTTTTGAAATTCACCAGCAGTGACAATCAGGCTTTAGTAGGGTGTATTCCAATTGCTACTCTAGCTGTTCATTTTAACCTGAAATCATAAAAATTGGTCAGTCATCTCATAAGATGTATAGCAATAACATAGTGAATTTTCAAGAGTCTACGACAATTTTAAATGCTTGTACAAAAAAAGGCTGGAAACTTATTGAAGGCATCACATAATTAACTATTTATTTCAATGTGTATCTCTTCCTTACCACGATAAAATAAGGACAAAGCATTTCCTAAATAGCCACGAATAAATCCCGATTCGTGCGTGACTCACTACAATAAAATGACCCTGTGTTACATCCTGACTTGGTGGGAAGTTAGTTAAATCCAACAATGAAAACTTCTACGTCGATCAAACTATAGTATTCCTTCTTAAAACAACTTGCAAAATACTCATTACAGGATCAAAATGGCTGATATAAAAATAATAAAAATTCAAAGTATTTAATTTGAATCAAGGCAACTACACTCAGGATATACGTAATATAAATAAGTCAACTGTTAATCTGATTTATTTTCTAAATGAAGAAATTAGTTGGTAAATTTTGCCATTGATTTCTTCTATACCATGTGTAAGCAGAGGTCGTCAAATTAAAAACCAGCTCATTCGTCTAGTGGGTAGAATGTTCGCCAGTGGTCCGGGAGAGCTGGATTCAATCCCAGGTCGTGTCACACCAAAGACTTTTAAAATGGTACTTGATTCCTCCTTGCTTAACACTCATCAATATAAGGTACGTATCAAGGGTAAAGTGGAGAAATCCAGGGAAAGGAGTAGCACCCTCCCCTACACCTCAGTGTAGTAGCTATTAAAAAGGGAGCCTTCTGGTTGCCCTCGACTAAAGGGAGACAACTTTACTTACTTTTATAGTATTATACCTAATACTCTACTGCTGATGGTATAGCTATCCTTGTTCCCTCCCAAGATCATCTTGGAAGTAAAAGTAGGGTAGAATTTGTTCCCCTAATCAATACCTCCAAACCTTTTGAACTCTGTGCTCTGTAACCTTGGTATGGCGACCAGTCAAGGAGAAGGAAAAATCTGAATTCAAATCTGTTAAACGCTGCTTAAAAAACTGACTTTGTGTCATATCCTCTTCATGCGGAGGGGTTGATATATATATATATATATATATATACACACAGTGCGAAAACCAAATTAGGAATAATATAGTACAATTGTAAATAAGTAAAGTTGGCGACCGTAGTCGATGGGGACCTTTTCAATAGCTACAACACCGAGTAGTAGGGAAGGGCGCTACTTCTTTTCCTTGCTTTGCTCCACTTTACTCTTGATCCATACTTTATAATGCTGATTGTTAAGCAAGGAGGCATCAAGTACCATTTTTTGAGTCTTTGGTATAAACCCGGTCTCTCAGACCTTTGGCAAATACTCTAACTGCTAGGCGAATAGACCGGTGAACTTTATAATAAAACAAGATTAATTTTAACAAAAAAAAAAAAACAACAGCAAAATAATAAGATAGATACAAAACAGCAAATTTATTCAATATGGCCTCCATTTTTTTTTCAATTATCAACACGTCATTGAAACGATTTTCACACCTTCAAAATAAATTCTTTAGGCATTTTATTCCATTCTTCCTCAATAGGAGTCTTAAGCGAATCAATATTTGGATGGGAAGTTGCATTTGTTTTATTTTCTAAAACGCCCCACATAGTGTAATGAAAGGGTTTAAGATTTGGGCTTAAATCTTGTTTAATTGCTGTCCGAAAGATTCTCTTTCGATATGATGAGAAACTGCTCAGTTGTGTTTATCTTAATGTCCCTACATCTTCACCCTTGAGACGAATTTTTAGTTTAGAGAACTAGACAAAGTCACAGAACTTACCTTGGTGAGTACAGATGATGCGGAACCAACACAACAAACCAGTGTTTCGCCAAACAGTGCTGATCAAAAACAATCAAGACTTTTGTTCAAAAATTTTATACATGATGGACTCTTCTGTCAATTCAGACATGTAAAAGTCTAACAGCAGAATAAAATTACCATTGACCTATCGACAGGTGTGATTTGTTTATAGTGGTGAAGGTTTCTATAGAACCAACCACATATTTTGGATAAACTAATGTTATATTTTGACCTTTTGACCCGGCCCAAAATGCCATTCAAGGTGATGCACCGGAAGGAAGTGACACATTCCAATGGCAGTTAGGAGAGGAAATCACGTGGGCGGAAATTGGCTAATAAAATGGGACAAGCTAAAAAATCCCATGATACTCTCATAGACCGACGCACCGGAAGAGAGTGACCTCTGAACTGCATGACAGTTATTTCCGCTTGATGACGATTAAACATGCGATTTCAAAGATCGAGTGGGCGATCGAGTGCGCGTTGAACTATTATATAACGCAGTCAAGACAGCAGTTGAGTTGAGTTGCAGTTCCAGTGCCAGTTGGAGACGAGATGTGGTAAGGAAAGCCACACCAGGCCGAAGGGACTTGGGGCCCTGATGAGTTGGGGTCCAGAGAAGATGCTGATAAGATGCAGTAAAGAAAGCCAGCACCCAGCAGAGTGGACCCCAGGGCCTCCGGTTGAGCATCTGGAGAACGAGAAAGACACAACGTTGACGGCCATAAGAGTGAGGGGTCAAAATATTGCAGTTTCTGTTCGGTCTCCAGCTCCCTCTCACACGCAAACCTTGAGTAACCCTTTTCGAACTCTTGCAATAAAGTGAGAGGTACAAATATTCTGTTAAAGAAGTCTTCCTGCGTCTGTCATTATCATTGCATCTGCGTTTATCATTGCGTCGGTGTGTATCCAGTATATATATATGTATATTTCTGCATGAATCAGCTGATGACAATACAACACTAATAATAGAAGAATAAATTGTGAAGCTGAACACTTTGTCCTCTCTATCCTCAAATGTTACCAGAGAAGTCCGTATGCGTAATGGCTAAAGTGCTGGACAGCGGCCTCAAAGAAAGTTTGAACTACAATTGTGCTCATACTTTTTTCGGAAAAGCATGAACCCCAATATCCTTGCTAGGAGTCAAAAGGTATAACTGCTGTTCTTCTGGCTTTGGCATTAAATAACGAGTCAGCAGAGTGGACACGTCATACCGTTTTGGGCCGCTGCCCCCGGGTGGAGAACTGGCTCTGTATCAGTCTCCAGTGGAAGAAGCACGAAGAAGCAACGCTCTGAATATGTCTATCTCAACGTGATGCAAACCCTGCCAGATCCTGACCGACACACACACTAACACACCTCTCTCTCTCTCTCTCTCTCTCTCTCTCTCTCTCTCTCTCTCACTCAGCCGTTTTGCCGCGACTTTCAGAAATAAAAAGAGAGTTTATATATCTATGAACAAGTATTGTTGTCATTTCTCCCCGATATACAACAGATCTCATGAGTATGAAGTTTGATGCACTTACACAATCTACTGTTTCACTAAAAAGATTTCATTCAAAAAGTATCAAGACTGGAGTCAGAAATGTTTTTCAAAACTTGCTCTGGCGCATTTTGACGAAGTCTAGACATCATCACATTATCATGTAAGTTGTTCAGCTGGGGACATTTAGATAAAAAAAAAAGCTTGTTTAAATCTTTATCATATCTTATAAACTTCAGATGTGATCCGAGCAAAAAAAAAAAAAAAAAAAAAATGGACCTGACTTTTTTCTAGTTAATTATCAATGAATAAAAAATACATTACAAATGATTTTTTAAAAAAATTGCATTGGAATTTTTTTTAAATAAAAATAAATTGAAAATGATTTTTATCATTAAAATGCATTGGAAATAATTTTTATTATAAAAATGCATTGGAAATTATCTTTACTATAAAAATGCATTGGAAATAATTTTATTATAAAAATGCATTAGAAATGATTTTTACTATAAAAATGAATTGGAAATGATTTTTACTATAAAAACTGCATTGGAAATAATTTTTACTATAAAAATGCATTAGAAATAGTTTTATTTTAAAAAAGCATTAGAAATTATTTTTACTATAAAAATGCATTGGAAATAATTTTATTATAAAAAGGCATTAGAAATTATCTTCACAATAAAAATGCATTAGAAAAGTTCTTTACTATAAAAATGCGTCGGAAGTAATTTTTACCAAAAAATACATTAAAAATCATTATCTAGTGATTTTAAAAAATGATAAAATGCATAAGAAATGATTTTTACTATAAAAATGCATTAGAAATGATTTTTACTATAAAAAAGCATTAGAAATGATTTTTACTATAAAAAAGCATTAGAAATGATTTTTACTATAAAAATGCATTGGAAATGATTTTTACTATAAAAATGCATTGGAAATGATTTTCACTATAGAAATGCATTGGAAATGATTTTTACTATAAAAATGCATTGGAAAGGATTTTTTTACAATAAAAATGCATTGCAAATGATTTTTATTATAAAAATGCATTGAAAATAATTTTTACTATTAAAATGCATTGGAAATGATTTTCACTATAGAAATGCATTGGAAATGATTTTTACTATAAAAATGCATTGGAAAGGATTTTTTTACAATAAAAATGCATTGAAAATAATTTTTACTATAAAAATGCATTGGAAATGATTTTTACTATTAAAATGCATTGGAAATGATTTTTACAATAAAAATGCATTGCAAATGATTTTTACTATAAAAATGCATTAGAAATGATTTTTACTATAAAAATGCATTAGAAATGATTTTTACTATAAAAATGCATTAGAAATGATTTTTACTATAAAAATGCATTAGAAATGATTTTTACTATTAAAATGCATTGGAAATGATTTTTACTATAAAAAAGCATTAGAAATGATTTTTACTATAAAAATGCATTGGAAATGATTTTTACTATAAAAATGCATTAGAAATGATTTTTACTATAAAAATGCATTAGAAATGATTTTTACTATAAAAATGCATTAGAAATGATTTTTACTATAAAAATGCATTAGAAATGATTTTTACTATAAAAATGCATTAGAAATGATTTTTACTATAAAAATGCATTAGAAATGATTTTTACTATTAAAATGCATTAGAAATGATTTTTACAATAAAAATGCATTGGAAATGATTTTTACTATAAAAATGCATTAGAAATGATTTTTACTATAAAAATGCATTAGAAATGATTTTTACTATTAAAATGCATTGGAAATGATTTTTACTATAAAAATGCATTGGAAATGATTTTTACTATAAAAATGCATTAGAAATGATCTTTACTATAAAAAAGCATTAGAAATGATTTTTACTATAAAAATGCATTGGAAATGATTTTTATTATTAAAATGCATTAGAAACGATTTTTACTATAAAAATGCATTAGAAATGATTTTTACTATAAAAATGCATTGGAAATGATTTTTACTATAAAAATGCATTGGAAATGATTTTACTATAAAAATGCATTGGAAATGATTTTTACTATAAAAATGCATTGGAAATGATTTTTATTATTAAAATCCATGGGAAATGATTTTTACAATAAAAAAGCATTGGAAATGATTTTTGCTATAAAAATGCACTACAATGTATTTTGCAATGAAATGCATTAAAGATAAGTTTTATATTCTAAAAATACATTGGAAATGATTTTTATCATAAAATTGTATTGGAAATATTTTCTTCAATAAAAATGTATTACTAATAATTTTTTCTACAAAATCTATAGCAAATGATTTTTACTATAAAAATTCATTAAATATTATTTTTACAATCAAACTACACTGGAAATGTGCAAAACTGTTTCTAAAAATGCTTGATGTTCGATCAACTTTCGTTTTGAAAACCGTCCTGGCATTCCAGCAGCATTTATAAAATATTGTCATCATTTCTTGTTTCTTTACTTGATATCATAATGTTCGACTACAAAGTCGATCGTATTCTGTTCCCGTTTTCATTATTGCTGACTTTTTCGGCAGCTGTGTCTTTACATAGATTTCCTCTAAGCTTTCTAACAGTATTTATGCATCTCACTGGACCCATAACTGAAAAAATTTCATTGAATCAAACTGATTTCCCATGTGGAATTCTGGGAACGTATATAGTCTGTAGTCTCTCTAAATATAACTTAGGACAGTAAATTATTGTATAAGAAAACACAGGTTC
>OY757947.1:49594351-49746851 GCA_963585895.1 Sepioteuthis lessoniana | reverse complement strand
TAGCATACTCAATAGCTATCCATGATGACAGCGATGCTTCTATTTAACAAGGAGAGAAGGATTTTAATCAGCGTTTTCTACTTAAAAGCTGTCCATGATGATGCTGATATTTCTATTTAGGGAAGAGTGAGGGAGTCTTATTGGCATTTCTTAATCAACAGCTATCGATGATGATATTGATGCTTCTATTCCGGGAGGAGTGGAAAATTGTAATTACCATTTCATAGCTGTCCATGATGGTAATCATCATCATCATCATCATGTCGTGCCGTTAGTGCAGATCTCCCCGACCCTCTCTCGCTACTTCTCCCTATCGTTCATCGCCTCTGGCAGGTCTTCAAGGCTACATCCCGTATCCTCACATAGCTGCTGAATGTATGTTCGAGCTGGTCGTCCTGATTTTGCCCGGTCATATGTGGGGGTCCATAGGAGTACATCACTTATGAGCTCGTCCCTGCTTCTCCAGCAGTTTCCTGCGTGTCTGGTTCGTCTAACTTGGATAGTTTTCGTGATGGGAGGCAGGTGGCCGTATAGTTGGTGCCTTGTGGGGTGTTGCCGCCAGGACTTGTTCAATATTACTCGCAGCATTCTTGTGTAATTTCCGTTTATCTTCTTCTCCAGCCGTTTAGTTAGCGTCCAAGTAGTGCATCCATACAGCAGTATCGATATGACCGCTGCCTGGAAGAAACTGCGTTTCATTTTATCGGTCAGGTCTGATTTCCATATGATCGATAGCCTATTGATAGCTGTCCATACCTTCGTTAGTAGCCGCTTGTGTCGATATCCTTTTCGGTTGATGAGACGCTGCTTCCTAGGTAGGTGAATTTGTCTACTAGTTTCAGAGAAGTTCCGTCTAGTGTTGAGATGTTGCCTGTTTGATTATAGCACATATATTCCGTTTTGTGTGCATTGACATGGAGGCCAGTGCCTGCGGCGGCTCGTTTCCAAACTATGCAGTAGTGTTTCGGCTTGGTTGGGTGTGTTTGCCTGCAGGAGGTATCCTGCAAAAACAATTACCGACCGCCGACTACCATGATGGTAATAATACTTCTATTTGGGAAGGGGTGAAGAATTCTAATTAGCATTTCAAAATTATTTCTTCCGTTACAAGTTTAACTTGAAATTAAGCATTTTAAGTGTAAGGGGGTGTCCAGGGTATAATACTAAATTTCATCCCGGTGGTGAGGCTCAAGTTTTGGAGATGTGGGGAGTGTAGAGGAACCCCGTGATTGTTATTACTCTTATGTCAAATCTATGGGGTCAAATAGAGATGTTAACTATGAAATGCTAATTAGAATCCTTCACTCCTTCCTAAATAGAAGCATCAATATAATTATGGACATCTGTTAAATATAAAAGGCTAATTAGAATGTTTCACCCCTTCCTAAACAGAAGCATCAATATCATTATGGACAGACGTTAACTATGAAATGCTAATTAGAATCCTTCACTCCTTCCTAAATAGAAGCATCAATATCATCATGGACCACTGTTAACTATGAAATGCTAATTAGAAGCCTTCACTCCTTCCTAAATAGAAGCATCAATATCATCATGGACAGTTGTTAACGATGAAATGCTAATTAGAATCCTTTACTCCTTCCTAAATAGAAGCATCAATATCATCATGGACAGATGTTTAACTATGAAATGCTAATTAGAATCCTTCACTCCTTCCTAAACAGAAGCATCGATATCATCAGGGACAGATGTTAACTATAAAATGCTAATTAGAATCCTTCACTTCTACCTAAACAGAAGCATCAGTATCATCATGGACAGCTGGTTAACGATGAAATGCCAATTAGAATCCTTCACTCCTTCCTAAACAGAAGCATCAATATAATTAAGGACAGATGTTAACTATAAATGCTAATTAGAATCCTTCACTCCTTCCTAAACAGAAGCATCGATATCATCAGGGACAGATGTTAACTATGAAATGCTAATTAGAAGCCTTCACTTCTTCCAGAATAGAAGCATCAATATCATCATGGACAGCTGTTAAATGTTTGGTTACTTGGTAGATTAAGTGTAATATCTTTTTTTCCTCTTTCTTTCTTTTATGCTATTTGATTCTTTCTGGCGGCTTTTTTAATCAATACAATGTAGTCTGGTTAAACCCTTCTTTAATCAGAATTATCCTTATGATCTGTTTAGGTTAAAACTAGGTAGATTACTTCTGACTCCTGTAGGTATTCACATATATATATATATATATATATATATATATATATATATATTATATAAATTGTAACATTGCGTTGTCCAAATCGACTTTTTAAGTCTGAAAAAATATCTACAAAACTAAGGGTTGGCTTATACGGCAGGGTTTAAACTCTAAACCTTTACCACTGACTAATCAACCAGTGGAACAGTACTCGTAAAAAATCGATATGCATCACTTACTGTAACTACGGCATGACTGCTACAAACATTTCCAATTTTCGTGTGTGGTGAACATATTTTAACAGATATTTAATATTAATATGAAAATAATAAAAGTATAATGCAAATTAAGAACTATATTGATGCTATATAACACGCCGTTTCCAAACAGTTGATCCACTGACTGTAAATATATTGCTGGAATGTCAAAGCGCCCAGACGTCCAGTCAGACAACTATAGTTTTGTTGTTTATTTGGCACAGTTTCCTGATTGCACAATAGATTGTGAATTCATATGAATAAAAGGTTCTCAAGTGTAAGATTTACATAATTCATATATGGATGACGTAATTCTGATTTCAGAGAAAAATCATATACACCATACACTGTAGGAATAAGGATAATTTAATGAGATATGATGGCAGTTTATTGAATATACAATATTTTTAAGACACAAAATTTTAAATAAAGGTTACTTGGCTAACCATTAGCCAACGATTTGTTTGTGGGTCGATATATATAGCAGATATAGGTCTAACCCAGTAATTTACTGGTCCATCGGCATCATGCTTTGAGTGTTCGCTAATGGCCTGGAAGACTGGAGTTCAATCCCAGATCGAGTCATAACCAAAGACACAAAAAGGTACTTGATTCCGCCTTGCTTAACACTCAGCATTATCAGTATGGATCAAGAGTAAGTGGAGCAATCCAGAGAAAGGAAGTAGCACCCTCCCTTACACTTCGGTTTAGTAGCTATTGAAAAGGGAGCCTTCGGGTCACCCTCGATTACGGTCGGGTCAACTTATTTAAATATATACATGTATACATGTGTGTGTGTGTGTGGGTGTGTGTTCAGTTAATTTACTATATAAAGTCTGTCTAGAATTAATGGACATTGTTGTATCGTTTTTTGTTTAAATTGTAAACTTAATTACAAATCAACTTTAGAATAGTTTTTATTATTCTCACACAGTGAATTACAGCACCCCCTATTATTCTACCAATCAGTGGCAGCTTGTCAATGCACAGTGAATTGCAGCACCCCCTATTTTCTCCCAATCAGTGCCAGCTTGTCAATGCACAGTGAATTACAGTGCCCCCTATTTACTCCCAATCAGTTACCAGCTTGTCAATGCACAGTGAATTGCAGTGTCCCCTATTTTCTCCCAATAAGTGGCAGCTTGTCAATGCACAGTGAATTGCAGCGCCTCCTATTTTCTCATTCACAAGAAACGGCCATGCTCTTAACAATTCCCATATAGCGCCATGTAGGTGGGTTTTTGATTTTTTGTGAACAGAAAATCATCACAAAGACTCAGAACAGTGGAATAAGGAAAGCTTGCTATCACTGGGATATTCTCATTTGGCTCAAAACCTGTTCTCAAAATTTGAACATATAATGCTTGCTCAATATTTCAACCAAAAACACTTAAAAAAATCTAAGATCACTAAGCTGAAAGTGAATTGGTTGTTTTCGCTTGTGTTCAAAGTCAATAATGATTAGCTGATTTTGAATCAGGGGGTGCTAACCTGAAAAAATAAAAACAAATAACTCATTTGGCTCAAAACCTGTTCTCAAAATTTGATCCAAAGTAAAGTTGGCGACCGTAGACGAGGGCGACCAGAACGCTCCCTTTTCAATAGCTAGGGCGCAGCTACTTTCCCTGGATTGCTCCACTTTACCCTTGATACCTTATATTGCTGAATGTTAAGCAAAGAAGTATCAAGTACCATTTAAAAATTCTTTGGCATGACGCGACCTGGGATTGAACCCAGGTCTCCCGGACCTTTGACGAACACTCTACCCACTAGGCCAATCATCCTAGTGGGTAGAGTGCCACTGATTGGGAGAAAATAGAGGGCGCTGAAATTCACTGTGCATAGACAATTTCGGCCAAAAACACTTATAAAATCCAAGATCACTAAGCTGAAAGTGAATTGGTTGTTTTCGCTTGTGTTCAAAGTCAATGCGTATTTAGGTGATTTTAAATCAGGGTTGCTAACCTGAAAAATAAAGCAAATAACTCATTACTTTCAAGTGAAACCTCTTTTGCCATTTTATTTTTTTTCTATAAACAACTACTCACATGGATGCCTCATACTTCTGACCTTATGATAAACTTAGCTAATATCAGTAAAAGACTACATCAACCAGTGATGCCTCGTCTAAAGGCAGTGTGGAACTGCAGCGTCCCCTGTTCTCTCTCGATCAGTGGTGACTCGTTTAAAGGCAGTGTGAAACTGCAGACCCCTGTTCTCTCTCGATCAGTGGTGTCTATAGGCAGTGTGAAACAGCAGTACCCACTTTATTTTCCCGATCAGTGGTGGCTCGTCTATAGACACTGTGGAACCGCTACACCCCCAATTTCTTCCTGATCAGTGAAGGCTCGTCTATAGACACAGTGGAACTGCAGCACCCCCCTATTTTCTCCCAATTTAGTGTAACATTACATAGTCTTCATTAAAAACTCAGACACCCCAACACTCCCATCAGAAGAAGCTTACACGAAAAGAAACCTAAGACTTTATCAGAGATTTCCAGACAGCAATTGATTTTGGTTTTATTTCTCTTCCTCTTTTTTTTTCTTTTTTTTTTTTTTTTGTAGACCAGATTATCCTCTTCACAGACAGTGAGGTGCCTCGGGTTCGAAATGCGAGGAAACCACTTTAGCCCGTATCTCGAAACACCTGCTGGCTTTTCATACCACTGATATTTATCCATTTGCACAACCATTGCCAAGTTAAGCAGGAATAGCTATTGGTGGTACTTCCTTATCGGACTAGCAATGAGTCAGCACTTTTCCTTGGATGCCAAATGCACGTGCTTCCACTGATCAATACCAAGTGAATTGCGGACTCCGTGGCTTTCAAACTGAAACCCCCATAGAATCCAGCTGTTGTGATTAGTTGGCCTGGTTCTAAATCTTCTTTCACTGTCTTTCATCAATATTCCTCACTGAACATTCGAATGGCAAATAGACCTTTTGAAAAGCTGTTTTAGTAAGCAAGGAATAAGTAGTTGATCCTCTTCACTATAGTTTTATTTTCAATGTCCGAGTTTCTATGTATATTATTGGATATATACATTAAATCTGTCAATATAAAACATCACATTACAATTTATTATTATTCCTCAAACTGAAATTTTAAAATGATCTATAATAATTATTGGAGCGAGATTATTTTCTTCTTATACATCACCAGATAGTTTGATTCTAGAGATACCAAAATTATTATGTATTTTCATTGCAAAATCATTTGCTATAGATTTTTATTGTGAAAATAATTCTGCATATATTTTTATAGTAAAAGCCATTTATCATGCATTTTTAGAGTAAAAATCATTTCCGATGCATTTTTATAGTAAAAACCATTTCCGATGCATTTTTATAGTAAAAACCATTTCCAATGCATTTTTATAGTAAAAATCATTTCCAATGCATTTTTAAAGTAAAAATCATTTCCGATGGATTTTTATAGTAAAAACCATTTCCAATGCATTTTTATAGTAAAAA
This sequence comes from Sepioteuthis lessoniana, assembly GCA_963585895.1. Lineage (NCBI taxonomy): Eukaryota > Metazoa > Mollusca > Cephalopoda > Myopsida > Loliginidae > Sepioteuthis > Sepioteuthis lessoniana. Next base: position 49,740,948 of record OY757947.1, on the reverse strand, counting down.
TCATTTCCAATGCATTTTTATAGTAAAAATCATTTCCAATGCATTTTTATAGGAAAAATCATTTCCAATGCATTTTTATAGGAAAAATCATTTCCAATGCATTTTTATAGTAAAAATCATTTCTGATGCATTTTTATAGTAAAAATCATTTCCAATGCATTTTTATAGTAAAAATCATTTCCAATGCATTTTTATAGTAAAAACCATTTCCGATGCATTTTTATAGTAAAAATCATTTCCAATGCATTTTTATAGTAAAAATCATTTCCGATGCATTTTTATAGTAAAAATCATTTCCAATGTATTTTTATAGCAAAAATCATTTCCAATGTATTTTTATAGTAAAAATCATTTCCGATGCATTTTTATAGTAAAAATCATTTCCAATGCATTTTTATAGTAAAAATCATTTCCAATGTATTTTTATAGTAAAAACCATTTCCAATGCATTTTTAGAGTAAAAATCATTTCCAATGAATTTTTAGAGTAACAATCATTTCCAATGCATTTTCATGATAAATATCATTTGCAATCCATTTTTTAGGAAAAATCATTTCTAATGGATTTTTTTAAATAAAAGCAATAAATAATAATGCCTTTTTATCATAAAAATTATTCACAATGCATTTTTACCGAAAAATAATCTTTAATACATTTTTATGGCCTAAATAATTTCAATTTTTCTACCCCTTTCATATACTGTTTGTTCATAGAACGCAAAGGGCATATTTTTATTTGTTGGGATACGGTTGAGTATTTCTTCAATACATTTATCTTTATTATGAATATACTAAATATTTCAGTGTAATATATTATAGATATAAGTAATGTTGTCTCCCTTTAGTCGAGGAGGGACCAGAAGGCTCCCTTTTCAATAGCTACTACACCGAAGTGTAGGGGAGGGCGCTGCTCCTTGCCCTGGATTGCTCCACTTTACCTTTGATACGTACCTTATATTGCTGGGTGTTAAGCAAAGAGATATCAAGTACCATTTTTAAAGTTTTTGGTATGACGCGACCAGGGATTGAACCTAGATCTTCCGGACCATTGGCGAACAGTCTACCCACTAGGTCAATGAGCCGGTATTATAGATACTAAAGCTAATATAGGTTCTTAGTAAGTGAGGATTCGATTAGATATTTTCCCAACCTTCAAGTAAATCAACAGCTTCATAAAAAATACATTGTTTAAAGGCCTCATCCAGTAAATTGATTCAAACTAAAAAAAAAAAAAAAAAGAATAAAATAGAATAAACACCTAAATAAACAAATGCCTGGTGAAAACAGTCACCCTGTCGTCTGGAACTGTAGAATACACCAACTGGATCTCAGCTGAGAGATAAAACTTCCATCCCCACATTAAGTGTCCTGGGTACGACACTAAACCAGCTTTGCTCAGTCGGCTGGAGCTGTAGAATACACCAATTGCGTCTTGACAGAGGGGAAAGAACCCCAACCCACCAATGAGTGTCCTTGAAGCTCTAGTAATGCTGGGTCTTGGGGGATTGCAGAGTACCCCTTCATTGTCATCGCTTTCAAGTCCACTCTGACTTGGAGTGGTAGCACCTGATCAGGTCCTATCAATCGGTCAAATAGAACTGTTTGACGTTTAAACAAAGAGCAAACAAATGACTTATGCTAAATTGAATTGCTTGAAATAGAACTGATCATTTGACTGTGTGCAAACAAATGACTGATGTTACATTGTTACTGTTACATAGCAATACTTGAAACTATTTAACTATTGCCCAGTTGGCTGGGGCTGTAGAATACACCAACTGTATCTCTGCAGAGGGGTAAGACTTTCCCAACGAGTGTCCTGGACATGACACTAAACAATCTGATGGTGGGGCTCCAGCTTTGGATAATGTATAGTACTCTTTCATTGCCATCATTCCCAGGTCCACTCTGACTTGGAGTGGTAGAACTGTTTGACGTTTAAACAGAGAGCAAACAAATGAATTATGCTAAATGAATTGCTTGAAATAGAACTGATCATTTAACTGTGTGTAAATAAATTACTGATGTTTAATTGAATTGTTAGTGATACATAAAAATACTTGAAACCATTTAACTGCGCAAATGAAAGAGTAATGTTATATAGAAATATTAGTTTTGATTTTCAATACTTTTAACCACTTAACTGTGTGCAAACAAATGATTAATATTGAATAGAATTATTAATGTTAGATAGCAATAATTGAAATCATTTTAATGTGTAGAAACAACAGCAAAATTAGTGTGCAAACAAATTAGTTCTTATTCCATTTAAGAATGAAATTACCTAAATACTATTCACTTACAAATCATATATATATATATATATATATATATATATATATATATATATATATATATCTGTTTAAATGTGTGCAGACAAATGACTGATGTCAAATCATTACAATTACGTAACAATATCTGAAACCATTTAACTATGTGTAAGCAAATGATTAATAGTAAATTGAATTATTCGTGTTAGACAGAAATACTTGAAGCTTTTTAAATGTATATCTATCTAAATGTGTACAAACAAACGACTGATGTAAAATTGCTATTGTTACTTAGGAATACTTGAAACCATTTAAATGCGTGCAAAACTAAAATGAGCTCCTTAATAAATGTAATCAAGAAAATTTGTTTACAAATCATATATATTTATTATATATTGACAAACAGTATTTGGTATTAAATAAACAACAATGGTTCATATGCGATAAAACCAAATCAAACCAAACCAAAAACAAACAAACAAAAAAACAGTCATGATTAAAACACAGTCTGCCTATGCTTGAGAACTCGGTGGCAGGTTTCTCTCAAAGCAGAGATCACATAAAGGTCAGTTGAAGACACTTGGATACTAGAAAATAATTTTCATTCAACGAGACCATTCATTTTTCACGGCTTCTTTTATGGCATATCAATCATTGTGGATTATTTAATGCCAAATCCTCTTTATACATATATATTAAATATATATGATTTGATTTGGTTGGGTTTGATGGCATATCAACCATTGTAGGTTATTTAATGCCAAATCCTCTTTATACATATATATTAAATACATAGTATTTGTTTTAGTTGAGTTTGATGGCATATCAACCATTGTAGGTTATTTAATGCCAAATCCTCTTTATACATGTATTTTAAATATATAGGATTTGATTTGGTTTGGTTTTATGCCATATCAACCATTGTAGGTTTGTGACACAATAGGTAGTATTCATTTCCGTTTGTATTGGCGCCGGTCAGAGAATCTCTTTGTCTGTTTTGGCGCAAAACCCACACAAAAGGTCGGAGGGCGAGATCTCCCGCGAGACCGAAAGTGGAGGAGGGAAGGAAAGTCCCAGAGAAGACAGAGAGAGCCAGTTGACAAGGAGGGCATAAGAGAACAGTTGGCTTGAGGTAGCTGCCCAGAGAAGGACACAGTTGGCAGAAGGAAGCAGTGAGAAGATGGAAGCAGGGCAGAGAACGGAGTCAACAGAAGTCAGAAAGACGACTGCTAAGACCTGTTGACCTACAGAGACCGGGTTAACCAACGCGAGAAGATATCAGCATTGCTTGTAGCTTGTGAGAATTTCGTTCGAGTACACGCTCACGTTAGCTCTCAGAATGCACAGTGTCAAATAGACTTCCCCCTTCTTGCGCTTGGAGCTGACCCAAGTTCGTGTTTGTTCGTTTGTTCTTTTCTTCCACCCTCTCGGTTGTGCTTTACGTATCTGTAAAGAAATATGTAATACCCCTGGTCGGAGACTACTGGATGAATCACTGGCCATGAGTAGTTTGGTTTATCGATAGTCGGGGGTCGACCGGCGAAGGGTGTTGTCACAGGTTATTTAATGCAAATCCTCTTTATACAAATATATCAAATATATATGATTTGGTTAGGTTTTATGGTATATCAACCATTGTAGGTTATTTAATGTCAAATCCTCTTTATACATATATATCATATATATATGATTTGGTTTGGTTGGCTTTTATGGCATATCAACCATTGTAGGTTATTTAATGCCAAATCCTCTTTATACATATATATTCAATATATACGATTTTGTTTGGTTGGGTTTTATGGTATAGCAACCATTGTAGGTTATTTAATGTCAAATCCTGTTTATATATATATATCATCGTCATCATCATCTTGTCGTGCCGCCACCACGGATTTCCCTGACCCTCTCTCACCACCCCTCTCTATGGTCCATCGCTTCCGGTAGATCTTTGAGACTACATCCTGTATCGGCACAGAGCTGTTGTATATAGGTTCTAGCTGGTCGTCCTGTCTTTGCTCGTCTATGTGAAGAGGTCCACCGGAGTATGTCGCTTATGAGTTCGTCCCCACTTCTCCAGCAGTGTACAGCGTGTATGGTTCGACTAACTTGGATAGTTTTCATGATGGGTGGTAGGTGGCTGTATAGCAGCTGGTTTGTCGGGTGCTGCCTCCAGAACTTATTCTCAATTGTTCGCAGCATTCTTGTGTAATTGCCATCAAGCTTTTTCTCCATACGTTTAGTTAGCGTCCATGTAGTGCACCCGTACAGCAGTATCGAAAAAACTTGGAAAAAACTGCGTTTTATTTTATCGGCCAGGCCTATGTACATATGCTAAGCTGAATTGTTTGAAATAGAACTGTTTTATCATTTAACTGTGTGTAAAGAAATGACTGATATTTACTTGAATTGTTAGGGATGCATAGCAATAGTTGAAACCATTTAACTTTGTCGACATGTTAAACTAAATTGTTTGAAATAGAAATGTTTGGTCATTTAATTTTGTGTTCATAAAAGTATTTAAACAAGTGAGAAACAAGTAAATAAGAAATTGTACTTAGGCTAAAGTAAATTGTTTGAAGTAGAACTGTTTGATCAATTACCTGTGCATTTGTATTTGATAGAAATAAGTGAAATCATTTTACTACATGAAAAAATGAGCTCAGGCCCGTTTAAAAATATCAATCATATATATATTTAATATATATGTATAAAAAGGATTTGGCTTAAATAACCTACAATGGTTGCTATGCCATAAAAGCCAACCAAACCAAATCATATATATTTAATATATATGTATAAAAAGGATTTGGCTTAAATAACCTACAATGGTTGCTATGCCATAAAAGCCAACCAAACCAAATCATATATATTTAATATATTTGCATAAAAAGGATTTGGCATTAAATAACCTACAATGGTTGCTATGCCATAAAACCCAACCAAACCAAATCATATATATTTAATATATATGTATAAAAAGGATTTGGCATTAAATAACCTACAATGGTTGATATGCCATAAAACCCAACCAAACCAAATCATATATATTTAATATATATGTATAAAAAGGATTTGGCTTAAATAACCTACAGTGGTTGCTATGCCATAAAACCCAACCAAACCAAATCATATATATTTAATATATATGCATAAAAAGGATTTGGCATTAAATAACCTACAATGGTTGCTATGCCATAAAAGCCAACCAAACCAAATCATATATATTTAATATATATGTATAAAGAGGATTTGGCATTAAATAACCTACAATGGTTGATATGCCATAAAACCAAACCACACCAAATTTTTTAAAAACTTTCTAGGAAAATTTCTTCACAAAAATTACTAAAATGAGTAAAAAAAATTGCAATATTCAAGTAAAATGTGGCACAACTCGAATGCTTTTTACTGGACCATGAAATACTCTCCGAGTGGTACTCATAGGATTTTCTTCTATGGTTTGATCATAGCCTATGAATCCACTCCCCGAGCAAAATGTTTACAATCATTTAGTCACTGTACCGAGCCTTCACCTTTCACAAAACAAAACGATTTTGTTTGCGTTATAGACCAGTTCGAACGCGTAAAGCAATGCACAACGTGTCAGCATACCAAATACCACTATACTACCAACGGGTGCCATTCACGACTTTAACTGCTTTGGTCATGTTATATACACGCCACGAAAATGATCTCTCTCTCTCTCTCTTTATCTCTCTCTCTTTCTCTCTCTCTATATATATACATATATATATATATATATAGAGAGAGAGAGAGATGCTCGTGATGCAATGGTTATATTTATAGGAAATGGACACAGCAACCCGATTTCAAATCCTTGACGAGGCTGTTTGCATTTCATAGAACGCTAATACTCCTGGGGATAGGTATCAATCCAACTATTCTTAATCAAGCTATGGGTAAATAGTAGGATATACTGGGTTCTTTAATCTTGGTAAGGCAACCGGTCATGAAGAAAACTGAATTCAAATCTTTTAAAGACCGACAAGAAATTGAACTTGTGTCACATCATGCTATGGTTAAATAGTTGGAAAGGATGGGTTCTTTAATCTCGGTTAAGCAACTACTCTAGGAGAAGGAAAAATCTGAATTAAAAATTGGCTTTGTGTCACATACATTTTGTGCGGGAAGTTTGATATATATATATATATATATAGGAAGCAGAAAAAAAACAAAATCCAAATTATATATATATATATATATATATATATATATATATATATATATATATATATATATATATATATATATATATATATATATATATATATATATATATATATATATATATCAAAGGAGCAGATTACTTACATTATAATGCCCGTGGTGTAATGGTTATCGTCGTAGGAAATGGACACGGCGACTCGAGTTCAAATCCTGGACGAGAATGATTACATTTCACATAGCACTTATACCCTTGGGAAAGGTATGAAACTAGTTATTCTCCCTGTAGCTGTGGGTAAATAGTAGGGCAGACTGGGTTCTTCAGCCTTGGTGAGGAAACTAGTCAAGGAGAAGGAAATCTCTAAATTCAAACCTGTTAAACTCCGCTTAAAAAAGGGATCTCGTGTGGAATCCTGCTTGTTTGGAAGGGATAGGTAAAATACACGAAAATCCTTCATTCTTGTATAAGCATATTCCAGAGACAAGAAAAAACTCCAATATTTTATAAGAATTACAATACTTGTCTTTGGCTGCTAACTGGTTAAAACTTGGATCAAAGCAGATTATAATGTAAGTAATCCTTTTTACCAACCCCTCCGCTCGGGCAGGATATGACACAAGGACAATTTTTGAGCGGAGTTTAAAAGGTTTGAACAACCAGTTGCCAAGTTGATATTATCTCTTATAGGAAGAATAATAGTTCGATGTATACCTTTCCCAATGTATGTTTGTGAAATGCTGTCTTGTCCAGGATTTGAACTCGGGTCGCCGTGTCCAGTTATAGCGACAATAATAACTATTTACACAACAGGAGCCTCCAAGAAAGAAGAATTTTTGTTGGGAAATAAACACTCAAGACAAAAAGTGCATTTGACTTTCTTTCTTTTTTTTTTTTTTTTTTTTTTTTTGAACAACTGTCTGCTGAACTGGTAATATTGTCGTTAGACATTATAAGTGTCTAGAGAATTGGCTGACATAATGCATCATGTTTTCGTGAAATGATCCTCTGTCTTGAGAATGGTAAGATAGAGGTGAAAGGCAGCTGTTGAAAAAATATTTTTGCAGTCTAGCATAACCAAAAGTTAAGAGTCTTTCATTACACGTAATATAGGATAAAAACATCTTTCGGTAGCTAAAAATTAGAGGCCGTTCATTACTCGAGTATATATATATATATATGTTAGTCGGCTGACCTTGCTCGAGGGTGACCCGAAGACTCCTTTTTCGATAGCTACTAAACCGAAGTATTGAGGAAAGCGTCACTCCATTCACTGGGTTTCTCCACTTACTCTTGATCTGTACCTTATAATACTGAGTGTTAAGCAAGGAGACACTAAGAACTATTTTTTTCTTTGGTATAACCTGACCAAGTGACTGAACCCAGGTCTCCCAAACCATTGGCGAACACTCTAACCATTATGCCATACTGACTATGTTCAAATCCTTCCAAGAAAACTCGGAAAGATCCTATAAGTTTTAACCAAGTGTTAGTTCATGGATAACACTCTGTTTCTTATAATGCATCAGGTTATCCCAAAGAGAATAATCTAACGCAGAATATTCGGTAAGAAACAGAACAAGTCAATTAATATAACAAGACATTTAATTGTACACAATACGAGTAGGGAACTCAGTTCCCTCCCCAAGCTACACAAGAGTCACAAGGGTTCAAGGAACAAAAAGAAAAGTCCATACCGCAAAAAGGTGGAATCCACTTACTCATCTTAAGTCTGGAATATAAAAGAGAGAGACCCCGAGTGCTCTCCGCTGAGGATCGAACTACCACGTCAGCTCTCCTCAATCATAAACAAAATCGTTATTTTGATGATCTCAGTAGTTTTAGTCATATTGATTCTCTTGAATGCCAAGCGCCTTACCTGAAGTTTAAAAGTCTAGCTTTATCATGCCATTTTTGAAAGATGGAGTCCCGGTGATATATACATCCGGTGACTTCAGGGATAATGTTCGTCTCATATTTCCTGTCTAAACTAAATCTTCCTTTTCTTCCTGTAATTTGTAGGTCATAAATAATAGTATGTTGTCCTCATATCTCTGTCATATTTTATTTCTTTTAATGGTGTTATTCTGGGGTTTTTTTTATCCAGTTGAGAGATATTTTTTTGATCTCTGAATAAAATGTCTTCGTATTAGTTGTTGGTTGGTTGGTTGGTTGTGTTTTATGTCATATCAACCTTTGTAGGTTATTTAACGCCAAATAGTCAGCTTTATTTCAAACAATTCATTTTAGCATGAGTACACAGTTTAATTGTTAAAACAGTTCTAATTCAGTTTAGTATGAGTACAGATTTTGTTTACATACAGTTACATGTCAAAACAGTTCTATATTAAACAATTCAGTTTTTTGTAAGTACAGTTTCAATGTCAAAAACAGCTCCATTTCAAACAATTCAGTTTAGCATAAGCACGCAGTTTATATGTAAGTACAGTTTAATTGTCCAAAACATTTCTATTTCAAGCAATTCAGTTTAATCAAACAGTTCTAATTCAAACAATTCAGTTGAGCAAAAATATGCAGTTCTATTTAACCCATAGATAGGGCCCTATCAGGTGCTACCATTCCGAGCCAGAGTGGACCAAGGAGCAATGGCAATGAAGGGGTGCTCCGCATTCCCCAAAGCTCCAGCATCACTGGAACCTCATCATCAGATTGTTTAGTGTCATATCCAGGACACTCATTCGGGGGGTCACCGACCTAGGAAGCAGTGTCTCATAAACCAAGACAGACATCAATACGCGACTAGCAAAGGCATGGGCAGCAAACGATAGGCTGCCGGTCATATGGAAGTCAGACCTGACCGATAAAATGAAACGCAGTTTCTTCCAAGCAGCGTTCGTGTCGATACTGCTATACGGATGCACTACATGGACGCTAACTAAACGAATGGAGAAAAAGCTTGACCGGAACTGCACAAGAATGCTGCGAGCAATATTGAACAAGTCCTGGAGGCAGCACCCATCAAAACAGCAGCTGTATGGCTACCTACCACCCATCATGAAAGCTATCTAAGAAATGCCACTGTCTCGATTCGAAGAGTACTGGCCTCTTCCGACGGAATCTCTTCCTTAACTCCCTTAAAACCTCAACATAGTAACCCTAACCCTAACACTTTGGCCAATCAAATGTGGTGTATTGACTTCCTTACTCCTCCCACACCTCTCATCATCCCTCACAGGCTCCCTGCCTTCCTTGAATCTCTTATACCACTCAAAAACTTGCATGAATTGAGCATATAAATTCATTCAAGATGGTCGAAAAGCAGTCTGAAGCATTCCATACGTTTCTCTGGCATTTTTCCCAAGGTTAAAACAGAATTTTATTGCGTATCGTTCTTCTAAAGTGTCCTCACGTCCAGATAGCATTTTTGAAATTTACCAGCGGTGATAATCAGGCTTTAGTAGGGTGTATTCCAATTGCTGCTGTAGCTGTTCATTTGAAGCTAAAATCATAAAAATTGGTCAGTGATCTTATAAAATGTATAGTAATAAGATACTGAATTTTCAAGAGTCTACGTCAATTTTAAATGCCTGTACAAAAAAGTCTGGAAACTTATTGAAGGCACCACGTATATAGGTTTGGTTTCGGTTTCTTTATTTTATTACAACCTCCGTGGGTTATTTAATGCCAAAGCCATCCTTGTAGAATAATATTTGTGATACTATTCAACCTAATAGGTAAATAAAGGTCGGCACGTTAGGAAAGATACAGGCTCTCTTCTTCCACCAGATAAGGGTCAAGAGGTTAGTGGGTGTTAGTTGTTCTTGAATAGCTCTCTTCTTCCACCAGATAAGGGTCAAGAGGTTAGTGGGTGTTAGTTGTTCTTGAATAGCTCTCTTCTTCCACCAGATAAGGGTCAAGAGGTTAGTGGGTGTTAGTTGTTCTTGAATAGTTCTCTTCTTCTCCCAGATAAAGGTCAGGGGGTGGCAAAGATTTTTCAAAGGAAGATTTTTAAAAGATAAATCTGCTATTGACTTAATTAGCATTAAAGCGTGCCGACAGCATGAATTCCTTTGACACTTTCTTGCCATACGTCACTATTAGCTATCGCTCTTCTTGAGTCATCTAGACGGCTCACAGTGTCGGCACATAGCTGATTAATATAAGTCCTTACTGGTCGACCAACATTGGTGTGTTGAAGTTCACAGGAGAATGTCACTTATGAGGTTGTCCTTACTTCTCCAGCAGTGCCCGACATGTCTTGCTCGTTCTGCGTCAATGGTGTGTGAGATGGGAGGTAAGTAGCCGCACAACTGTTGTTTTGCAGTTGTCAAAAGCAACTCGCAGCATCCTTGGACAGTTCTTGTCTAACTTTTTTCTCCAAGTGTTGAGTTGGAGTCCAAGTGGTGCTACCATTCAGTAGTACTGACATGACTACAGTTTGGAAGACTTTTAAAAAAATATTTTTTTTATTCCTATTACCAGTATGCATATATGTAGGGGAAAGTTTTTTTTAAGTTAGCTTCATACAATGGGCGACTGAAAAGTTCATGGGCAGACAAATATATTGTATTTTGGTTATTATTTTTTATTCAAAGTTTTTATTACATTGTTGTAACTTACTGCTACGCCATTCATCATCCAAAAAATCAACAAAGTTAAAATTGTTCCAAGTATTGCTATGTATCACTAACAATTTAATTATACATCAGTCATTTACTTACAGTTAAATAGTCAAACTGTTCTATTTCAAGCAATTCAATTTAGTATAAATCATTAGTTTGCACTCAGTTTAAATGTCAAACAGTTCTATTTGACCCATAGAAAGGACCCATTCAGGTGCTACCACTCTGGGTCAGAGTGGACCTGGGAGCCATGGCAATGAAGAGGTACTCTGCATTCATCAAATCTCCAGCATTACTGGAGCCTAACCAGATTGTTTAGTGTCATATCCAGGACACTTGTTGAGAGGTGGTTAGCCCTTTGCAGAGATGCAATCGGTGTATTCTACAGCAATTGCTCTGTCATTTCCTCATGACCCTGAATGTTTTCAGTTCTATGTTAAGACGAAGAACAATTCGGACATTTTTTACATGCACATATCACTTTTATTTCTTGGGACTTCTATTTCACATCACCCGTCTTATTGAACGGGAAGTCTTTGTTCAAAACTGAGTGAATTTGATCTACTTTCATTGCCGATTTTTAACAGACTGAATTTCTAAACTTCTATGATTTACCATTCCATTAATTTTTCGTCTAATCAAAACTATGTTCTTAAAATGACCTCAAGTTCATCACACATCAATCAAACCAAATGACACAACGGTTTTTCCACCCCATTTTAAACCACTCTACCAACCAATTAAATATTAGATCTCACCAATCTATTATTTAACATACTCTTATCGAATGTGACCAAATGAAGTATATTTTTAAACATAGTCTCTCTTGCAGGTCATTCACTTCTTCTAATATTGGAATGCACGGATTCCATTGGTCAAAAAAGTCATCAACTGCAGATATGATGTCATAATATGAACTTTTCACCTCACCCTTGTGTTTATCCAAAACGAAACACTTTCCATTTTCTTATTTAGCTGTGTTTTCTTTTTAAACTGTGAGGATATCACTTGAAAATAATATTTTTTGGTTAAGTATTTAGACAGATTTTGATTGTTGAAAAAAAAAAAAAAAATCAGTGTATGTATTTCATTGAGGGAACAATAGATATTTTGTATCAAGATAAGTTCAGCTTTTTTACTTCAAAGATGTCTGCCTCTGATTTTGTCCCTCGTTTAAATTTAATTTAAACAAAGAAGCTGTAGTTTACGTTTCTTGAAGCTTGGGATTTTTGGTAACTGACATTAACTTTAGTTTTATCAAATCTTGGCTTGAAAAATGATATTAAGATAAACATTTTGGTAATTTTTCTGTGATTATGGGATTTTGTAGGAAGACTTAATTGCACTCATCATAAAGTCTCATATAGATAATTAAGATACCATCTGATTTCTGTGATTCCATTGAGGGCAACTTCAAGTCGTCCAGAACAGTATTGTTATTAAAATAGGAGGGTCGTCCTAAAAGTAAAAGTTGGTGACCGTAATCGAGGGCGACCAGAAGGCTCCCTTTTCAGTAGCTACTACACCGAGGTGTAGGGGAGGGCGCAACTCCTTTCCCTGAATTGCTCCACTTTACCCTTGATACATACCTTATATTGCTGAGCGTTCAGCAAGGAGGTATCAAGGAGGTATACTGTTTATTCATAGAACACAAATTTCATATTTTTATTTGTTGGGATACGTTTGAGTATTTTTTTCAATACTTTTATCCATATTAAGAATCTACTAAATGTTTCAGTGTATGTAAATGGGTTTATCTTTTCTTTCATTCCATTTTTTTTCAGTGTTAATATATTATAGATTAAAAGGCTCCCTTTTCAATAGCTACTACACCGAGGTGTAGGGGAGGGTGCTGCTCCTTGCCCTGGATTTATCCACTTTAGCCTTGATACGTACCTTCTAATGCATTTCTATAGTAAAAATAATTTCTAATGGATTTTTATAGTAAAAATCATTTCCAATGCATTTTTATAGAGAAAATCATTTCCAATGCATTTTTATAGTGAAAATCATTTGCAGTGCATTTTCATGATAAATATCATTTGTAATCCATTTTTAGGAAAAAATCATTTCTAATGGATTTTTATAGATATAAGTAAAGTTGGCGACCGTAGTCGAGGAAGGCCAGAAGGCTCCTTTTTCAATAGCTACTACACCGAGGTGTAGGGGGGGGGCTACTCCTTTCCCTGGATAGCTCCACTTTAATACGTACCTTATAATGCTGAGTGTTAAGCAAGGAGGTATCAAGTACCATTTTTAAAGTTTTTGGTATGACGCGACCTGGGATTGAACCCACTAGGTCAGAAAGTAATCTTTCACATATACAACTACTTGCATGAGCCAAAGGCTTTGCAATATTTAGTGCGTGATAATCTGCGTCATGTACGAGGATCATTAAATAGGTTTCCAGATTTTTTCCGTATGGAGACATTTATTGATAGCACACACATGAAACTCTTGTCCCCTTCGAAGTAATCTCCTCTGGCTGCAATGCACGTGTTGTACCGTTCCAATAACTTCTGGAAGACCCCATAGAAGTCCTCTTGTGTGAGCGTGTCAATGACCTTCGTCACAGCCTCTTTCATCTCCTCAATTGTCTCATAACGACAGCCTCTGAGCTTAGGGAATAAGCAAAAGTCACAGGGAGCAACGTCTGGATTATTGGGAGGCTAAGGAACTGTGTTGATGCCCATCTTGGTCAAATAGTCTGTGTGTCAAATAGACTGGTGTATTGTCCTGGTGGAAATGCCACTGACCTGTTTTGAAGAGTGCTGGCCTCTTCTGACGGAATTTCTTCCTTAACTCCCTTAAAACCTCCACATAGTAACCCTAACCCTAACCCTTTGGCCAATCAACTTTGGTGTATTGACTTCCTTACTCCTCCCACACCTCTCATTATCCCTCACAGACTCCCTGCCTTCCTTGAATCTCTTATGCCACTCAAAAACTGATGTTCGATTCATGCAAGATGGTCGAAAAGCAGTCTGAAGCATTCCATACGTTTCTCTGGCATTTTTCCCAAGTTTAAAAAAAAATTATTGCATATCGTTCTTCCTCACGTTCAGATTGCATTTTTGAAATTCACCAGCTGTGCCAATCAGGCTTTAGTAGGGTGTATTCCAATTGCTGCTGTAGCTGTTGATTTGAAGCTGAAATCATAAACATTGGTCAGTCATCTCATAAGGTGTATATCAATAACATAGTGAATTTTCAAGAGTCTAAAACAATGTTAACTGCCTGTACAAAACAAGTCTGGAAACTTATGGAAGGCTCCACGTATATCATATAACTGAAACAGTTCAAGCCGTGGTCAGTACCCACTGTGGTTTTGGAGGTGCTTGTAGTGAGCACTTACAATTGTCATTGTAATAAATGGACACAGTGACAAGAGTTCAAATCCTGGATGAGGCTGCTTGTATTTCACATAGTGCTAATAGTCTGGCAAAGATATGAATCCAACTATATTCCCTCCAGCTATGAGTAAATAGGAGGGCAGACTAGGTTCTTAGACCTAGGTATGGTAATCAATCTAGAAGAGAAGCTTTGAATGCAAACTTGTTAAACTCTGCTTAAGAAATTACCTTGTGTCTCCCATCCTGCTCGTGCAGAGGGGCGGGTAAATGCATATCCACTTTGGTTAGTTGCATTATGGTAGCTAATGTAAGTGTTCGCCAATGGTCCAGGAGACCTGGGTTCAATCAGACTTTTAAAATGGTACTTGATACCTCCTTCCTAAACATTCAGTAATATAAGGTACGTATCAAGGGTAAAGTGGAGCAATCCTGGAAAAGGAGTAGCGCCCTCCCCTACATCTCAGTGTAGTAGCAATTGAAAAGGGAGCCTTCTGGTCTTCCTCGACTAAAGGAGACAACTTTTACTTTTACATTTTGTATTGCTTCACTCTTAGAATCTGTCCTTATATATATATATATATATTTATCCCTAAAAACTATCAATCATGTAATCAGTCTTCTTAACGTAACACATAACTGGCAAGTCACAAATATCAGCTGATTCTAAATAATTGTTTATCTTTGAATATTTTTCATTTCAAGTATTTACCCACCATTCTGAATTAGCCAAAAAAAAAAAAAAAAAAAGAAGTTTATTACTGTATGTTTTATATTCCAAGTATTAATCTATAAACAAATGTCTATTCTAGTTTTTTATCCTTGATTACAAATGAAGTTTTGCAATTCAGTTTTAAATTCAAAGTTTAAGAACCACGCGGTCAGATTTAGACAGAGTCCAGTCAGAATCGAGAGTCGAGCCAGAGATATGCAGCCGATCAGAGGCGTTTAGTCATCTCTGATGATACAGCTTGCAAGGGAGGGGCAAGCATTGGCACCTCCTGGCACCAGGAAGTAGAAATGGGGCAAGAAGAAGTCCCCTCTCTGAGTATATGTCTCTCCATCTATCTCTCAAACTTACAACAAACTGTGTGACCCTTTTGAGAATAAAATGAGAGAGATATATTTTTATGAAGAAGTGTGTTTCAGTCGTTCATTGAAGTTCGTATGTTATCTTTGATTAAGTTCTTGGTTGGGTCTATGAGAAGTATACAACACATGTGGGATTTGAAAGCCACATGGAAAAAAATATCATGTAATCTAATTTGGGAACTTATGGTTTACTGGACCATAATGTTGCAGTAGCATCTCAAAAACATTTGTGCAGTTGGACACAGTATATTAATCAGATAGGTTCAAGAAATTTCACTTAGCTTACAAGAATCTGGACAATCAAGCAAAGGTCAGATCGTCCTGAAAATATGGATCCCAAGGCTGTACTCCAAGCCATAGATTGGTTTAGTTTGGTTTTATGGCATATCAACCATTATTGGTTATTTAATGTCAAATTTTGTTTTTACATGTATATTAGATATATAATTTGGTAACACATTTATTAGATGTATGCAGTTAAATGATCAAACAGTTCTATTTCTAACAATTCAATTTAGCATAATTCCATAAAGTTAAATGGTTCTAAGTATTGCTATGTATCACCAACAATGCAATTAAACATTTGTCATTTGTTTACACAAAGTTAAATGATCAAACAGTTCAATTTCCAATGATTCAATTTTGAATAAGTCAAAGTTAAATTGTTCCAAGTATTGCTTTGTAGTGCTAACAATTGGTTATTGATTATTCAAAAGTGATTTTTGCTATAAAAATGCGTTGAAAATGATTATTGCTATAAAAATGCATTAAGAAATGATTTTACTATAAAAATGAATTAGAAATGATTTTTACTATAAAAATGCATTGGAAATGATTTTTACTATAAAAATGCATTGAAAATGATTTTTACTATAAAAATGCATTGAAAATGATTTTTACTATAAAAATGCATTGGAAATGATTTTTACAATAAAAATGCATTGGAAATGATTTTTACTATCAAAATGCATAAAAAATGATTTTTACTATAAAAATGCATTGGAAATGATTTTTACTATAAAAATGCATTGGAAATGATTTTTACTATAAAAATGCATTGGAAATGATTTTTACTATAAAAATACATTGCATATGATTTTACAATAAAAATGCACTTAGAAATGATTTTTACTTTATAATTACACTTCAAATGATTTTTCAATAAAAATGCATTAAAAATGATTTTGACTCTAAAAATGTATTGCAAATGAATTTACTATATAAATGCATTAAGAAATAATCTTACTGTAAAAATGCATTGGAAATGATTTTTACTATAAAAATGCATTGCAAATGATTTTTACTTTAAAAATGCATTAAGAAATTATTTTATTATAAAAATGGTTTGCAAATGATTTTACTATGAAGATGCATTGTAATTGATTGTTACTATAAAAAATTGTTCGGAGAAGATTTTTACTATAAAAATGCATTAGAAATGATTTTTACTATAAAAATGCATTGGAAATGATTTTTGCAATAAAAATGCTTTGGAAACGGGTGAGTATGATATTGAAAGTCCCTAAACCTTTTATGAACCCATCGCTGATGACATTTCTGAGTATCTTTGGGATGGATTATTTGAATTGTATAGTTGAAACAAAAAATATGGAACAAAATCAAACATTGGATGGAAAAAAAATGATCTGGTAAGGGGTTAAGGGATTATAGGTCGCAATTTATCTAATTTAGTTTGGTGTGGTTGGATTCATTTGGTTTGGTTTTATGGCATATCAACCATTGTAGAATATTTAATGCCAAATCCTCTTTATACATATATATTAAATATATATGATTTGGTTGGGTTGGGTTTTATGGCATATCAACCATTGTAGGTTATTTAATGCCAAATCCTCTTTATACATATATATTAAATATATAGGATTTGGTTTGGTTGGCTTTTATGGCATATCAACCCTTGTAGGTTATTTAATGCCAAATCCTCTTTATACATATATATTAAATATAAAGGATTTGGTTAGGTTGGGTTTTATGGCATATCAACCCTTGTAGGTTATTCAATGCCAAATCCTCTTTATACATATATATTAAATATATATGTTTTGGTTTGGTTGGGTTTTATGGCATATCAACCATTGTAGGTCATCTAATGCGAAATCCTCTTTATACATATGTATTATATATGATTTGTTTGGGTTGGATTTTATGGCATATCAACCCTTGTAAGTTATTTAATGCCAATTCCTTTTTATACATATATATTAGATATGTGATTTATAAACTTGTTTTATAGATAACATTTTTAAACGAGTCTGAGCTCATTTTTTTGGCACATAGTTAAATGGTTTCACTTATTTCTACTTTATACAAATAATTCTATTAACAATTAATTATTTGTTTGCACACAATTTAATCTTTTCAAGTACTGCTATTTATCACTAATAATTCAATTAAACATCAGTTATTTATTTTCTCACAGTCAAATGTAAAAACAGTTCTATTTGAAGCACTTCTGTTTAGCATAAGTCATTTGTTTGCACACTGTTTAAATGTCAAACAGTTCTATTTCACCTATTAATGGGACCTTGTCAGATGCTGCCACACCAGGCTGGAGTGGATTACTGGAACCTCACCATATGATTGTTTAGTGTCATACCCAGGACACTCATTGGGGAAGTCATACCTTTCTGCAGAGACGCAGTCAGCATATTTCTGCAGCCCAAGCCAACTGGGCCATCTCATTTGAATTGAGATAATAAAATTACATTATCAGCCAACTCTGGTTGGATTACATTAGAGAATTGTTTGGTTTATTTTAATGATAAAATTAGATGTAACAAAATGACTTAAGAAAGATCTAAAATTTAGTTTTCTCCAAGGTATTGTTAGCAACACTAATTGTGTAATAAAATTAACACATATCTTTGTTCGACTTCTATTACATAAGAGACATAATGAACAACTTAGTTTCTTGTGGGTAGTGTGAAAGCAATGTACCATGAAAAGGGTTACACCCACTTCCTTTTGTATAGAATAAATGGATCTACCAGATTATTCAAGATGACAGCTCAGTAGTTAGAGCATTAGACTAGGGGTTCTGAAGTCACAATTTTTGTCACCTATGAACGAAAGAGAATATTTGTTTAATACTGATAAATAAACCAGAGAAAAATGACTTCTCTCTTTTGGCAATAGAATATGCATTTTATGAATTTTTATTGAGTTCTGCTTGTAACAGTGGTCCATGATGATATTGATACTTCTCTTTTGGAAGGAGTGAAAGATACTAATTAGTATTTCATAGTTATCTCTATATAAATCTCTTTATCTCTCCAGCAATGGACTAAATAGTACTGCTACTGACCTTCTACAAGGATGGATTTAGTCTTAAATAACCCACAAAGGTTAAGTTAGTGCATTTTTGTTGGTTTATGGTGGTATAAATGAATAAATAAAAAAAAATAAAAATAAGATAAAATAAATAAATAGATAAAATTGAAATAAAAAATGAAAGAAGATTGGTTTGGTTTGGTTTCTTTGTTTCATGGCATATCAACCTTCGTGGGTTATTTAATGTTAAAGGCACCCTTGTAAAAGAACAGCAGTGATACTATTTGCCCCATAGATGGAGAGATAAGCGGGTTCATGCTTTTTCCTAGGGTATTAGTCTGAAAGTGAATGCAATAGCACGACTGGAATTTGATCTCACCCACTATGATGTTGCAGTCCAACATAGAGGGATAAGGGGGTTCATGCCTTTCCCAAGGGTATTAGTCTGAAAATGAATATAATAGCACGACTGGAGTTTGACCTCACTCACTATGATGTTGCAGTCCAACATAGAGGGATAAGGGGGTTCATGCCTTTCCCAAGGGTATTAGTCTGAAAGTGAATATAATAGCACGACTGGAGTTTGAACTCACTCACTACGATGTTGCAGTCCAACATAGAGGGATAAGGGGGTTCATGCCTTTCCCAAGGGTGCTGTCAAGCATTTTAGATGTTATGACATTTAGACTACCCAAGAAGAAGAAGAAGAACAACAACAACAACAATGGTAATAATAATTACAACAATAATAACAATAATATTAATGATAATAAAGATAAATAAAACAATAATAATAACAGTAATGACAACAATTACTAATAAAAATAATAATAACAAAAAAACAGCAGTAACTACTACAATAATAATAATAATCATCATCACATCGCCCCATCAGCACGGATATCCCCAACCGTCTCTCACCACCCATCTCTATCATCCATCGCTCCCAATAGATCTTCAAGGCTACATCCTGTATTGGCACAGAGCTGTTGTATGTAGGTTCTAGCTGGTCATCCTGCCTTTGCTCATCCATATGAAGGGGTCTGCAGGAGTATGTCGCTTATGAGTTCGTCCCTACTTCTCCAGCAGTGTCCCATATGTTTGGTTCGTCTAACTTGGATAGTTTTCATAATGAGTGGTAGGTAGCCATACAGCTGCTGTTTTAATGGGTGTTGCTTCCAGGACTTGTTCAGTATTGCTTGCAGCATTCTTGTTTAGTTGCCGTCAAGCTTTTTCTTCATATGTTCAGTTAGTTTCCATATAGTGCATCCATATAGCAGTATTGACATGACTGCTGCTTGGAAGAAACTGCGTTTTATTTTATTGGTCAGGTCTGACTTCCATATGACTGATAGCCTATTGATAGCTGTCCATGCCTTTGCTAGTCGCATGTTGATGTCTGTCTCGGTTGATGAAACACTGCTTCCTAGGTAGGTGAACTTGTCGACTAGTTTCAGAGAACTACCATTTACTGAGGAGATGCTTTGATTAAAGAGGTGACATCAAATAATAATTAGCACAAAAAGAGTATAAGAGTAGACATGACTGGGTGGGAAAGGTGATCCACTGGGAATTATGCAAGAAATTTGAATTTGATGATATAACCAAGTGAGTTTCCAAGATGTGAAACTATGCAACCTGATGGTGAGAATCCTGTAATGCTGGAGCTTTGGGGAATGCAAAATACCCCTTCATATCGCTCCCAGGTCCACTCTGGTCTGGAGTGGTAGCCTCTGATAGGGTTCTATCTATGGGTCAAATAGAACTAAACTGTGTACTTATACTCAACTGAATTGTTTGAAATAGAACTGTTTTGACATTTAAAATGTGTACTTATGCTCAACTGAATTGTTTGAAATAGAACTGTTTTGACATTTAAAATGTGTACTTAAGCTTAACTGAATTGTTTGAAATAGAACTGTTTTGACATTTAAAATGTGTACTTATGCTTAACTGAATTGTTTGAAATAGAACTGTTTTGACATTTAACTTTTTACTTATGTTCAACTGAATTGTTTGAAATAGAACTGTTTTGACATTCAACTGTGTACTTATGCTCAACTAAATTGTTTGAAGTAGAACTGTTTGACATTTAACTGTGTACTTATGCTCAACTGAATTGTTTGAAATAGAACTGTTTTGACATTCAACTGTGTACTTATGCTCATCTGAATTGATTGAAATAGAACTGTTTTGACATTTTACTGTATGTAAACAAAAAAATTATACTAAATTTATACTAAACTGAATTATTTGAAACTTAAATCAGCGTAAAATGACCCAAAGAAGGTTGATATTATGTAAGACACAACAACCAATAAACTAAATCCAAAAAAATTAGTAAAGGGACTGGAAGACTTTGAAATAAGAGGGCAAGTGGAAACCATCTAAACTACAGCATTATTAAGATCAGCCAGAATACTAAGGATGGTCCTGGAGACTTGAAGAGACTTGCTTTCACTCAAACTCCAGTGAGAACTCAGTCTGTCCTACTATTTACCCATGGCTGGAGGGAGAATAATTGGATTCATACCTTTCCCAAGGGTATTAGTGCTATGTGAAATGCAATCAGTCTTGTCGAGGATTTGAACTTGTGTCGCCGTGTCAAGTGTGAAAAAGAGTAAAATAACAATAATAATGATGAAAATAATGAAAATAAATAAATAGATAAATTAAAAGCAAAATATGTAAATATCCATGCAGCATAGATACAAAACCTCTCTTCCAAGAATGTCTCAGAAAGTAGATCACCTACCCATGAATCATGTCTCACATATATATATATATATATATATATATATATAAAGAGATGTCAACTGTGTGGTAATCACTCAATCTGATAATCTCATAGTTGAAAAACTGACTCACACCAAACACCTTTGACTATGCGTCTACACTATCCTAACTTGAAGATATATTGATTTCTTACCAATATTGAACACTTTTTCTTATAAATATATGGTCCGGTTGATTTGGTTGTGTTTTATGACATATCAACAATCGTAGGTAATTTAATACCAAATTCTGCTTATATACTAGGATCATTAAATAAGTTTCCAGACTTTTTCCAACAATTTTAAATGCCTGTACAAGAAAAGTCTGAAACCTATATATATATATATATATATAGTACGTATGCGATTTTTTTAGGCTTTGTTTTGTTTTGTTTGGTTTGGTTTGGTTTTATGGCATATCAACCATTATTGGTTATTTAATGCAAAATCCTGTTTGTACATATATACCAAATACATGATTTGCGAAGACATTTTGTAAATACACGCAGTTAAATCATCAGAGAATTCTATTTCTAACAATTCAATTTAACATAAGTCAACAAATTTAAATGGTTTCAAGTATTGCTATGTATCATTAACAATTCAATTAAACTTCAGTCATTTGTTTATACACAGTCAACTGATCAAACAGCTCTATTTCTAACAATTCAATTTAGCATTAGTCATTTGTTTTCACAGTTTAAATGTCAAACAGCTCTATTTGACCCAATGATAGGACCTTATCAGGTGCTACCACTCTGGGTCAGAGTGGACCTGAGAGTGATGGCAATTCCCTAAAAGCTCCAGTATTACTAGAGCTTCACCAGCTGACTGTTTTGTATCATATCTAGAAAACTCGTTGGGGTTCTTACCCCTTCGTATAGATGCAATTGGTGTATTCTACACCCCCCCCCCCACCGAAAGACGAGGCTGTGATTTGTTAACAAGTAGTTTATTGGTAACATCATTTTAAAATGAGCCTAAGCTAATTTGTTTGCGCCTAGTTAAATGGCTTTATCTATTGCTATTTATTGTTTGGACACAGTTAAATGGCTTCATCTATTACCATTTATTGTTTGTTCTAGTACTTTACCATCAGATGCAGTTTAGTGACAAAACAAGGACACAGTTTTACATATTTCTATTCAACACTAATAATTCAATTTAATTGGTTTGGTTGGGTTTGATGGCATATCAACCATTGTGGGCTATTTTATACCAGATCCTGTTTATACATATATATTAAATGTATATGATTTGGTTTGGTTGGCTTTTATGGCATATCAACCATTGTAGGTTATTTAATGCCAAATCCTCTTTATACATATATATTAAATATATGTAATTTAGTTTGGTTGGGTTTTATGGCATATCAACCCTTGTGAGCTATTTTATACTAGATCCTGTTTATACGTACATATATTTTTCATATTTGTAAGCCATTAGTTTATAGGTAACATAATTTCAAATGAGCCAGAGTTCATTTGTTGGCACACAATTGAATAGTTTCAAGTATTCCAATCTAACACAAATAGTTCTATTTTTGCACAGTTAAATGGTTTCAATGTTGGTTGTCTTTTTTAACATATCAACTCTTTGTGGGTAATCTAAAGCCAAATCCTGTTTATACATATATATCTTAAGATTTGTAATCAACTAGTTCGTAGGAAACATGATTTTTAAACAAGCTTGAGATCATTTAAATGATTTCAAGTATTACTATTAAATAATTCTATTTAATATTAATCCTTTGTTTGCACACAGTTAAATGGTTTCAAGTATTGTTATCTATCACTAATAATTCTATTTAATATTAATCATTTGTTTGCACACAGTTAAATTGTTTCAATATTGCTATCAAACACAAATAGTTCTTTCTTCCCACAGTTAAATAACCTTAAACATTATTATCTAATACTAATAATTCTATTTAATATTAATTATTTATTGCACACAGTTAAATGGTTTCAAGTATTTCTATCCAACACTAATAATTCTATTTAATATTAATCATTTGTTTGCCCACAGTTAAATGGTTTCCACTTTAGCAAATGATTGAATAGTCCATAGATGGGACCTTAACATTTACTACCACTACAGGTCAAAGTGGACTTGGGAGTAATAGCAGTGAAGGGGTTCACCATATTCCCCAAAGGCGCTAGCATTACTGAAACCTCACTATCAGATGGTTATATGTCATATCCAGTTCACTCAATATGGGGTGCCTTAATCCTCTGCAGGGATGCACTTAATCCTCTGCAGGGATACTTAATCCTCTGCAGGGATATGGGGTGCCTTAATCCTCTGCAGGGTGCCTTAATCCTCTGCAGGGATACACCCCCACCTGACTAGACTGATTTATGAATATAGCAAACAATATCATTATTAATATTATATATATATATATATATATATATATATATATATATATATATATGCGCATTTATATTTATATGTACATATATATATGCACATTTATATATATATATATATGCACATTAATATATATATATGCACATTTATATATATATATATGTAAATATGCTTATTTTTATATATATATATATATATATATATATATATATACATATATATATATATATATATACTTTTTTTTTCTTTAAGAAAAACAACAAACAGGTCACATTAGGATTATAAATTTATTTCCATCCTGTTGCGTGTTTTTGAAAATTTCAAAAACACGAAAAAAATTTTACGGGACTTCTTGAGATCCTATGGATAAAAAAACTAGAATAGACACAGAAAAAGGTGGGAGGGGATAGAAGAGGGTGAAGAGTTATCTCCTCATTTAGCCCACTTCCGTTTTTACTTTTTTGGCTCTAGAAAAAGCAAAATGTGCATTTTTTTTTCTAAATACAGATTGACTCTACTGTCGAAAGACTTTGGAGTATTAGATCTTTTTGATATGGACCATTGAATGTCAGGGGTTGAACCTTTATTTTTCAAACCCCAATAATGTTTAGATAGAGCAGTTTGATTTTTTAGATGCTCATAGGAGAAAGAGAATTCATGGTTGCCATACCTAATCTTACATTTCGTGGATGATATTCCAATATAAGATTTCCTATCATTTATATCCTCTTTTGGATAAATAATTGCTTGATATACTACATTATCTAAATTACATAAACCATTCATAGGACAATCACTTCGAGATTTACAATTAAATTCTATTTTTTACTATTATTATTATTATTATTTGCTTGGTTCTGAAATTCCTTAATTATCTCATTATTATGATTATTTATTATTTGAGAAATATTTTTAGTGCAGGAATAACTAATTTTTTAAAGTTTTTCTATTAAATATTTTATGTAATATATTATCTTGTTTAAAGTGCTTATCTATCAGTTTCAAAAAATATTTTCCTACATTTATATTAGCTAGTTTACAAAAAGGGGGGTAATGCACATTTATATATATATATAGGCACATTTATATATATATATATATATATATATATATATATATATATGCACATCTATATATATATATATATGTGTATATATATATATATACATATATATATATATATGTGTATATATATATATATATATATACACATTTATATATATATATATGTATATATATGCACATTTATATATATATATGCACATTTATATATATATATATATATATATATATATATATATATAAATGTGTATATATATATATATATATATATATATGTATATATATACATTATTGCCAATAAATAAGTTCACCCCAAGCAATTCTTTTAATAAAATGTTAGTTTTCTTCAGAACAAAAGCTACCAGGATTTTATTATTTTTCATCCATTCAAAACAGATATCATTAGGCATTATCTACTTCCAAACTCTACAGTATTGGAACTGAATGTATTTACCAACCCCTCCGCCTGGGCAGTATGAGACACAGTCAATTTATAAGCAGAGTTTAACAGGTTTGGATTTTGAGTTTTTCTCCTCCAAGACTGGTTGCCTAACCATGGCTGAAGAACCCAACCTGCCCTACTATTTACCCTTTCCCAAAAGTATTAGTGCTTTATGAAATGTAATCAACTCGTCCAGGATTTGAACTTGTGTCGCCATATCCATTTCAAATGACGATAACCACTACCCCACAGGCACCTCTCTTACCTCACGGGGACATTCTAATCATTGGAACTGTAATTAAATCTTCGAATTAATATAAGACTCACAATTTTCTAAACAACAAACAATTTAACACTACCCCTGAAGATGACCAGCAAAATAGTCGAAAGTGCTTGGGCGAATATAGGGTTTTTTCTCTCCCATCTCGACCTGGAAATACAAAGAATAGTAAGAAAACTTGAACATCTTCACTTGAAGATCATAAAAAAGAGGCAGTCCGTGGTATTTAACTGAACTTGTATATATATATATATATATATGTATATATATATGTATATTGTAAGTTTTTAACATGATAAACTATCTTTTTATATAAAAAAAATCAAAGTTTTTCAAAAAAACAAATTTATTGCTTTTTCAAAAACCTAATTGTATGAATTTACCAACCCCTGTGAACAGGCAGGATGCAACACTAAGTAAATTTTTGAGCGGAGTTTAACTGCTTTGAAGTCAGAGTGTTGCATATTGACCCTGGCTAAGCTGTCAAAAGAAGAAATGCCCCTCTGTAAATAACAGGTGCATCCAGTCGAAGATATCACGAGATCAGGGGCGCCCTTGACTGTCGAGGGGTTGAATTGATTGCGAAATTGTGATGCTCGCAGGAAGTAGGTGGGTGTCAAATTATTATATAACCCCGGTGACAGGAAGTTTGAATCAGTTGGAATGAAGATGTTGGAATGGGAACCAGCTCTCAGCAGAGAGGCAGGGCCCCCGGTTAAGCAGCCCAGGAGAACAGGAAAGAAAGGCTGTGATGGCCAGAATAGTGGGGGGTCAATACGTTGCAGTTCTGTTCAGTGTACAACTCATCTCTCACAGATAATACCTTTTGTAACCCTTTCGAACCCTTTCAAATAAAGTGAGAGGTATATTTTTCTAAAGAACTGTGTCCGCTCATCTTTATTGCGTCGTTATGTTTCTGCATGCATATGTGTATGTATAGTTGTTCATGGCTATACAACAAGAGTTTTCCTTCTCCTAGACTGGTTTCTTAATCTTGGCTAAAAGGCCCAGTCTACTCTACTCTTTTACTCATAGCTGGAGGGAGAATGATTGAATTCACTCCTTTCCCAATGGTATGTGTGCTATGTGAAATGCAAGCAGACATGTCTGGTATTTGAAACCGTGTTGCCATATCCATTTCCTACGATGATAACCATTACACCACAGTCGCCTAATGGTAATAGTTTCTGCAAATTATCGTCCATAGAAACTATTAATGATGCAGACAACACAGATAATTGAGTACTTCTTGCAAATATACCTGCTCAAGATATTAATGTGTTTTAATCAAGATGGCGTCATCTCCTCAATAATGTTACATATTTGACCTTTGACAGGCTGTGTAAGTTTGTGGGTTTCAAAAACAGGATGCACCTGTGTCTTAAAGTAAATAAAAGATAGAAGAAATGCCAGGTGAATTACGTAAGTGAGATGCCGGAAGGAAGACTAATCACGAAATGCGTAGGCGCCCGAAAAAATATAACGACAGAAGTTTTCGACCCCGGAGCAATGGGCAGAGAGCAGAGAGAGAGAGAGAAAAACGATATCACACCAATCTAGACATAGGTCCGGGGCCAGACGGCCCCTAGTTGAGAGGTAGAGGTAAGTCTAAATGTATAAGACTTGCTAATGTCGAAAGCATGTATCGATCCTGAAGAAAAGAGGAGAGGCAAGCCGAGGCCTCAGTAGGGAATTGACCAGTACCTGCCTTGTGACGGCAGAACGAAAAAGAAACGAAGATTATCAAATGTTCTAAGTCAGCTTTGTGCCAGCTTCCTGGAGGCAGGGCGAAGAAGTCAGATTCTCTGAAGATACTGTATCTTCTAGTTGTTGTTGGCGACTGTAGTCGAGGGCGACCCGAAGGCTCCCTTTTGAATAGCTACTACACCGAAGTATAGAGGAGGGCGCTACCCCTTTCCCTGGATTGCTCCACTTTACCCTTGATCCTTACCTTATAATGCTGAGTGTTAAGCAAGGCAGTATCAAGTACCATTTTTAAAGTCTTTGGTATGACTCGACCTGGGATTGAACCCCGGTCTCCCGGGCCATTAGCGAACACTCTACCCACTAGGCCAATGAGCCTCCTGACTTTTTCTCTTCATACACATATTTCGCCAAACATTTCGTACTTTTTGTAATAAAGAAAAAGTAATGAATATTTTTATATATAAGAGTTAGTGACTCCTCGTTCCTGTATACAACAAATAAGAATCTGAAATTAATAGACTTGGAAGTAGTATCTCATCTACTGAAAGTGAAGTTAGCATACACATAGGTAAAGTATGGACTACTATTGACAGGTTAACGACCAAATGGAAATCTAATCTCTCAAAATAAAAATTCTTCCGAGCTGTAGCTTTGTCAGTAGTACTGTATGGTTGCACCACTTGGACTTTAACGAAACATCTTTAAAAAAAAGCTAGATGGGAACTACACAAGGATCTAGTGTTCTTGAAGCAGCTGTATGGCCACTTACCTCTAGTCGAGTAAACCATCAAAATAAGATGTCCAGGACATACCAGACAATGTTGGTGAAGTAAGGACAGGCTCATAAGTAACGTTCTCCTATGGACTCACACATATGGACGCACCAGTGATTTCCAACCAGCAAAAACTTACAGGAAGATATCTTACATCAATGTGTGGATACTGGGTTTCGTCTACAGGACTTTCCAAGCGTGTTAACCTATAACGACGGATAGAGAGAGAGAGAGAGAGAGAGAGAGTCAAAGAAATCCGTGCTGTTAGCATCAGTGGTTGATAATGAACAGTTAATGAGACTTGCTTCCTTCAAAATACCCCCTCTATTATTGGGAAAGAATTCCCAGCATTCACTTTCCAGTTCTGGAATTCGTTCTGGAATTTATTCT
Organism: Sepioteuthis lessoniana; assembly: GCA_963585895.1. NCBI lineage: Eukaryota > Metazoa > Mollusca > Cephalopoda > Myopsida > Loliginidae > Sepioteuthis > Sepioteuthis lessoniana. The sequence goes on along the minus strand of OY757947.1, from coordinate 49,712,379 downwards.
GGAATCCCTTCTAGAATTCATTCTGGAATTTATTTCAAGGTATAGTGAACAGTAGTCGCGAGGTATTTCTTGTATTTCTTCTCTCACCTGAAATATTAATGACTTTCCAGTTTTGAGAACAATAACCCCACCACCACCACCACCACCACCACCAGAGGGCCTGATCAGAAGAGTAGGGAGGTTGGCAGATAAGAGTTTTAGTATTTTTCTCCCAAATTTCTCAATCTCTTTGTCACTAATTTACACGGAAGATTTACAGTACATCATAAGCCAGGTACAGTGGCTACAAGAAGCCCTTTATTATTAATATGTCATGTGATTTGGCTTAGGCTAAAATATATGGCATACAATCTATAGTAAAATAGTACTCAGGACAAAATATTGGGCCTATAGTGTATACTAAAATAATGCTCAGCGCAAAATATCTACTTTACAATAAATTTTAAAATATGATTGATTTTAACGGCAAGTCGACATGTTTGGCGTTATTTTATGTCTAGAGGTTAGGGAATCACATTTATAGTACTTTCATATTTACATTTTTGTGTAGTTTTTTCTTAAGAGTTTTTTATTTGCACATGGTCATATGATATCAAGTATTTCTAACAAATCTGTTTCTCTCATAGTCAGGACCTTAACAGGTACTACCACACAGATCCAAGTAGAACTTGGGGTAAGGAAAATGAAAGGGTACACTACACCCCTCATTTTTTGGAGGTACCCGTGGTGTAAATGTTATCATTGTAGGAGATGGACGCAGTGACAGAAGTTTAAATCCTGAACGAGACTGATTACATTTCACATAACACTAATACTCTCGGAAAGGGTAAGAATTCAATTATCCTCCCTCCAGGTATGAGTGAATAGGATAGAGTGTTTTTTTTTTTTTTGGTTCTGGTATGGCAACCAGTGAAGGAATAAGGAAAACTCTCACTTTAAACCTGTTAAACCTCGCTTGAAATTGACCGCGTGTCGTATCCTTATAGTGTGGAAGTGTTGGGTAAATACGTGGTGCATTCAATAAGTTTCCAGACTTTTTTGTATGGGCATTTAAAATTGTCGTAGACTCTTGAGAATTCAGTATGTTATTGCTATACATCTTATGAGATGACTCACCTATTTCTATGATTTCAGGTTCAAATGAACAGCTACAGCAGCAATTGGAATACACCCTACTAAAGCCTGATTGTGACAGATGGTGAATTTCAAAAATGAAATCTGGACGTGAGGACACTTTAGAAGAACGATATGCAATAAAATTCTGTTTTAAACTTGGAAAAAATGATGCCACAGAAACGTATCCAATGCTTCAGACTGCTTTTCGACCATCTTGCATGAATTGAGCATCAGTTTTTGAGTGGCATAAGAGATTCAAGGAAGGCACAGAGTCTGTGAGGGATGATGAGAGGTGCGGGAGGAATAAGGAAGTCAATACACCACAGTTGATGGCCAAAGGGTTAGGGTTATGGTTTCTATGCTGAGGTTTTAAGGAAGTTCAGGAAGAGATTCCTTGGGAAGAGGCCAGCACTCTTCAAATCGGGTCAGTGGCATTTCCAGCAGGACAGTGCACCAGTCTACAACTCCATCATTGTCACAGACTATTTGACCAAGATGGGCATCAAGACAGTTCCTCAACCTCCCTATGATCCAGACCTTGCTCCCTGTGATTTTTGGTTATTCTCTACGCTCTCAGGCTGTCGTTATGAGAGAACTGAGGAGATAAAAGAGGCTGTGACGAAGGTGATTGACACGCTCACACAAAAGGACTTTCATGGGGCCTTCAAGAAGTTGTTGGAACGGTACAACAAGTGTATTTCAGCTTGAGGAGATTACTTTGAAGGGGACTAGAATTTCATGTGTGTACTATCAATAAAACTGCCCATACGAAGAAAGTCTGGAAACCTATTTAATGATCCTCGTACATACACTCCTCATTTAGAGAACTGGATTTTCGCTCAGTGTCATACCCTTTTTCAGATGGTCTTACCCGTTTTTAGGGGGCGGATACAGTTAACATATTCAAAACCTTGCCGACAGAGAAGCAAAATAGAATAATAGCTCAGCCCAAAATATCTTCCCTCTACTGTCTGGAGCTGTAGAATATTTCCATAGCACTTTTTCAGAGGGATAAGAACACCCCTCCTCTCAAAGAGTGTCCTGATCTGACACTAAATCATCTGATGGTGAGCCAGTAATCTTGGAGTTTAGAGAGGGTAAAGTGTCCATCATTGCCATTACTTTCATGTTCTCTCTGACTCGGGAGGTAGTCCCAGCTAGAGTCCAATCTGTGGGTCAAAGATAACTGTGTCCCAATCGGCTGAGGGCCGCAGAATCCACCGACAGCATCTCTTCAGAAGGGTAAGACTTCCCCAACGAGTTTCCTGGATATGTCAATTGACAATCTGATAGTGAGGCTTCATCGCTCCCAGGTTCATTCTGGCCCGCAATGGTAGCATCTGATAGGGTCCTGTCTATCGGTCTAATAAAACGGTTTGACATTTAAACTGAGAGCAAACAAATCACTTATGCTAATATTAGGATCAATCCTAAGAAAATAATTACTTCCCTTTTGACTGACTAGGGAGTGATCGCCCTTGGGTTCAGGAGGTCGGCCATCACACGTTGGACGAAGATCACGGAGTGGTAGAACGGGAGACTTATCATCGCACATCCAGTGGTTCATTTATTATCATCTCTAACGTAACTTATCAAATAAATCAGTGAAACGTTCCACTTGGTTCTGGTGTCATTTTTACGGGAATATTCACAGAAACCCCACCTTAAAACCATAAAAGCTAAACTGAACTGCTTGGAATAGAACTGTTTGATCATTTAACTGTGTGCAAACAAATGACTGATGTTTAATTGAATTGTTAGTGATACATAGCAATACTTGCTAACATTAAGCTGTAGGCAAACAAATGATTTATAATAAATAGAGTTATTCGTATTAGATAGAAATAAGTGAAACCATTTAACTGTGAAAAAATAACGTTTAAAAATGTTAACTTCAAAATGTGTCTAGATATCATATATTTAATATATATGTATAAAGAGGATTTGGCATTAAATAACCTACAATGGTCGATATGCCATAAAACCCAACCAAACCAAATCATATATATTTAATATATATGTATAAAGAGGATTTGGCATTAAATAACCTACAATGGTCGATATGCCATAAAACCCAACCAAACCAAATCCTATATATTTAATATATATGTATAAAAAGGATTTGGCATTAAGTAACCTACAATGGTTGATATGCCATAAAACCCAACCAAACCAAATCATATATATTTAATGTATATGTATTAAAAGGATATGGCATTAAAAAGCCTACAATGGTTGATATGCCATAAAAGCCAACCAAACCAAATCATATATATTTAATATATATGTATAAAGAGGATTTGGCATTAAATAACCAACAGTGGTTGATATGCCATAAAAGCCAACCAAACCAAATCATATATATTTAATATATATGTATAAAGAGGATTTGGTATTAAATAACCTACAATGGTTGATATGCCATAAAACAACAAAACCAAATAGGTCTGTCCAGTCATTAACTAGGAGTTAATGTGAAATAGAATTATTACAATTAAATGAAAATATTTGCAACCATTTAACTGTGCAAACAAATGAGCTCTAGCTGGTTTGAAATACAAACTAATTACTTATAAATCATATGATACATATATATATATGTGTGTATATGCGCATGGGTGTGTGTATGTGTGTGTGTGAGAACAGGTTTTCGCATTATATAACCCACAAGAGTTGATATGCCATAAAACCCAACCAAGCCAACAAAAATATCTGGCATATATTGCGTAGTAAAATAATAGAATTATTTTCCATCTGAAATACCAGGCTTAAGTTTTCAAAATGTTGATTTATTTTAAACAGGAATGTCTATTTCTCAAATTTCCTGCGGCCCAGTCGGCTGGGGCTGTAGAATACACCGACTGCATCTCTGCAGATTGGTAATAGCCCCCCACCCCACAGCATGTGTCCTGGATATGACAACAAACTATTTGATGGCGAGGCTCCAGCCTTGGTGATTTGGTGAATGTGGAATACCTCTTCATTGCCATTACTCCCAGATCCACTCTGTCCCAGAGTGGTAGCACCTGATAGGGCCTGTTCTATGGGTCAAGGGTGAAATAGAACAAACTGTGTGCAAACAAACGAGTGATGTTAAATTGTGACTGTAATATAGTAATACTCAAAATCTTTTAACTTTTGATATGCCATAAAACCCAACCATAACCAATGAAACCAAATATAATTTCGCTTTTCTTTGTTTTTTCTTTCTCTCAAAATTTTCTGTGAAGAAACATCTATTAATTGGAATAGATCTGCGCGTTCTTTTTCACAATTGCAGAAAAAAAGGAAAAAAACAAACAAACAAAAAAACACAAATAACGACGAGAAATTTTTAAATAAAATCTTGGATTTATTCCATAGTTTTAAAGAAAACTTTTCCACCAATTCCACAGACTTGAATCTCTCCTAAATTTATACATTTAAAAAAGTAAAAACAAAACAAGAAAACCACGGAACTATTGTCTGGGATATTGTTTTGGTTCATTTTTTTCAGATTTCAAGACATTCTTCCTCTTTTGGTACGAAGAGTTCCAAGTGCAGAAATGTTTCAAGAAGAAGACGTCTTTCTTTAAGAAAGGATGCAATACAAATTTTATTCTAAAAAAGGAGCGTGATTTACACAAAGAAAGGTATTCTTCTATCAAACTCCTTAACATATGTTTATATATTCACACACACACATACGAGGGTGAGCCGTAATGCTCATATGATGACGTCATATCTGCTGCTGATGACTTTTTTGACGTATGGTATTCAAGCACTGCAATACCGATAGAAGAAGGGTGGTAACAATGTTGAAAAAAAAATAAACCTCGTTCAGTCACATTCTATTAGAGTTTCTTGGTTGGCCGATAAACTTTTCAGCCGACCCTTTTTATACAAACACAAAAACAATGAAAAAAATAAAATAAAAAAAAAAACAAATATTACTTTCAAAATAACAGTAATTAATTTCGGCAAGTGGTACATTACTCGATAGGTGCTCCAATAAATTCATTATTTACCAGAGATCCACTCTCGGGATGAAATTGGTTTGGTTTGGTTTGGTTCGGTTTTATGGCATATTAATCATTGTTGGTTATTTAATGTCAAATCCTGTTTTTACTTATATATTAAATATATGATTTGTAAACACATTTTGAAGATACACACAGCTAAATGATCAAATAGTTCTATTTCTAAAAATTCTATTTAGCATAAGTCAAAAAAGTTGAATAGTTCCAAGTATTGCTATGTATCACTAATAATTAAATCAAACTTCAGTCATTTGTCTAAATACTATTAAATGATCAAACAGTTCTTTTTCAAACAATTCAATTTGGCTTAAGTCATTTGTTTGCACTCAATCTAAATGTCAAATAGTTTTATTTGACCCATAGATAAGACCCTATCAGGTGCTACTATTCCCGGTCAGAGTGAACCTAGGAGTAATGGCAATGAAGGAATACTCCGCATTCTCCAAAGCTCCAGCATTACTGGAGCTTTGCCATCAGAATGTTTTGTGTCATATCCAGGACATTCATTTGGGTGGTGGGGTCTTACCCCATGGCAGACATGCAGTCAGTGTATTCTACAGCTCCAGCTGACTGGGCACGTGGAATGAAGTAAAGTGCCTCGTCGACGATGGAAACAACGTCTCCATTCCATTCAATGAACAGAAATGAAACACCCTGTCCATTTTGCTTTACAAGCGAGAACAGAGTATCAGGTCTTAATAGTTCAAAGAACGGAGTCAAAAAGGGAAGAATTCGGGGGTCTAAGTTCTCAAGTGACCAACGCCCACAATTCTCTCGTGGGAGATAAAAGATAAAATAAATTATACAACCTGAAGTGAAAGAAATATGTTAAAAAGAAATAAGAATTCCCAGATCAACTCTCTGACATATCCAAATGGTTTACTTATAATACAAGGGGACGGGTACTGATAAATTAATGATGACGTCATATTTGTTGGAGATGACTTTTGGATCAGTGGGGTCCAAGCTCGGTATCACCGATGGAATAAGTGTGTAGACCCCCAAGAGAGATTATGTTGAAAAAATAAACCTCATTGAGTCGCATTCCATGAGAGTATCTTGGTCAGCCATTGAACTTTTCAGCCGACCCTTGTACAATCAATGATATTCACATTCGTGTCTGGGGGAGGGTATGGAAAAATTGTTTATATCAATTATTTTAGAAATTTCATTCAACTCTTTATTTATGAAAGTAAAACAAGACATATTTCTTAACTTTATTTTAGCAAAAGTAGGAAACGATATCAAATCGATTTCAAGTGAAATCACCGCGAATTTCATTGTGAGTTCTGATGCGATTATATTGATACCGATATATTATTAGATTTTTTTTATATATTTAACGCTAAAATAAGACTGTGTAGCAACCTTCTGTTTTCCTCATTTGATATCTTATTATTTTTTTATATCTCTCTATGAGAGATATCAACTGTCAGGTTCCAAAAAGAAATCTTTAAAGAAAATTTTGGATTTATTCCACTGACATCAAGAAAACTTTCTCACCAATTCCACAGACTTGAATCTCTCCTAAAATAAATTTGCACGTTAAAAAAAAGCTAAGAGTAAAGTAGAAAACCATGGAACTGTTGTCTGGGATATTGTTTTGGTTTATTATTAGTTTTTAGCTTTCCAGATATTTTCACCTTTTGGTACGAAGGGTTCCAAGTGCAGAAAGGTTTCAACTGATATATCTTTGAGATGGGAATTCTCTATGAGAGATATCAAGCTGCCATTTACCATTTCCTTCATCTTTCATCTTTAGAATACCTGGCAAACACCTATAAATATTCCTCGTCTACAAATTACAACATATATTGGTAATCTGATGCTAGGTACACTGTAAGTACTTAGACAATCTAGCTGTTAAGGAGAAGATATAAACATATGCGGTACAACCGTATGACTTGATTATAAAAGGTACCTTTTGTCACATTTTACAAGCAAGCACACACGTTTCGTGTTATAAACTAGTACATATACAAAAGGTGAAAAGAGTAATAGTCTTTGTGCACAGACAATAAAAACTAAATCTTTATGAGAAATAGTGCAAAAGAAAAAAAAAAAAGAGAGAGGAAGAAGCCTCTTGTGAAGTTGGCAAATCCAAAATTACACGGACGATAAACAAATTTACGATTCTCTTCGTAGCGACAGGAATTTAGGATTAGTAGAGACAATGTTACTATGAATTATGAGGCACCTTTGGTGGTGTAATGGTTAACAAGCTCGACGAGCAAACCTACACGAGTGAGTTCGAGTCTCATTGGGTGCCCCTTTCATATGGCCTTGTGCCACATCTAAGCAAAAAGCTTAGTAAATTACATGTAGCTGGATGACTTGTATGTCAGTACAAAACTTATGATTATTCCTGGCACATACGAGTAGCTGCTAATGTGCTGGACTGCAACATCGTGATAAGTGAGTTCGAACTCCAGTCTCGCTATTTCAATCACTTTCGGATTAATACCCTTGGGAAAGGCATGAACTCTTTATCCCTCCTCAGTTATGGGTTAAAAAGTACCACTACTGTTGTTATATAACATATGACATGGATTTTCGGTTCGTTCCTCGTGACCCCATGTGCTTTGGTAAGCTGTCACATGTTGATTAGTAAACAGGAAGATGACGGCGCGTCTGGGTACTCAGGTCGAACAGGTGTGTAACCGGAAGGGTATCACGTGATGAGAACCACACGGTCAGATTTAGATAGAGTGCAGAGAATCGCAGTCGAGCGAGGGACACGCAGCCGATCAGAGGCGTCTCTGACGAGCTTGCAAGAGGGTGCAAGCGTTGGCACCCCCTGGCTCCTGGAAGAAGATATGGGAAGAAGTCCTCTCTCTGAGTATATGTCTCTTCACCCATCTCTCACACACCACAGAAATATGAACCCTTTCGAGAATAAAGTATGAGAGATATATTTTTATAAAGAAGTGGGTTCGTTCGTTCATTGAAGTTCGTAAATTATGTTTGATTTTGTTTCTGCATATATTTTCATTACGGCTATTCAACACTGTTATCGTATAAAGATCTGTGCCTGTTATGCTTTACTAGTTATTTGGTGCAAGGAAGAATATCTAATCGTTTTCTACTCACCAAGTTCCGATAGAAGCGTTAGTGTATCCATTGATAGGAGGTGTCCGTGGTGTAATGGTTATCGTCGTAGAAAATGGACAAGGCGACACGAGTTCAAATCCCGGACGAGGCTGATTGCATTTCACATAGCACTAATACCCTTGGGAAAGGTATGAATCCAATTATTCTCCTTCCAGCTATGGGTAAATAATAGGGCAGACTGGGTTCTTCAGTCTTGGTGAGGCAACTAGTCTAGGAGAAGGAAAACTCTGACTTCAAACCTGTTAAACTTCGCTTAAAAAATTGACCTTGTGTCATATCCTGCTCGAGCGGAGGGGGTGGGTAAATATGGTTAGCGTATCTATTGATACACCGATATTGAATATAAAATAAAATTTTCTCCATAAATAATCGTATTTTTATTTATTAACATTACATTTCTTTCAGGCCCAAAACAAAAAAAAAAAAGAAAGAAATTGCCAACGATTTGCTCGTGCCAATAACTTAAATACACGGTGTCAAAGGAAAAAGTACGGTTTAATTGACTAATCTGAATTGCTTGAAATAGAAATGTTTTTGACAAACAGTTCTAATTCAAACAATTCAGTTTAACATAAGTATTTAACCAATGGATAGAGCCCTATCAGGTACAGGTACTACCATTCCGGGTCAGGGTGGACCTGGGAGTGATGGCAAAGAAGGGGCACTCCGCATTCTTCAAAGCTCTAGCATCACTGGGACCTTACCATCAGATTGTTTAGTGTCATATCCAGGACACTCCTTGGGGGGAGGGTCTTACCCCTCTGCAGAGGTGCAGTCGGTGTATTCTACCCCCCCCCCACCAGCCGACTGGGCAACTTCTTGTTTGTAAAGGCTGTAAAGAAAGAAAAGGAAAAAGACAAAGATTGGAGATACAAGGCTCATTAAATTTATATATATTGTGTATATATATATACGAGGATCATTAAATAGGTTTCCAGACTTTTTTCGTATGGCCACTTTTATTGATAATACACACATGAAACTCTAGTCCCCTTAGAAGTAATCTCCTCCGGTTGCAATGTACTTGTTGTACCGTTCCAACAACTTCTGGAAGGCCCCATGGAAGTCCTCTTCTGTGAGCGTGTCAATGACCTTCGTCACAGCCTCTTTCATCTCCTCAATTGTCTCATAACGACAGCCTGTGAGCTTAGGGAATAACCAAAAGTCACCGGGAGCAAGGTCTGGACTATAGAGAGGTTGAGGAACTGTCTTGATGCCCATCTTGGTCAAATAGTCGGTGACAAGTATGGAGTTGTGGACTGGTGCATTGTCCTGGTGGAAATGCCACTGACCCGATTTGAAGAGTGCTGGCCTCTTCCCAAGGAATCTCTTCCTGAACTCCCTTAAAACCTCAACATAGTAACCCTAATTTTAACCCTTTGGCCAATCAACTGTGGTGTATTGACTTCCTTACTCCTCCCACACCTCTCATCATCCCTCACAGACTCCGTGCCTTCCTTGAATCTTTTATGCCACTCAAAAACCGATGCTCGATTCATGCAATATGGTCGAAAAGCAGTCTGAAGCATTGGATACGTTTCTGTGGCATCATTTTTTCCAAGTTTAAAACAGAATTTTATTGCATATCGTTCTTCTAAAGTGTCCTCACGTCCAGATTTCATTTTTGAAATTCACCATCTGTGACAATCAGGCTTTAGTAGGGTGTATCCCAATTGCTGCTGTAGCTGTTCATTTGAAGCTGAAATCATAAAAATTGGTCCTTCATCTCATAAGATATATAGCAATAACATAGTGAATTTTCAAAAGTCTACGAAAATTTTGAATGCCTGTACAAACTCATTGAATACACCACGTAACTTTTGTATTTCAGCTTTATTTTGGGTTTTTACACGGCTACTCTGTAGCGAGGAGATGTCTTCCTGGACTATTAGAGAACAGTCGCATCTCCCAAATAAGGCGTTGAAATTCACGAGACATTTTCGTTGGTTGATACGTCCAAAGTCGGTGTTTTTATATTGTTGGTTTCGGTGGTGTCGGATCGTTAGCAGCAGACGTGGTGTTCGGCCACTAAACTTAATCAACTATGTGTCTGCTGCTAGCGGCTGCATGAAAGAGCGTCTAATCAGTACTATAGTGGAGGCTGAAGTGAACTCGAATTTCTCTTTTGCGCAAGGACGATCCATTTTTCCGGCCATGCGTCGAGCCATCTTCTTGTCAGGGGTCTCAGGGACTTATTTTATTCTATTCATATTTTTCTTCTTTTTTCTATCCGCTATCGAACTACGAACTTTATTGATTCATGTTTACAAATCAAATATATCTAATATATATGAATAAACTTGATTTGGCTTTAAATAACTTACAATAGTTGATGTGCCATAAGACCCAACCAAATATAGATTTACATATGTATGAAAGAAGATACAAAAAAGGTGATTGGCCTCAGGAGTAGAGTGTTCGCCAATGCTCCGGAAGAACGGGGTTCGATCCCAGGTCGAGTCATACCAAAGACTCAAAAATGGTACTTGATGCCGCCTTGCTTAACACTCAGTATTATAAGGTATCGATCAAGGGTAAAGTGGAGCAATCTGGGGAATGGAATAGCACCCACCCCTACACCTCGTTATAGGGGTGGGTGCTATTGAAAAGGGAGCTATTGAAAAGGGAGCCTTCGAGTCATTCTCGACTAAGGTCGCCAACTTACTATCTCTAGAGTTTTCATGGTGAGGCGAAACATCGTACCTCGCTTGAGATGGAAACGGCGTCTCCATTTTGTTCAACGAAGAGAAATTTTACAAAATCAAGTTTTGATCCAAGAGCGAGGACTAAAAAAAGATTACGTATTTCCTTATCTATGTCGAGACCCCCCAAAAGTAATGTTAATATATAACTAGTCTTCAATGGTTTTCGTAGCAGGATGAAGTACCTCGCCAAAAATTGAAATAACGTCTTCATTCTATTCAACAAACAGAAATGAAAAAATCCTGTCCACTTTGCCCTTTCAATACCCCCATCTCTCTCCCCACCTCTCTCTCTCCCTTTCAGCCTACGTTGTTGATACAGTGATTACCTTTCTATATATCCCACATCTATCCCTCCTTTCTCTCTCTCTCCTTTTCAGCCTTTGTTGTTGATACAGTAATTACATTTCTATATATCCCACATCTATCCCTCCTTTCTCTCTCTCTCTCTCTCTCTCTCTCTCTCTCTCTCTCTCTCCCTCCTTTTCAGCCTTTGTTGTTGAAACAGTAATTACATTTCTATATATCCCACATCTATCCCTCCTTTCTCTCTCTCTCTCTCTCTCTCTCTCTCTCTCTCCCTCTCTCTCCTTTTCAGCCTTTGTTGTTGATACAGTAATTACATCTCTCTATCGCACATCTCTCTCCCTCTCTCTTCCTCCTTTCCTTCTTTCTCACTTTCAGCCTACGTTGTTAATACGGTAACTACCTCTCTATATATCCCTATCTCTCCCCTCTCTCACTCTCTCTCTTTCTTTCAGCCTAAGTTGTTGATACAATATTTACCACTCTCTCTACCCCACATCTCCCTCTCCTTCTCTCTCTGTCGCTCTCTTTCTCTCTCTGTCTGTCTCTGTCTGTCTGTCTCTCTCAGCCTACATTATACTGATGTATAAATACTGTACGCTTACTGCATCACATCCTGTGTGTGTATTGCATTGCCTCTGTGTGTGTGTGTGTGTGTGTGTGTGTGTGTGTGTGTGTGTGTGTGTGTGTGTGTGTGTGTTTTAGTTTGCATCGATGGTCTTGTACTTTTTAATCTATAAAAGTATTATATTATTATGACACAATTCTAAAATGTTTTTAGTTCCATTGTTCTGATGACACCAATAGCACAAGACTTGACATTGCCTTTCTCTCTCTTTCTCTCTCACACACACACTATATATATATATATATATATATATATAAGCATTTATGATCCGTGGAAATTTTACGTCATATCGGAAGTCTATATCATATCCTAAGCACAAATGTATTAATCTCCATCCAACGATAGTCATTAGACCTGAAATAAATTCGTAGGAAATGGACCCGGCGACACGAGTTCAAATCCGGGACGAGATTGATTGCATTTCACATAGCACTAATACCCTTGGGAAAGGTATGAATCCAATTATTCTCCCGCCAGCTATGGGCAAATAGTAGGGCAGACTGTGTTCTTCAGCTTTGGTAAGGCAACTAGTCTAGGAGAAGGAAAACTCTGAATTCAAACCTGTTAAACTCCGCTTAAAAAATTGACCTTGTGTCATATCCTGTCCGAGCGGGGGGGTTGGTAAATAGGATTAGACCTGAAATAAATTTATAATGGAACCACTGAATTGAATTTTTCCGTTAAATATTTAATATATATATATATATATATATATATATATATATTAAATATTTAACGGAAAAAGTTCAGTTCAATTTTGTTATCAGTATACATTTTCTCTCTCTCTCTCTCTCTCTCTCTCTCTCTCTCTGGCATTGGCCCGGGAGACTGAGGTTCAGTCCCTAGTCGAGTCATACCAAAGACTCAAAAAATGGTACTTGATACCTCCTTGCTTAACACTCAGCATTATAAGTTAAGGATCAAGGGTAAGTGGAACAATCCAGGAGAAATAATTAGAGCCCTCCCTTACACCACGGTGTAGTTGCTATTGAAAAGGGAGCCTTCGAGTCACCTTCGACTACGGTCGGCCAACTTAACTTATATATACATATATTTATAAATCATACTAATATTTATATATTTCATTGATATATACATATATATATATATATAATGAGAGAGAGAGAGAGAGAGAGAGAGAGAGATTTTCTATCTATCTATCAATATATATATATATATATATATATCCTTTTATTGTTCTGGTAACACCAATACCACAAAACATTGCAAACGAAATCTCTAGTGACAAAAATTGTTGTACACAGTATATATATATATATATATATGTATTGTCATCCACAGACAGACTGTTTCGTTCCATCAGAACTCTTCAGTGTGGCTAGACACATAGGTATTTGATTCTTTGCTTAATGGCACACCACCCTTCCTATGCTTTTCAATGCTAAATTCATCCTTGTCGAAAAACAGTAGTGGTACTATTTAACCCTTAACTAGGGGAATAAGAAAGTTCATACAATGGAAGAGGGTGACAAGAGTTCGAATGTGCCCACTAAGCCACAGGAGCTATCCAAATCTTGCTATATATATATATATCATCCACAGATAGATTGTTTCGTTGTATCAAAACTCTTCTGTGTAGCAAGAAACGTGAGATGCTTCAAGCTGGGATCGAAACACGACTGGCTTTACGTCAGTCAGATATCTTACCCCGAACTTATCTTACCTCTCAACGTGAGTGAAGGAATTTTTCACATATATATTTATTTACATATACGGTTATTGGCTACTGGAGTGATCAGTTCATAAGAACTTTGCATTTACGCATATGTGGTAGCCGGCAATTTCCCACTCGAATGCTCAACCCACGATGTGGGGTGGGGGGCATTAGCCTTCAGAAGACGTCTATAAAGTCAGAAAGACATGTAGTGAAAAGTATAAAAAATAAAGATCTAAAATACCCAATAAACTTGCAGACCTATTCATTTTATAATATCTATATATGTATATATATAAATAATATTTGCAAATATATATATATATATATATATGTGTGTGTGTGTGTGTGTGTGTGTGTGTGAGTGTGTATGTGTGTGTGTGTGTGTGTGTGCATGCACGTTTTGTTGTTGTTTATTTAAAAAGAATGACAAATTCTCGCGGTATTTTTAGATATTGCTGACATTCTCTTGATGAATGGTAATGGTGCTTGAAGCCCGAGTTTTCTTCCGAGAAAGGACTTGGTGGATCGCACAGTATATGTATTATAGTATTATTTACGAAACATTTCCAGGAAAGTTTATAAAACACTTGGGAAGACTACCAACAACAAGGAAACACTATGTAGTTACTACATTACAAAGAAATGGGTTGGACCACCTCCTACGATGTGGCAGTAGAATAATGTTGCAAAGTAATAATGCTTTAAAATGCATTTATATAGAAAAAAAATTACTAAATGCATTTCTAATTCATTTTTATAGTAAAAATCATTTCAAATGAATTTTTATAGCAAAAATCATTTCCAATGCATTTTTATAGTAAAAATCACTTGCAATGAATTTTTATAGCAAAAATCATTTCCAATGCATTTTTATAGTAAAAATCATTTCCAATGCATTTTTATAGTAAAAATCATTTCCAATGCATTTTTATAGTAAAAATCATTTCCAATGCATTTTTATAGGAAAAATCATTTCCAATGCATTTTTATGGGAAAAATCATTTCCAATGAATTTTTATAGTCAAAATCATTTCCAATGCATTTTTATAGGAAAAATCATTTCCAATGCATTTTTATAGTAAAAATCATTTCTAATGCATTTTTATAGTAAAAATTATTTCCAATGCATTTTTATAGTAAAAATCATTTCCAGTGCATTTTTATAGTAAAAATCATTTGCAATGCATTTTTATAGTAAAAATAATTTGAAATGCATTTTTATAGTAAAAATTATTTCCAATGCATTTTTATAGTAAAAATCATTTCCAATGCATTTTTATAGTAAAAATCATTTCCAATGCATTTTTATAGTAAAAATCATTTCCAATGCATTTTTATAGTAAAAATAATTTGAAATGCATTTTTATAGTAAAAATCATTTCCAATGCATTTTTATAGTAAAAATAATTTGAAATGCATTTTTATAGTAAAAATTATTTCCAATGCATTTTTATAGTAAAAATCATTTCCAATGCATTTTTATAGGAAAAATTATTTCCAATGCATTTTTATAGTAAAAATCATTTCTAATGCATTTTTATAGTAAAAATTATTTCCAATGCATTTTTATAGTAAAAATCATTTCCAGTGCATTTTTATAGTAAAAATCATTTGCAATGCATTTTTATAGTAAAAATAATTTGAAATGCATTTTTATAGTAAAAATTATTTCCAATGCATTTTTATAGTAAAAATCATTTCCAATGCATTTTTATAGTAAAAATCATTTCCAATGCATTTTTATAGTAAAAATCATTTCCAATGCATTTTTATAGTAAAAAATCATTTCCAATGAATTTTTATAGTCAAAATCATTTCCCATTCCTTTTTAAAATAAAAAAATATTATTTCCAATGCATTTTTATAGTAAAAATAATTTGAAATGCATTTTTATAGTAAAAATTATTTCCAATGCATTTTTATAGTAAAAATCATTTCCAATGAATTTTTATAGTAAAAATCATTTCCAATGCATTTTTATAGTAAAAATCATTTCCAATGCATTTTTATAGTAAAAAATCATTTCCAATGAATTTTTATAGTCAAAATCATTTCCCATTCCTTTTTAAAATAAAAAAATATTATTTCCAATGCATTTTTATAGTAAAAATCATTTGAAATGCATTTTTATAGTAAAAATTATTTCCAATGCATTTTTATAGTAAAAATCATTTCCAATGAATTTTTATAGTAAAAATCATTTCCAATGCATTTTTATAGTAAAAATCATTTGCGATGCATTTTTATAGTAAAAATCATTTCAAAAATCATGACCAATTTATTTTTATTGTAAAAATCATTTCCCATTCCTTTTTATAATAAAAAAATTATTTCCAATATATTTTTATAGTAAAAATCATGACCAATGAATTTTTATAGTAAAAATCATTGCTAATGCATTTTTATAGTAAAAATCATTTCTAATTCATTTTTATAGTAAAAATCATTCCCAATGCATTTTTATAGTAAAAATCATTTTCAATGAATTTTTATAGTAAAAATCATTTCCAATGCTTTTTTATAGTAAAAATCATTTCCAATGCATTTTTATAGGAAAAATCATTTCCAATGCATTTTTACAGTAAAAATCATTTCTAATGCATTTTTATTGTAAAAATAATTTCTAATGCATTTTTATAGTAAAAATCATTTCCAATGCATTTTTAGAGTAAAAATCATTTCCAATGCATTTTTATAGGAAAAAATCATTTCTAATGCATTTTTATAGTAAAAATCATTTACAAATCACCTTCCTTTTAAGTAGAGAGCCAATGGTCTTCACATTCAGTGCTCAGAAGTAATTAGAAACACACACACACACACACACACACACACACACACACACACACACACACACACACATCACTTACTGAAGTGTCGATAAGAAATTTGCGAAGCTGACATTTAAATTGATTTGAGACATCTTTTGAAAACGATTTTCAAAAAGAGTTTTAACCTTAGTCTAGATATGACTTTACTCTTCTCTCTCTCTCTCTCACACACACACACACACTCTCTCTCTCTCTCTCTCTCTCTCTCTCTCTCTCTCTCTCTCTCTCTCTCTGCTTGTATTTATGAAGTGTGATTACAAAGTATTGAGACTGAATGTCTAATTTTCTTAAATTCCAAAATTTGAATGAAGATTTATGCCAAGCGTTCCGAACTATATAATATTCTGATAATGTCTAGACACCAAGATGAAGTCTAGACAATTCAGTGACAATTTTTAAGAAAACTATGAATATAGCGTAAACATTTTGCTATCAGCAACTTTTTTCGTTTCCTAAAGGGAAAATTCATTTTAAGTGTAGGATTCGAGCGCTTTAAGGACATTAAAAGAAACACAATGATAATAACTACATACCATATCAAAAGAAATCCATCTACTTATTGAAAACTCACTGGCATCAGTATATTAAAAATCAAAGGAAATACTTTTTTTTATAAAAATTAACGTTTCATTTTTGGTCCCTTTCCGTCTTGGTTGTTAGTTGGTTGGTTGTTTGAGTTTTATGGCATATCAACCTTTGTAGGTCATTCAACGCCAAATTCTGTCTATATATACATACATATTCAACCAAAGATTTCAAAACGAATATTAAGGTAGGTAAAATTTTCTATTAGTAGGATTTCATTTGTTTGCACAAGATTAACCAGTTTTAAGTTGTCATATTTTTTGGTACAACTCTGTCTCTCTCTCAAGAAGGACAGAATGTCATCTATTTTGACGTTTTCGAACAGATCGGTTAAGTTATTTACTTTGAAATAATCGCGAAAGTTCTGCATTCTATAAGAATGAGTTTAACCGTGCAAGTTGTCTGGCAGGTTGAACACTATGGTTGTGGTTCCAGTTTCAAAATGAAAGAGTGAGTAAGCCTTGTATGATCAATTCGCAATCGGGATATAACAACTTGTTCTCTCAGGATAAAAAAGAAAATGAACGTTTCATTACTTGTTCATTTCCGTCTTGGTAAATACAGCTTCAGTCTCTGTACTTTTTGAACATACCACATATTTTGAAGAAAATCAACCATTCCTCCATCGTTCATTTCCGTCATGGTAAATATTACTCCAGTCTCTGCTCTTTTTAAACATACCTCTTATTTCAAAGAAAATGAACGTTTCATTCATTATTCATTTCCGTCTTGGTAAATACAGCTTCAGTCTCGATACTCTTTAAGCACAGCTTGTATTTGATTGAAAATGAATGTTTCATTTATTTTTCCTTCCTGTCTTAGTAAATACAGCTTCTGTCAGCTGTTTTTGAACATACCTCGTATGTTTAAGAAATGGACTTTTCATTCTTTGTTCATTTCCATCATAGTAAATATTACTGAAGTCTTTTTGAACATGCCTCGTATTTTAAAGAAAATGTACGTTTCATTCATTATTCATTTCCGTCTTGGTAAATACAGCTTTAGTCTCGATAATCCTTGAACACAGTTCGTATTTTGAAGAAAATCCATCCATCTAAAAGGACGGTTGTTTGGTTTGGTTTGGTTTGGTTTGGTTTGGTT
The DNA here is from genome assembly GCA_963585895.1 of Sepioteuthis lessoniana. Taxonomy (NCBI): domain Eukaryota; kingdom Metazoa; phylum Mollusca; class Cephalopoda; order Myopsida; family Loliginidae; genus Sepioteuthis; species Sepioteuthis lessoniana. The sequence goes on along the minus strand of OY757947.1, from coordinate 49,694,302 downwards.
TCTTTGTTTATTGGCACATCAAACTTCGTGGGCTATTTAATATCAAAGTCATCCTTCAAGAAGGACAGTACTTCTGTTTGGTTTCGTTTGGTTCGGTTTCTTTGTTTAATGGCACATCATTCTTCGTGGATTATTTAATGCCATCATCCTTGGTGAAGAACAATTGCGCTACTATTTAATGGATAGCTGGGGGATAAGGAGTTCATGCCTTTCTCAAGAGTATTTGCCGGAAAGTAAGCCTAATAACGCGACTAGAGTTCGAGCTGGCTTACTACGATGTCGCAGTCTAGCATGTGAGGCACAACGCCATGGGGACTCCCTTCTTTCCATTGTTTATATTATCATTTTAAACTTATGAAATATACATTGCAGTAGATTCTTCCCCTAACTATGGGTAAATAATAGGGCCGTTTGGGCTCTTTAACCTTAGTATGTGTTGTGGGAGCCTTACCCATCTCACCATAATGGACTCTTCTCACTGTTATTAGTACTGAGAGATTTCGCTGCCAGAGAGGCAGATCAATATCGGTGTTATCTGAACAGTACGAGACTTCTTACCTTTTCTATGTAACTCTATCTTTCTTGTGTAATATAATCTGTTATCTAATATCCGTGTTTGCGTTTTCATTAGTGACCCTATCCGGGGCCACAACAGTATAGCAACTAGTCTTAAAGAAGGAAACTATCAATTCAAACCTGTAAAAACCCGCTTAAAATCTGTCCTTAAACCACAGCTAAAGGGTTTGCGTAAATGAATACGAAACGGGGACATTGCTGCTTAGAAATGGAGCTTGCGTCGTATTCTATCAATGGTGGAGGGGTTGCAGCAGAGAGTATCGTTTAAGATTTAGAGGTGGGGTTAAAGATATTCATAGTTTTTCCACTTTGACGAGAATTCCTATATATATATATATATATATATAAACTTGATATATATATAAATTTAAAATTTATTTCGCTGCTACTGGTTCCTTCGTGGCTGAGGGGTAGAGACTTGGATTGGCGTTTGAGTCAACCGGGTTTAAATCCCAGCTACGGGAAGCTAGTATGTCTAGCCACACTGATGAGTTCTGATAGAACGAAACAGATCTGTCTGTGGATGACTATATATATATACTCCCCTACCACCGTAGGGTTGAGCTTTCTATCGAATGAAGTAATCGTGTTGCCATTAGCGTTCTTTAACTAATGGTTTTTCACTGGAGTCCGAGTGACAGCAAGTCTCCTCTGGTCTTCAGGACTTTTCAAAGAATTCTAGTCTCGATTCTTCTTATTTACCCATAGCTGAAGTGAGAATAATTAGATTTATACCTTTCCTAACTGTATTAGTCTTGTAACCTAACAAAAAGTTTGTTTAGTGAGAAATAACCCAAACGGAGGTTGGAAATGAAATGGAAATCTTTATAGCATTATCAAAATACAATACTCGCCAGCGGCGTGAAGAAGGTAAACCACTGTTTGTGGTGACTGCTTAGCCTGCATATCAATTCCCTCCTCCTCGCAATAGTGTCCAATGTATTTGTGAGGAATGGGACATACCCATTAATGTTCACCTGTCGGGTATATAACAATTAGTGCTATGAGAAATGAGAACAGGATTGTTCAAGATTTGAACTCGGGTCTCAGTGTTCATTTTCAACGATGATAACCGTAAGGCTACCAACGAGATCCTGTAACCACTAAGAATGTAGAGAGCCGACTATAGATGTTAAATCTGTTTGAGTGGAGTAGTTTTTATGAGTACTTGACTGACTGCTACAAAGAAGAACTCTTTGATCTAGTTTTAGTCTCAAGTTTTTTTTTTGCTTCCTCAATTTTTTTTTCTTTTTTAATAGTAATGAGTCAAACTTACACTTGAAAAGGAAACTCTTATTTCCTTACAAGAGTTGAAAAATGGTTACTAATTGTATTCTTAACTTCAAATTTCTTGCAGACGTTACTATAACCAAGGTCAAACTATGAAACCATCTTGTTGAGATTCCTCGTCACACGATGTCATATTCTTACAGACCAACTACTTTCTTGTCTGAACAGAATTTCTTAAATACAATCACGAACAAAAATAAATAAAACTGAGATGTTGGGTGTGGACGTTAATATAGTGTCATTAATATTATTGAGTTGGCTATTTGCCGAGTTTTATTCGGGTGAGTCAAAAGTTTTTCGATATTTTGGTTCGTACCAGTTTACAGCTCGTACATCACGTAATCGATGCAGTTCAAGCCGTAGAGGGTACTCGCTCTGGTTGGTAGTATCACGGTAGTTGGTGCACTGACACTGCTTCACTCTGTGTGTTATTTGAAAGTCGCACAGATGAATGTGGTTTGGTTTGGATTTTTTTTTTTGTTTGATGGGATATCAACTTTCGTGGGTTATTTAATGCCAAAGCCATCCGTGCAGAAGGATAACCGTGGTACTATTTAACCCATAGCTGGTGGAATAAGAGGGTTTATGTCTTTCCCAAGGATATTGGTATGAAAATAAACGTAATTGCGTGGCTGGAGTTCGAACTCGTTTATTATGATTTCACAGTCCAGTACGTTAGCCACGATATCACGGAGACAACCCCTTAATGAATATGAACTTATGTCTTACGAGTTCGTACTGAAGCAACTAAAAACGCCTGTTGTACGAAAGGTGAATACTCAGTTGATCACAGTAAACGGATGGTTCAAGAAATTTTGCTTGGGTTGTAAGAAACTCGACAATCAAGCACGGTCAGGTTGGTCTAAAACCGTAGATTCCGAGGCCGTGCTCCAAGCCACTGAGGTAGAACACGGACAGTATAAGGTGTAGGGGGACATGTTATTTGGTAGATATGTTTGGTCCCCACAAATTTATGTTGTAATTTGGTATATGTTTAGTGGTATATTATTTTTGTTTATACTTGGAAAAAGGAACATGGAGACAAATATATTAAAGATGTAATGATATGAAAGATGTGTGAACGATATGAAACGGCACGGACAAAAGGAACATTCAAAACAAGCGACATAAACTAAACAAATTTATATCTTAACAATACATACAATGAAAACATTTAAAACATTATTATGGTTCTATTACTGTTCGGGAAATAATCCTCTGTGTGTGTGTGTGTGTGTGTGTGTGTGTGTGTGTGTGTGTGTGTGTGTGTGTGTGTGTGTGTGTGTGTGTGTGACTAACACAACTAAAACTGCAAAAAAAGGACTAAATGAAAAAAGTGTCCTATGCATGTGGACTGCGTGTTTCTAAATGTTCGTTTCTTTCTGTGGTTCGACGCAATTGCTGTTTTCGAGGCTGGAAAAAGTCTCACAGACAAGGTATACTGAGGAAAGGAATGTTTGTATGGCCTATACATTTTGTGGTGTTTGATGGCTGTTGGTGAATATGAGAGAGTGATTGTATTCTCTCTGGGAGTCACACTGGAGAGAGTGTGTTAGCCCTGCAAGTGAAAATGTGAAAAAGAGAAAGAGTGTTTGAAGACGAAGTATTTATAGAAAATACGTGTCTTGGAGTCGGCACCAAAAACGCAGGGCGAAATTCAAATGGGGACTTAGTTTAAAACACTGATCACTTGGTTATCCTGGCCAATGGTTTCCCGAGACTTTTTATGGGCGTCCACCATCTTTGTTTCGGGAACAAGAGGCATACCGCCCATTTTAAATTATAGGAGTGTAAGTCCTATAAAGGCGAGTTTGGTATCACCTTCACGACCCCAGCAAAAAATCTGTTGAATTGTGCCCCACGCTACCAAAACATTACAAAACTTTTGATTCACCCTTGTATTTATAGATTTTTTTTTTTTTTGGCTTTTTAAAAATATTTTTAGAAGTCTATGTTTCTTTTATGTTTCGCTCAGTCCTGCAAGTGTCGGAGTAAGCAGACATCTTAGAATTTGTTGCTCTAATGAAAAGACGTCAAGAAAAGTTGTTAATTCTGAAATTCTTGCTGACTAAAATATATTTCTGATTGATTAATTGATTGATTGTAATAGCATAAAAATTTCTTATTAAAATTATGATCTGAAAACATCGGAGGATTTTAAATTATATAAACTGATCCTATCGTTTCTCCATCCTCGTCTGGACAAATCAATGGTAATTAAAAAAAAATGATTATAAAATTAGTCTTCATATTTTTCATATAAAAATTTCATTTTCTTCAAAACCAAAGATACCAGGATTTTATTATTTCTACTCAAACATTATATAATCAAAACAGATATTTATTAACTATTACACTATCACCCATGAATAACTACACCCCTAAATTTTTTTTTGAATAAAAACTTCATTTTCTTCTAAACCAAAAATACCAGCATTTTATTATTTCTACAAGAACATTATATAATCAAAACAGATATTAACTATTACACTATCACCCATGAATAACTACACCCCTAACAATTTTTTAGAATAAAAACTTCATTTTCTACTAAAGCAAAGATACCAGGATTTTATTATTTCTATTCAAACATTATACAATCAAAACAGATATTATTAACTATTACACTATCACCCATGAATAACTACACCCCTAACAATTTTTTAGAATAAAAACTTCATTTTCTACTAAAGCAAAGATACCAGGATTTTATTATTTCTATTCAAACATTATACAATCAAAACAGATATTATTAACTATTACACTATCACCCATGAATAACTACACCCCTAACAATTTTTTAGAATAAAAACTTCATTTTCTACTAAAGCAAAGATACCAGGATTTTATTATTTCTATTCAAACATTATACAATCAAAACAGATATTAACTATTACACTATCACCCATGAATAACTACACCCCTAACAATTTTTTAGAATAAAAACTTCATTTTCTACTAAAGCAAAGATACCAGGATTTTATTATTTCTATTCAAACATTATACAATCAAAACAGATATTATTAACTATTACACTATCACCCATGAATAACTACACCCCTAACAATTTTTTAGAATAAAAACTTCATTTTCTTCTAAATCAGAATTTTATTATTTCTTGTGGAAAGAAGGCATTATTAGATATTATTTAATACCAAACTCAGCAGCAATGAAACTGTGACTAAAGATTTAATGGATAATCTCCATGGCATAGTGAATTACTACTTTCGCCCCAATACTATGGTTGCCCAGTCGGTTGAGGCTGTAGAATACACCGACTACTTCACTGCAGAGGGGTAAGACCCCCCCCCCAACGAGTGTCCTGGGTATGACACTGAACAATCTGATGATGAGGTTCCAGCAGTGCTGGAGCTTTGGGGAATGCGGAGTATCCCTTCATTGCCATCGCTCCCAGGTCCACTCTGGCCCGGAGTGGTAGCACCTGATAGGGCCCTATCTATGGGTTAAATAGAACTAACAGCATACTTATGCTAAAATGAATTGAGTAAACTGAATAGCTTAAAATAGAAACGTTTTTGACAATTAAACCGTACTTACACTTAAACTGCGTGCTTATGCTTAACTGAATTATTTCAAAAAGAACTGTTTTTCGACATTAAAACTGTATTTACACTGAACTGAATTATTACATATAACTACTTAAATAGTTTGAAATAGAAATGTTTTTGACAAACTGTATACTCATGCTAAACTGAACTGTTTTCAATAGAACAGATTATTTACATAAAAATGGATTTGGCGTTAAATAACCTACAAAGGTTGATATGCCATACAAACAAACCAACCAACCAACCAACCAATACTATGAAAGATTTCAATTTATATAAACTGATTCTAACATTTTTCCATCCTCGTCAGGACAAAACAATGGAAATTTAATAGAAAGATTATGAAATTAGTTTTCATATTTTTGAACAGCAGTTTTAGTGAAACAGAGGGTTGTGCAAATTCATGATTGACTGATTGATTATTATTAGGTCACATCAGCAGTATATACCATAATCTCCACCACTGGAGATCGAACCAGCGACCACAGATTTTCAACGGCATGTCAACCCGTCTAGGGTTAGTCTATGTCTAGAGGTTAGGGAATCGCGTACATTGTTCTTCATATTTACATTTTTTTGTGTTTGTTTCTTAAGAAGTCCTTTTTTTGCACATGGCTTCATCGAACACGAATAATTTTCAAATTGATCAATGTAAGCCATAAATGGAACCCCAACAAGTAATACTGCCACTTCGAGTGGATTTGGGAGTAATTGTAATGAAGGTGTATAACCCACTCCCAAGATCTACAGAACTGGAGCCTCACCATCAGATGCAGTTTAGTATCATATGCAGTACACCACGGATGAGTCCACATGGCGTAATGGCTGACGTATTGGATTGCAACGTTTTAGTTAGAGAGTTCAAACCCCAGTCGAGCTATTACGTTCACTTTCAGACTAATACCCTTAGGAAAGGCATGAACCCCCTTATCCCTCTATGTTGGACTGCAACATAATAGTGAGTGAGTTCAAACTCCAGTCATGCTATTATATTCACTTTCAGACTAATACCCTTGGGAAAGGCATGAACCCCCTTATCCCTCTATGTTGGACTGCAACATCATAGTGAGTGAGGTCAAACTCCAGGTGTGCTATTACATACACATACACACACACACATATATATACACATACACACACACACACACACACATATATATATACACATACACACACACACATATATATATACACACACATGCGCATATATATCTATATACACACAGACACACACATATATATACACACACACACACACACACATATATATATATGCCAGTCCATTGGCCTAATGGGTGGAGTATTCACTCAATGGCCTTGGAGACTGAGGTTCAGTCCCAAGTCAAGTCATTCCATAGATCAGATGTTCCCAACGTTTTCTATGATTCGCATCCATAGAGAAGTTGTAAGATCATCTCACACCTTTCCTCAAAATAGACACAAAAGAAATATCTCATATGTAAATGAATAAGGCAATTATGCCAACTTTATTTAAGCTAATTTTGGAATGACATGAAAAGGAAGAGAAAAAAACCCATTATAACAATTTTAAATATTAACAAATTATACAAACAAATTTTGATTGCTAATTTGAATGTTATCCATATTATCTCATTACTTTTATACTGACTGATCTAACAAAAAAGTGAGTTTCTCTTCCGCTACAATCAAAATGATTAAAAGTAGCAGAAAAATAAGAAATAGATTTAAATGTTTATCCTATTGACGTTTAAAAATTTAAATTTATTTTTTATTTTTTTCTAAATTACAAAATTCATGGTTTCGACCCCCCCCCACCAAATGATCTCACGCCCTTTGATGATGTGAGCACACCGGTTGGGAACCACTGCCATACACTCAATAAATGGTATTTGATACCTATTTGCTTAACACTAAGCATTATAAGGTACTGAACAAGGGTGAATGGAGTAATACAAGGAAAGGAGTAGTGCCCTCTCTGATATCTCGGTGTAGTAGCTAATGAAAAGGGAGCCTTTGGGTCGCCCTCGACTATAGTAACTAACTTTTTATACATATATATATATATATATATATATATATATATATATATATATATATATATATAGACAAATAGGAATAGTTTTTAATATGGTTCATTTTTTGATTGGTCTTGATCCAAATCATCGCCAAAAGTTTTTTGTAAAAGAATTATTTCATAAAGTTTTTGAAGTTGCAGCAAAATAATAATAAATTTAAATGTTTATCCTATTGAAGTTTGAAAATTTAAATTTATTTTTTGTTTTTTCTAAATTACCAAATCGATGGTTTCGCACCCCCTAAAAATGATCTCACACTCACGGTTGGGAACCACTGATTTAAGTAACTAAAGTTGGCGACTGTAGTCAAGCGTGACCCGAAGGCTCCCTTTTCCATAGCTACTACACCGAGGTGTTGGAGAGGGTGCAAGCTCTTTTCCCTGGATTGCTCCACTTTGCCCTTGATCCATACCTTATAATGCTGACTTAAGCAAGGCGGGATCGAGTACCATTTTTTGAGTCTTTGGTATGACTCGACCTGGGATTGAACCCCGGTTTCCCGGACCATTGGAGAACTACTTATTAGGCCTATGGCCCGGGTAGGGCGTCTTGTGTGGTGTAATGGTTAGCAAACTAGACTAGAAAACCTACACGAGTGAGTTCGAGTATCGTTGGGTGCACCATTCATATGACCTTGTGCCACATCTACGCAGAAAGAGTAGTAAGTTACGACACTGCCCATGCACTTTGTTTGTTTAATGTCTTATCTACTTTGCGGCAAACTAGATTCACTTGGTCACTGTTTGTGTGGGAACCAGTATCCGATTCACTCTTCCAGAAATTTGAAAGACAATATGCTGTACTTCTTGACATTTACACTGGAAGCTGAACAACGAAGATTTCAGAGTGTTTGGGTTGTCTAGCCCAGGACGGTGTAGAGGATTCGAAAAGAGTTGGATGAGTCCAATGGGGATGACAAGGGTACGGCAGTTCGGGAGCCTCACTCTGATCGATCTGATGAGAAAAGAACTCCCGAATTTTTGGTAATATCTTGGCGATGATTGACAATAATCCCAGTCAGTCAATCAGGTTCCGTAGCCAGAGACAGGGAAGTGTCTGGGTTCCTTATCTGACAGGTAGTTCATGAAGACATTTGTTATTTATCCTACAAAATAAGAAAGAGCCAATTTTTATCACAGATTTAAAAATTTATTTCTAAGAAAAAATCAAACCAACCATGTGCGGACTTGATTTGGCCAGAGTGGAAAAGGGAGAAGTAATCTCAGACAGTGCGTCACCAAAAAAAAAGCGACTTCCACTTTTTGTCGAGAACTAATACTGAACCCTCAGTACGAATTCGGGGACCAAACTGATGGTACGAAAAACATAAGTTAGCTGATGGGTTTCGTCACTCGCTTCTTGAATGGGGCTTCCCAAGAAATAAAAGTAAAATTAAACGAAAGTCGACTACTGAAAAGTAAAGTTGGCGACCGTAGTCGAGGGTGACCTGAAGGCTCACTTTTCAATAGCTACTACACCAAGGTGTAGGGAAGGGTGCTACTTCATTCCCTGGGTTGCTCCACTTTACCTTTGATCCCAACCTTATAATGCTGAGTGTAAAGCAAGGCGGCATCGAGTACCATTTTTTGAGTCTTTGGTATTACTCGACCTGGGATCGAACCCAGGTCTCCCGGGCTATTGGCGAAAACTCTACTCATTCGGCCAATTGCAGTTGTATTACAATAAAAAATTATGTTTATGGCTCAAATAGATGTTTAAAAATCATTTGTATACTTGAAACGATATGTGAAAATGAATGACTATCAAAATGAAATAATTACACCAAACCATCTAAATATTAATATTAGATAGGAATACTAGAAACCATATCACTGAATTAAAATATTTGTTTTAAGAATAGTTACTTGAAGCTTGCGGGGATTTAGCAATTAACAATAAAACTCCCAACCGGATGTTGACTCGTCGGCTGCCACATACAAAATGTATAAACGCGTCGCCACGCATAAGGCTCCACGCATCCATCCGGTTAAAAATCAGAAAAAAAGAAAAATAATAAAAAGTAAAGTAGCCAATGGGAAGCGGTCGCGCCAAAATTAGAAGGATTTTGGAGTGGCGAATTTGGAACCGGTGGAGAGAGATAAATACTCAGGTTTTCTGTGAACCGAGTCTTGTCAGGGAGTGTCCGTCGAACCAACAACATCATTTTGCTGTCTAGTGTTTTGGGCACCACGCTACGTCTTGGGACGTAGCGTTGGTTAGTCCATTCACCAAGTAAATAAAGGAAAGTATGGAAGAAATGTTTTCGTCTCTTATCTGTTTCTATCTTTTCTTTTGGACTTTCTTTGGACAAGGCATTGCGCCGGCCAATCAACGTGGGGTAAAATAATATAACCAAAATATGAAAGTCAGATATCTTACGGCAACACAGCCTTGCCCTTAGCCCCTGACCTTCAAAAACCTTTAAAACCCACAAGCTTTAATTGTTTACTAAGGATTATTATTATTATGAGTTAGTTGAAAGCATATAACTGTAAATTATTTGTATTAAGAATAGTTACTTGAAGCTCTAATTGTTTACTAAGGATTATTATTATAATTAATTACTTGAAAGTATCTAACTGTAAATCATTTGTATTAAGAATTGTTACTTGAAGCTCTAATTGTTTACTGAAAAGCACACTTTGAGCTAGACACATCAAATCAATGTTTTTTATTGTTGTAATATCAGCTTCTAGAACATGCAAATCATTTTTCTTACGTTTCTTGTCTCAGTAGTAAATCATTATCATATTAACGGGTTGCATGAGAAAGTTTTGAATGATTTTGTCTCTAAATAAGTATTGACGCAAAATATTTTCTCTCTCTTATCCAAGGCTTCATAATCGAGGATTAGTAGTTGTTGTAGTGTATTATTTTCAAATCTGAAACAAAAAAAAACCCCACAATATTATTATTTGTAGAGGTGCCCGTGGTGTAATTGTTATCGTCGTAGGAAATGGACACGGTGATACGAGTTCAAATCCTGAACAAGACTGATTGCATTTCACATAGCACTAATACCCTTGGGAAAGGTATGAATTCAATTATTCTCCCTCCAGCTATGGGTAAATAGTAGGACAAACTGGGTTCTTCAGCCTTGGTGAGGCAACTAGTCTAGGAGAAAGAATACTCTGAATTCAAACCTGTTAAACTCCGCATAAAAACTGACCTTGTGTCATATCCTGCCCGAGCGGAAGGGTTGGTAAATAAGATTATTATTTCTAGAGTAATTAGCAGTCACCAGGCTCCCATGTAAATTGAGACACCGTGTACTTTAGGGGTATACTTATTTATGTGTGATTCTGTAATACTTAATAATGTCTATTTTGATTGTATAATGTTCTCGTAGAAATAATAAAATCCTTGTATCTTTGGTTTACAAGAAAATTAACTTTTTAGTCATTTTCTTAAAACAATAGTTTGATTTTTTCTTTGCATATTTACCAAGGTTATTTAATGCCAAAGCCGCACTTGTAGAAGAATAATTGTGGTATACATATTTTTATTTTTAAGTAGAGGAATTAATATTGTGAATTGAATTACCATGACCAGAAAATCCGCCGAACACCTACGCACGATATACGGGAACACTGGACAGTTGTTTCGACCTTATTAGGTCTCATCAGCAGTATATACCGTAATCTCCACCACTGGAGATCGAACCAGCGACCACAGATTGCAGTGTCGAAACTCTACAACTGAGCCACCAGTTCATATCGCACACACGGTATACACTGCTGATGAGACCTAATAAGGTCGAAACAGCTGTCCAGTGTTCCCATATGTCGTGCGTAGGTGTTCGACGGATTTTCTGGTCGTGGTAATTCAATTCACAATATTAATTCCTCTACTTAAAAATAAAAATATGCACATCTATTCCCTTGCTCCTGAGGTATAATAATTACGCGGATGCATATTTCTAAGCTTCTTGGGAAGACGTGGCCCTAGGGGGTGGGGTGACCGTGTCCTCTGGAAAGAGTACGGATGTAACTTGCAAGACATATTTAGGTTATTTGGTCGCGCAATTACCATGACTCGTTGATTTGGCGTCGCTTGTATGCAATATGAACTGTTGGCGCAGTTGTTGAGTTTCGGCACTGCAATCTGTTGTCGCTGGTTCGATCTCCTGTGGTGGAGATTACGGTATATACTGCTGATGAGACCTAATAAGGTCGAAACATCAATCCAGTGTTCCCGTGCATAGGTGTTCGGCGGATTTTCTGGTCATGGTAATTCAATTCACAACAGTTGTGGTACTATTAAACGCATCGCTATTGAGATAAGAAGGTTCATGCCTTTCCCAAGGGTATTAATCCGAGAGAAAGCGTACTGGTGTGTCTGGAGTTTAAGCTCGTTTATTTCAAAGCCATAGTCCGCTATGTTTGACATTACGCCACGGAGACTCTTCTTAATGATGGTTTTGCTAGCATAACTAACATGTGAGATGTTCACTGAGAAAGTATTGTTTGTTTCTAAATTACTTCAAAAACAAAACAAAACAAAGAAAAAAAAACCTCAGCATTGGACTGAAAAACAATGTCATCTGGTTAGGACTGGTGGTTGTAGCTAATTTAGAAAAGATGAATGTTTTTATATATCCTATATCAAACAAAATAAATATAAAAAAAGAAAAGAAAAGAAAACATATGCAGTGACCAAGAATGTTTACATTTGTTGGTATTTCATGCGACCAACAAGAAAATGCCATATGTCGTATTGAAAAACTTGTTAACTGTCAACTGCCAAATAACTATAATGCAAAAAATTGAATAATAATAAGAAAGACGTTAAATGTATATGTCGACATATAAAAGTATTCACTTCTTGGTAATTTCCAAAACATCTGTACACCATAAATAAAAAGAAACATCAAAAAGGACGCATAATATGGAAAATATGTCGGTGTTGGTCCATAATTCATCATCATCATCATCATCATCGAGTCGTTCTGATAGCACAGAGTTTCCTGTCCCACTCTCTCTCTCTGTTTTCCCGTCCCTATCGCCTATTTGCTCAATCAGCTGGGGCTGTAGAATTCACAGACGGCTTCACTGCAGAGGGGTAAGACCAACGAGTGTCCTGGATATGATACGAAACAATCTGACGGTGAGGTCCCAGTAATGCTGGAACTTTGGGGAATGCGGAGCATTCCTTCATTGCCATTGCTCCCAGGTCCACTCTGGCCCGGAATGGTAGCACCTGATAGGGCCCTATCTGTGGGTTAAATAGAACTAAACTGTGTACTTATGCTAAACTGAATTGCTTGATAGAAATGTTTTTGACGATTAAACCGTACTTACATTTAAACTGCGTGCTTATGCTAAACTGAATTGTTTGAAATAGAACTGTTTTGATGTTTAACTGTGTGTAAACGAAATCTGTACTTATACTAAACTGAATTGTCTGTATTAGAACTGTTTGACTAAATTGAATAACTTGAAATAAAAATGTTTTTGACAATTAAACTGTGTACTCATGCTAAACTGAATTGTTCGAAATAGAACTATTTGCATGAAAATGGATTTGGCGTTATATAACCTACAAAGGTTGATATGCCATAAAACCCAACCAACCTATCACCTATCGCTCCTGACAGGTCTTCAAGATGGCACCCAGTGTTCGCACAGAGCGGATGCAAGTCCTTGCTGGTCGGCCAACACTGGCACGTCCATGTCTAGGAGTCTATCAGATAACCTCGCTAATCTGTTTGTCCTTACTTCGACAGCTGTGTCCGGCATGTCTCATTCCACTGACTTGGATGGTTTGTAAGATAGCTAGTAAGTGGCCGTACAACTGCTGTTTTATGGGTTGCTGCTCCCAGGATGTGATAAATGTGTACACAGCAGTCTCATGTAGTTCCCATCTTCTTGTTTATTTCCATGAAAACTACAATAGATGCAGCGATCTCAAGAAAACAATTCGGGTAAAAATAAATACTTTTATTATTTTATTCCCCGAGAGTTATTCACACTAGTTTTTAACTGAAAGTCTTTCACAAGAGGCTGAGAGACAGCAAGTCTCCTCGGATCTCCAGGACTCTTGGGAGTATTCCATCTTTTCCACACAATGAACTAGTCCATCTGCCATATATAGCAGTAGCTACTAATACCAGGGCAGACTAGAAGGTGAAGAGCAGCTTCTTATAGGAATAGTATAGGAGCGTTGGAGACTGGAGATCGCACTAGATCACCTTACTATCGTTGGACTATATCTTTATTCTGTATTCACTAATCCTATGTTCTTGTCTACTAATAGTCTCTCTATTGTATATACTTTTTCCTGAAAATATATCTCTATTTCCACTCATATCGTGGTTTGTCCTTTATTTAATATTACAAGTGCTTCACCAACCAGAACGTAACACTAGCGGATTTTAAAAATGTTACAGTCTAGATGGTCTCGATTCGTCATCTGATTTCCAAATTGTCCAGTCCACTTTCCAAGCCTTTCGGGACCATTCCAGGTTTACCTACTATACTGTCACTCACGTGTCCCGCAGATTTTTAGTTCTCTGATATCCCCGTGGCTCAAGAATTGAACTACAACCTCAAAGTAAGCGAGTTCGGACTCCAGTCGCGGTTTTACATTCACTTTTGGACTAATGCCCTTTGAGAAAGGCATGAATCCCCCTATCTCCGCACCTATGGGTTAAATAGTATCACTGCTGATCTTCGACGAGGATGACTTTAGTATTAAATTACCCACGAAGGTTGATATGGCATTAAACAAAGAAACCAAACCTAGTTCTCTCTCTTGGCTTAGTCAGCCGGGACTGTAGAATACACCGACTGCTTCCCTGCAGAGAGGTAAGACCCCCTCTCCCAACGAGTGTCCTGGATATGATACTTAACGATCTCATGGTGAGGTTCCAGTAATTCTGGAGCTTTGAAAAATACTGAGTACCCCAGATCCACTCTGGCCCGGTGTAGTAGCACCTGATAGGGTCCTATCTATGGATAAAAAAGAACTAAACCGTGTACTTACGCTAAACTGAATTGATTGAAATATAGCTATTTTCGACGCTTAACTGTGTGTAAACAAATGATTGATTTATCTACAAAATGTGTTTGGAAATCATATATTTGATATGTATGTATGTATGTATGAAAATGGATTTGGCATTAAATAACCTACGATGGTTTATGCGCCATAAAACCAAACCAAACTAAACCAAACCAAACCTAGTACTCCGGCAAGGTCCATGTATTTGTCTACCTTTTTGCTTTCTTTTATTTCCACTCACAAGTTCGCCAGTAGGCAAAATCCACTGGACAGCAATTTTTCTTTTTCTTGTTGATTAATACAGGGTCTGGTCGTCTGGCCAGGATTTGGTGATCCTTTTGTATTCTTCCAAGAGTATTTTATGTCTCTCATTCCCTAGGACGAATCCTGAATTGTACATATAACATTTGGTTGTCCGGTCAAGTACAACCAAATCCACATCTGTTGCACACTTCTCAGTGGATAACCATTCCCACCCAGTCATACCTTGTTTTGCACTCCTTTTGTGCTAGTTTGCTGTATTCGCTTATTACGTGATTAACTGTTTTGTCTCTATCTCCACGTAATCTATACTTACTATTTTTTCGCGTATTGTCGTTTTTAGCTTAAACATAATTAGTCCTTATGGCATTATTTTGTGCTGCAATTGACAGAGAACTAGTTTATCTCTAGAGGTTTTCTTTTTCTTAGTCGTGTCCAAGTTTTCTTGTGTGTAATCTTGCCAGATTGTTTGAAGTATCCATATAGTTGTTTTTATCCAACTTTTAACATCTGGTCTTTGTTATTTTTCTATTTGCCTTTGGTTACCATCGCTGTAAAGAGATAAAGTGAAAAAACAAAAACAAACTTTCTTTGTATTAGAAAAAAAAGCTAAATTCAATAATCTTTCTGTGTTGTTTATCATATTAACAAACATTTTAGAATCTTTAAAATTAAAGCTATGCTTGGTTTCTAGATTGTTTTTCACAAATGTATTTCTATTATCGCCATTTCTGAAATCCTTCATTTGTTCATAAATACATTTTTTAATCAATCATGAAGTTAACCAGGTTAGTTTTTCCATACCCCACACAGATGATGATGTATACATAACTTCAAATTTCATATAGGTTGCACCATTTTTCGAAACCTCTTTTATGTGACTGGGTGGTTGGTTGGTAGGATTCTAATGAATATCAACCATTGTAAGTTGCTTAATGATTCGGTTTGGTTTGGTTTCATGGCATGTCAACAATTGAAGGTTATTTAATGTCAAATCCTAACTATATATATATATATATATATATATATATATATATATATATATATATATTAGATATATGTATTTAATTCATGGAATTTAGACTGCGACCCCTGGGTTTATTGGATAATTTATAGGATAGAAAAAATTTTCAAAAACTATTTTTCTCCTGACGATGGTATAAGTTTGAAACTAGATGAGAACAATTAAAAAATAAATAACGCAAGAGATGTTCCCGTTTGTCTAATCGATTTTGTTCATCTTTATATATATATGTATATATAGTGTCTCAGAATTGATGCAACCTATTGATATGATAATGATTTCTTACTGAGTTAAAGACATCAAATCAATGTTTTTTTTTATTGTTATTATATCTGCTTCCAGGACATGCAATCATTTTTTGAGTTTCTTGTTTTAGTTATAAATTATCATGATATTAATGGGTTGCATCTATTTTGAGAGAGTTTTGAATAATTTTGTCTCCAAATAAGTAGTGACGCTAAATATTTTTCCTTTCTTGTCCAAGACATTGTGATCGAGGATGAATAGTTGTTATAGTATACTATTTTCAAATCTGAAACAAAAAAGAACGCAACATTACTATTAGTAGTATTAGTAGTTATTAGTGTAATATAATTGCGGAGGGATTTCGTTTCGTATATCTTGCCTTTCGGTTTTGTTAGGATGAGAACCTTTCGGCTCAGTGCATGGGTTAGTTAGGTGCAAACATGAGCGCAGGTGTTCACGCGCACGCGGAGAGGATATGTCATTCAGAGATGTCAAAATAAATATCTCAGATAGGAATTGAGACCAGAGGATGGGAGTGACGTCACGCACCAGAAGCGTGGGCTGAGGATTTTGGGATTTGAGAAAAAAGCAGTGAGTTGAGTTCCTGCCTCCAAACGAGAGGGTCGACATTCAGAGCTGGGCGAGGCGAGACGAATTTGTGCGCTACGA
This sequence comes from Sepioteuthis lessoniana, assembly GCA_963585895.1. Lineage (NCBI taxonomy): Eukaryota > Metazoa > Mollusca > Cephalopoda > Myopsida > Loliginidae > Sepioteuthis > Sepioteuthis lessoniana. Next base: position 49,677,608 of record OY757947.1, on the reverse strand, counting down.
GCACCGCGTGTTGGTTGGGTTGAGAGCTGACGATGTAAAAGCAGTCAGCATAGAAAGATTGTGTCTCTCTCTCCTCATGTCGAAAAACCTTTAAAGTCAAAAAGGTGAATAAAAGTTTCGTACCTGAACCAATTTCGTGTTTTCAGATTCCTATATATGTTTATGAACATTTTATGAACATTATGCCTATTTCACATATCCGTATCATGGGTATGTTACATTAGCAGTCACATGGGTCCCATATATATTGAGACAGCATATATATATATATATATATATATATATATATAATGTGTATGTGTATGTGTGTGTGTGTGTGTGTAACAATCATAAAAACAGAGTTACGGACAATCAGGTTGTTGAAATAAAATTTGTTTTACACAATCTTCAGACGAAAATTCTTAAATTGAATTCAATTTCATCTTATTCATCTTTTTTTTTGTCTAAATGTCACGTGCGCAAACATCTTATCACGTGATTATTTCTCATGCTGTATAGAAACTTGATTAACCACTTTTTTTACCTTTTCGTTAGAAGATTGTGTCAAACACATGTTAGAGCAATGTACTTATTGTGTCCAAAATTCTACTTATATACGGTTTATGCCTTTCCGGGCCTTTTGGCTGGGCCGTCTGGCATTCGTGTCGGATGGGGTATCAAACAATGGCAGATTCGAGGCCGAAAGGCCCCCAACTTCGGTAGGGCCACCTTCGGGTGGGCGAGCTGCAACCTTTGTCCCCTATGTATAGCACTAGACCTCGTTGTCTAGTTTAAGCTATAACCCGGCATACGTGCCCGGATCCAAATTTGAATTCGTGAAACTGCTTGCCTAGTTAGAGCCACATTGCACTTAGTGGGTCGATGAGCAGCACAGACCAGCAGGGTTCGAATCTCGGCTCCTTCCCGGCCTTCTCCTCCTCTTTATCCCCACTTTAATTGGCATTCGGGCTTTTGACCTTGTGTCAAGTCCTGTCTGGTGGGAGGCAGCGACAAATATCATACGGTTCATGCCTGCTCTACCATAAGAGTATCGAGCATTCTTTTTATATAAAAAATCTTTCTTGTTTGCTGTTCTTCTGTTACATATACAAGGTGCGGAAGCAAAATATGGACTAATTTTAAAAACCTATTTTTTTAGTCTGATTAGTCCAATTAAAAAAACGATAAATCTAAATTTTTATGATTATCTCTCTTATTCAAGCACTTTTTGATTAAAATTCATCCCAATATGAGTGAGCAAGAAAAGAAACGACAAAGAATGTATGATTTGCTTAATGCAGAAACGAAGCCCCCCCCCTAAAAAAAAGAAGAAAAAATCCGAAATAATTGGAGTTTCTTTGTCTACCATGTACAAAATAAAGAAAAACATTTTACCAAAAAAGTGTCTTTTAAAGAAAAGTGGGAGCAGAGAATTGAACAAAAAAATGAAAAGAAGGCTTTTTAACTGCTCTCGCAACAGTGATTATGAAGGAGCCCACAACGTTAATAAGAAAATATGCTTATGAATTGAAAGGCCACAAGAAAACTGTGAGGACAGCAATTAAACAAGATTTAAACCGAGATCTTAACCCCCTTGACTATGCTTTATGGAGCATTTTAGAAAACAAACCAAATGCAACTTTTCCATCCAAATATTGGTTCACTTAAAACTGCTATTGAGGAAGAATGGAATAAAATGTCTGAAGAATTTATTTTGAAGGCATGAAATCGTTTTGAAGGCGTGTTGATATGATAATTGAAAAAATGGCAGCCATGTTGAGTAAATTCACTGTTTTGTGTATACCTTCTTATTTTGTTGTTTATTTTTTAACATCAAAATTAATCTTGTTTTATAATAGAGTTGTTTATTATCATACTAAAATATTCCTAATTTTGTTTCCACATCCTGTATATATATATATATATATATATATATATTCAACTCCTCTGCCAAGAGCAGGATGTGATAAAAGTTGTATTCTTTTTTAAGTGGAGTTTTACAGGTTTGAAATTAGAGTTTTCCTTCTCTAAGACCGATTATCCTACCAAGGTTAAAGAGCCCAGTCTGCCCTACTATTTACCTATGGCTAGAGGGATTGGATTAATACCTTTTCTAAGTATATTAGTGTTATGTGAAATGCAAAAAGCCTTGTCTAGGATTTGAACTCATGTCTTCATAGCCATTTCCTCGACTGTAACTATTACTCCATGAGTACCTCCAACATATCGAATGGAGAATTTACTTGGTGAGCCAAGTTCAAATCCTAAATAAAGTTATTTGCATTTCCCAAATCTTATTCATTATTTCTTAATATTACGCAAGCTTGGCACAAGATCACAAGAATAAGTCAGCCAGTGAGGATCAAACTCACATCATTAATAATCTTTGAGTCTTGCTCAGCATTGCTCAATAATGAGGTACCCTTAGTAATGACTGAGCAATCCATTGCAAGCTTATTTACCAATTATAGATATTAGGCAAGCCTGGCACAAGATCACAAAAATCGGTCAGCCAGTGAGGATCAAACTCACATTAGTAATCTGTGACCTATTCTTGTGGTCTTTGAGTCTTGCTCAGCATTGCTCAATAGTGAGGTACTTTGAGTAATGACTGAGCAGTTCATTGCAATCCTTTTAAAAAGTTTTAGATATAAGCCAAGCCTGGCACAAGATCACAAGAATAGGTCACTCAGTGAGGATCAAACTCACATTTGTAATAGTCTTTGAGTCTAGCTTGCTCAATTTCTCTCTATAGTGAAGCACCCTGAGTAATGACTAAACATTGCAATCGTATTTAAATGATATGGATATAAGCCAAGCCTCGCAAGAGATTACAAGAATAGGTCACCCAGTGAGGATTGAACTCACTATATTCCCCGTAGTCTAGCAAAGTATTTTTCTATAGTGGGGCACCCTGAATAATGACTAAGCTTAACTTAGTACATTACAAGGCTCTGAGTGTTTGACACCTAGTGAAGAATGAACTTATAAATTGTATATGGTTTTGTCTACATTATCCTTACGAAATAGCATTAACAGCAGAAAGTTGGCAAACCTGACAGTAGGTAAGCTGAGAATTAGGAATGCAACAATAATTCTTATAGAAAAGGCATGAATCTATTTCTTCACATCTCCCTCATCTTGGGTAAAATTGTAGGATAGACTGAACTTTCTGGCCTTGGTAGAGCATTTGGTCAAAAAAGAGGAAAGACTAGGATTTCAAACTTTCTATCAAAAATGTCAGTAGGATAACGAACTGATATAAGTACATCTGAGGAGTGTTACTAGATACACTTGCCCCTTTATTCTGTTATCAGCTCATCCAAAAACTATGGCTGGTTCTATATAAGACTTCACCATTACAAATGAATCATATATTTGTGCGTGTGTGGGTGGTTGGGTGTGCTCCTGTGTGATGGACTTTTCTGTAACTCAACAAAAACAGGAGATCATTCACAGAGAGATTTTAGTAGACCAGAACACTTAAAATGGAATCACTTTAGAGAACAAAGCAATTTCCTGTCCAATCTGCAAATGCTGAATGAATGATAAATTTTCAGAGTCAACGTACATTTTTTTGCTTTTAATGATTCAAATATCAGATAAAAAAAGAGATGTAACTGCAGGCCACTAATAAGAATCTTTCACTCGACGTGAGTTTGACGACTTTACGCTCAGGATCGTTAGTTCGATCGGGGAACTACTGCTGCTCCTCTATAAGAGTGGCTTCTATAGAAGAGAATAAAACAGCCATCGAAAGATAACCATGACCCACACTCAAACCACATACACAAACCGCATCGCTCTTCGCGCGGGTAAAAAAGGGGCGCGTCCTGCTGAGGTTGGAGCCCTGGCCTCAGTGTTCGAAAAATCAGCTACAGAGCTCAAACAATCAAAACTACTAAAATGCAAGCAAACACTACAAATAGCCACATTTAACGTAAGAACCTTAAATAGAAAAGGACAACTCCCAGAGCTAATCGCATCGGCCGAAGAACATAAGATAGACATAATATGCATACAAGAACACAGATACACGCACACCGAAGATATCAAATATCACGAAACTGGCAATGGCTGGTCGCTCGCCACTGTATCCGCATGGAAAAACTCTGTCAACGCCGCAGTAGGAGGGGTAGGATTACTTATAGGACCTAGAGCATTAAAAACGCTTAATAGCGTTGAGAAAATACAACCTAGAATGATGGCAGCTACATTTAACGGAAACCCCAGAGCAACAATCATCTCATGCTACAGCCCCACCAATGTTAGTGAAGAAACTGAACTAGTCACCTTCAACGATGAGTTATCCTCATTAGTGCGTAGCATCCCGAAACACAACATGTTAGTCATTGGCGGAGACATGAATGCCCAAATCGGGAAAAACGGAAACAACAAATACAGCCTCCACAACACGTCAAATAGGAATGGGCAACATCTAACAGATTTCATGATAGAAAATAGATTAGCATGCCTCAATACAAACTACCAAAAAAAGAGTGGGCAAACTATGGACATACACGTCCGCAAACAATACTAAAGCTCAGATAGACTACGTCCTTATAAACAAGAAATGGAAAAATAGTGCATTGAATTGCGAGGCATACTCCTCTTTTGAGGGTGTGTCCACCGATCACCGAATAGTCACGGCGAAAATACGGTTAAGCCTACGAAAAAACGCCAAACGAACAGCGACCACCAAACACTATGACTGGGCCCTATTAAACAACAAAGATATAAGAGATAAATACGTATTAGAATTAAGAAACAGATTCGAAACACTACAAGAAAAGACGGAAAAAGTACACCAAACGACGAATATGAAAATTTCGTCAATGCACACCTCGAGGCAGCAGCAAAATACATTCCAACAAAAATTAAAACTAAATATAGAGTCCCATGGGAAACTTTAGCGGTGAGAGAAAAACGTGCACTAGTGAAAACAGCCTCCAAAAACTATCGAAAAAACCCAACAAACACAAATGCCTTAAAACTAAAAACGGCACAATATCAATTAGCAGGCATATATATAAAGGAACAGACAGAATACATTCAAAATCAGATAGATAAGATTAGAGACTCGGTGGAAGATAGACAATCTAGAATAGCCTGGCAAACAATAAACGAAGTGAGCAGAAGAAAGAACACAGCCAAAGCAAAACTTAAAGCAGCAAACCAACAAGAAAGAATAAAACTGTGGAAACAGCACTTCGAAAACTTACTTGGAAACCCACCAAAAATAACGCATGAACCAATCACCAGAATAATTAGCAAACAATTAGACATTAAACTAGGACCGTTCACACAAGAAGAACTCGACTCGGTTCTCAGAAAAATTAAAAATAGGAAAGCTGCAGGGCTGGACGAAATTCCCCCGGAAGTATGGAAGACCAGACAATTCGACGACATACTGCTCCGACACTGCAACGCAGTATACAAACAAAATCCGATAGATAGATGGATGAAGGGATGCATACTCCCCTTCCCTAAAAAGGGGGACCTCGGATTAGCCAAAAACTATCGAGGCATAACACTTACATCCATAGCTGCCAAAATCTACAATGCCCTACTACGAAACCGAATAGAACCCAAAATCGACAACATACTTAGAAAAAACCAAAATGGCTTCCGAAGAAATAGATCCACGACCACACAAATATTAACCATCCGCAGAATCCTTGAAGGTGTACGGGCAAAGAACCTACAAGCGACATTAATATTTGTCGACTTTACCAAGGCTTTCGACTCCATTCACAGAGGAAAGATGGAACAAATCCTACTAGCGTACGGCATACCTAAAGAAACCGTAGCGGCAATAACGATTCTCTATAGAAACACTAAAGTAAAAGTACGATCACCGGATGGAGACACAGAATACTTTGACATTGTAGCAGGAGTACTACAAGGGGACACGCTGGCCCCGTACCTCTTTATCATTTGTCTAGACTACGTACTTAGAACATCGATTGACAAAATCAAAGAGAATGGCTTCGAACTGACGAAGAAAAGAAGCAGAAGATACCCCGCAACAACAATTACCGACGCCGACTACGCCGATGACATAGCGATACTGGCAAATACACCTGACCAAGCCGAAACACTTCTGCATAGTTTGGAACGAGCAGCAGCAAGCATAGGCCTCTATGTTAATGCACACAAAACGGAATATATGTGCTATAACCAAACGGGGGACATCTCCACTCTAGAAGGAACCCCACTTAAACTAGTAGACAAATTCACGTACCTAGGAAGCAGCGTCGAATCAACCGAAAAGGACATCGAAACGAGGTTAACGAAAGCATGGACAGCTATCAATAGGCTATCGATTATATGGAAATCAGAACTAACCGATAAAATGAAACGCAGTTTCTTCCAGGCAGCGGTCACATCGATACTGCTATATGGATGCACTACATGGACGCTAACAAAACGGCTGGAGAAGAAGCTAGATGGCAATTATACAAGAATGCTGCGTGCAATCCTGAACAAGTCCTGGCAGCAACACCCCAGAAGACACCAACTGTACGGCCACCTGCCCCCTATCACGAAAACTATTCAAGTTAGACGAACCAGACATGCAGGACACTGCTGGAGAAGCAGAGATGAACTCATAAGAGATGTACTCTTATGGATCCCCACACATGGCCGCGCAAAAGCAGGACGACCAGCTCGAACATACATTCAGCAGCTATGTGAGGATACAGGATGTTGTCCTGAAGACCTACGAACGATAGGGAGGAGTGGCGAGAGAGGGTCAGGGATATCCGTGCTACCAGCGCGATATGATGATGAAATTCCTTCCTAAAAAGAAGCATCATTATCATCAGGGACAGATGTTAACTATGAAATACCAATTATAATCCTTCACTTCTTTTTAAATAGATGCATGGATATAATCATGGACAGCAGTTAATAATGAAATGCTTATTAGAATCCTCTGCTCCTTCCTATATAGAAGCATCAATATCATCATGGACAGCTGTTAACTATGAAATGCTAATTAGAATCCTTCACCCCTTCCAAAATAGAAGCATCAATATCATCATGGACAGCTATTAACTATATAACTGACCTGTTGACTGGGGCTGTAAAATATACTGATTGCATCTCTGTGAAGTGGTAAGACTTCCTCCCTCATGAATATCTTGAATATGACACTGAACTATCTGATGGTGAGGCTCCAATCACGAATCTTTGGGAAATCTGGTGTACCCCTTCATTGTCATTACTCTCAGGTCCACTCTGACCCTGAGTATTTTTTTCGTAAAAAGAAGCAAGAATATCATCATGGGCCACCGTTAACGAAGAAATACTACTTAGAATCTTTACTCATTTTTAAACAGAAGCATCATTATCATCATGGACCACTGAATCCTTTTCTCCTTCCTAAATAGAAGCATCAATATAATAAGGGATAGCTCTTACAACTGGAACCCACTTGTTTTCGGGTCGTCTAGCTAGTAACAAATATCTATGTGATACTCAGTGGAAGAACAGACCATTATAAAACGGCCTCTCATTGAACCTTCATTGCATTTTGATCTGATAAAATAAAAGTATATTTCCTTTTTGGTTGTTTTGAGTGGTTTTCTAAGCATTACTTAAAATGAAGAGAGAGAGAGAGAGAGAGAGAGAGACAGACAGACAGACAGAGACAGAGACAGAGAGATAGATAGATAAAGAAAGAAATGCGTACAGAGAAAGCATGTTCCTGTAAGGTGGTCACGTGGAGTTACACACCTCCTTCTCCCTAATCCCAGGGAGGGGGTTCTACCGTAACATTAAAATTCGTGTGCACTTTTAGGGGTGGCGGAAGTGTCTGTTCGTGCTGTCAAACGTTTCTTTAAAGTCCATGTTAGCTGTATATACCAGTCTTTTCTTCTTCTTTCTTTCTTTTAAATGAATCTTTTTTTTTCACAGTGATTTCTGTGACGGACAATTTTCATTTTTTTTTTGGCGGGGGAGGGGAACCACGTGACTGACCTGTTCTGTTCTAATAAATACAACACAATTGACCTCAAATAGTCTGAGAATCCTAAGAAAAAAAGAACTGGTCTACTTCCGTCTTTTTTTTTTTTTTTTCTCTCCAAAGAATACAGAGGTGTCTACTCTACTAGGGATGCTTCTTCTATAAACCATTTCCTTAAGGAATGGTAAGATGCGTTCGATTCAGGATTCTGATGGCTGGAAATAATTAAAAGAGAAAGAAAATGAAATAGAAGAAATTTTCAAAAGTCCAGGGAGAAAATTTTTTAAAAACCTTAAGAGAAAACTCGACTAAAAATTAATTCATTCCTTAAAAAAAATATAAAAATAATTTAAAAGCAACTAAGAAAACAAAAAAAAAAAACAACACAACGAAACGAAAAACACCAACCACCACCACAAGAAAAATTGTCTGAAAAGCAAGTAGCTCTACACTTGATCACGTGACCACCTTATCATAAACCGTACAATAGATAAGCAGATGTAATATACTTTTTCCTCTTCTCAGACGTTTGTCGCTCTTAAATTTTGTTACTGGATTAAAAAACAAAACAAACTTAATAATACAATCTTTAGAAAAGTAATAAATTGCTGTTAAATTTATAGAAATGAGTCGTTTTCGCGATATAAGACTAAAAAAAAAAAAAAGGTTCGGAAAGAAAGAATTTATTTCTGTTTAGTGTGATTATTAATATTGAATAATTTTGATCTTTTAGACTCAGTGATTTTTTTTTCTATTTATTTTTGTTTGTTTTGGTTTTAATGGATGCTGTCAAAAGTTTTCAATAAGTTTTTATGGGAATATAAAACCTTCCTTGGGAAATCCCTTTGTTTGACATTAGCATTTTCTTTTTTTCCACGTTTTGTGTATTTCGTTTGGCTTTTCTTTTAAAGATATTTTTCTTCGTTGAATTTGAGAAAGATAACTTTTTTCTTTTCATTTCAACTATAAAAGACAGATTTTGAATTAATCATTTTTCTATATTAAAATAATATTTGATTTTATTTCTATAATCATTTGCAGGTTCATAAAAACATTTTATTTTAAAACAAAATAAAAGTAATCTTATTGTCTTGGTGGCTTCAATTTTAAGAAAAATCACACTTATAATATGAAATATGGTAAAATAATATAAATGACTAAATCATAATATTCATGTAACACACACACACACACACACACACACACACACACACACACACACACACACACACACACACACACACATATATATATATATAATTCCTAAAAGATTTATATATATATATAAATCTTTTAGGAATTTGATTAACGGTTTTACATGCAGCTTTAAGCAATTTAAGAAGAAATTTGTAATATAAAACGTAGTAAAAAAAAAATTAATATAGTCATTATAAATATGTGATTTATCTGATTGTGTCACTTCAAACAATTTAAGAAAAGGATGTTTGTAATATGAGACCTGGTAAAAATAATGACGGCAATCATTTATAATTTTCATATATTTCATTTGTGCAGGATTTTAATAGCATTTTTTAAATGATGTGAAAGTTTTTAGATATTATTTTAAGCAAAAGAAAAAAAGCACGTTTTTAATATGAGACCTGGTAAAAATAATGCATTTATAATTTTCATTTTTCTATATATTTTGTATGAAGGTTTTTTGATATTATTTCATATATTATTTCGATGTTATTTTAAATAAAAAAAGGGTTGATTTTTTTTTTTTTTTTTTGAGAGGGGAGACTTTTTATTTTTATTTTTTGAAGGTATGTTTTTTTTTTCTTTAAATATGAGTTTGAGTAAAAACATAATTATAAATAGATGATCTGATAGAGTAGTAAAGAGAGAAGTTGAATGCAGTTGATTGTAAGTGGGAGGAAGTCGGAGAAAGAATGAATGAATGAGTGAGTGAGTGAGTGAGTGAGTAAAAGAAAAAAAGAAGGACAAGTAATCAATGTGAGTGAACGAAGAGTTTAGTAGGAGTAGGAGTAGGAGGGTTGACCAAAAGTGAAATAATCTCTGCCATTTGTGGCAGCACTTAGTTCGTCTTGTACGTACTATTTTGCTGCCAAAGTGGATGGATTGCTTGTTTTTATCGTCTAAATGCAGCAAACATGTCTAGCTTCAAATTGGGAATTATAAGATTGGGAAGAGCAGCCGGAAAGGTAGGTAAATTGTATACAAAAAAGAAGAAAAAGATATTTATTTTTTATTTACCACCGGCTTTCTCACCCCCTTTTTTTTAGCCATTATCCCCAGACTTAAAATAATAATAATAAAAAAAAAACAATCAACACTCCCTTCAATGAATATTTTTTTAAAAATTAAACATTTAAAACCATCGATTTAAATATTCACCTTATTTATCTATCTTGAATTTATCGATTTATCTAATTTATTGGTAGTTTTAACTGATAGCCTAATCGATTTTCAATAAGTCTTTCTTTCCATGTGACAAGAGAAATAAAGAAGCTGCACCATGTGTCGTCTCATATTCTACACACCAAATATCTTAGTCACCCTCCCGATGTATATTATAGTCACTTATTAACATTAAACAAATCAAATATACTAATCGTAAATTAACCATACTGACTAACAAACGAAATATCACCATCTTAACCCTTCCAGGCCCTCAGGATTTTACAAGCATATGATTTTTTAATTCGATACCCTCCAATCTGAGATCAAAGAAAAATTATAACAATGAATCCTGAACTCATACTGGGTTCGTCCTGCTGAAATTGCTGAGATAAATTTTTAGATATTTAATTTAACAAAGTATTTATTAGATAAATAAGCCAATAAAATAACATGTATAAATATTTATTTTTATTTTAATGAATACTATGGCGCCTTTTTTTTTTTTTTGTATTGGGGGGGGGAAATGTTTATTTTCGGACCTTTTATAAGACAACAACAGATCATTCCAATCAAGCATATAATAATTAATTAATTTAGGATTTTAATTATTTTATCTATTTTAAATTTAATTAAAACTGTATGAAACAATTATGCATTTTAAAAACGTTTAAAATCCTCCTTTCTTTAAGAGAAGCTTGTAAATTTATTTAATCAATAATGAATGAATTAAATTTTTAAATATTTCGTTTTTAAAAGGAGAATCTGCCAAAAACATTTATTGTTGATTATTTTATTTAATTTATTGATATTTTGAGAGTTAAATTTTAAAATAGAAGCCCGTCGATTTATTAATAAATTAGTTGATTAAAATTGTTTGTAATTAAGAAAAAATATTTTAAAAATTATTTTAGATGTTTGATTTTTATTTATTTAGTTATTTCACTAAAGTTTTTATTTTATTTATTTTAGTGACATTAAATCTTTAATTTTCATAGCTAAAACAAAAAAACAAACTTAAATCAAGTTTAAAATGAATTAAACTACATAATGAACCTTTTTTTTTTTTTTTTTTTTTTTTCAAACAATTTCTACCAAGTCAATAGATTTAAAAATTAATAAGAGAAAAACAACTTATTAAGATTTTGCATTTAAATTTTTTTTTTTTTCTTTTTTACTTATTTTAAAGTTTTTATTCATTTTTGATAATGATGAATCTTTAATTTTAAATAAGTCATGATTTTTTTTTAAAAATCATGACTAAGCTAAATTAAACCATATGATAATTAACTTTTTAAATATCTAGTTTAGATGAAACAAAAAAAATAATCTAGTTACAAAGCAAAACAAAAGAAAAACCACTAATTTATTGTACATATTATTTATAACTTTTGACAGCACTATTCTCTTTTTTGGTTGAAGAAATTACTTTTAAACTTAATCATCATCAAAAAATAGTTTTTTTGATTGCTGTACAAAAATGGGACATTAAACAAGATATATCTGGTCATTTTATCGTAAAACTGTACTGTAGACAAGTACCTTCAAGTACCAAAAGTATTTTCTTTCTCATTAAAAACTTGCGGTCACATTCGCAAAATGAGGCATGATAAAAAAATGACTTAAATTTAAAAAAGAAAAATTTAGTTTAATTTATGAATGGGTAATATTCAAAATTAACAAATTTGATTTTTAAAATCATTTAAACGTTCAAAATAAACTTTTTTTTAAAAAAATTATCGTCTTATTAAAAATAAAGGGTTTAATTTATAATTACATTTTATCTTCTTCAATATCAGTTTAAGCATTTCTTTATTTCTTTTCACAATTATTGAGTCATCGTTTTTAAAATTATGCATACCCCCCCCTTTTTTTTTTGTTTTAAAAACTATTTTAACAATATTCTTGATACAAAAACATGAAAAACAGTTTTTTTTAAACACGATTTTTGAGGCCCGTCATTTTGCAATATGAAACAAGATAAAAAAAAAAAGAAAATTATCTTTTTAATCCTTTAAATCCACCCCCCTTCATAAAATCAAAATTTAAACCTTTTTTTTTTTTTAAACCTTTTCTTTCGTGTGTTTTTTTTGTTTTATTTTTTTCTTAACATATCAACCGTTTGTTTATTTTTGGTAAAGATTCCCGAATATATTGTGAAATAATCTTTTTTTTTTCTTTCTTTAACCCTAAACATGATGTCATGTGAGAGAAAGCTGAAAAATCCAATCTCTTGGGGTCGTGAGGATCTTTTTATGATCATCAGATGGATTTAATTTTACTGTTTAAGTTAATAGAAATATTTCTAAAACCTCGTCTCCTTGACGACAAGTCTATTTTCATTTATTTATTTTTTGATGGGTGTCCTCACACTTATTTAAAAAGTCCCCAAACAACTTTGAAATAAAAGCTAAAAATGACTTGGTCGTCCAGTGAGGGTGGTTTGTCTTGTCAGGATTTTCAAATGATTTTCAGGACCAAACAAGCTTTCTGCTCCCATCAGATAAATTGTATAGTTTCTTTAATAATCTGCTTTAAAAAAATACTTTTTATTCTCTTAATATAAATTTGCTTTTTTGTTTTAAATTTGAAAGTGCCTAATTAATAAATCCTTTTTTTTTTTTCTTAAATATATTAAGTAAGTAACAAAATAATTGTACATGTCTATCTTGTTAAAAGCGGTTTTATTTGACGATTGCGGGAAAATATTGTTTCAGAGAAAATATTTTTCGGTCACTGAAGCCGGTTTCATTTGTTTGTTTTTTTTAAATGGAAATCTTTAGCAAATGTACCCACCACTTATATATATAATTTTACAAAATAATATTTATGTGCTTATTCAACCCATTTTTATTTATTAAACATTTAAAAAAAGCTTTAATTAAAAAAAGCATTTCCTTGGGTTCAGGAAGATTTTAGTGAAATTTTAATATCTTTTTTCTTTTATCTACAAAAGTTCTCTTGGTGAACTATTCTATTAAAAGGACTTTTTTTTTCTTTTAAGGTAAAAATTGTATACTTATTTCTTTTTTTTTTTTTTTTTAAATTTAGAAACTTTTTAGTCTTGTCATGTATATAGGGATATCAAAATCCCATACAATCAGTTTTTATTGGCTTACTTAATTTCTCTAAAAATCCACGTTTATCTTTACTGTATTAAAAATATGATTGGTTAAACTGTTACAATTTTATTTAAAAAAAATTATTCATATTTATTTATTTTGTAATTTGTGGAGGCTTTTTAGTTTTCACAGTAAACATTAAACAAAATTCCCAGCAAAGAAGAAAGATGTCTGCCTTCTGGACCCAGAACATCGAAATTAATCAAAATAAAAAAAAGATTTATTTATCTAATATAAATAAATAAATAAAATAAATAAATATTTAAGGAAAAAAAAAAAAAATTAGTTGATAATTAAGAAACTCTGCATCTTTCTTCCTTTATTTATTTCCCATTATATTTGTGTTTTTTTTTTTTTTTTTTTTTTTTTTGAAGTGCTTGTTTTTAAACACAGACAAAAAAAGTATTTTTTGTGTGTGTGTGTTATTTGCAAAAATGCCAAAACAATTACCATTTTGCTCGAGTCAAAGTATTTCCGGGTCGTTGCTACGATTTGCTGAAAATTTCACAGAAGTATCCCCCCCCTCTGCCATCTGCACAATCCTTTTGCTTCCTTCCACTCTATTCAAAAAGTGACTAAAATATTTTCGTCAGTTTTATATTTTATTCATGACTTTTTGACAGCATAATTTCCTTGGTCTCACAAATACCCTTTAGGAACCGAGGGAAAACTATTTTATAAGTGAAATATTATATAAACCCTATTCATTCAGGGAATAAATAAATAAATACTACCTCTGTCCTATAATAGTTGCGACATTTGCGTATGATTTTCATTTACTAAATGTACATCTATTATGGGACAGCTGTATCTTAGCAATAGGTCATATGACGATAATTTTCCATATTTGCTTTTAGAAGATGAGGCCTCTTACAGGCAGTTTTAGTTTGGATTTTTATCTAAGATCTTGAAAAAAATGTTTCGGGTCGTTGATTTATTGTAAAAAAAAAAATAACCATATTTGTTTCTCTTGTTCTTTATTGTAATTTATATTATACTGTGTTTGTCTTACAATGAATATTAAACACTATTTTATGTTTAGGGTATTTTAATACATAAAATGAGACCAGATAAAAATATTTGATATTCTAGTATCTGTTTAATATCGCAATGTTTTGTAACACGAAGTTGATAGTAAAAATTGATTGTGTGTGTGTGAAAAGGAAAGCTCCACGTGTCCAACGTGAGGATATATCGTCAATGCAGTGTTTCATATTCATGACATTTATTAGAATCTTAAGATTTATTGACCATTCAATCTGATTCTTTCTTTCTTTACGTTTTTTTCTTTCAAAAAAATTTTGTTTTTTAGCGAGTGATGATCTCTCAAAATAATGTCTATTGGAAATCCATTTTTTTTTCTTTAGCAACGTTCGATATTATCGATTTGAAACCATATCTTGTTTTCTCTGACTGGTTTTGATCTAAGCACTTGCAGTTTTAGCTGAAGTAAGGTTTGAAGTCCAAACAAAATGGACTTCAAGCAATGCTGGACTTTGGACCACATACGTTTGGGGCCTCTTTTTTATTTTTGATATTTTTATTTTATCATTTTTTATTCTTATCACCATTTTATAGAAATATTTTTTCTTTATCATTAATATTAATATAACAAAAAAAAAAAAAAACTTATAAAGGACCTCAAATTTCATTGGGCATAGGGTTTTACCTGACTAATCAAACAAAAAGGGCGGGTTTCAAGCAGTGCTGGTTGTTTAGCTCTGGCTTGGGACCACATATCCTCATTTTTATTAGGGCGCCTCTGGTGGTGTAATGGTTAGCAAGCTCGGCTAGCAAACCTACACGAGTGAGTTCGAGTCTCATTGGGTGCCCCTTTCATATGGCCTTGTGCCACATCTAAGTAAAAAGCTTAGTAAATTTCCATATCCTCATTTTTATTTAATTTTTATTCTTTACCACCAATTTATCAAACATATATGTATAATCTCATTAATATTAATAAGTAATTTTTTATGTTTAATTTTGTTTATTTATTTTTTAGAGAAAGGCCTCAATTTTCACATAGTTTAGGACAGTGTTTCTCAACCGGAGTTCCCCGGAATTTTTGGGGTTCCGCTTGATTGTTAAAAATATAGTTATTGATAATGGTATGTAATAATTTTTATGCAGGGGTTCTCTGAGACATGAAAACTATTTCAAGGGTTCTACTAGGGTAAAACCGCAGGTTTAGGGTCTCATTAGATGAAAGTCCAGCCCTGGTTTGAAGTCAATAAAGTATTCTCTGTCTACAAGAAGAATTTGCAAAAAAGTCATTGGTCCAGCAAGATGCTAATAATAATAATGAACACAGCCAAGCACACTTATTGATTAGTTTAGTCTGGTTGTATTTTATGGCCTATCAATTTCTGTTGGTTATTTATTGCCAAATCCTGTTCTTACACACACACACACACACACACACACACATGTATGTATGTATAATAGCTCTTTCCTAGACATTGAGCACTCTCCATATTATATTGCACTTGGTTCGACACAAACCCACAAAGTGATTTAGTGACAACCAACACTATATATATATATATATATATATATATATATATATATATATATATATATATATATATATATATTTGTAAGCGAATAGTTTAACATTATTTTTAAACGAGTCAGAGTTAAATGGTTTCAATTATAGTAAATGATTAAAAATGTTCTATTTAACACGTACGTGGGACCATAACAGGTATTACTACTTCAGGTCTGTGGGCCTGGAAGTAATGTCACTGAAGAGATACTCCACGTTCCCCAAAGTCTCTAGGACACTCGTTGTAAGTCGCTCGGTTGACTGCGCTTATACTTATTGATATAAACAAAGAAAAAAAAAACGTTTAAAAATAAAACTAGGAAACGAGATCGTTATTTACTAAGCTTTGCTTATTTGTGGTTCAAGTCCTTCCAGTATATGACACCGAGCAAGAATTGAAAATCTCTAACAATGGTCGATTAATTATCATACCACGTCAATTACTCCTTTTATATATAATTCTTTACTAAGCTCTGATTAGTTGTGACTCGAGGCATGATGTACGAGGCACCCAGTGAGAATTGCGCTCAGTAAAAATGGTCAGCTATTGCAACTTGCTAGCCTACACAACGTGATGCGCTCCTTCTTTTTGCCTCTAATTATTTGTTAATCATAGTTATGGCACAAACTCTAAGGCACGGGGCTCCCAGTGAGAATCGAACTCACTAACAAGGGTCTGCTAATCGAACTTGTTAACTACTGCACTATGTGAGGCGCCCGACCAAGTTAAACAATGCAACTAGGTTTAGATTTACGAGGGTCGGTTAAAAAGTTCACCGGCAGACTAAGATACTCTGATGGAATGTAACTAAATGCGGTTTTATTTTTCGACATCGTCTTCTTTGCGGTTCACACATTTCTTCTGTTGATGTTTCAGTGTTTGGATCTCACCGGTCAAAAAGTCATTTATAGCAGATACGACGTCATCTTCCGAACTTTTTCAGCCCAGCATTGTAGAATTTCAGATTGGCTAAAAACAAATCATTTTCAGACGCCATTTATTTATTTATTTTTTATTTAAGTTTAAGGGAAAAAAAAGAAAAAAAGAAAACAAGCACAACTATATTTGCACTGCTGTCTATACACTTTAAAAAAATCCGGCTGACCATTACTAGTGATTTCGAGTCTCACCGGGTGCCCTATAGTTCCAAGTCAACAAAGCTGAGTTTGGTTTGGTTTGATGGCATATCAACCATTGTAGGTTATTTAATGCCAAATCCTCTTTATACATATATATTAAATATATATGATTTGGTTTGGTCGGGTTTTATGGCATATCAACCATTGTAGGTTATTTAATGCCAAATCCTCTTTATACATATATATTAAATATATATGATTTGATTTGGTTGGGTTTCATGGCATGTCAACCATTGTAGGTTATTTAATGCCAAATCCTCTTTATACATATATATTAAATATATATGATTTGGTTTAGTTGGGTTTTATGGCATATCAACCACTGTAGATTATTTGATGCCAAATCCTCTTTATACATATATATCAAATATATATGATTTGGTTGGGTTGGGTTTTATGGCATATCAACCATTGTAGATTATTTGATGCCAAATCCTCTTTATACATATATATTAAATATATATGATTTGGTTTGGTTGGTTTTTATGGCATATCAACCATTATTGGTTATTTAATGTTAAATCCTTTTAATACATATATATTAAATATATATGATTTGGTTTAGTTGGGTTTTATGGTATATCAACCATTGTAGATTATTTAATGCCAAATCCCTTTTTATACATATAAACAGTTCTGTTTCAAACAATTCAGTTTAGCATAAGTACACAGTTCTATTTGACCCCTAGATAGGACCCTATCAGGTGCTACCACTCTGGGCCTGAGTGGACCTGGGAGTGATGGCACTCCACATTTCTCAAAGCTCCAGCATTATTGGAGCTTCAGCCTCAGATTATTTAGTGTCATATCCTGGAGACTCACTGGGGGAGTCTTACCCCTCTGCAGAGATGCAGTCGGTATATTCTACAGCCTACTGGGCCAAAGAAAGTTTACTAAAGAACTACTGAGTTAAATAATCCAATTTTTACACAAGTTTGTATTTACCCAGCCCCTCTGCTATTGGTAGGGTGTGACACAGTCAACTGTTGAAGCAGAGTACAGCTGGTTTGAATTAAAAGTTTTTCCTTCTCCTTGACTGGTTTCCTAACCAAGGCTAAAGAACCCAAACTACCCTACTATTTTTACCCATAACTGAAAGGGAGAAGAGATGAATGAATACCTTTTCTTCTGGACATGAGTGTGAAGTCAAATGCAAACAGCCTCGTCAAGGATTTGAACTTGAGTTACCAATTCCATCTTGTAGGACGATAACTGTTATGTCAAGCAAGCCTTTTACACATAAGTTACATATACAGGCCAGAAAGGGTACATTGTAGGTAGATTTTTGTTAGGGCAATGGTGTCAAAAAGCTCTTAGAGAATGAAGCAATTTCCAAAACAATCAGGATTTGCATGCATGCTTGCTCCCATCACTCTAATTTTTCAAGGGAGATAACTATTAAATTCTATTATATATTGGGCATTGGCCTAATGAGTAGTGTTCACCAATGGTCAGGGAGACTGGGGTTCAATCCCAGGTTGAGTCATACCAAAGACTCAAAAAATGATACTTGATGCTGCTTTGCTTCACACTCTGCATCATAAGGTAAGGATCAAGGGTAAAGTGGAGCAATCTAGAGAATAGAGTAGCACCTCCCCATCTGCACTTTGGTGTAGTCGCTATTGAAAAAGGAACATTTGGGTCACCCTCGACTAAGATCACCAACTTTACTTACTTATATAGTAAGTTGGCTGACCATAGTCGATAGTAGCCAGAAGGTTTCCTTTTCAATAGCTACTCCACAGAGATTGGGCGGGGGGCTCCTCTTTTCCTTGGATGCTCCACTTGCCTTTAATCCATACCTTGTAATGTTAGGCAAAGAAGCATCAATTACCAATTCTTTTGAGTCTTTGGTATGACTCAACCTGGAATTGAACCCCGTCTCCCAGACCATTGGCAAACACTCTAACCATTATGCCAATGAGCCAGTAGAAACTTGAGGGACGAGTTGAGGGTGATTCAAAGGCTTCCTTTTCAATTGCTACAACACTGAGATGTATGGGGGGGGGGGCACTACTCCTTTCCCTGAATTGTTCCACTTACCCTTTTCTGTACTTTATAATGCTGAGTATTAAGCGAAGAGGCATCAAGTACCATTTTTTTAAAAAGATTTTGGCATGACTCAACCTGTGATTGAGCCCCGATCTCCCAGACCGTTGGCGAACACTCTCACCAGTAATTCACCTTATTTATTTGCAATTTGATTATAATATAATTTCTGTTAGGATGTGTTCTGATGAAAGGAGTTAAGTCAGCATTTAAATAAATATTGATTGGGTTATTGATTTTTCCAGGGAATCACCCGTGGTGTGACTAATTGTCGTCGGAAATGGACACGGCGACCTGAGTTCAAATCCTGGACCTGGCTGTTAGATATTACACATAGCGCTCTTACATTTGGGGAAAGATATGTATCCAAATATTCTCCCTCCAGTTGTGGGTAAATAGTGGGGCAGACTATGCTCTTTAACCTTAATATGGCAACCGGTCTAAGAGAAAAATAAAACTGTGAATTCAAGCCTGTTAAAAATTGACCTTGTGCCGCATCGGTAGGATTGGATAGACATGTGCAGATTTTGGATCTTTTGTCGAAGAGCTCCTCCACTAACGAAAAAATGAGTCAAAAAAACAACAACACCCAGCCCCTCTGGTTGATAATTGGGTCAACCACATCTTCATTAGATTTATTTCTAACTTTTTTGTTAGAGATGAATCTTCTTACGCTTTCAAGTCTTGTTCATGACAAGGAGTCAGCAATTCGTTTTTTACAAACCCCTTCAATTAATTACAATCAACACCTTTGTCATAACCGTTATGAAATGCACCCCTTAACGTCTTCGGATAAATGGAGATATAGTTATTTTCTGGAAGGTAATTCGATTTATTTGGGGTTAGGGTTAGAGTTTTGGGTTGGAATGGATTACACTCACTAAACTTGTTAACCATACGACCAATTTTGTTCAAACCATTGAATCTTTCTGGTATCTCCACAAAATGCAGAATAAACGCCACAGTTGAACACATCGCAGAAAACGATCTTTTTTATGTAAATAATCAATTTCATTTTTTTAATTTTTATTTTAATTTTAATTTTTTTTTTCAGCAATTAATAAAACTTTTTTTTTTTTCTAAAACCTCTATTTTGTCTGACTTTTTTTTTTTTTTTTTTTTTTTTTTTCGGTGGGTATTTTTTTGGTTGGGGCTTATCTACAAAAGATCCTTGATTTTAAAATATATATATATTTATTCTATTTAATTTTTTGCAATTTTATATTAAATCCAGAACTTGTAGCCAGTAAACGGCTGGTTTACCAGTCTTAAGTGATAGTCAAACTTGTGGGTCATTATTAAACAGAAATGAAATAAACCAAATTTCTTTGCTGTTCTCCAACGAGCTGATTCATCATTTCAGTTGCTAATAATTAATTTGCTATAACGAGTCTGTTTTATTAACGTAAGTAATGTAAAATAAACTGACTTAGTTTATTTATTTATTTAGAGAGAGAGAGAGTGTGTGTGTAATGTTTGTGATTAGCCTTTTATTTCGTGCTAGCTTAACTATTATAAATGAAAAATTTTTTAGTCTTTTTTTTTGTTTTTGTACCCATTCAGAAAACTAGCAATAATATTGTGGATTGTGAAGAAGAAAAAAGTTTTAAAACGATTGCACACACTTGTAATTAAAAATGAAATAAAATAAGCATGTGAGTCACGTTGGACGTTTCAGTGACTTAGTTACTTTACTACACAGTATATGGGTATTATTTGATATTTGTAGTTGCAAATCTTGATCTCACAATCAGAGAGTGATTAAAACCTTAAACTAGAGTCATCACATCCTTATATCAGCTAAATGGATCTACCAGCTATTGTAAGAAAATCTATCAAAAGGCAAACTATCAAAAAGACGTGCGTGTATTGGTAATGAAAAGAAAGTGGATTATATAAAAAGAGAATGTATATGTATACATATATTTATGAAAAAAGAATGTGTGTGTATATATATATATATATATATATATATATATATATAAGCACAGAAGTATCTGATCCATGAAAATTTAGCAAAAGGCAAATTATCAAAACTTAGTGTGTATAAATAATGAAAAGTGAGTGAAAAATATGAAGTTTGTGTGCGTATGTATGTTATCTATCTATCTATCTATCTCTCTCTCTTTATATATATATAGTGTGTGTGTACATATATTTATGGAGAGAGTGTGTGTGTGTGTATATATATATATATATATATATATATATATATATATATATATATATATATCTATATATATCTGTCTGTGGATGACATATATAAAGCAGAAGTATCTGATCTATGAAAATCTATCAAGACTAGTATGTATAGGTAATGAAAAGAGAATGTGTGTGTGTATGTGTGTGTATATATATATATATATATATATATATATATATATATATATATATATATATATATATATATATAAGCACAAGTATTTAATCCATGACTGGATTAAAAAGATTTGAAGAACATCAGTGAGTGAAATAGAAGATAAGTTAAAAATCAGTGAGTGAAATAGAAGGTAAGTTAAAAATTAAAAAATTGTCTCCTTATTTGTAGTTAAAAGATTTCGCTTATGAATTCAAATGAAAAGTATTCTTTTATTTTATGAATTATTTTTTCTTTTTTATTCCTTACCTTAAAAGTAATACATAAAGATATGTGACCCTATTCTGGGGAAAGGTTTAAAACATTTTCGTAGTTTTTTTTTTTTTATCCACAATAGCTTTTTGCAATTAGCAGTCAGTTACAAAACAATTTTTTAGTTAATGATTTTCAAAAAAAGTACCATAGTTTTAATTCAAAATTTTATTCACACTCTATTTGGCTTCATCTTTTATATCGACTTGGATAATAGATAATAATAAATAGATAGTTGAATTGAACAGATTACTAAACATAGATATGTTATCGAAGGTTTATCATATGTAGATATGAACTAAATGATATAGTTATTAACGTCTCATATATATATATAATGTGTGTGTGAGAGAGATAATTTTAAAAATATTTTTTATGATAAATTTTGGATTACTAATTACATTTGAAACGCTACTAACGGAATTTGAATGTTTTGAAACTTTCTGGTGTTTTTCGTTTCATTTAACGACTTACATGCCCGGATGAAGGTCTAAAAACCGAAACGTTAACATAGGCAAATAATTCTATAAATAAAATCATCCTCTGTAGATGTGTTTTTTTGTTCATCCCCGCACATTTTCATAAATATATACATTCTCTTCTATATTTGCCCAATCCCTCCGTACGCGCACGATGCATCATAAGGTCAGTTTTTGAGCGGACTTTAATCGATTTGAATTCAGAATTTTTCTTCTCGATCGGTTTCCATACCAAGATTAAAGAGCTTAGTCTACCCTACTGTTCATAGATGAAGGGAGAATAGGTGGATTCATACTCTTTGCAAGGAGTACTAGCGTTATGCATATATATATATATATATATATATATATATATATATATATATATAGTACTCTTTTCCCCCCACACACACATTCTTTTACACACACACACACACATATTCTCTTTTCATATGTATAAACTCACACACACACACATACACATTTTCTTCCTATACACTTTCTTTTTTCGTGGTGTGTGATCGTGTGTATATACATAATGCAATTAGAAGGAAACTCAAACCTGGTTATATTGTCATTAATTATTGATATATATATATATATATATACCGGCCCATTGGTATAATGGTTAGTGTTCGCCAATTGTCGAGAAGACCGGGTTTCAATTCCATGTCTAGTTACACTAAAGACTTTAAAAAATGGTACTTGATGTCTCCTTGCTTAACACTCAGCATTGTAAGGTACGGATCAAGGCTAAGTGGAGCAATCCAGGGATAGGAGTAGCGTTTTCCCTACGTCTCGGTGTAGTAGCGATTGAAAAAGGAGCCTTTATATATATATATATATATATATATATTTCATTAAGAAAAAAAACAAACCGGTCACATTAGGATTATAAATTTATTTCCATCCTGTTATGCGTTTTTGAAAAATTAAAAAACAAAAAAAAAATTAACAGGAATCTGAAGAAGTGCTGTTAATTTTTTTTTCCGTGTTTTTTTCTATTTTATCAAAAACGCATAACAGGAAGGAAGTAAATTTATAATCCTAATGTGACTGGTTTGTTGTTTTTTCTTCATGAAATTATTGCTCTGTAATGTCAGTTACATTGAGCTCTTTACCAGGAAAATTTAAATGTTCACTCTTGAATAGTTTTCTTGTCCTGATCCTATTTACCCAACCCCTCCGCTCGGGCAGGATATGACACAAGGTCAATTTTCAAAGCGGAGTTTAGCAGGTTTGAATTCCGAGTTTTCTTTCTCCTAGACTAGTTGCCTCACCAAGGCTGAAGAACCTAGTCTGCCCTACTATTTACCCATAGCTGGAGGGAGAATAATTGGATTCATACCTTTCCCAAGGGTATTAGTGCTATGTGGAATGCAATCAGTCTCAGCCAGGAATTGAACTCGTATCGCCGTGTCCATATCCTGTGACGATAACCATTACACCACGGGCAAGTTTTCTTGTCCTGATGGAATTACTCCCAACTCCGGTTTAACTGGACCAAATATATATATATATATATACTCTCTCTTTTCAAATATGTTTTTAGTCCTGAGCCCGGCCAGATGAAAGTCAATATTTTAGCTAGATGATCCATACCCCCCAGTGTTTGTAAAAAGAGTAGTAGTAAGTGCGTGTGCTGATGATTTTGCCCTTAATGCACTTTTTCTTGGCAGTCTGCCTGTTGTGTTGGTCAAGTCACTAACACCATTTGGGTTGAAACAACGTTATCACAAGAGTCAGTGGCAAAAGAAAAAAAAACCTTTCTAAATTTTGCAAAATTTCAGCTCATTACTTGCTCGTGAGAACCGAAAGAAACCTCCTTAAAAAAAAAAAAAAAAAATTAAGACTAGACTACACGTGATTTCATTGGGTTCCAATTATAGCTACGGTCCATGATTATACTTATACTTCTATTTAAGAACAAATCTAGTGTTCTCATTAACATTTTATGGCTGGTTATATTGAAAATTAGATCACGAGAATTAAAAATAAATTAAATTCAGTGTTTATGCAAATCCTCAAAATTACAAACTATTGGATTGGAAATTGGTTTATTCTCAAAGTTAGTGAAGTGTGTCGTACTAATTAAAACCACTCAACGATGTGTGTGTTTTTAATACTGGATTATGGTAATATCTAGTTACAAACATTGAGGATTATTAAATTTTCTATATCCATTGGTTCGTCTATCTAATCAAAATTTTATCATGATTTGATTATTTACAAAATTCAGAATTATATTTTCTATGCACATTTTCATTGTAAAACTATTGAATATTTTTGAAAGAAAATGGAGTTGTTTATTTGTTAATTATATAAATTTAAAAATGGATTCCCAATTCATGTTCACCTGCTAACACAAGTCCTAAAGAGCATATGTATATATATATATATATATATATATATACACACGTGTGTGTGTGTGTGTTTCTTTGTTTGGATACAAGTTAAAAAAAGTAGTTTAAAAATACACTTTTGAAAGTTATATATTCGTCACAATGTGTAAACTAAAACTGGTATTAGCTGTCCCTCTTCCTACGAATGTGTAGTAGTAGTACTAGTAGTACAATAGGGAGGGTCCTGTGGCGTAATGGCTAATGTGCCGGACTGCGGCTGTGAAGCGAGTGAGTTCGAACCCTTGTCTGGTTATTAAGTTCACTTTCGTACTAATACCCTTGGAGAAAAGTATGAACCTCTTTATTCTCCTCCTCCTCCCCTAGCTATGGATTAAATAGTATCATTGCTGTTATTTTACAAGGATGGCATCGGCATTAAATAACCCATGAAGATTGATATGTCATTTAAACAAAGAAACCAAACCTAATTCTGATACAAATAGTATAAATTAATATTTAAAATATATTTATTTTATCTTTCAAAGGTTGCACATATGGTAGCACCTGCGTAACATTAGTTGTAGTAGTATATTTATGACTGGGAGGGGGGGGGTAACAAAATTTCTTTTGTGAAACACCGCCTTTTTTTTTTTGTTTGTTTGTTTGTTTTTCTTTCTTTCTTTCTTTCTTTCTCCTTCCCAAGTATTGTGTTTCTGAGTCAATATATTTCCGCTATCATGCTGCTTACTTGGTACCCGCTTGCACTTCTTCCCTGACTGGTTGTTATTTATTTAGTTATTAAACACCAGGCAACATAACTAAAAAGTTTAGTAACAAAACTAACAGTTATATGATAGTTTTAAATTAAATTTATTTGTGCTTTTAAATTGATTAAAAAAAAAAAAAAAATTGATTTCAAATAGAAACTGAATCACTAAATGGGTTGATCTACTTCACACCCCTATTTCATAGCAGAATGGAATAACCTATTGTGTTAATCCTCGCCGAGTTCAATTTCTATTCTTTCATTGATTTCATCGATAATTTTTCTCTTTTGATGGCAATTAATTTTTTTTTCTATCGAGATAATTATTTAATCTTTGTTACTGAAACTCTAGTCATCATTATTTTTATTTCATTTATTTTATTTTGTTGTGATGTTTTAAATTTCGGCACTATTTTTCCCCACCAACACTTTTTCTTTCGATTCCTTTTTATTCTTTTGTTTTCTTCTTCCCCGTTAAAATATAGGCCATCAGCTGGGTGGGTGGTGTCCTTTTATTATTTACGTTACAATAACAGGACTTTTTATTCTTTGAACTTCCTTTTTCGTTGGCTGGAGGGACTGACTAATCAAAGTTTTTCTTGGTTTAAATTAAAAAAGAAAAAACAAACACGCACACACACACACACACACACACACAAAAAGAAGAAGAAAAAGCACAAAAAAAACAGCCCAAGTGGACTTTTGGGACGTGTCCCGTAAATTCATCACCTGTAAATTATTCGTGGCTAAATTCAGAATTTAACGATTGCTTTTAAGAATTTAACCATTAGAGCAATTAATTTGATACGATGAATTTACCGACGTTAAAATTAACCATCCTATAAATTTAGTAGTGTGTGTTTTTTAAATTTATTTATTATAGAAAACTAAGCTTTATCTTAGATCGGCTTCAAAATAATTTACTAGTTGATCAATTGCTAACTACTACCAGCAAAAATTAATTTAAAAAAAAAGTTATCCATGCCTAAAATACTTAATTAAATATAAATATGTTTTTTTTTTTAAATAGCGATTATATATTTTCATTTTTAAGGAATCAATATAAATTTTCGATTTTTGAAGGCTCAATGGTTATCGTCAAGGAAAATGGAATTAGTGAGCCGAATTCAAATTCTGGACTAGGCTATTTGCATTTCGTTTTTTTCTTCATGTTCTTTATGAAAGGCATGAAACCATCTCATCTCCTGCTTCAGGTAAATCAGATTCGTAGGGCAACCCATCTAGGTGAATGAAAACATAAACCCTCTACCAAGATGCCAAGGGCCTTTGTGGCAGAGTAAGGCCCATTACTATTCACATTCAGATCTTAGAGAAAGATGAGAAAAAGGCTGATGTGATTGGAAAAAGAAATTTTGGTACTGCTATCATAGAATGTTGCATAAAGCATTAACCCTAGAAACATTATATATATTTCTTGTGTGTGATTGAACCCCAGTCTCCCGGACCATTGGCAAACACTTTCAACCATTTGACTATGTGCAAATGAATGAATGTTGTTGAATAGAGTGATTAGTGTTAGATAGCAATACATTTCTTGGGGGTGTCCTCATAGTGTAATGGTTAAAGCGATGAACTGCGGAATTGTAGTAAGCAAGTTCGTACTCCAGTTGCGCTATTACGTTCACTTTTGGGCAAATACCCTTGGGAAAGGTATGAACCCCCTTATCCTCCTAGCTCTGGGCTAAATAGTACCACTACTGTTCTTCTAGGAGAATGGCTTTGGCATTAAATAACATACAAAGGTTGATATGCCATTAAACAAAGAAACCAAACCAAACCAATACATTTCTTTTTTCTTCCTTCCCTCCTCATCCTGCTCTCTCAAAATCTTTCTTGGTGAGCAAATAGAATATTCCTAAACAGTCTTATGAAGTAATTTTAAACATGAATGTTGATTTATGGGTTAAATGGTTACCCCTTCCCCTGCATATATTGTATTTCTTCTTTATTTTTGTATTTAATAAAACATCCATTGGTGATTTAACATCACTTCCTAGTCCTGATGATGGTTTGTTAGAACCGAAACGTTATAACATTGACTTTCTTTCTCATTAAACTTCTCATTCTTGGATTACCTTGTTCATCAGTTTTTTCCTGTTGCAATACTTGTAACAACTTTATTGTGTACAAACAAATAATCAATATTAAATTGTAATATTTGTGTTATATAGCAATAATTGAAACTATTTGCTCCGTTTTCAATTGCTAGTACACCGAGGTGTAGAGAAGGACGCTACTCCATTCCCTGGATTGCTCCACTTTACTCTTGATCCATGCCTTATAATGCTGAGTTCTAAGCAAGGCGGTATCAAGTACCATTTTTTGAGTCTTTGGTATGACTCAATGTGGGATTGAACCCTGGTCTCCCGGACCATTGGCAAACACTCTAGTCATTAGGCCAATGGCCATTTAACTATGTGCAAACAAATGAGTGATGTTAAATTAAATTGTGACTGTCACATAGCTATACTTGAAATCATTTAACTTTGTTCAAATTAATAATTCATCGTGAATAAAATTGTCTTAGAAATACTTGAAACAATTTAACTGTGTTCAAAAGAATGAGCTTGGGCTTGTTTAAATATATTATCTGTAAAATGTGTTTACAAATCATATATATTTAATATATATGTATAAAGACGATTTGGCATTAAATAACCAACAATGGTTGATATACCATAAAACCCAACCAAACCAAATCATATATATTTATAAAGAGGATTTGGCATTAAATAACCTACAGTGGTTGCTATGCCATAAAACCCAACCAAACCAAATCATATATATTTAATATATATGTATAAAGAGGATTTGGCATTAACCTACAAGGGTTGATATGCCATAAAACCAAACCAAACTAAACCAAACCAGTTCTAAGTGGTTGCAAATTTTGCTATATTCTGGTAACCGAAGGCACAATTCAGCAGTTTGGCAGAGTGTTAGTACCTCTTTGGGTCCCATCAAGGGGTCAAATAGAAATGTTTAATCATTTTGTAAACTTAAAACCATTTTGACTGTCCAAAGAAATTACTGATGTTAAATTGATTTACATAACCAGTCAGGAAATTATTTAACTGTGTGTAAACAATAAATAAGTGCTGGTACTTTTAAAAATGGTATCTACAAACTATTTGTTTACAAATCAAATTTATATAAAAACAAGATTTGGCATTAAATTGCCTATGCTATTCCTTTCAGTTCAACTGACCTAGTTGACTGGGGCTGTAGAATACACCGACTGCATCTCTGCAGAGGCATAAGACTTCCCCAACAAGAATCTTGTTTATAACATTAAACAATCTGATGAGGCTCCAGTGATGCTGGAGTTTTGGGGAATGCAGAGTACCTCTTCATTGCAATCGCTCACAGGTCCACTCTGACCAGAAGTGGTAACACCTGATCTATTAGTCAAATAGGTTTGACATTTAAACTGAGTTCAAACAAATGAATTGTTTGAAATAGAACTGTTTGATCATTTAACTGTGTGTAAACAAATGACTGATGTTTAACTGAATTGTTAGTGATACATAACAATACTTGGAACCATTTAAGATTATTGACTTATGCTAAATTGAACTGTTAGAAATTGAACTATTTGATCATTTAACTGTGTGTATCAAGAAAATGTGTTGTTTACGAATCATATTTAATGAGTAAAAACAGGATTTGGCATTAAATAACCAATAATGGTTGATATGCCATAAAACCAAACCAAAACAAACCAAATTTGGCATTAGATAATCTACAAGGATTGATATGCCATACAATACAACCAACCAACTTTATTATTTAATTTTCATCTTTTCTTTTGGTTTTTTACTATGCTTATCCAGTTCTTTACCTAAGACCTAGTGTGAGGGAAGGTAGTGATTATTTATATTTACCCAATCCCTCCACACAAGTAAGACGTGTAATCTTAGTATTTATTTTTTGCTGCCTCTTTTCCGCGTTAATAATAAATTTCTATGTTGCTATTATCATTAATGGCTTTAGAGATCTGTTAAATAACAAAATACAGCCTATAAGTACATATACCTGGATGGCCTGAATTTTTATAGACAATCTCCTTTGCTACATTGCTGTTGCCTAGCAACAATGCAGCCAATAAGGTGTGCCTTTACATCTGAGCCTTGGATCAGCACAATTGGCTGGTGTTTGACCCTGAAGTACTTACGGTGGCTTGAATTTTGGCTAGGGAATCCCTGCTTCTAATTTTGCCTAGCAACAATAAAAAGTTAGAGGTGCATTTTATACTGAAAAAATAGATAATTAACTTGTTTTTTTCTGGCCACATGCCTCGTCATATTTGGGACAAGATGACTATGTTTATAGTTTCATTTCTCCTAACATGAACATATTTTTGCCTTAAGCTATTTGCATCTTTGTGTGTGTTTGCTCTAAATACTGAATCAATTTTGTGTTTTAACACCATGCAAACCAGAGGTACCCACACATTTTTGGCGTGTGAGAGCAAATTTTAAAATCATCTGGTCAAAATGATCTACCTGTATTAATAAAATAGTTATGAATTTTTAGATTTTCCAGCCCCTTTCCAAAAAAATCCCCAAACTTTTAGGGGGAAATTTTTAAGTTGGCTATATCATGGGGTGAATGTGGTATTTTGGTGATTGCGATGTGAATGGCAACAGACAGAAGATAATATTGTCAGAGTGGTTGAGTCAATGTATGCGGTTAGCTAGGATTAGTTTAAGACTATGTCACACGAAGACCGCTCCCCTTTCCTCTCCCCAACAAACTCTGGGGTTTTGTGCAATAACAAAAATATTGATAGATATTTATTTATTCTAACAAAAATATTTTCTCTCTGGTTGTGCAAGTATTTGAGTTTTAATGTAATAAGATATTAAATTAAAATGACAAGTAAAACTAAATAAAAGTGAATTTAAAAAGATGACATTTTTAAAAATTTGGTTTAACTGATTTCTACATAAGATATAACATATGATTACTTTTTATACGTTTGAGAATAAAACAATTTTAGAAATCAATAACATAAATTTAGACAATAGAAAAAAAAATTAGTTATTGATTTCAACCGTTTGTTTTTTATAGATGTTTACCTGTAAATATCAAAAAATATTATTAAACAAAGCAAAAAAAAAGTAGCATTTAATATTATTTAAAATTAAATTATTTTAAACTTATTAGAAACAGAGGGGGTATGATAAAAGAATAGAACAGCTCGAGTGCTAGCTCTTCTGATCATTCTGCTAATTTAACTAAGTTAGGCAATAAAGAAAAAAAAATTAGTTATTTCTTTGTGTTAATGGATTTTTAAAGATTTATCAACGGGATTTTTAATCATATTTATTGAAATCAAACCAAACTATTCAAAATCAATGATAACTTAGTCAAGGGTGACCAGAAGGCTCCTTTTTCAATAGCTTCTTCATCGAGGTGTAGAGGAAGATGCTACTCCTTTCCCTGGGTTGCTCCACTTAACCCTTGATACATACCTTATAATGCTGAGTGTTGAGCAAGATTTCAGGTATCATTTTTTTTGAGTCTTTGGTATGAACCGACCTGGGATTGAACCCCGGTCTCCTGGGCCATTGGCAAACACTCTACTCACTAAGCCAATGGGCCAGTGTGTGTGTGTGTGTATATATATATATATATATATATATATATATATATATATATATATATATATATATATATATATATATATATATATATATATATATATATATATATATATATATATATATATATATATATATATATTGGACAAATTCTTATTTTAGATTGAATTTAGCTGCTACAAATTCTGTAAAGTGTGTGGATTAAACACAAGAATTTTTTCTTACCCCAGAATTTTATAGTCCAAACTTAGAGGGGATATGTTATATGTAGATAATTACAGTAAACAAACTTAACTTGAACCAGTTCTTTTGAATCTGTTTATTCTGCTATGATATTTCTAGTATTTCTTTGAATTGTGCTTTCTTTTCCCTTTTCTCTCGTAAGTAGGACAAAAATCTGTTTTGAAAAAAGCTTATTGTCTTGTTTTGTAGACACTGTAATCGCTTAAAAAGATGTTCATCTTTTGTTTTGTCATGTTTCAGACTCTCTTTCACAGGAATGCATTGCCCAGTCGGCTGGGGCTGTAGAATACACCGACTGCTTCTCTGCAGAGGGGTAAGACCCCCCCCCAACGAGTGTCCTGGATATGACACTAAACAATCTGATGGTGAGGTTCCAGCAGTGCTGGAGCTTTGGGGAATGCAGAGTACCCCTTCATTGCCATCACTCCCAGGTCCACTCTGGCCTGGAGTAGTAGCACCTGATAGGGCCCTATCTATGGGTTAAATAGAACTAACAACATACTTATGCTCAACTGAATTGAGTAAACTGAATAGCTTGAAATAGAAACGTTTTTGACAATTAAACTGTACTTACACTTAAACTGCGTGCTTATGCTTAACTGAATTATTTAAAATAGAACTGTTTTTTGACATTAAAATTGTATTTACACTTAACTGAATTATTACATATAACTGCTTAAATAGTTTGAAATGGAAATGTTTTTGACAATTAAACTGTGTACTTATGCTAAACTGAATTGTTTTAAAAATAACAGATTATTTACATAAAAATGGATTTGGCGTTAAATAACCTACAAAGGTTGATATGCCATAAAACCAACCAAACAGGAATGCAGATATTCTGATATCTATGCATATTGTCATATACAAATCTCAGATGTCAACTGTATCTAACATATACATCGTAGAATTTTCCCAAGAATATGGCAGCTGCCTATCTAATAATTGGGTGATGATAGGACTCTTGGCTTTTTCAGGTTCATTTAGATTTTTGCTCACAAATATGTGATGATATTCTCTTAACCTTTTGGCGGTGTAAGCTTGATATTTGGGACTCAGTGCTGTTATACGATAAATTATAAGCCCAAAATTTCAGGCTCAGGAAGATAATGTTGGTTACACAAGAAATTTGTGAAAGAATAAAAACAAAAAAAAGATAGAGTAGTGTCATTTAATTGGTGAAAAATTCAGAGATGAAGCTTAATTTCTAAAATATTACCCTAACAACAGAAATTCTCTTTACTCTGTAAACTTGGTTTTAATAAATTCAGGTTGTGTGATCAATTTTTAAACGATGCACCTTTTTTTTTTTTTTTTTCCAAACAGCAAGGTTGTTTCATGCCTTGAGGTTAGGAAATCACATTCATTGTATGTTCATATCCTTTTTTTTTTTTTTTTTTTTTTTTTATATATAGTTTCTTATGATTTTTTGCATATAATCCCATTGAATACAGATAATTATTAAACAGATTTATTTAAGCCATAAATAGGACTCTGACAAGAACTACGGGTGCAGGTCAGAGTTGACTTTGGGGTTAATGACAGAGAAGGTGTACTCCACATTCCCTAAATCTCCATAACTGAAACCTTATAGGGTGCAGTTTAGTGTTATTTTTTTTTTTTTTTTTTTTTTTGAAGGATCTAAGACAGATTGCATAATAGTTGGATTCATGCCTTTCCCAAGAGTATTAGTGCTATGAGAAATGCAAACAGCTTCATCCAGGATTTGTATTCAGTTAGTCAAGTCTACTTTCTCTCCAGGTCTACAACTGGTTTGAATTCAGTTTTCTTTCTTTCTTCTAGACTGGTTGCCATACCAAGGTTAAAGAGGACAGTCTGCCCTACTATTTACTCAGTCTGTCTTTTAAACACTACCAACAAAGTGATGCATAATTAAAGAAATGCATTGTGTCTGATAGAGTGTATTTGAGGTGGGGGTTAATATTTGCTTATGTCCCCAAAATTTCAGGCTTTTGGTTACGTTAGAAATTTGTGAAAGCAAAAAAAAGTGTAATGTAGTTTAACTTGTGAAAAAAAAAAAAGATGTATCTGAATTTTGAAATGGTTAATTCAATGGGTTGGAATGTAGCCATCCATGGGTGAGAACAAAAATTTCCTCCTCATTTTGGTGACCCGTGTCCCAGAGGTAAGGTGTCAAACTTCTATGGCGGACTGTTTTGGTTATTAAGAAGAGGTACTGCAGTTGGGTTACTTGATAAATGAAAATAATTTGTTTTGCTTGACTGAGAAATGTCAAATTGAAGTGAAAAAGTAGGATTAGTTGACTTGTCTTCCTGTTTATTTATCTTTCTATAAAAGCCTAAGTCAGCTGGTAGGGTGATGTAGAATATGCTGACTTCATCTCTGTTGAAGGTTTAGATCTTCCCACTGCCAATGTGTGTCCTGGATATGACACTAAACAATCTGATGGCAAGGCTCCAGTCCTGGAACTTTGGGGAATGTGGAGTACACCTTCGTTACCATTACTTTCAGATCCACTCTGACCTGGGATGGTAGTACCTGTCAGGTTCCCATCTATGGGTAAAATAGAACTGTTTATACATGAAACCACTTAACTGTGTGCAAATAGAACTATTAGTGTTGAATAGCAATACTTGAAACCATTTAACTATGTACAAACTATAAATTGCAGTATTTGAAACCCTTTCACTGTGTGCAAACAAATGAGCTCTGACTCATTTAAGAAATGTTGCCTACAAACTATTCACTTTAAAATTATATATGTTTAAACCAGGTATGGCATTAAATAACCATTAAGGGTTGATATGCCATTAAACCAAATAACCTGACTAAAGCAAACAAAATTGAATTAGTACTGGATAGCAATACTTGAAACCATTTTGAGTGTGTATTTACAAATCTCTCTCGCATTCACACACATAAAATTATTATATAAAAAATGTGAAATTTTATATATATATATATATATATATATATATATATATATATATATATAGTTAATTTTTAAATGTTTTTCTTTTATATGGTGTATGTATGTATGTATGTATATATATATGGTATTCTTCAGTCCAGTAAATCTAGGATAGGGAAGAATTCAGTCAGGACAAATAAAATATTCAAATATTCCTGGTAAAGAGCTCAACATAAGTGAAATGGTCTTCCTTTCTCCCTCTCTTTTCTGTCTGGTTGTATTTGATTTTCTTGTTGGATCTGATGAAGTCCTATTAAAATTCTTTTGGACTTTTGATTCATATCAATGTTCTTAACAGGATGGAAATAAATTTATTATCCTTATGTGACCGAATATTGTTTTTTTTTTTTTTTTGTTTTTTTTTCTTGAAAAAAATCTCTCTCTCGTATATATATTTGAAAATTACATTTTTTATCATACATGTGAATAACTCATGTCTGTCCCCATCAGCTACCGACCTGGGGTTATATCATATTCTCAGTGGTTAAGGTATTACTACCACCCCTGGTACCGCCAGTAGCTTTTGTCACCTGACGGGATATGAAGACAAAATGAACAAAAGTTCTTCTTTGTAACTTAAGTTCATAATTAAATGTGTTTGCTTTAAGATATTAATGACGTTCGTAAAAAATTGTTATTATTGATCATTCATATAACATACACGTTTCACTTACACATGTCGGGCCATGGTGTCATGCACATTTATTTTGATGTTTTGATCAAGTTCAAATCCATCTTGAAGCATGCTGAACTGTTGTTTGAAGGAAACTAATATATATATATATATATATATATATTATTCAGTCAAGTTAAACCAGAGTTTGGAGTAATTCATTCAGGACAAGAAAATCATTCAAGAGCCAAACATTTAAATTTTCCTGATAGAGAGCTCAATGTAATTAATTTTACAGAGCAATACTTTCTTTAAAGAAAAAACCAAAGACCGGTTATTTTAGGATTATAAATTTATTTCCATCCTGTTTTTCAGTTTCTGGTGTGAACCAAAAACACGAAGAAAAAAAATTTATACAGGACTTCTTCAGATCCAATGGATAATTAATTAATTAAATAATTAATTAAAGGTGTCTATTCTGTTTTAATTAATTATCCATTGGATCTGAAGAAGTCCTGTATAAATTTTTTTCTTCATGTTTTTGGTTCACACCAGAAACTGAAAAACAGGATGGAAATAAATTTATGATCCTAAATTAACCAGTCTTTGGTTTTTTTCTTAAAGATAAAGATATATATATAGGATTCTATTTACTAATAATTTGTTTGAATACAGTTATTGTTTCACATATTCCTATCCAATACCAATAACGTCTGAACAGATCTATTTGACCCTGTAGATGGGACACTAACTGGTGCTAGCACTCTGTGTCAGAGTGGACCTGGAAGTAATGGTAACAAAGAGATACTCCACATTCCCCAAATCTTCAGATCTGGAGCCTCACCTCCAGATGCAGTGTAGTGTCATACCCAGGACACCCCACATGGTATAATCAGTTGTGAGGTAGATTAGCTGAATGTTATGAGTTTGATTCTCACTGGCTGCCCTATTCTTCTAGCCTTGTGCCTCTTCTAAGCTCAGTTGAGTAAATAAATTGGACACCTCACATAGTGGTAATTTGCTAAGCTTTTTGCTTAGATGTAGCACAAGGCCGCATGATTTGGGCACCCAATGACACCTCACATAATGTAATAGTTAGCAGACTAGATTAGCCAACCATTTTTAGTGAGTTCAATTCTCACTGGGTGCTCTATATGTCCTGCCTTGTGCCTCTTCTAAGCTAAGCTTAGTAAATAACTTGGGTACCTCATATAGTGTAATGGTTAGCAAACAAGATTAGCAGACCATTGTTAGTGAGTTTGATTCTCACTGGTCGCCCCACACATCTGGCCTTGTGTCATAACTGCTCAGGAAACCCCTTTTTTCGAGTGCATATTATACATAAATAATTTTAGTACTCCTCACTGAGCTTTGTTCTATTATGAGATATTACCCCGACTCCATTAAAACAGCCGACATGGTTTTGTGTATTGGAAGCGCCATAAAGATGAATTGTGTGTGTGTGGTGGGTGGGTGGTGTTAAGTGGCTCTGTATATCTGCTTTGTCCTATCAATAGGGTGCAGGAGGGCTTTTTCATGTGATGGAGCAATCCCTCCTTCCTTAGCAGCAGGTTGATTATATATTGACTTGGGAGTAATGCAAAGTGGTTGACCAGATCATAGTCACTGATAATTGTTTTAGACCCTGCAAAAGAAGAGACATGCAGTAACTTGCCTCTGAGATGCTTTAAGTACTGTTGTATTATGTTTTGTTTTTGTTTTTTTGCTTTTCTTTTTTTTTTTCAATGATGCTGGACAGCTTAGATTTAGGTGACAGGAATTTTGTGCCTTCTGCTTGTCAATCAGTTTTTTGTCTGTGATTTTGATAGCATTTCTTTTTTGTTAGTAAAATCTATATTTTTACTATTAGAGGTAGGTTATAGAAGATGTTTTTGGGTCATATCTTCAAATTCAAGTGGGTCCAATTATCTTAGGACAATTGGTCTATAAGAATTTAAAAAAAAAAAAACTTGCACAGAATCAATATTTTTTTGGTCAAAATTGAGACAGCACCTACTATTTATGTATAGGAGCTCAAAAAATAATTATTGAATTTATCTTATTTGTTATTAAAATTTCTTGTTTTTTGAAACTATATGTTAATTAGTAAACAGCTAGAATTCTTGTTTCTGTAATTTACTAAAATTATATAAAAGAGGTGTGTGTATGTATGTATATGTATATATATATATATATATATATATATATATATATGTGTGTGTATATATATATATATAATTTGATATATGGCATGAAACCTGTGGTTGCAGACAAGCTTCCACGCTATTAGATATATATAAAAACTTATATATATTTATTTATTATTATTATTATGTAATAGCTGTATCACAGATATCTAGCACTCCAAATTGTAATGCATTTAGTCTGCCACAAACCTACAAAGTGAGATAGTGACAATCAACATTTTTATATATATATATATACTGGTTGCCAAGCATATCCATTTGCTTGAACAAAAAATATGCTACCGCATTCTTCTAATATCATATTAACTCCTTAAAAAAATTTTTTCACAACTACTAACAATGATTTGAGGTTGAAACTTGTTGAGAATTTAAAAAAGTAACTAATGATAATAATCTTTCATCACGCACCATCAGCGCAGATCTCCCTGACCCTCTCCTGCCACCCTTCTCTATCCTCCATTGCTTCCGATAGGTCTTCAAGGCTACATCCTGTATCGGCACAGAGCTGTTGTATGTCGGTGCTAGTTGGTTGTCCTGCCTTTGCTCGTCCATGTGAAGGGGTCCATGGGAGTATGTCACTTATGTACGGCACTAGACCAAGCGTCTAGTTTAAGCCGTAAACTGGCATACGTGCCCGGACCCACATTTGGGTTCGTGAAACTGCTTGCCTCATCAGGCTCACATTGCACTAAGTGAGCCGATGAGCAGCACAGACAAGCAGGGTTCGAGTCTCGGCTCCTTCCCGACCTTCCCCTCCCCTTTATCCCCACTTTAATCGGCCTTCGGGCTTTTGACCTTGTGTCAAGTCGTGTCTGGTGGGAGGCAGCGACAAATATTGGGAGTATGTCACTTATGAGTTCGTCCCTACTTTTCCAGCAGTGTCCCACATGTCTGGATAGTTTTTGTAATGGGTGGTAAGTGGCCGTACAGCTGCTGCTTTGTGGGGTGCTGCCTCCAGGACTCGTTCAGTATTGCTCTTAGCTTTCTTGCGTAGTTGTGGTCAAGCTTTTTCTCCATATGTTTCATTAACGTCCATGTAGTGCATCCATACAGCAGTATTGATACAACCCCTGCTTGGAAAAAACTGTTTCATTTTATCGGTCAGGTCTAATCTTTAGTAAACAATAAAATTTTCAAATAACTCTTAAGGCTAATAATTTACTGTTATGATATCAAGTGTTCCTATTAACTACTAATTAAATGATTTATAAGTAATTATTTATATTTGATTATAGTCATTTGTTTACATACAGTTATATGGCTTCCAGTAATTAATAATAATCCTTAGTAAACAATAACAGCTTCAAGTAACTATTCTTATCAAAGACAAATATTGTCCAGTCGGCTGGGGCTGTAGAATGCACTGACTATATTTCTGCAGAAGGGTAAGACCTACCCCACCAATTAGTGTCCTGAAAATGATGCTAAACAATCTGATAGTGAAGTTCCAGTAATGCTGGAGCTTTGGGGAATGCGGAGTACCCCTTCATTGCCATTGCTCCAAGGCCCACTCTGGCCCAGAGTGGTAACACCTGATAGGGTCCTATCTATGAGTCAAATAGAACTAAACTGTTTACTTATGCTAAACTGAATTGCTTGAAATAGAGCAGTTTTGAAATTTAATTGTGTGTAAATAAAATCTGTACTTGTATATACAGAATTTGGTGTTAAATAACCTACAAAGGTTGATATGCCATAAAACCCAACCAACCAAAGACAAATAACAAATGAGACTGTAACTAGTGCTACTACTCTGAGTCTGGGTGAACCTGGAAGTAATGGCACTGAAGGGGTACTCCACTCTTTTCAGATCTCCAGAACTGAGCCTCACCATCAGATGCAGTTTAGTGAGTTAGGAGAGAATTCAAGGGAATATGAAACAATTTTATTTGTTCTCTCCTAAAAGGAATGATGCTTTCTTGATTTGACTATGAAGAATGCTCTTGTCAAGACCTCACAAAGAATTGGGTATGAAGTTTGACATTTTTCCTTCTGTATTGCCAGGCATGAAACCAAGATTACTGTTTCTCCTCCTCTGTCACCTGATATATTTCTGTTAAAAATTCTGTTCCGATTTTGGATATTTTTATTTTGTAAATTACTTCACTAGGATTTTATCAGTTTACACTAAGGTAATGATTGGCACTCTTCAAAGTTCTTATCTTGCAAGCTGTTTTATATCCTCTGGAGTATTTTGCATATGTACCAGGTATATAACTTGGCTTTTGGCCATGGTACATCAGAAACACCTTATCATATAAGTTTAGCAATAGAGATAGTCTTTAACAGATAATTTGAAATTATTAGTTGTAAAGACTTTTGGTAATATTTAGACTGATAAACTGTAACACAGTAATTATTTGTGTATAATTTACACTTTTTGCACATATTTTATACCTAAAAGTCAGGGGGTGCATATTATATACAAGAATTATATAATTAACTTTTTATTCAGCTACAAGCATCATCATATTCAAGACAGAAGGATCCAAATTTCAGTTATATCTCTGATACAAACTCAATAATGTGTAAAAAAAGACACTTTTTCTGTTTTATGCCACTACAGAGAAAATAGCCTTTGGAATGGATGTTTGTTTATAATTTTGTTACTCCTCATCTGAGCTTATTTTTGCCATAAGCTTGTTGGATTTTTGTGTGAACCTGTCTGTGTGTTTTTTTTTTTTTTTTTGTTTTTTTTTCTCTAAATGCTGCATAAATATTTTGTTTCAAAACAGATTAAAAAAATTTTTTTTAGTCTATATCAGTGGTTCCCAATTGATTTTGGGCCATGCTCCATTTTGATATTTCTGAAATTCTTATGTCCCTCCACCCCACTGTAATATTCAGTTCTTAAGTAAAGTTGTCTCCCTTTAGTCAAGGGCGATCAGAAGGCTCCCTTTTCAATAGCTACTACACCAAGGTGTAAGGGAGGGCACTACTCCTTTCCCTGGATTGCTCCACTTTACCCTTGATACGTATCTTATATTGCTGAGTGTTAAGCAAGGAGGTATCAAGTGCCATTTTTAAAGTCTTTGGTATGACTCGACCTGGGATTGAACCCAAGTCTCATGGACCATTGGCGAACACACAAATTCAAAATTTTATTGCAATTCACCTGAAGGAAGCTTAAAGAGCCATTAACTTGGTTTCAAAATAGGATTTTGTTGCTCAAATTTAAGGGGGGTGTTTATACACAAATAATTATGGTATCACTCCTATTTCTTTGAGGAATTATCTATTACTTTGACCAGGATTTTATCCACCATGTTATTTTTTCGTCTCTTAGATGATCATTCTGGAATGGTAATCAACTTGGTGCCTTATTCTTTATATCTTGTCTATGATATTTATTAACAATTATAGAATAATGGTCTGATCTTTAATTTGAATATATATATATATATATATATATATATATATATATATATATATATATATATATATATGAGTTCGTCCCTGCTTCTCCAGCAGTGTCCTACATGTCTGGTTCGTCTAACTCATGTACTCTTATGGACCCCATACATGGCCGTGCAAAAGCAGGACGACCAGCACGAACATACATTCAGCAGCTATGTGAGGATACAAGATGTTGTCCTGAAGACCTGCCTGGGGCGATGAACGATAGGGAGTAGTGGCGAGAGAGGGTCAGGGATATCCATGCTACCAGCGCGACATGATGATCATGATATATATATACCTACACACGTGTACAAAAAATATATATATATATATATATATTCAAGCAGGTTTTTTAAAGACCACTTCTTTAGGATCTTCAAGTAAAGACATTCAAGTCTTGTTATTTTTCATGTTGATAGAGAAAATGACCCATATTTTTACCCAAGCACTTCCAACCATGTCACTGAACGTTCTTGGGGGAATTATTGGTTGTGATTGTTTGTTTGGTGTGAGTTTTTTTAATTACTAATATACTAACCTTAGCACCTTTTCTACAATAAGCCCTCCTAACTGAATGAGCCAACTATAAAAAAAAACCTTTCCTAATGAATAAAAAAAGAATCATCTCACTCTTCCAGGTGTGTGTGTGTGTGTGTGTGTGTGTGTAAACAGAATTTGGCATTAAATTACTCATAAGGGTTGATATGCCATAAAACGCAACCAACCTTGAAACCTCCAGATGTATGTTAAATAGTACCACTGCTGTTCTACAAAGATGGTTTTGGCATTAAATAGCCCATGAAGTTTGATATGCTCCTATCTTATGTTGTGTGTGTGTGTGTGTGTATATATATATATATATATATATATATATATATATATATATATATATATATATATATATGCAAGGAACTTTGAGTGAATTTTGCTCTCCGTAGCTGTTAAGCAGTTATACATAAACAAAATAAATATGATATATAAGTGTTTAAAATTCCTTCACTTACCCTAGTTTCCTTGTGGCTGTGTGGTAGAATCTTGGGTTGGCGTACGAGTCAACTGGGTTTTGATCCCAGCTTTGAGAATCTCGTGTGTCTAGCCACATTGAAGAGTTGTGATACAACGAAGCAGTCTGTCTGTGGATGACTATATATATATATATTTATTATAATAATAATAATAATAATAATAATAATCATATTTACCAACCCCTCCGCTCGGGCAGGATATGACACAAGGTCAATTTTTATGTGGAGTTTAACAGGTTTGAATTTAGAGTTTTCCTTCTCCTAGACTAGTTGCCTCACCAAGGCTGAAGAACCTAGTCTGCCCTACTATTTACCCATAGCTGGAGGGAGAATAATTGGATTCGTACCTTTCCCAAGGGTATTAGTGCTATGTGAAATGCAATCAGTCTCAGCCAGGATTTGAACTCGTATCACCGTGTCCATTTCCAATGACGATAACCATTACACCACGGGCACCTCCCAATAATAATAATGATAATGATGAATATATTTAATGGCATTAAATATATATATCTAATATCTATTTATCATTATTATATAATAGCTCTATCCGAGATATTGAGCCCTCTTCATATTATATTGCACTTGGTTCGCCACAAATACACAAAGTGATTTAGTGACAACCAACTCTTGTTATATATATATATATATATATATATATATATATATAAAAGTTAAGCACAGGATTGGATATTTTTTCATGTCTGAAAACCACATGGAAATTGTCTACTTAAAAAACAGACTCGATAAATTCTTTACTATATTTATAGCAAAATTTAAACTTTTTAATTGATAACTTAATCCAAATTTAATTAAAACACACTACTTAAATGAAAAAAAAAAACTTTACTGACCTTTTAGGATGTTGCTCTTTTCAAGAAAGTCTTAGGATATCATAAACAAACTGTGCAATGTGTACCCATCCCTAATACTTTCTGAATGCCCCGCCTAATTTCACAAGGAAAATAATGTTCATGAAAATTTTGTTTGTCTCATTTCATAGAGTCAAATGAATAAACCAATCTTACTACCTTTTTGTACATTTTTATATTAATGTTACCTTTCAATTTAAAGTTACAAATGAAATTATTTGTCAGATTGTTAAATATGCACCTGTAATTTAAAGAAAATAGTTTTAAAATTTCGATTCATGGATTATGAAAATATTCAATTTTTTCTTCAATACAAATATCATATTCATAATGAATAATACACTGATTTTTCAAATATTCATTTTTTTTCTTTTAGTTATTCCGTTATATATCACGTCTGCAGAATGTTTTATCACACTGATCATATTATACTAAGATTTCAATTTTATATATCGAAAAGATCTTTTTACAGAAGACAGGAAAAAAGAAATCAAGTTTTTCCTATTTCTAAGACAGATGCTTACATGTGTGGGTCTTCCATAGTAAAAATGGTTGAGCTACCTTCAACGAAACATGACCTTGAATTACCTTTCACTTTAAAGTGACAAATGAAATTATCCGTCAGATTGTTATATACACACCTGTAATTTTAAGAAAATAGTTTTAATAAAATTTTGATTCACAGATTATGAAAATATTAAATTCTTTTTTGTTCAATACATGGATCATATCACTGCAAGTGATAATATTATAACAAGACTTAATTTTTTTTTATTTTTCATTTTTTTAGATTTATTTATTCATTTATCTATTTATTTATTTATTTATTTATTTATTTAGAAACAATCTTTTTTAATCAAAGAGAGGAGTGGAGAGAGAAAAGAATCAACTCTTCTCTGTTTTTAAAATGGATGCATACACGTATGGTCCTCCATAGGGATAATATTTGAGCTACCTTCAGCATAAAATTACTTGGAATTTTTTTTAGTAATGTGGCCCACCTGATAATGAGCCATGTCTCCTCCTGTAGCCCACTTCTTGAAAAAGGTTGTCCATGCTTGATGTAGAGGGTGGAGATTGGCAATTCTAATTGGACTTTTGATTAGGCTACATGTTCTCTACTCCTGTTTTAGTGTAAGGTCTTAACATCCAAATTTAAGTAACAGTGGGATTTGACAAATTGAGAAACCATTAACTATGAGGGGGGTGTCGTGGGGTAATGGTTAAAGCGATGGACTGCGGAATCGTAGTACGCGAGTTCGAACTCCAGTCACGCTATTACGTTCACTTTCGGGCAAATACCCTTGGGAAAGGTATGAACCCCCTTATCCTCCTAGCTATGGGTTAAATAGTACCATTACTGTTCTTCTAGGAGAATGGCTTTAGCATTAAATAACCTAAAAAGAGTTGATATGCCATTAAACAAAGAAACCAAACCAATTAACTATGATGATAGCAATTAAGAATGATTAGTTTGACATTACAAGCCTCTGTAGTAGACCAGTTCATATACCTTGGTAGCAATATCTCATTCAGTCAGCATAGTTAGCTGGGGCTGAAGAATATGCAAACTTTATCTCTGCAAAGGGGAAAAAAAACCCACCCCACAAAGTGTCCTGGATATAACACTAAACCATCTGATGGTGAGGCTTCAGTCCTGTAGCTTTGGGGAATGCAAAGTTCCTTTTTATTGCCATCACTCCCAGGTCCACTCTGACCTGGAGTGGTAGCATCTGATAGGGTCTT
Organism: Sepioteuthis lessoniana; assembly: GCA_963585895.1. Taxonomy (NCBI): domain Eukaryota; kingdom Metazoa; phylum Mollusca; class Cephalopoda; order Myopsida; family Loliginidae; genus Sepioteuthis; species Sepioteuthis lessoniana. The sequence goes on along the minus strand of OY757947.1, from coordinate 49,633,563 downwards.
ATCTGTGGGTCAAATTGAACTGTTCGACATTTAAACTGTTTGCAAACAAATGACTTATGCTAAACTGAATTGTTTGAAACTATTTTTGCATTTAACTGTATATAAACAAAGGACTAATATTTAATTGAATTGTTGGTGATACATAGCAATACTTGAAAACATCTGTGTGCAAAAAATGATCATTAGTAAATAGAATTATTTTTATTAGATAAAAATAAGTGAAACCATTTAACTGTGTGCAAAAAAAAAAGATCTCAGGCCCATTCAGAAATATTATCTACAAAATGTGTTTAGAAACCATATATTTGATATACAAGGTGTCTCAAAATAGATGCAACCCATTAATATTATAATGATTTATTATGGAGACAAGTGCAATGGCAGTCATTTGGAACATGTCTTGTAAAAAATGCATCCTTTGAGCTAGAGACGTCAAATCAATGTTTTTTGTTTATAATTGTTATTATAATAGATTCCAGGACATGCAATCTTTTTTTTTGCGTTTCTTGTCTCAGTAATAAATCATTTTCATATCAATGAGTTGCATCTATTTTGAGACAGTTTTGGAATGACTTTGTCTCCAAATAAGTAGTGACACAAAATATTTTTTCCTCTCTTGTCCAAGGCATTGTGATCGATGATTAATAGGTGTTATAGTATACTATTTTCAAATCTGAAACAAAAAAAAGAACACATTATTATTAGTAGAGTTATTAGCAGTCACATAGGTCTCATGTATATTGAGACACCTATGTGTTTATATAGATACTGAGTGGGCAGAAATAATGGGGGCAGTCCTGTGGGTCCCATTTATATTGAACCACCCTGTATAATGTTAAAGTAGAAATAATAAATTCCTGGTATCTTTGCTTTAGAAGAAAATGAACATTTTAAAATTGTTAGGGGTGTAGTTATTCATGAGTGATAGTGTATTTACAAAGTTTAGTCCGGCACATGTAAAAAATGCATCCTTTGAGCTAGGGACATCAATGTTTTTTTTTTAATTATTATATCAGTTTCCAGGTTATGCAATGTTTTTTTATTTTCTTGTCTCAGTAATAAATCATTATCATATTTATGGGTTGCATCTATTTTGAGACAGTTTTGAATGATTTTTTCTCCAAATAAGTAGTGACACAAAATATTTTTTCCTCTTTTATCTAAGGCATTGTGATTGAGGATTAAGTTGTTAAAGTATATTATTTTCAAATCTGAAACAAAAAAGAACCCAACATTATTATTATTATTCGTAGAGTTATTTGCAGTCACATGGGTCCCCTATATATTGAGACACCCTATATATGTATAAAAAGAATTTGGCATTAAATGACCAAACTAAACCAAAAACAAATATTTTTGATAGATGGATAGAGGATTTGGCATTAAATAACCTACACGAGTTGATATGTCATAAAAACCAACCAACCAGTCTGATCTAGTGAAAGCGATGTCAACATATGCATAGGTTAAGCTATTGATAAGTTAACGGCCAAATGGGAATCTGATCTCCATAAAGTAGGAATACTTCCTAGTTGTAACAGTGTCAATACTACTGTATGTTTGCACCTCTTGAACACTAACTTAGAGAACTAGGGAGGTGGGAACTACACAAGGATCCTGCTTACTGTTTGGAACAAATTCTGCAACCAGCAACACCTCACAATACAGCAGCTGTATAGCCACTTACCTCCCATCTCACAAACCATCTATGTAAGACAAGTAATACATGCTGAGCACTAATGACAAATTCATAAGTGATGTTCTCCTATGGACTCCTACTCATGGACATACCAGTGTTGGCCAACCAGCAAAAATTTACATTATCCAGTCCTGTGCAGACACTGGATGTTGTCTGGAGCAGCACTGCTCAAAAGTGGTTGTATGTGTACTGGTGTTTGTAAGTCTTCGACTGTTGGTACACGTCAAGTTTCCAGTTTAACATTAGGATAATAAAAATAATCTGTAAAAATGAAAAGGCATAAAATCTTTAAGTATCGTTGGATATTAGTCTTTACGTATGCTATGATAGAATATGATAAACAGAAATACGGGGGGGGGGGTTCCTCATGGTGTAATGGTTAAAGCGATAGACTGCGGAAGCGTAGTAAGTGGGTTCAAACTCCAGTCATGCAATTACATTCACTTTCAGACAAATACCCTTGGGAAAGGTATGAGCCTCCTTATCCTACCAGCTATGGGTTAAATAGTACCACTATTGTTCTTCTAGAAGGATGGATTTGGCATTAAATAACCTACAAAGATTGATATGCCATTAAACAACCAAACCATACCAAACCAAAATACTTTGTCAGAAATGAATTAATAATTAGCACAAATGTGGTACCAACCCACTGCACAGTGAAAAAAAAATATCTTGCCGGTAAGACTAGAGGGCTTTTAAAGAATGATGGCTTATACGGACAAATGGTGAGAGAGTGTCAAGGGAATCTTTGTTTTTAACATGGCATAGATCATGATGAAATTGGACTTTTTTTTTTTTTTTTTCCTGATATTAATCAACATTATTATGATGGCTTGGTGACAAAAACTGGCTTGTGTGAGCCTTGATATCTTTTGTGAGCCTTGATATCTTGATCGCCAATGTATATCTACCTTTTGTCTTTTAATTATTTTCGCAGTTGTTTTGTCTTATCATTTCAACCTTTTATTCAATGTAGAGTCATGTGCTTTGCATCTAATAGCCTCAATATTTTTCTATACCAACTTGTCCAAACGTTTTTTCTCACCAACTTCTATGGCAAATGAAATATTTTACAGGAATACCCCCCCCCGCTTATGCTTAATGGTTTAAGTCAGTTTCCTGCATTCCTAAATCTGGAATTATCATCACCTGCATCCTATTAAACAAGTTTTAAGACAATAAGATTATCTGACATATGTTCATGGGGAGGGTGCATAGTACCACACCCTTACTAGTTATCAGTTATTGACTTCACTGGTTTATCTCAACATTTACAGTATCTCTGATGACTGACTTGGTTTAATGGTTATTTAGTGAAGTGAGTTCTCACTGAGTGTCCCCTACTTCTGGTCTTGTGTTAAGTAAATGGCTACTTCCATCACTGCTTTGGCATATCAATCTTCTGGGGTTATTTAATGTCAAAGCCATCCTTATAGAAGAACAGCAGTGGTACTATTAGATAAATTTGAACCGAGATAGATAGTTTGGTTTGGTTCTGTTGTTTAATGGCATATCAACCTTTATGGGTTATTTAATGCCATTCTTGGAGAAGAACTGCAATGATACAATTTAACCCATAGTTGAGGAATAGGAGAGCTCATACCTTTCCCAAGGGGCATTAGTTCAAAAGTGACTGTGCAATTGGATTTCAAACTCTTAAAAAAAAAAAAAAATACAATATCATCTTACTGAAATAAATTAATGAAACAATTCTTTACCTTTCAAATATTTTCTAAGTCATAATAGTCTGTGTTTTTTTACTTGTGTTTTATTCGTGTCTATCATCAGACAAAACAAATAAAACATATACCCACACGAATATTTTAGGGTGACAGTTATGGAAGATATGGATGTTTTTTTTTTTTTTTTTTTTTTTTTCCAAGGCCCAGAGATGGTGTAATCCCTGTGTCAATTAAAAATTCTAAAAGATGTCCAACAGTAATCAAGCGACCTAAGCAAGACTAAAAAATAAATATGAAAAGTTCTCAGCCAAACCTATAAAAGAGTGACCATTATTCCTTCTTGTGTCTATTAAAAGTTTACAAGATGACCAATTGTACTCAAGTGACCTAAGCAAGACTAAAATATAAATATGAAAAGTTCTCAGCCAAACCAATTAGAGAGTGACTTGTATTAATAAAGCATTATTCCGTTTATGCTGTCCAGCATTTTCACCACTACACTGTACCAACCACTCCCCACTATTTTGGGAACCTTGTTGTGATGTTATAACTAGATTAAGTAGGCCATTGGCAGTGAGTTTAATTCTCACTGGGTGCTCATACTTCTGGCCTTGTACCCAACTAACTAAGTATGGAAATTTACTAAGCTTTTTGCTTAGATGTGGCACAAGGCCATATGAAAGGGGCACCCAATGAGACTCGAACTCACTCGTGTAGGTTTGCTAGTCCAGCTTGCTAACCATTACATCACCAGAGGCGCCTTACCCAACTAACTAAGTATGCTTAGTATAACCATCCTACTTGTTGGAAATGAAATTGGCAATATGAGTTCAAATCCTACTTGAGGTTATTTGCATTTCCCTTCACATTAATTCCCCTTAGGAAAGGCATGAATCCATCTCTTCCAACTGTGAGTAAATAGGGCAGGCTGGCTTCTTTAATGTGAGTGAGGCAACCAATCTAGGAGAAGGAAAACTGATTTCAAACCAGCTTTACCTTGCTATCTGTGGCAGAGGGATTGGGTAAATATACACTTCCATCACTTTAGGAACCTTGTTATGATGTAATGATTAGACAAATAGACTAAGCAGGTCATTGGTAGTGAGTTTGATTCTCACTGAGTTGGGTGCCCTATACTTCTGGCCATGTGCTTAACTCCTTTGTTTATCATTATCTACATGTATATTTACTCAATTCCTCTGCCGCTAGCAGGGTGTGACACAAGGTCAATTTTTAAGTGGAGTTTGTTGTGATGGCAGATAAATCTTAAAGAAAAAGAAAAAAAAAAAACTAGTAAATTATATTTAAATCAAATTTTGTTCTTAATGACTTTTCTGTTAGTTTGAAATGTCTGTAAGAAAAGTTCTTACCCAACCAAGAAAAAATAGCTTAAAAAAAGCTTTGATTAATTTTTAATGGTATGTCAACCTCTCGAGGGTTATTTTATACCTAGAGGTTAGGGAATCACATTCATATATTTTTTTGTTTAACTGTTTTAAGAGTCCTTTTCTTTTCTCACACAGTCCTACCAAATCAAAATAATTTATAAACATCTATTTGACCCATAGATGGGACCCAAACAGGTACTACCAGTCCAGATCTGAAAGGGTACTCCAGATTAATGGGATATCAAGCCCAGGTTTTCTGAACTGGAGTTTTGTCATTAGATGTAGATTTAGCGTCATACTCAAGACACCACTTTTTTGCATTGCCCAGTCGGCTGGGGCTGTAGAATACACTGACTGCACCACTGCAGAGGGGTAAGATAACCCCCCCCCCCCAACGAGTGTCCTAGATATGACACTAAACAATCTGATGGTGAGGTTCCAGTAATGCTGGGGCATTGGGGAATGCGGAGTACTCCTCTATTGCCACCGCTCCCAGGGTCTGGCCCTACGTGGTAGCACCTGATAGGGCCCTATCTATGGGTTAAATAGAACTAACGGCATACTTATACTAAGCTGAATTGTTTAACTGAATAGCTTGAAATAGAAATGTTTTTGACAATTAAACTGTACTTATATTTAAACTGTGCTTATGCTAAACTCAATTATTTGAAATAGAACTGTTTACTGAATTGTTTGATATAGAACTGTTTTGACATTTAACTGTGTGTAAACAAAATCTGTACTTTTAGCTGAATTAGAACTGCTAGACTAAACTGATTAGTTTTAATAGAAAGGTTTTTCACAATTAGATTGTACTTACATTTAAACTGCGTGCTTATGCTAAACTGAATAGTTTGAAATAGAAATGTTTTTGACAATTAAACTGTGTACTCATGCTAAACTGAATTGTTTGAAATAGAACTGATTATTTACATAAAAATGGATTTGGCGTTAAATAACTTACAAAGGTTGATATGCCATAAAACCCAACCAACCAACTTTTTTGCAGGGAGAGGTCTTACCCCTTTGTGGGGGATAGTCAGTGTGTGTGTGTGTGTGTGTAAGTTCTGCTGACAGGGTAAAAAGAAACTTTTGAAATAATTTGCCAAGTGTGTTGATGTGTAGGATTGAATAGATGGAATAATGTTTTAATATAGGTCACTCTTTTATTGGTTAGGCTAAGAACTTTTCATTTTGATATTTTAGCCTTGCTTAGGTCACTTGATTACTATTGGTCATCTTGTAAACTTTTAATAGATGCAAAGAGGATTCATTATCTCTGGGCATTTAAAAAAAAAAATCTTTTCTCTCTCCAGGTTCCCTTCCCATATCTCCTGTAACTGTCACCCTAAAATATTTGTGTGGGAATATATTTTATTTGTTTAGTCTGCTGATAGACACAAATAAGACGACATGCAAAGAATATTAATATGACTAATATGATATAGAAAATATTTCAAAGGTAATAAAATTGTTTCATTAATTCATTTTAGTAACATGGTTTTTTTTTGTTTGTTTTTTTTTTTTTAATGCATCAAATTTGAGCTGACTGTTATGACTGACTGATTAATTTTAATGATGTTTCAACTCATCTCGGATTATGTTATGCTTCAAGTTAGAGAATTGTATTCATCAAATTTTTGTGTAAAGTTATGATACCATGATTTCTAAACTAATACAAATGATATACACACAGATAAATGGTTTCAAGTATTCCTATCTAATACAAATAATTTGCACACAGTTGTATGGTTTTAAGTATTCCTATCTAATACAAATAATTTGCACACAGTTATAGGCTTTCATGTATTCCTATCTAATACAAATAATTTGCACACAGTTGTATGGTTTCATGTATTTCTAATACAAATAATTTGCACACAGTTGTATGGTTTCAAGTATTCCTATATAATACAAATACTTCTTTAGTTTTAAGTAGTCATTTCTATTTAATGGTAATTTGATTTCACAGTTATAGTTTCAAATAACTAATAATAATCCTTATTAAACAATTTTTTTGCACAAACAATCTCTAAAATCTGAATTTAGATGTGGGACACTTAGAAATACTACCACTCCAGGTCAGACTAATTCATCTTTGAAAATTAGATAAGCAAAAAAAAATTGTTTCCTAAATTAGTTTTAGTAAGATGGTATCTTGGTTTTTTTTTTTTGGTTTTTTTTCAATAAATCAAATTTGGGCAAACTATAATCTGGTCAATATATTTTATTTTAATCATCAAAATGGAGTCCTTGGCATTACTCCCAGGTCCACTCTGATTCAGATTGGTAGTACCTGTTAGGATCCCATCTATGGGTCAAATTGGTGAAGAAACACCAATCTGTATACCATGACAAGAGCCTTACACAGTAAATCATATACTGACAAGTAGTATAGACCTTAAACAGACCCACCTGAGACACTACCTGGAGAGTAATTTGAAGAAAATCTTTGACAAAGTTAACCCAGATAACCTTTTGGGGTTCCTAAAGGCAACGAATATATACAATAAGAGATAATAAAAAAAATTCCTCTGAAACTTTTATAGCATACGTACAAATTCTTAATTGGAGGGGTAATACTCCCACATATTTTTAACTGCTCAAAAACAATAATTATATATATATTCGTCTTCTATATTTTATATATATATATATATATATATATATATATATATATATATATCATCCACTGGCAGACTGTTTTGTTCTATCAGAACTCTTCAGTGTGGCTAGGCACGTAGGACACTCGAAGCCGGGATCGAAACCCATCCAACTTTACGTTAAACTTAGTATCAGACCGCTCGGCCAACAAGCGTACTACATTGGCTAAGGGAATTATAAGGTCTTTATGTAGCAACAACAGCAGCAGCGTCCGTTTGTTTACATTTTTTATATCCTATCGGCTACCAGAGTGCTTAATTCTTTCAAAGAGCTTTGCATTATGCAAGCGGCGGCCGAAAATTCCTTCGCCAGTGTGCTCAACCCCCATGGGGGAGCGTATGTAATATATATATATATATATATATATATATATATATATAAAGGGATTGATATGCCATAAAATCAATCAATCATATGAATCAAATAGAACTCTTTAAAAATTATTCATATAATATAGACCCCCCCCAAAAAAAAAAAAACTTTAACCACTACACAAAAAATGTGAATATGAATGTACAACAAACGTGATTTCCTCGACTGGTTGACATGCCGTTAAACTCAGTCATTCATTTACTTATCTTTACATATGTAATATTTGTCAATTCTTTTGTGTTGAAATTATTAAAATGTGTGTATTAATCTGCTTTATCGTGTACAAGTATGTGATGGCTGGAAGAATATTATTTGGGGTATGTTTTGACTAAGTGACACTGCCGGCTTATTGTTATGCATATTTGCACACACACACATTCATGTGATATACAAATATGATCATAACAAATACACACAGGATAGTAATACAGAGTCATGAAACATCGTCATGTATGTGTCACCTGTGTATCCGTCTGATTATGACCAATTGTGCACTGCCGACATCAGCCGACCCAACCATAAATATATGTACTTTATATTTGCATTAGGTCAATTATTGTATAATCTTTTTGCATTTCCTTTCTTACTCTTCCCTCTATCAGCAGGGATTAGAAAACACTGATTAAATAGAAATAATTAATTAAAACCATACAGCTATGTGCAAATTATTTGTATTAGAAAGGAATACTTGATATTATTAACTGTGTTAAAAAAAAAACTCTTTTGAAACTAGTACACAAAAAAAATGTAAATATGAATGTGATTCCCTAACCTAGGCATAAAATAACCCTAAATAGGTTGACATGCCATTAAAATCAGTCAAATATATATGCATTAGATCTCATATAGTACATGTTCTGGATAACCTTTTTTTTCTCTCTTTCTCCCTCTTTTTTTTCTCTCTCTTTCTTTCTCTCTTTCCCTCCTCTTTCTCCCTATCCCTCCTCTTTCTCTCTGGTCTTATCCATGGGTCAAATAGAACTGTTTAGACATTTAAACTGTGTGCAAACAAATGACTTATGTTAAATTAAATTGATAGAAGTAGAACAGTTTGATCATTTAACAAATGACTGATGTTTAATTGAATTGTTAGTGATGCATAGCAATACTTGAAACCATCTGTGTACAAACAAATAAGTAATATTGGCTAGAATAATTAGTGTTAAATAGCAATACTTGAAATGCTTTAACTGTGTTCAAGTGAATGAATAGTGTTGAAATAGAATAATTAGTGTTCAATAGCAATATTTGTAACCACTTCACTGTGTAAAAACAAATGATGATATTGAATAGAATTATAAGTGTTCTATAGCAAAAATTGAAACCATTTAACTGCATAGAAACAATAGCAATACAAGTGTGCAAACAAATTAATTCTAACTCATTTAAAAATCAAATTACCTACAATCTATTCACTTAATAATCATATGTATATCCATTTAAATGTGTACTGACAAATGACTGTTACATAGGAATACTTGAAACCATTTAACTGTATGGAAAAATAATGAGCTCAGGCTTGTTTTAAAATGTTATCAGCAAAATGTATTTAAAAATCATTTATTTAATATATATATATATATATATATATATATATATATATATATATATATATATATATATAAAAGAGGATTTGGCATTAAATAACCTACAAGGGTTTATATACCATAAAAGCCAACCAAACCAAATCATATATATCTAATATATACGTATTAAGAGGATTTGGCATTAAATAACCTACAATGGTTGATATGCCATAAAACCCAACCCAACCAAATCATATATATTTTATTTATATGTATTTAGAGGATTTGGCATTAAATAATCTACAATGGTTGATATGCCATAAAACCAAACCAAATCATATATATTTAATATATATGTATAAAGAGGATTTGGCATTAAATAACCTGCAATGGTTGATATGCCATAAAACCCAACCCCACTAAATCCTATGTATTTAATATATATGTATAAAGAGGATTTGGCATTAAATAACCTGCAATGGTTGATATGCCATAAAACCCAACCCCACTAAATCATATATATTTAATATATATGTATAAAGAGGATTTGGCATCAAATAGCCTATAATAGGTGATATACTATCAAGCCAAACCTAAGTTTTTATAAAATTGTACTGTTATCTAGATATAGTATGTTTGTTGCACCACATATTGTATATGTGTTGTATTGCCTTTCTCTCTTTCTTTTCCTCTCTACGTTTTTATTTCATTGTTGGTTCTGTAATTTTTAATTCTTGCTTCATAAATCATTTTTACTCACGCCACCAATTTGTACCTGTAACTTCCCCCACCCAGGCATAATACATACCTCTCTTTCCCCTTGATTTGCAATACCCAAGTGACATGCCGGAAAATGATATATTGTTTTCTTCTATATTACTACATTTTATAAACTGCTGTCTAAAATACTGTATGTTTATTGTATATGTATTACGTCACTCTTCTGGGTGGGCAGGGTTAATCCCCCATTGTGTATTGTCTTATGTGCTGAACTGCAACATCATAATAAGCAGGTTCAAATTCCAGTTGTGCTATTATGTTATCTATATTTATAAAATGATAATTTCAGCTGAACGACCAGAATACTGAGGAGAATCCGGGAGACTTGCTGTCACTCAATCTCCAGTGAAAGACCATCAGCTAAATCTGATATGAAAAATTCTCATGGAGTAAATAATAATAAAACTCTGATGCAGAATGGTACTACCTATAGGGTCCCATCTGTGGTTCAAATGGATCTGTTTAAAAATGATTCATCTCTGATAGAACTGTGTACAAAAAATCCCCTCTTAATCAATTACTTTAAAAATGTATGGCGTATAGGTAACTGGGTTAGTTATTTTGTTTAGTTTCGTAGGTTGGTGTCATTGGTGGTGGTCGGTTGTTGTAGTATCTGATTCCATTGTTCTCTTCTTACCCTATTTAACTTGTTGGCTTCTTTTCTTTGTCTGTAGCAGGCTGCAAGAGAATTACAGAAGGAAGAAAAGAGACAAAGATACCGTTTTAAATTTCAACTTTATTTTAGGGTGTAAAACGGCTATTCACTAGCAAGGAGGTGTTTTCTTAGCTAATAGATGTAGTTGTTTCCTCTAAAGGCATTGAAGAATATTAGTCATTTTTGGTGAGGAATGAGTTTAGAGTCTGTGATCATGTCCAGAAGGTGTTTTTGTGAGGTATGTTAGCGTAGACGGCTACTAACAGGAGAATCATTTCAGTGAGTTGTAAGTTTGAAAGTCTGTCCTATTGTTTAGTAGATATATTCAGCAAAGGCTGCTACTGGTGGGAGAGTGAATCACTGTACCACTAAGCGGACGCTTGGTCTTCCTCACTAGCAGCTGGAGAGTAGTAGTTCTTTCCAGTCTGAGTGGTCACTGCTGAATGAAATAAAATTTCTCTTCAGTGACCGGGAAGTCTGTCTTTCAGGCATGCACAGCTCTTACTTCCTGTCAGAGGTTTTCGGGAACTGCTACACTTTTGAATTTCTTTTTCTTTTTTATGAATCTCCACAAATGTAAATATGAACTTATAATGAATGTGATTCCCTAACCTCTGGACATATGATAACCCTAGACAGGTTGACATGCTGTTAAGATTACAGTAAATTTCTGAAAATATATTGTTGTCGTTGAGTATTGTTTTACTTTCATGTGTATGTTGAATATAATCAATAGTATTAGTATTGTGTTAAGATTAGTTAGGTACTCAAAACAACTAGAAAGTGACCGTGTTATAATGGTTAACGTCATAGGAAGTGGAAAGAGGGATCCGAGTTCAAATCCCAGACAAGGTTGTTTTCATTTCACATTGCACTAATAACCTTAGAAAAGGTATGCACCCAACTATTATCTCTCCAGCTATGGGTAACTTGTAGAAAAGACTGGGTTCTTTATTCTTGATTAGGCAACCAGTCTAGGAGAAGGAAAACTCTGAATATAACACCAATGTTACTCTGCTTAAAAATTGACCTTTTTAGCCCATCCCGTCTGTAGAGGAATTGGGTAAATAAACCCCTGAGTTATTTAGTCTTATGAGAGTCTTTTAGCTCCAACTTCCTTCAAATCTGGAGTCTGTTATTTTATCTTTTTTATTTTTTTCCACTGAAATAAAAAAAATCAAAAAATCTAAGTAAATGAAACTAGTCTTAATCGTAGGACCGTTTGTGAATTTTATGCTGTTAACATAGGAAAATCTTTCAGGAATTGACCATCTGCAGTGAATGTTAAGTCTTGGCATCGAGCCAAATGACATACCACTGATTTAAATAAGATATTATAAAGTATCTTACATGCAAACTATTTAAGTGGCTGTTTTATTGTTTTTTTTTCGTTTGTTTGTTTTTTTAATCAAATGCCTGTTTTAAGTCACTTCACTAAGAATAACTCATTTTGGCTTTTTTAGCATTTACTAAAACTTTTTTTTCTTTTTCATCAAAAATGTCTTCGTTTTAACTTTGCTTATGGCAGTTTGCCAAATACCTCCACCCAATATGCTGACTGCATCCCCTGCAGAGAGAGGAGATTCTCCCCAATAAAAAGGGGATATCCTGTGTATAACATTTAACTACATCTGGTGAGGCTCCAGTTCTGGAAATCTAAGAAGTGTGGTATACCCTTTCTTTGCTCTTACTCCCAGGTCCCGATTAGTTCCATTTAGACTTGGTAAGGCAACCAATTTTGGAGAAGAAAAACTTTGAATTCAAACCAGTTTTATTCTGTTCCTGCCTGTGGCAGTGGGGTTGTGCTGGTACTTGTTAGCATCCCATTTAGGCATTAGATAGAACTGTTTAAAAATTTGTATTTGATCAGACTGTGTGCCAAAAGAAAAAAAAAATCTATTAAGAAACAACAACACAAAAAATGTAAATATGAATTTCCATTGAATACATTTCCCTAATTTCTAGGCATAATATAACCTTAGATGGGTTGACATGCCATTAAAATTATTCAATCTGTCCTATTTTTACATTGCTATTTCTTGTGTAATATTATACATATAATTTTTTTTTTTTTTTTGCATATATTCTAAATTGCCTATAGAATATTGTTTTCTATTATTTAATTAACAGGCTTTTAAATTACTAATTACAATATTTTAGATTTTCAGCCAAAAATCCTCATGAAGAAGGCCTGTGTATGGGGGTAGGAATTCCGGGTATGCCATAGCCAGATACGGATGTGTGTGAAATGGACATATAATGTTCATATATATATAGAACATAGGATCTTGAAACACGAAAAACACTTATGACTTCTTAGTTCAGGTACGAAATTTTTTATTAACTTTGAGTTTAAAGGTTCTTCGACATAAGGAGAGAGATACGCATTCTTTCTATTCTGGCTTTTTCATCTGCCCCCCATCTCGTGCGACACCTGCCCAAGGCCTCCGCGAGCAAGCGAAAGTCAACTCTTCTCGTTCAGTGTCCAGTTCTAACTAACTGACTTTTTCAAAATCCCAAAATCCTCCGCGTGCTTCCAGTGCATGACGTCGTTCACACTCCCTCGCCCAGTTTCCCATCATGGGCTATTGTGACATCTTTGCTCCGCCCACACGCGTGAACACCTGTATTAATGTTGCATCTAAGTAACCCATGCACTGAGCCGAAAGGTTCTCAGCCTAACTAAACCCAAAGGCATAAAACGAAATCCGTTGGCCATTATATTACACCGGGTTCTATGTTGAAATAGCTAGTGTAATCTTATTAACCATTGATTTGTATAAGATGCACTATTTTTTTTAGAAATTTTAAACAAATTTTAACCCCAAAGTTGGTGGGGGGTGAATTATACATGAGAACTGTATTATTTACTTTATTTTCTGATTGCATGTCTCACCATATTAAAAACAGGGTGACCAAAAGTAAGTTATATCTATTATCCAAACTGTGTTTTTCACTGTTACATAGAAATATCTTCTAGAACATGTGTTAATGATTTTGATTCTCCTAATGTAAGATTATTTTTGTTGCAAGCTTGTTGCATTTTGATATGAACATGTCCATTCCAAAAACTATATAAATTCTTGTTTTAATTCATATGAACTAAAAAAAAAAAAATTGAACAAATACTCAAGAGGATTTGGCATTAAATAACCTACAATGGTTGATATGCCATAAAACTCAACCAAACCAAATCATATATATTTAATATATATGTATAAAGAGGATTTTGCATTAAATAACCTACAATGGTTGATATGCCATAAAACTCAACCCAACCAAAACTTCCTGCATATACTTTCTATTTAGGTTTGTGAAAGGAGCAAAATAAAATAGTGGGGAAAAACCTGACCCCAAATTATGATTTGTTGAGAGAAATAATGATCTGAAAATAACCATGGCTAAAATTCAGAAAAGCTTAATATATTTAGCAGCTTGATGACTTGAAACGAGAGAGGACGTAGCGTTTCAACAAATGAGAAAATGCCAACATTTTTATATATTTCATCTATTCTCATAAATAACTGCGAAAATTCACAAATGTTTTTGTTTTGTAAATAAACTTTTATTTAGAGATGAGCATAGTTCCTGTCATTTCAGATGCAATTATTTCCAAAGAGAACAGAATTTCAAAGCATATCTCTCTGGCCTTTAACTGTGTTCTCACCTCCACATGAGTTGTTGCAAAAAAATAAATACATAAATAAAAAAAAAAGAATTACAAGGTCTTAGAATTCTGACTCTAGTGCAGCACCCTGCCGGTGCACAAGTCGTTCTGACATTTCTTGGAAGCCAGACAATTTTTTTCGGTACCCACACATAAACGGAGGTATGGCATAACGGTTATTATTGTTGAAATTGGAACTGCCATACTCAATACAAAAGTAGAGAAAAACTGCCAAAAATATCAAGTTTTAAGTTTTGGCCATGATCCCGTTATATGTATATTTATCATCTTTTACTCAAAAATATAAGATTCTTTTTTGAATTTGGGAGTTTCCAAACATTCCCCCAACCGATTTTGTTGCTCTCGAGTATTTAGCAACGGACACTCATAGATGATTTAATGTCCGTTTGACCCCCTCCCCTCCCTTTCGGCCCTCTGTGGACTGGGCTCTTTAACCATGGTATGGCAACTGGTCTCAGAAGGAAAACTCTGAATTCAAACCTGTTAAATGTTTTGGATGGCACAGCATTTTATTTGTTTTGTCAACGTGTGTATGAAATGATGAAATTAGAAAGTAAGAAAAAAAGTTTAGCAGTTGGTAACACTTCATTCATTGGCAAAATGTGTCTAGTCTGTAGAATACATCGACTTCATCTTTGCAGAGGGGGAAGACTCCCTCAACAAGTGTCCTGGATATGACTTTAAACAATCTGATATTGAGACTCCAATCATTCTGGAGCTCTGGGGAATGTGGAGTACTCCTTCATTGCCATTGTTCTCAGGTCCACTCTGACCCAGTGCCTGCTTGGATCCTATTTGTGGATCAAAGTAGAACTGTTTGATATTTAAATTGTTTGCAAACAAATGACTTATAACACATCATTCAATTAGTTCCAGGCTTGACATATAGATAGTGCTACTAATAAAAAATCCATGATTTTTATTAAGTACTATCCTTCAAATGGCACGTGTCAAAATTTGAGCACAATCGGATTATTAGTTTACAAATTAGTTATTAAAGAGAGGCTACTGTTGCAACCAGGCCATTGAGTAGAGTGTTCGCCAATGGTCTGGGAGACTTGGGTTCAATCCTAAGTCGAGTCATACCAAAGACTCCAAAAAATGGTATTTGATGCTGCCTTGCTTAACACTCAGCATTATAAGGTAAGGATCAAAGTTAAAGTGGAGCAATCAAGGGAAAGGAGTAGCACTCTCCCCTACAACCCGGTGTAGTAGCTATTGAAAAGGGAGCCTTCAGGTCACTCTTGAATAAGGTTGCCAATCTTAATTTTATGTTGATAAGGCATTGCTTTCTAATGGGGAAAAATACTGTTCAAGCAAAGCAATAACTTAATAAGTGTTATTTGGACTCTGGACGAGACTGATTGCATTTCACATAGCACTAATACCCTTGGGAAAGGTATAAATCCAATTATTCTCCCTCCAGCTATGGGTAAATAGTAGGGTAGACTGTGTTCTTCAGCCTTGGGGAGGCAACTAGTCTAAGAGAAGGAAAACTCTAAATTCAAACCTGTTAGACTCCGCTTAAAAATTGACCTTGTGTCATATCCTGCCCGAGTGAAAGGGTTGGTAAATATGGTTATTCGGACTCTGCTCTGTCGGAAGCAATGGTTAAGAGGTGGTATACTGACTTTAAATGCGGTCATACAGACACAAATGATACTGAATGCCCAGGTCACCCAAATTTGGCAGTTGTCCTGGAAAATACCAAAAAAAACTCTACAAACTCATTTTGGCCAATCATAAATTGAAGTTGTGTTCGATAGCAGAAGAGTTGGAGATCGCAGAAGGCAGTGTATTCACCATTTTGCAAATACAGTTGTCAATGAGAAAGCCATGTTCAAAGTCGGTGCAGTATTTGCTCACAATCGATCAAAAACAACGTGTTGATGATTCAGGGCGTTGTTTGCAACTGTTTCAACGCAACAAAAAGGAATTTTTGCATAAATATGTGACAATGGATGAAACATGGATCCACCACTTCATTCCGGAGTCAAATCGGCAGTCAGCTGAGTGGACAGCAGCAGTTGAAATCTGTCCAAAGCCACCAAAGATGCAAACATCAGCAGGCAAGGTTTTGGCCTCCAAAAGGTATTTTGTTTATTGATTACCTTGAGAAAGAAAGAACTATCAATAGTGAATATTATATAGCATTATTGGTGTGTCTGAAGGAAGAAATCGCCAAAAAACGACCACAAATGAAGAAAAAAGTGCTCTTTCTCCAAGGTAATGAAGCATGTCACAAGTTGATCGCAATGATGGCAAAACTACATGAATTGCACTTTGTATTGCTTCTGCACCCACCCTATTCTCTAGATGTGGCCCCTAGTGACTACTGGCTGTTTGCAGACCTCAAAAGAATGCTGCATGTAAAGAGATTTGGCTGTAATGAAGGAGTGTTATCAGAAAATGAGGCATATTTAGGGGCCAAAGACAGGTCGTTCTACAATAAAGGCATTGAATTGTTAGAGAAGCATTTGAATCAGTGTATCACCCTCGAAGGAGACTATGTTGATGAATTAAGTCGAATTTTGGCTAAAAGTTGTTTTATTTGTTAGGCTCCAGATTTATTGAGTGATGTGTTACTAAATTGAATTTTCAGAAATAGAACTGCTTGATTGTTTAATTGTGAGTAAAAAATTTATTGGAATGCATGGATACGTTTTTGTTTTTTTTTTCTTTTTAAACATGAAAAAATAAAAAATTTTTAGAAATTTATGAAATACTGGTTATTTTAGGAGAGTTATAACTTCAGATGAACAAAATTTAAATGAAAGAATTATAATTAATTAATAATACGATAGATATAGAAGGGAGGAGTTTCTTGGAGTAGTGTCTAATGTGCTGGGCTGCAACATCATAGGAAGCAAGTTCAAGTTTCAATCATGCTATTACATTCACTTTTGGACTAATGCCCTTGGGAATGTTATACACTCCATTATCCCTTGCAAGTATGGATTGAATATTGTTCTTCTGTAAAAATGACTTTGGTATTAAGTAACCCATGAAGGTTGATATGCAATAAAACAAAAAAAAAACAGATATAGAAATCACATAAATATTAAAATAAGATTTACTTTCTTTTTTTTTTTTTTTTTAATTTAAAAAAAAAAGAAAAAAATTTAATATCAATCTTGGGTTGAAATTCTGTCAATTTTGAAGCTGAAAATTAATGAAATTACCTTGTTCTAGTTCCTTTGTTGTTTATTGGGAATTGGTTGTAAGATCATGATCGTCCTTAAAATGCTTCAATTTGATCTTTTATATTCATATTACCATGAATTGTGTCATACAAGTTGACCTCAAGATCTTTAGCTTCAAATACTGGGTGAGACCTATATCTACTGTGTAGGTTGATTCCCCCAATACAGTAGGCTATTGTGACATTCTGGTGAGTGTTTATCGTCAGTGCATTAGTTGTTAAAACCACCGTGTGATATAGCGTTAATATAATACTTAACTTGTCCTACAATTTTTATTATTTTGTATTAATCTCTGTGTTAATTTAAGTACATTCATCAAACACGAGTTTAAATTGGAAATGTTTGTGGCAATCTGTTGGAGTTAGGCTAAGTGGTTGTACAGGGTGTCTCAAAATAGATGCAACCCATTAATATGATAACCCATTTATTACAGAGACAAAAACTCCATATCAGCTGGTGTGAGTTGATGCTTGATCAGGATTCTGTACAGCTGAAGATTCTTCTTTAAGATTCTTTGCAACAATGCATGTGAAAAACCAAGTTCTTAAGAATGTCTTTAGAGGGACTTTTTTGGACTTCTTCCAACAGAATCTCTCACTGCATCCACATTGTCAGCACGTCTTGCAATCAACTTCTTGTCAGATTTGGGATTTTCTGCCTTCGAGTTGAGGTTGTTTACTGACTTGGTAGCATGAAATTTGTGTACTCAACAATAAATTTGCCTTTTCTACGGATAATTGTTAAAGTTAAACTTCCTGTGAAATTTTGCTTACATAGTTTTAATTAATTTGTCTCAAAATAAATAACACAAAATATTTTTTCATCTTTTGTCCAAGACATTGTGATCAAGGATTAATAGTTATAGTGTGCTATTTGCAAATCTGAAACAAAAAAAAAACTACATTATTTGTAGTTGTAAACCGGGACATTGGTGTAATGAGTAGAGAGTTTGCCAGTGGTCCGGGAGACTGGGGTTCAATCCCAGGTCGAGTCATACCAAAGACTCAAAAAATGGTACTTGATACCGCCTTGTTTAACACTTGGCATTATAAAGTAAGAATCAAGGGTAAAGTGGAGTAATCCAGGAAATGGAGTAGCACCCTCCCCTACATCTCAGTCTAGTAGCTATTGAAAAAGGAGCCTTCAGGTCACCCTTGACTATGGTCACCAACTTTATTATTATTATTAGTAGTAGTAGTATAGGTATTAAGTCACATGGCTCCCATGTATATTGAGACACCCTATATTATCAGTCACATGGCTCCCATGTATATTGAGACACCCTATATATTAGGAATACTGTTCCATTGGTTGACCACTCTGTGGTAAAGGTTTGGATTTTAACCCTGTTGTATAAGTCAATCTAGTGTTGTTGTTTTTTATTGTTTTTTTTTTTTTTCTCCAGGTTTAAAAAGTCAACTTGTACACTGCAATTTACTGTAAATAAAAATGTTTCTTAAAGACATTTCTTGATACCTAACAAACAGTCTTTTGCTTTTTGTTTTTAATTAGTAAATAGATCCACATATCATCAATCTCAGATCTCTATGTAAACAGAGAGCGGATCACTTCCATGACGGATCACTTCTGTCACAATAGTTATGTGCTACTTACTAGGGTATTTGATTTCAGGTGCAATTAGTTAGTAAACCAGATGATTCACTTCCTTCTCTGAGCATGATAACACACTAAATTCTGAATGCTTGTTGGATTTTACAAGTATACTAATCTACACATACATGTGCCTGTGTGATATCAACTAAAGAGTGTTGTTAGCTATCAAAATGATGAATCTGTTTTATGAGTCCCAGTCAAATGGTTTTCTTATTGAACATCTCAAGATGACATAGTCCAGCCTCTATTGACTTTGTATTTATGTTTTTTTAAAACTTTTTTTTAACAACATATTTCTATTTAAATGTTTTAAATTATTTCAAATTGGAAATAAGTGTTTGTGGTACAATGGAATTTTGAACGAGGCTGTCTGAATTTCACATAGCGCTAATACCCTTGAAAAGGGCATGAATCCAATTATTCTCCTTCCAGCTATGGGCAACTAGGTATGGGTCTTTAAGCTAGGTATGGCAGCTAGTCTAAGAAAAGAAAAACTCCGAATTCAAACCTGTTAAACTCTGCTTGAAAAATTGACTTTGTGTCACATTCAGCTGGTCTGGAGGGATTGGGTAAATACAGACTGGGCTCTTTAACTTTGCTATGGTAACCAGTCTAGGAGAAGGAAAACTCTGAATTCAAACCTGTTAAACTCTGCTTAAAAAAATTGACCTTGTGTTACATTTTGCTCATCATTTCATGGGTTAAATTGTACTACTCCTAGTGGATAGTGTTTGCCAATGGCCCAGGAGACCGGAGTTCAATCCAATATCGCGTCATACCAAAGACTTTAAAAATGGTACTTGATACCTCCTTGCTTAACTCTCTGCAATATAAGGTACATATCAAGGGTAAAGTGGAGCAATCCAGGGAAAGGAGTAGCACCCTCCCCTGCACCTTGGTGTAGTAGCTATTGAAAAGGGAGCCTTCTGGTCGTCCTTGACGAAGGTCACCAACTTTTCTTACTGTTCTTTGGGAATCCCTATTATATGGCGTCTAATGTGATGGATTGCAGCATCAAAGTAAGCAAGTTCAAACTCAATCTCGCTATTACATTTACTTTTAGACTAATTATTAGAATCCTCGTTGCCATTCTGATCTTTTATTCTCAGAATCCAGTGCTGGTAATCCTAGATTTCCTCTACTATTAAGATCCAAAACGTAGAATTTTTATGGCCGAAAGTTTGACTTGTAATTGAGGATGAATATCTGAGGATTGGCCAATTTTTACCGGAACTGCTGTTATTAAAAGAGTTCTTAAATAGAAATGACCATTTTTGCATACTATGGAAGTCGGACCTAACTGATAAAATGAAACGCAGTTTCTTCCAGGCAGCGGTTGTGTTGATACTGCTATATGGATGCACCACATGGACGCTAACGAAGCGGCTGGAGAGGAAACTAGACGGAAATTACACAAGAATGTTGAGAGCAGTATTAAACAAGTCCTGGCGACAACACCCCACGAGACTCCAACTATACGGACACTTGCCCCCCATCACGAAAACTATACAAGTCAGACGAACCAGACACACGGGACACTGCTGGAGAAGCAAGGACGAGCTCATAAGCGATGTACTCCTGTGGACCCCCACATATGGATGTGCAAAAGTAGGACGACCAGCACGAACTTACATACAGCAACTATGTGAGGACACAGGATGTAACCCTGAAGACCTGCCGGAGGCAATGAATGATAGGGAGAAATGGCGAGAGAGGGTCAGGGATATCCGCGCTGGCGGCGCAACATGATGATGATGATGACTAATACCAAAGACAATCCAACAGGGCAACTAATTAATAATTTTAATTGCTTTGTCAGTAAACTTAATAATTGTTTTTCTATATCGATTGTTCCGTAATATTTTCCTCTGGATTACTTGGAAAAAAATGACACCATTTATTTGATGATAATTGCAAATGATTTTAAAATGCTTTCAGTCCCAGGTCCACTTGGACTTGGAGTGGTAGTACCTGTTAAAGTTCCTGTCGCCATTTTGATCTTTTCTTCACAGAATCAAGTATTGCTAATCCAAAAGATACATCTTCCTGACAGAAACTTCAACCAGCAATTGAGTATCTGAGTATAGTTGCAAATGATTTTAAAATCCTTTCAGTCCTCGTCTATGATTGGCCATTTTTTATTGGAAGTGCTGGCTGTTGTCGGAAAGTTCATAAATAAGAATGATAATCCTGCGTACCACTTATACTCAAAGACAATCCAATGCTAATATCCTTGGGAAAGGCATGAACCTACTTAAACCCCAGCTATACTTTAAATGGTATCACTTCTATTCTTTTGCAAAGATTGCTTTAACATAGTTCGATATGCCATTAAACAAAGAAACCAAACCAAACAAAACCAAATCATTTTTTAAATTGTTTACTAATATTACATAGAAATTATATATATACTGGCCCATTAGCCTAGTGGATAGAGTGTTCCCTAATGGCCCAGGAGACTGGGGTTCAATCATACTAAAGACTAAAAAAAATGGTACTTTATACTTTCTTGCTTAATACTCAGGATTATAAGGTATGTATCAAGGGTAAAGTGGAGCAATCAAGGGAAAGGAAAGCACCTTCCTCTACAACTCTATGTAGAAGCTATTGAAAAGGGAGCCTTTGGGTGGCCCTCAACTACGGTTGGCCAAATTTACTTTTTTACTTGTGTTTGTGTATATGTGTATGTTTGAGTAACACAGTAAAAATGGCACTGCAGAAGTGAAGGGGGTATAGTGCATTCATCCTGCCTTATGGGTATGGCTTAGGATATGCTGACTGTGTCCCCTGATGAGGATTAAGATCCCCACAAAAATGATGTCTTTAGTATGATACTAAACTGCACTTGATAGTGAGGCTCCAGTTCTGGAGTTCTAGGGAATGTGAAATCACTCCTGCTTTGATATTATTCCCATATTCTACAAAAAATGTATATAAATATAATTCCCAAAACTCTTCACTTAAAATAACCCCAAAAAGGTTGACATGCCCTTAAAATCATCTGTTGTTATCATAACTGTAAAAAAATCCTAAGAAAAATATTACATTGTAAATGTAAACATACAATGAATGAAATTCCCTAATTTCTAGGCATAAAGTTACCCCAGACAGTTTGACATGCTGTTAAAATCAATCAAGTAATTTGAAAGATTTTAAGTATTAGGTTAGATTGGGCTTTAACCAGTCTCATCATCATGTCGTGCGGCTAGCACGGATATCCCAGACCCTCTCTCTCCACGTCTCCCTATCATTCATCGCCTCCGGCAGGTCTTCAAGGTTATATCCCATATCATCACATAGCTGCTGTATGAATGTTCAAGCTGGTCATCCTGCTTTTGATTGGCCATAAGTAAAACTGAATTCAAACCCTCTTTACTTTGCCTAAAAACTGACCTTGTGTCCCATCCTACCCATGGTAGGAAGGGTTAGGTAAATACATAATAATTTTGATGGGTATCTTGCTGGTTGTCAACATACAAAAGGTATGGACTGCTATCAACCATATGGAAATCAAATATACAGATTTGTTGGTTCACCATTAGATGAAGTTTAGTATCCTACTTGTGACCCCACCCCCCAATAGTGGGGGGGGGTAATACTTTGTAGTTCATTGTATGTTTATATGTACATCTTTTGTATTGTTGCTTCTTTTTTCCTTTTTTTCTTTCCCCCCTTTGAGTTCGGTTCTATTAGATTTTGGATTATTGAAAAATAATTACATAAATTTCAAAACGCAAGCAGTTGATTAAAGAAAAAGAGTAAAAAAACCAAATTCTTATAAAAATTGGATTTTTTTTTTTTTTTTTTTTTTTTTTTTTTTTTTTAGTGATGCCAATCTTCCAACTTCATTGAATAAAAGTTTGAACAATTAAAAAGAATCAATTCAATTCTTTTATTCATTCATCAATGTAAGAAATAATAAATAACCTAATTATTTATTTCCTAAGTTGATTGAAAAATACTCAACATACATCACAATGAATCATTGTAAATACTACAATATATTTTATATTTGGAATTAAATACCCCCCCCCCCCAAAAAAAAATGCCAGAAAGAAAGGTTAATCAAATTATTATCTATGAAATAAGAAATTTTGGCATTTATATCTGTGTGTGCATGCGTGTATATATTTATATGTATGTATGCGCATACACACAATGATGTTTTTATATATATATATATATATATATATATATATAATGAACCATTAAATGAGGCAAATCTCATCTGAGGATTGTCTGTTCCTTTTCTAAATACTGGAAAGTGACCGAGACTCCCCCAAGGAGTGGGGAATAAAACATTCATTCATTTCAGGTTTTGTCTGGCTCTACTAGCCAATATTGAGCCCTGCTTCTTTTTTAGATTTATGAAAAAGGTTTTTTAAATGATTTGTTTATTCAACTTATATATATGAGAGAGAGAGAGAAAACTTTGGATCAAAGTCTTACAATGAGAACAGTGAATACTCTTTGGAAAATCTAAGACACTTTGCTATATGAAGAAAAAATGAATATAATTTATGTAAAGCATCTGATGATTTGATTTTAGAATTAAGCATTCACTTTCTGTCTCGCTCTCATATATATATAAAACAGGATTTGGCATTGAATAATCACCAATGGTTGATATGCCATAAAACTCAACCCAACCAAACCATCTCCACATAGCCTATTATTTAAGATAATAAAGTTTTTTTTTAACATTGTTTGCATATTGTATACAAATATTATAAATAGTAAATTAAGTTATATAAAAACTTCATTACATAAGACTTCTCCCCCAACGAGTGTCCTGGATATGACACTAAACAATCTGATGGTGAGGCTTCAGTAATTCTAGAGCTTTTTAGGAATACAAGGTACCCCTTCATTACTATCACTCCCAGGTCTACTCTGGCCTGGAGTGGTAGCACCTGATAGGGTCCTACCTATGGATTAAATAGAACTAACATGTATAATTACGCTAAACTAAATTGTTTGAAATGAACTGGGTTTTTTTACATTTAACTGTGTAAACTAGTAATGTGTACTTATGCTAAACTGAATTGTTTGAAATAGAACTGCTTTTGAAATTGAACCTCTGTAATTATACGGAATTGTTTGAAATAGAACTGTTTATATGTATAAAAATGGATATGGTATTAAATAACCTACAACAGTTGATATGCCATCAAACCCAACCAAACCTGATTTTCTAAACTATTTATGTAAATCAACTATGAGGTTGATATAAGGGGTTAATGAGGAAAAGAAATTCTGCAAAACAAGTTCCAATTCTGGACAAGATTCGGTACATCTCACTTTCTTTGGGAAAGGCATGAATCCATTTTTTTCTACCCCTGATATGTAAGATAGTCTGGAATCTATAGCCTTGGTTGGCAACCAGAACTGGAGAAGGACTACATTCAAAACCAGGGAGTAGTGTTCTCAAGGCAGTCAGACATAGTCTCCAAGCTTGTTCTGCCCCCTCCTTCTGTAAACATACTGGAGCTTAGTTGTATCACCTTTTGGTATCATGGAGAGAGGAATCTTGCATGGGTAACTGCTGGTCTGTCAAAATCTAGTCCCAAATCCGCAGTCTTAGAAAACTAACAGTGGCCAATGTGAATTATTGATTCTATTAGTAGTTACTTAAAGGCTGCTTTTATTGAATTGAAAATAAAAAGATTTATTGAATTAAACTCGGTGAAGCAATGCTAAAACCATGTTTCTGCCCTGTGGATTGTGAAGCCAAAAAAAATTCTCTGTTCAATCATTGCCAAAAAAAAAAAAAAACAATGTTTGGGTCACCCTGATGATCTATCTCATTTACAGGGTATTGATGGAAGCACGTATAGCATAATGGTTACCATCCCATTGTAGGAATTGGAGCTGTTGATGAGGCTATTTGTATTTCATATAGCACAAATACCCTTAGGAAAGGTATGCATTCAACTCTTCTCCCTCTAGCGATGAGTAAATTGTAGGGCAGACTGAGCTTTTTAAACTTGATATGACAACCAGTCTAGGAAAAGAAAACTCTGAATTAAAACTCTGCCAAAAAATTGACCTTGTGTCACATCTTGCTCATGAGAGAGTGGTTGGGTAAATACATCCTCAGGATGTGTAAATAAGAATTGAAGTGTCCGTGGCATAATGGTTATCGTCATAGGAAATGGACACGCCGATACGAATACAAATCCTGGATGACACTAATAGCATTTCACATAGTACTAATACCCTTGGGAAAGGTTTGAATCCAATTATTCTCCCCCCAGCTATGGGTAAATAGTAGGGCAGACTGGGTTCTTCAGCCTTGGTGAGGCAACTAGTCTAGGAGAAGGAAAACTCTGAATTGAAACCTGTTAAACTCTGCTTAAAATTGACCTTGTGTCATATCCTGCCCAAGCGGTGGGGTTGGTAAATATGGATATTGTTTGAAATGTAAATATCCGAGTAAGTACACAGTCTCAATAAATGTAAGTAAACAAGATTAATGCTGAGCAAAACAAGATTTATTCCTGAGAAATTCAAAGATATGTTGATTTCATAAACGATTTCACAATTAATAGGACAGTTGGGCTCTTTAACCTTGGAATGGTAGCACCTGATAGGGTCTTATCTGTGGGTCAAATACGAGTTGACATTTAAAATGTAACTGTTTGACATTAAAACTTAGTGCAAACAAATGACTTATGCTAAACTAAATTGCTTGAAATAAAACTGTTTAATCATTTGATTGTGTGTAAACAAATGACAGATGTTTAATTGAATTGTTAGTGATACAAAGCAATGCTTAGAACCATTTCACTTTATTGACTTATGCTAAACTGAATTTCTTGAAATAGAACTGTTTGGTCACTAAACTCTATGTAAACAAATGACTAATGTTTAATTGAATTGTTAGTGTTGAATAGAAATAGTTGAAAACATTTAACTGTGTGCAAACAAATTATTAATAGTAAATAGAATTATTCATATTAGATAAAAATTAGTGAAACCATTTAACTGCATGTAAAAGAATGAGCTCAGGATCGTTTAAAGATTTTATATGCAAAATGTGTTTAGAAATGATACATTTAATATATATGTATAAAAAGGATTTGAAATTGAATAACCTACAATGGTTGATATGCCATAAAACCAAATCCTATATATTTAATATATATGTATAAAGAGGATTTGGCATTAAATAACCTACAATGGTTGATATGCCATAAAACCCAACCAAACCAAATCCTATATATTTAATATATATGTATGAAGAGGATTTGGCATTAGATAACCTACAATGGTTGATATGCCATAAAAGCCAACCAAAGCAAATCCTATATATTTGATATATATGTATAAAGAGGATTTGGCATTAAATAACCTACAATGGTTGATATGCCATAAAAGCCAACCAAACCAAATCCTATATATTTAATATATATGTATTAAGAGGATTTGGCATTAGATAACCTACAATGGTTGATATGCCATAAAAGCCAACCAAACCAAATCCTATATATTTAATATATATGTATAAAGAGGATTTGGCATTAAATAACCTACAATGGTTGATATGCCATTAAACCCAACCTTGGTTTGGTAACCAGTCCAGAAGGAAAACTTTGAATTTGAACCAGTTAAACTCTGCTTAAAAACTGAGCTTGTATCACGTTCTGATCGTGTGGAGGGTTTGGTGAAATTTTTAAGTAAGTTGGTCAACTGTAATCGAGGGCAACCTGAAGGCTCCTTTTTCAATAGCTTCTACACCAAGGTGTGAGGAAGGATGTTACTATTTTCACTGGATTGCTCTGCTTCACCCTTGATCCATACCTTATAATACTGAGAGGTACCATGCTTTAGTTTTTGGTATGACTCAACCTGAGATTGAACCCCAGTCTCCCTGACCATTGATGAACTCTCTAACCATTATGCCAATAGCCCAGTTATATATATATATATATATATATATATATATATATATATATTTTGGCAGCATTTCTTAGTTGATACAAATTTCATTAAACATAATAGACATTTTATGTCTACATATTTTCTTCTAGATCCGTTCGAATTCCTGTATTACTTTTCTTGTATTCAGGCCGAAAGTACTAGGGATACATACAACTATGGACAATACATAAATCAATTCCCCCCCCCCCTGAATACGATCAAAGTAATACAGGAATTCGAATGGATCCAGAAGAAAATATATAGACATAAAATGTCTTATGTTTAATGAAATTTGTGTGTGTGTATGTATATATATATATATATATATATATATATATATATATAATATATATTTTCAAAATATCTTTTCTCCAAGCAATGCTCAGTATCCCTGCTAGTTATATATATAATTTTAGATTTGAAACTTTATACTTTTTGTTGTCGTCATTAGTCCTATTATGCGATTAGCTCTGGGAGTTGTCCTATTCTATTTAAGGTTCTTACGTTAAATGTGGCTATTTGTAGTGTTTGCTTGCATTTTAGTAGTTTTGATTGTTTGAGCTCTGTAGCTGATTTTTCGAACACCGAGGCCAGGGCTCCAACCTCAGCAGGACGCGCCCCTTTTTTACCCGCGCGAAGAGCGATGCGGTTTGTGTAAGTGGTTTGAGTGTGGGTCATGGTTATCTTTCGATGGCTGTTTTGTTCTCTTCTATAGAAGCCACTCTTATAGAGGAGCAGCAGTAGTTCCCCGATCGAACTGTCGATCCTGAGCGAAAAGTCGTCAAACTCACGTCCAGGACCCATTTGGGTATTGACTTTGGTCGTCCATTGGTTTATTCAAATACCTTAACGTACATCATGCTGCTTCCCATGTGTACATAATAAAATAGAATAAAAAAAAAAAAAAAAATAAAAAAAAATAAAAAAAAAATAAAAAAAAAATAAAATAAAATAAAAAAAAAAAAAAAAAAAAAAAAAAAAATGAAAAAAAAAAAAAAAAATAAAAAAAAAAAAAAATAAAATAAAAAAAAAAAAAAATAAAAAAAAGAAAAAAAAAAGGGGGGGGGGAATTTGTTTTAAGTTTTAACTTAGTTAAAGTCCAACATTAAGGTACTTTCTTATGACTTTCACTAATACTGACTTACACTTTTTTGCTGTATTGGGACTTTTCCAAGGGCTTTTCATTTTTTTTTTTTTTTTTTTTTTTTTTCTCCCCATCCTACAGTTGGGGACCTAGCAGGCTTCAGGAATTAGAGCTCTGTGGTAGAATTTGGCGTTCTAGGCTTTTTCTTCTAAACTACTGTTAGGGCTTTCTTTACGATTTTTAAATTATTCGATAGAAGATATTTAAAAACATTCTGCCTTGTTCGCTGACATGTGGATAGGCTTAATATCAAATTGGCTTTACAGTAGAGTAAGCGTGCCTTTACATTTAAAACGCATAGTTTAAGCATTATTTTACAAACAAAATACAGCATAACATTTTGTAAAATTCAGCATTTTAAATTGGAATTAAAGACATACTGACCAATATTGACATATTTCTTCCACTTGGCTCCTGAGTTCAAATACGTCTTCTTCGTTGGGACTTTTATTTACTACTGATATTTTAGGTAGCTTTGGGGGCGGTCTAGTGGGGTGAAGGGGACAATTCGTTTTTTTTTTTTTTTTTTTTTCTTTTTCCTTTTCTGAGGGGGGGGGGGGCTGTAGTAGCATTCTAGGCTTTTTCTTCTAAACTACTGTTAGGGCTTTCTTTACGATTTTTAAATTATTCGATAGAAGATATTTAAAAACATTCTGCCTTGTTCGCTGACATGTGGATAGGCTTAATATCAAATTGGCTTTACAGTAGAGTAAGCGTGCCTTTACATTTAAAACGCATAGTTTAAGCATTATTTTACAAACAAAATACAGCATAACATTTTGTAAAATTCAGCATTTTAAATTGGAATTAAAGACATACTGACCAATATTGACATATTTCTTCCACTTGGCTCCTGAGTTCAAATACGTCTTCTTCGTTGGGACTTTTATTTACTACTGATATTTTAGTACAAGAACACAGATACACACACACAGAAGATATCAAATATCACGAAACTAGCAATGGATGGTCGCTCGCCACTGTATCCGCATGGAAAAACTCTGTCAACGCCGCAGTGGGAGGGGTAGGATTGCTTATAGGACCTAGAGCACTAAAAACGCTTAATAGCATAGAGAAAATACAACCTAGAATGATGGTAGCTACATTTAACGGAAACCCCAGAGCAACAATCATCTCATGCTACAGCCCCACCAATGTTAGTGAAGAAAATGAAATAGTCACCTTCTACGATGAGTTATCCTCATTAGTGCGTAGCATCCCGAAACACAACATGTTAGTCATTGGCGGAGACATGAATGCACAAATCGGGAAAAACGGAAACAACAAATACAGCCTCCACAACACGTCAAATAGAAATGGACAACATCTAACAGATTTCATGATAGAAAATAGATTAGCATGCCTCAATACAAACTACCAAAAAAGAGAGGGCAAACTATGGACATACACGTACGCAAACAACACTAAAGCTCAGATAGACTACGTCCTTATAAACAAGAAATGGAAGAATAGTGCATTGAATTGCGAGGCATACTCCTCTTTTGAGGGTGTGTCCACCGATCACCGAATAGTCACGGCGAAAATACGGTTAAGCCTACGAAAAAACGACAAACGAACAGCGACCACCAAACACTATGACTGGGCCCTATTAAACAACAAAGAGGTCAGAGATAAATACGTATTAGAATTGAGAAACAGATTCGAAACACTACAAGAAAAGACGGAAAAAAGTACACCAAACGACGAATACGAAAATTTTGTCAATGCACACCTTGAGGCAGCAGCAAAATGCATTCCAACAAAAATTAAAACTAAATATAGAGTCCCATGGGAAACCTTAGCGGTGAGAGAAAAACGTGCACTAGTGAAAACAGCCTCCAAAAACTATCGAAAAAACCCAACAAACACAAATGCCTTAAAACTAAAAACGGCACAATATCAATTAGCAGGCATATATATAAAGGAACAGACAGAATACATTCAAAATCAGATAGATAAGATCAGAGACTCGGTAGAAGATAGACAATCTAGAATTGCCTGGCAAACAATAAACGAAGTGAGCAGAAGAAAGAACACAACCAAAGCAAAACTTAAAGCAGCAAACCAACAAGAAAGAATAAAACTGTGGAAACAGCACTTCGAAAACTTACTTGGAAACCCACCAAAAATAACGCATGAACCAATCACCAGAATAATTAGCAAACAATTAGACATTAAACTTGGACCGTTCACACAAGGAGAACTCGACTCGGTTCTCAGAAAAATTAAAAATAGGAAAGCTGCAGGACTGGACGAAATTCCCCCGGAAGTATGGAAGACCAGACAATTCGACGACATACTGCTCCGACACTGCAACGCAGTATACAATCAAAATCCGATAGATAGATGGACGAAGGGATGCATACTCCCCTTCCCTAAAAAGGGAGACCTCGGATTAGCCAAAAACTACCGAGGCATAACACTTACATCCATAGCTGCCAAAATCTACAATGCCCTACTACGAAACCGCATAGAACCCAAAATCGACAACATACTTAGAAAAAACCAAAATGGCTTCCGAAGAAATAGATCTACGACCTCACAAATACTAACCATCCGCAGAATCCTTGAGGGTGTACGGGCAAAGAACCTACAAGCGACATTAATATTTGTCGACTTTACCAAGGCTTTCGACTCCATTCACAGAGGAAAGATGGAACAAATCCTACTAGCGTACGGCATACCTAAAGAAACCGTAGCGGCAATAACGATTCTCTATAGAAACACTAAAGTAAAAGTACGATCACCAGATGGAGACACAGAATACTTCGACATTGTAGCAGGAGTACTACAAGGGGACACGCTGGCTCCGTATCTCTTTATCATTTGTCTAGACTACGTACTTAGAACATCGATTGACAAAATCAAAGAGAATGGCTTCGAACTGACGAAGAAAAGAAGCAGAAGATATCCCGCAACAACAATTACCGACGCCGACTACGCCGATGACATAGCGATACTGGCAAATACACCTGACCAAGCCGAAACACTTCTGCATAGCCTGGAACGAGCAGCAGCAAGCATAGGCCTACATGTTAATGCACACAAAACGGAATATATGTGCTATAACCAAACAGGGGACATCTCCACTCTAGAAGGAACCCCTCTTAAACTAGTAGACAAATTCACGTACCTAGGAAGCAGCGTCGAATCAACCGAAAAGGACATCGAAACGAGGTTAACGAAAGCATGGACAGCTATCAATAGGCTATCGACTATATGGAAATCAGACCTAACCGATAAAATGAAACGCAGTTTCTTCCAGGCAGCGGTCACATCGATACTGCTATATGGATGCACTACATGGACGCTAACAAAACGGCTGGAGAAGAAACTAGATGGCAATTACACAAGAATGCTGCGTGCAATCCTGAACAAGTCCTGGCAGCAACACCCCACAAGACACCAACTGTACGGACACCTGCCCCCTATCACGAAATCTATTCAAGTTAGGCGAACCAGACATGCAGGACATTGCTGGAGAAGCAGAGATGAACTCATAAGAGATGTACTCTTATGGATCCCCACACACGGCCGCGCAAAAGCAGGACGACCAGCACGAACGTACATTCAGCAGCTATGTGAGGATACAGGTTGTTGTCCTGAAGACCTACCTAGGGCGATGAACGATAGGGAGGAGTGGCGAGAGAGGGTCAGGGATATCCGTGCTGCCAGCACGATATGATGATGATGATGATGATGATTAGTCCTATGTAAGTTAACATTTACGAAAAAATGGGTTCTTAAAAGTTAGTGTCTGCTTGCTACAATTAGTTAAGCATTTCTTGGATATTAAGGGCATTGACATTTCAAAACTTACAGTTTGGAAATGTCAAACAGTTGCTTTGTTTTAATTTTACTTATTATTATCACTAGTTGACATACTTGTCTAAGTTGGGTGAAGAGGTCCAGACTTGAATGTTTGAAGCTCGTTATTTTTAAATGTTTGTCAATTTAAAACTTTCACCGAATTATTACAAATGCTAATCTTTATTATAAAAGATAAATCCAGTGAATGGAAAATAGATTTACTCTATTCTACTTCTATTGGGAGAGTTCTTGTGGTGTAGTGGTTAACATGCTTGTGTACGACATTGTAGTAAGTTTGAACTCCAGTCACACTATTAAATTCACTTTCATACTAATGCCGCTTCTCCTCCAATGGTACTATTTAACCCATTTATGGGTCAATTAGTACACCTACTATCCTCTTTTATATTTCACGTTGTTAAAGTAAGAGTTTATGTTTCGGCCGGTATAGTTTTTAGATTGAAATTTGCCTCCCGCACCGGTCACTTCCGGGTGGAAGGTGCGGGAGGGACTTCCGGCTTGAACACTGGCTGGCGCGAATTCAGCCCTTTTCAAATCAACTAGCATGCGAGACTGACGTTTCTCTGGTCGTGGGTCACTAGCTGGGCAAAAAGAGTTTTCAAGTTGAAGATTGTATGTCGGAGAATGTCTATACATTGAAGAGTGTAAACTTGTAGAATGTACGCATTTTACGCCAAACACGTGCGGAAATAAAGATATACAACTTCACCAGTACGAGACTAGTGTCTTTGATTTCTGACCCCAGTTGCTGCTGTTACATTAATATTTCATATTTCGGAAAAAGTGAGTACAGACTTATAAGCGACATTCTCTCATGGACTCCTACCTATGGACACACCAGCTTTGTTTGGACATTCAATACTGTCTGAAGGGTTTACTAAGTGCTTTGGCTGATAGGGATGGATAGTGAAAGATAATAAAAGGAATCCATGTTATTGTCACACCTTGACAATGATGAAGGGTGATATCCCTGTGGTGTATTGGTTAAGGCACTGGACTGTGGAATCTTAGAATGTGACTTTGAACTCCAGTGGCACTATTACGTTCACTTTCGGACAAATACCTTTGGGAAAGGTATGAACCCCTTTACCCTCCCTTCTATGCATTAAATAGTACAACTACTGTCCTTCTAAAACAATGGATTTGGCATTAAATAACCCGAGAAGGTTGATGTGCCATTAAATAACTAACTAACTAACTAATAATGATGAATATTTTAAAAATATCTTTAATTTGTTGAATGCATATCAATCTCTTTTGGGTTATTTAATGCCAAAATATAATACAAATAATTTGCACAGTTATATAGTTTCAAGTATTCTTATCTAATATTAACAATTTATCCACAATTATATGGTTTCAAATAACTATTCTTATTTAGTAATAATAATGTTATTTTATTTATACAGTTTTGGTTTCAAGTATTCCTATTTAATACAAATAATTTTCAAACAGATCTATTTGACCCATAAATGGTAACTTAATAGATACTACCACTCAGGGTTAAAGTTGACCTGGCAGTAATGGTAATGAAGTGGGTACTGTAAGTTGTTGTTGGCAACCTTTTTTAAGTCTTTGGTATGACTTGACCTAGGATTGAACCTCGGTCTCCCAGACCATTGGCGAACGCTCTACTCATTAGGCCAAACTCTAAAACTTTAGAATTGGAGCCTTGCCATCAGATGCAGTTTAGTGCTATACCCAGAACACCCATTTTTGGGGGTACTGAGAGTGTCTTACCCCTTTGCCGAGGATTCTGTTGATGTATTTAAAAAGAAATGGACTCTGATAATGTTTTAGAAATTTTTGAATCCATTCCAAGTAAAGAAATAACTTTTGAAACTAATTCCTCTGCTAATTCTACTTGCAAACAAATTCATCGCTGGATTATTGAAGAATTACATGGTGTATTTATTTATATTTTTAGGTTTGGTTTGGTTTCTTTGTTTAATGGTATATCAACCTTTGTAGGTTATTTAATGCCAAAGCTATTCTCCTAGAAGAACAGTAGTGGTACTATTTAACCCATAGTTGGGAGGATAAGGGGGTTCATACCTTTCCCAAGGGTATTTGCCCGAAAGTGAATGTAATAGCGCAACTGGAGTACAAACTCACTTACTACGATTCCGCAGTCCATCACTTTAACCATTACACCACGAGGACACCCCCCCATTTATTTTTTTAATTATTTGGTAAATCATCAGTTTTCACCAAATCAATGAATACTATTTTTAAAAAAAACCTATTCTGTTAGGGTGCTACTCAGGTAGTGTATCTTAGAATTGGATAGCCTAGTTTAGCTATAAAGGGATTACTCGTGTAACATGTCTTGTGCAGGAATATCATATTTACCCAACCCCTCTGCTCGGGCAGGATATGACACAATGTCAATTTTTATGTGGAGTTTAACAGGTTTGAATTCAGTTTT
This sequence comes from Sepioteuthis lessoniana, assembly GCA_963585895.1. NCBI lineage: Eukaryota > Metazoa > Mollusca > Cephalopoda > Myopsida > Loliginidae > Sepioteuthis > Sepioteuthis lessoniana. The sequence continues at coordinate 49,598,963 of OY757947.1, read as the reverse complement.
CCTCCTCCTAGACTAGTTGCCTCACCAAGGCTGAAGAACCCAGTCTGTCCTACTATTTACCCATAGCTGGAGGGAGAATAATTGGATTCATACCTTTCCCAAGGGTATCAGTGCTATGTGAAATGCAATCAATCTCGTCCAGGATTTGAACTCGTGTTGCCGTGTCCATTTCCTACGACGATAACCATTACACCACGGGCACCTCTTGTGCAGGAATATTTTAACAGAGCCTATCCCTCTCCAGGTCTACAACTGGTTAGAATTTCGTTTTCTTTCTAGACCACTTGTCATACCAAGCTTAAAAAGTCCAATCTGCATCACATTCCCCTATCTGGGATTTCTATTGTGACATCTCTGAATGACACGTCCGCTCCGCATGCGTGAACACCTGCGCTCATGTTTGCACCTAACTAACTCATGCGCTAAGCGAAAGGTTCTCAGCCTAACTAAACCAAAAGGCAAGATATATAAAATGAAATCCCTTGGCCATTATATTACATTTATATTATGTGAAATGCAAACAGCCACATTCAGGATTTGAACTCTGGTAGCTGAATTCACATTCTATTTTGCCAAGAGCGCCTTTTTTTCACTTTAGATTCGGATAATAAAAATCTAATTTTGATTGATCACTTTTCAAAAGATCTTTGTTATTTTGAGGATGGCTGGGGGAAAAAACAACCCTTAAATGACTCTTGAACTAAATAGCTTCAGGGTACCAACTGCTCACAAAGAAGGAGCATTTGCCTAATGTCCTAATTCTGAGCTGCCATCAATCACAGTTAAATGAAGTTTTTTTTTTTTTTTGTTTTTTTTCCCCACCCATTTATAAAAGTTATAGTGATATCTAAAGTAAGTTGGTGACCATAGTTGAGGGCAACCAGAAGGCTCCCTTTTCAATAGTTACTACACCAAGGTGTAGGAGAGGACGCTACTCTATTCCCAGGATTGCTCTACTTTACTCTTGATCCTTACCCCATAATGCTAAGTGTTAAGCAAGGCGGCATCAAGTTCTATTTTTTAAGTCTTTGGTATGAATCAACCTGGGATTGAACCTGTCTTAGGCTTTTTTATGCTTCAGGGTAAAGAAATCACATTAATATTTACATTTTTGTGTAGTTTTTTTTCTCCCCTCATGATAATTTTTCAACCAGGTCTGTTTGATCCATAGATGTGATCCTAACATGTATTACCACTCTTGGTTGGAGTGAACCTGGGAATGATGTCGATTTAGGAGTACTCCATACTTCTCAAATCTCCAAAAATGGAGCCTTGCTATCACTATTCTAAGTCCAACTGACAGGGTATTGATATCAAACTATCTTGTTCAAGGAGTTTTCAATCCATGGATCTATGTTTTTCTGTATTTCTGGAAGACGTGTATCTACATATTGAAGATTCCTCTAACAAAGAGACTGCACCTATCTGATATACATTTGCAGAAATTGTGCAGCTCTCTGTACAAGATGTGCAATAGCATGCCACTATCAATAAGGGTGATAAAACTCCGATGGTCCATCTCAGATTATGTGCTTTGGATGCCTAAAGAACCACCTGTACAAAAATCCCTGGAATTTGCTGTGATAGGGTCCAACAACTATTAAGCTTGAAGGGGGAGCACAAACTTGCTTGATAAGCTGCTGGTGGAACTCCAAAATGCAGGACTGGGAGCCCTAAGGTCTGGGAAGTGGCTGTGGGAAGTAAAGCTCTTTGCATTGGAAAAGACATGGTCGTTTCAAATGGAGGAGGACTGAATGTTGTTGTAAGATATTTTAAACTATGACAAAATACAGTGGAAAAAAAAGAAAAAAATCTCTATTCAAATCTTTTACTGGAGAGATAAAGAGATAAGTTTTAAATATAATCTATAAAATAGATTTGAGGGTTAGAGTTCAACGAAAAGAACATTGGATTGAAGGTTATGAGGTCCACCAAGATTAGTTTGCCACTACAGTATAAAATTCACTCAAAATTGGAGCATAATTACATACTACACATAATTTAAAAGTAAAAGACCTGCCCCATATTCCCTAAACATTAATCCACACTGTCAACAAAGCTTATAATACACCGACAGTATCCCCTGTATAAGGGTACCCCCACAAAAAGATAGGGGTCCTGGTTATGACACTTAACTTAATTTTTATCATTAAGGGTTTTTGGACTATTGTCTTCATCTTTATTGTTATTTCCACAACGTTTCAGCCGATATGTCCTCAGGCCTTCTTCAGATGTTTATCGAACTTGCCTGCAGTCAGGATTCAACCTGAAAGTCACAGGCCTCAGGTTTCTTACAGTACTAAGTGGTCCCCCATCTAAGTACTGAAAAGGGTTATGGTTACTTAATTTTAGGGATCTGGCTGGAACTAATGACTTGATTGTAAGACTCTGCTTATAAAACATTTGACATATTTGTTGATGATCTAATTTTTTTTTCTCCAGTTGAGAATTGGATCTAAATGTTCATTGACTGGATGAACTTTTTGACCCTCAACCCTGCTGTTCCACTTTCACACTGACACCCTTGGGAAAGGTATAAACTCCTTTATCTACCCTCTAGCTATAGGCTGCATTGTACCCCCTACTTTTCTTCTACAAGGATGGTTTTGGTATTAAGCAACCCATCAAAATTGATATGCCATTAAACAAAGACACTAAACCATATATTGTACATTTTTGGTTTGGTTTGTTGAGTTTTATGGTATATCAACCTTTGTAGGTTATTTAACGCCAATCCATGTAAATAATCTGTTCTATTTAAAACAATTCAGTTTAGTATAAGTACACATTTTAATTGTCAAAAACATTTCTATTTCAAACTATTCAAGCTGTTATATGTAACAATTCAGTTAAGTGTAAATACAGTTTCAATATCGAAAAACAGTTCTATTTCAAATAATTCAGTCAAGCATAAGCATGCAGTTTAAATGCAAGTATGGTTTGATTGTCAAAAACATTTCTATTTCAAGCTATTCAGTTTACTCAAACAATTTATTTTAGCATAAGAACGCTGTTAGTTCTATTTAACCCATGGATAGGGCCCTTATCAGGTGCTACCACACCGGGCCAGAGTGGACCTGGGAGCGATGGCTATAAAGGGGTACTCCACATTCCCCAAAGCTCCAGCACTGCTGGAACCTCACCATCAGATTGTTTAGTGTCATATCCAGGAGATTCATGGGGGGGGGTCTTACCCCTCTGCAGAGAAGCAGTCAGTGTATTCTACAGCCTCAGCCGACTGGGTAATGTACATTTTTAGTTTTTTTATATTACTTGATCATAAAATGGCTCTTGAAATATATATGGTTATAATCTAATGCTAAAAGCACTTCTCATTCGTAAAATCTTTAGAATGTTCAATACACAAAATCAGCACAATTGGCTGAGGTTGTAAAAAAGACACCAACTGTATCTCTGCTGATGGAGTAAGACTCCCCCCAATGAGCATCCAGGATATGACATTAAACAATTTGATGGTGAGGCTCCAGTTATGCTGGAGCTTTGGGGAATGTGGAGTACCCCTTCATTGCCATTGCTTCAAGGTTCACTCTGGCCCAGAGTGGTAGCACCTGATAGGGTCCTATCTATGGGTCAAATAGAACTGTTTGACATTTAAACTGAGTGCAAACAAATGACATGCTAAATTGACTTGTTTGAAATAGAACTGTTTGATCATTTAACTGTATGTAAACAAATGACTGATGTTTAATTGAATTGTTAGTAATACATAGCAATACTTGAAACCATTTAACTATGTGCAAAAGAAAGCTTAAGCTCATTTAAAAATGTTATCAACAAAATGTATTTAAAATTATATATACCTAATATATATGTGTAAAGATGATTTGGCATTAAATAACCTACAATGGTTGATATGCCATAAAACCAAACCAATACACAAAAATTTTGAGCTATATCACAATATATTATCAATTATAAAATAATCAGATGTATGGATTACCAACTGAGGATTGAAAATTAGGAGTCCCCAAGGGGTAGTGGACTGCAACATTGTAGCGAGTCAAAATTATGAAAATTTCAAGTAAAGAGAAACTATTTTGGTTACTTGGCTGGTCTTATTTTTCTGATATGAATTTAGGTGGGTAAGTTGATCCAAAATTTGAGCCTTTTTCCTAAGGAGATTCAGTACTTGGTATCTGAAAGCTAAGAGTTCAAAAGGTCAATACTTGATCAACTTTTGAAAATCTTTAAGCCTGGCAAGTAGGTAAAGGTTGGACCCTTTTGAAAGATTAGGAGTTTGATAAGTAACTTCCTTTTTACCTTTTAGATAATCTGTTAACTCACTCACTGTAGTGAAAATTCAGTTGTTATATTCTTAACATGGTGATAATTCAAGCTGATAAACATTTAGGTTTGGTTTGGTCTAATAGCATATCAACCTTTGTGGGGTATTTAATGCCAAAGTCATCCTTGGAGAAGAACAGCAGTGGGACTATTTAAACCCATGGCTGGAAGGATAAGAGGTTTTGTACCTTTTCCAAGGTTATTAGTCCGAAAGTGAATATATAGTTTGTTTCTTGGTTTAATGGCATATCAACATTCATGGGTTATTTAGTACCAAAGCAATCTTTGGAGAACAGCAGCAGTCGGA